>CM068541.1:21795168-22395168 GCA_035048495.1 Euptelea pleiosperma | reverse complement strand
CTGACGTGGAGGAGACGACCTGAGAAATCGGTCGGAGTTGCAGCAGTGAAGGATGCATAGGCTGCAGGTGCTACTCACTGTGGGTGGAGCAGGCAGGTGGTGTGCAGAAGGGGCACCGTAGTGAAGAGAGGAGGTACTGCAAGTGGAGTTGCAGACGGTGGCGAGGTGAGGTGGTGGTAGCAGCGTTGGTGCTTGGAGTTGCAGGCGGTGGAGCTGCAAGAAAACGGTGCAGACGATCGGATAGAGCTACTATTGTGCGACGTGGAGGAGGAGTGGAGCAGGTACAGGAGCTCACAGAGGCGGAGAGATAGTGCAAGCGGCCGGAGTTGCAGGTTGCAACTCCGGCGAAGATGGAGGAGGAAGAAGAAGAAGAAGATGGAAGAAGAAGAGGAGAAAGAAAGAGCCGAAGACGATGAAAACGTCGGGGGAGTTTTGGGGGAAGGAGAGGAAGAGATTGGAGGGGGATTAGGGTTCGAATGAACCCCTATCCTTCTCCTTTTAAAGCTCCCTATTTCCTTTAATGGAAATAGGGTATTTTTGAAAATAAAAAATATGAAAAATATATATATATATATATATATATATATTTTTTTAAGTAAAAATCTACTTTTCTATGGGGAATCTCCCCAATTACTGGACCCCCCATTTAATTAAAATTATTTTGAAATTCGCGGGGTCCACTAACTGGTCGGACAGCGGGTCGATGAAGATGGGCCCGGCTATTGGCCCACATGGATTGATGATGTCTATCGTCTCACAAGATGATGTGACAGACAGTCTGATGGCGATCGGATGGATGGTGACTTGATTGGGACTCAGATTGGTAGATCGACGGATCTAGAGAGATCCAACGGTCCGATGGAAGATCCAACAGTCAGAAAGCTAAGGGAGATGAGATAGAGCCGATGGGCAGGAGTTCTGGGGTTAGGTCAGTAGATTCGAGGACCGAGAGATGAAGAGAGAGAGAGAATAAGGAGAGATGAGAGAGAAAGTATCAGAAAATAGAGAGAAAAGCACTGGCGGAGGGTCTGGAACCCTAGTCTTCACTGTGACCATCCTCACGCTTCTCTAGTAGAGTCGACCATCATTCTTTGCTGACTCATGTGGCTTTAAACGCTTTGGTCCGTCTCTTGGTCATTGGCTCTCCTACTCTCTTCGTTCTTTGGGCCGACTTTTTGGTCCTCTTATTCAGCCCATATTTGGCCCATATCTTCTAGTCATAGCATGTGGGCTTTTTAAGCTTTGATAATGCTTTCATGATCGATTTGGGATCACAAGTCTCGAGAATTGTCCCATCGGGGTTTCCTGCGACAGAAGAAGCGCGTAATGAGACTTTATCAGAATGGCTTAATATTTAGACTTCCGAAAATGTGTTTAATGCATGCAAATATACCATTTCGTCCAGAAAAGTGTGTTCTACGCAACAGAAGAGACTATTACGTAGAAAAGTAGATAAATAGAGCATTTTACGTAGGAGAATGCAATAACGCTAAAAGGATAATTGCTTAAAATAAGCACTTTTGAGTGAATATCAAAAGGTTTTCATCAACAGGCACAAAAATAGTTTCTAACGGTATAGATGTTAGGGAAGCTAAAAAGTCTGATTGGCTAAAAAGATGGCCTATATCATTTTCTAGGGTTTGTACTTTCATCTTTGATGTCTCGAATGGATATAGAGAAGTTTCTTTATGTAATAATTCGAATTTGATGTCGTTCTAAGTTCCATGACCAAAGCAAAGGTTAATGAGACCACTCAATGGAAATATTAAGGGACTAGAAGAATTGTGAGTCATCTTGTGACTCAGAATAATTTTATAACCCTCAGAAATAATGAAAAGCTCAAAAGCTCACTAGGTTAGGTCTCCACAATTGTTCTCCTTGGATCTCTAAATAATTTAAACATCGGATAATTCAGACGTTGATATGTGAACATTTTTATAGAATCTGAGTTTTCAGAGAGTTTTCAATCCATTGTAATAATGTTTGCTTTCAAACTGAATGACGAGCTAACAAGTGATTTTTTAAAATAGATATCATTTTCAATGAATAGACTTTCCAGAAGGTTTTCACTAATCAAGTTATAGCATTTTCGAAAATTACATGAAATCACACCCAAAAACACAAGGTTTCTCTCTCTTTTTTCTTTTTTTTTATTATTATTATTTTTTTTATCAAAATAAAAACATGAGTTTTGGTAAAAACCCACCCCCAACCAAAATATAGCACCATCCTCGGTGCTCATGACCGGGACAAAAGATGATGAAAAATTGATAATGATGATGCAAAGGTTCAAAGAGGATATTACCAAGTCGGCATAAACTCGACAGTGTGTGGTACCTGATGATCGGAAGAATAAATATACCTGCATGTCCAGAGATATCACAGTAATAACAAATATAGAGACTCATGTACTCTAGGAATACCGAAATTGCCTTTCCGAAAGCGCTAAGTTTTATGTCTTCAGTCAGACATGACGGGGGTATATCAAGTACCCCCAACTAGGTTAAAACTCATGGAGACTGAGTGAATCTGCAGTCTTCTAAGGTAGAACAGAGACTGTTATCCTATCCCTTGTCTAGGTATACCTGTATAGAACAAGTCTTTCTCAGTGTAAACTGAGAGAAGGATAGTAAGTGCTATTTGCAGACCCGCAAAAACATGTAGTTTAGCTAGGAGGGATTGAAGCTTCTCAGTAAAGACTGAGATGAGAGCAGTAGTGGGTTCTCTGACCATGGTTAGCACAGCTGCAAACTCATTGAGTTTAGTGGGAATGTATCTGAATGGAGCAGACTCCTACAGATCAATAATACCAAAATTGTCTAACTCTGAGATGAAGTCAAACTCTCAGTGTTTTTGACATTGGGATAATTTTTTCTCTGGAGAGTCCTGAATTAGACTCTCTACGGCACACGGTGTATCGACAATATCGACGTATGTTGGCTGTTCAAAAATGGTAACATCTTCTTTGAGTTTGTTAAATGCCGTCGACATGTTATCGTCCCCACACCCGATATGTGTATCAGTGCTGGTGAGGAACGGTGGGGCCAGGACAACTGGGACCGCACTATCTAGACAGTGCTCAGTGTCTGGAATGTATGCTTCAGGTGTAGACAATGAAGTGTCAGAGGCAGATGATTCTTTAAGCTAGGTTCAGAAGTCGATGCTTTAAAGGACACTGAAGATGGAGACTCTAGCTCATCAATATTGTAGTCCGATCCTTTGTTTGTAGCAACAACAATTTCTTCTTGTAAAGTCTAGTACTGGGTCCAGTTGTGCGAATCCTCATTATGGACTGTGGTCATAGTATTCCTCTCTGGATAAGCCATAGGTAGGCTAGTGAAGTTGACTTCGTCTCTCTCTAATTCTAGCTCACTTAGACAGTGTTCCAAGCTCTCTATGGAATGCTGTTGTTGGATGATATATTGAGAAAGAGTTCTTCTAGACTAGGTTTAGTAGCAGACTGTGGCTGTTCAACTAAAGGAAGCTATGGTGCCAACTCTTGAATGTAATCCAACTGAGTATGAAAGTTATAGGATTGAAGTGACTCGAGGACTATCTGTTGACTCTGAAAATCCTGCGGGGTCCACTGTTGACCAAAATATTCAGTCTGTGGATCGGGTTGGTACTGTGACTACGAGTACTGCCCATCATATTGTCCACAGGGTTGGTGAAACCTGGAATGATACATATCCTGTTGCAGTTGCTGTTAGGGAAAAGACTGTTGTTCCCATTCAAAGTTATTATGACTTCCATTGTCCAGATAATATGTGTTATTGTAAGAGGTCTGCAATGGAGGTTCAAATGTACTAAAATTACAAACCTTTTCTTGTACATGAGGAAAATATCCCACAGATTTGGAGTGATAAACAGGCTTCTGGACCGCAACATCAAGGGCGGAAACTGAGTTTCTCAAATCCTTAAGTAGGGATTTTAGCACTGGATCACGCTGTGCTTCATATCCCATGGAACTCTGTGAGACTTGAGTGTCATGACGACACTCAGGATTGGTATACTAGTGCTTGGAGTTATCGCCTAGATCTTCAAAGAAATTGTGTTAGGTCTCGAATAGAGGTCGTTCAGCTGCCATCAGAGAGATGTGAGTCTCTCAGAGGAGGGAGATAGATAATGTGAAAGAGATCAGTGCGGAAGACTGACTCTCAGATCGAAGCTGTCTCGGGTTGGATCAAATCCAAATGGGCATATGCTTGAAAAAGCAAGCCTCTAGAGTCGGCAAGAGGTTATGAACCGAATGAGCCTAGATGATGCACACAGAACAACCGATAATTTTAACCTAAACAATCAGGATAGTATTATAAATTATCTTGTTAGTGTAAGGATAGTGTAGATTATGACAGTGGGCGGACCACTGGTTTATCTTCTATTACCCGCCAGACTAACTTTTCACTCTGTAGGTTCTCACAATGATACACTCTTCAAAGCAAATCCGCTAGTACTAACTCAAGTTGACTGCAAGATAATCTGAAGCCTAGACAGACGTGCGGCACATCGGCTGACTTAAGTACGCCCCAGACTAACCGAATTTGTCAAGTGTGAAGATGAGTTTTCCTAGAAGAGGAGCTAGGGTTGGTTCGTGTTCCTAATCCAACACTAAGCTAATCCGACAGACAATCAAGGAGGCCACTTATGAGCTTGGTATACTTGAGTAGTAGGGACCTATGGGTGTGTTAGATACAAGGGACCCGCACTCATGGACTTAATCGACCTGATCTTTGAAGGGGTCGCTTTATGTGGAGTTTTCCTCGAACACCGATCTAAGTGGGCTCTACTTCTTGATTGATTTTAATTCTTGGCTGTGGTTGCACAAAAGCTGGAATGACGAGGTGAGTGATGAAATCCCACCAGTTTTAAGTTAGAGCTGGGTTTGCTCTTTATGTATTTTATTCCGGCCAAACCAAGCAATTCCGATAAGTGTTGCAAAAGCAAATAAACAATCGGCACAGTGTTTGCACAATGATCATGATCGCACTCAAGGCGAGGTGTAGAAACTTACTTGCCCGTTGGCTATGCACGGGGTCTCCTCTGTGAGATAGAGAGGGTATCCAAATGGGCTTGGGCCCGACTCCATCTCTTTGAGCTTTCGCTCCCTACTCACTTGGTAAACGCAATCCGCAATCACGTTAGTCCACAATGGTCTATGGTATGGAATTGGAAGGTATACCACCTTTGGGATTTCAAGAAACACGCAATGATTTAGGGCAGGTATTGTGAATTAGTTCCAATTAGGGTTTGAAATTCAACTTTAGCTATTTCCGAATTAGGATTCAGAAATATCTACATTTGAATTATGCGGAGTTGGAAATCTTCAAATTGAACCAAATAACCAATGGTGATCTAACTAGAAATAGCAAAATTGAAATCTCACCCTAATATTTTTGGTATTTTTTAATTAATTAATTAATTATCTAGCAGTTATTCTAAAAGGAGAGAAAATTGTTTGCACAATGATCACGATCGCACTCAAGGCGAGGTGTAGAAACTTACCTGCCCGTTGGCTACGCACGGGGTCTCCTCCGTGAGATAGGGAGGGGTATCCAAATGGGCTTGGGCCCGACTCCACCTCTTTGAGCTTTCGCTCCCTACTCACTTGGTAAATGCAATCTACAATCACGTTAGTCCACAATGGTCTATGGTATGGAATTGGAAGGTATACCGCCTTTGGGGTTTCAAGAAACATGCAATGATTTAGGGTAGGTATTGTGAATTAGTTCCAATTAGGGTTTGAAATTCAACTTTAGCTATTCCCGTATTAGGGATCGAAAATATCTACTTTTTAATTACCCAGAGTTGGAAACCTTCCAAAATGAATCAAATAACCAATGGTGATCTAACTAGAAATTGCAGAATCGAAATCTGACCCTAATATTTTTTATATTTTTTAATTAATTAGTTATCTAGCAGTTATTCTAAAAGGAGAGAAAATGAATCCATAAGTTATTACAACTTTGCACTCGGCCGTCCGAGGCATTAAAAAATTAAGTGGAAAATGTGAAAAATAAAATGGAAAGTTTCCGATTTGAATCGGATCTTCATGAATAAGCAGCTTTCCGAATTCATATTCATCTTTTGCAATCCCGTCAACCGAGCGGCAACGGCGCCATTTGAAAGTAAGGTTTCTCCGTGTCGTTGGATTGAAAACCCTTGATACCAACAATATTTGTAATTTCTCTGATTTGGTTCACTTAATCTGCAAATAAGTAGACTTGCACAGTGGCTCGTGTCGGATATCGTCCGCATTCAGGATTAGTTAGGACATAAGAAACAAGAATAATCAAAAAATGCTCGGAATAAATGAAAGGGTGAGAATGGTGGAGGTTTATTTAAAATATGCTTGAGATTGTTGTTAAAACTATTAGAATGAAAAAACATAAGATAAACGAGAATGAAAAAACACAATAAATGAAAACAACTTAAACTTGAATTTAAAACTTGTTCATTAAACTAAAACCAAATGCTTACAATGCTTGTTCAAATGCTTTACAATGAAAATAACATTAAACCGAATTAATCAAGAAAGCCATTAGAATATTATCCTAGAAAGCATGTAAAGGTAGAGAGGGAAAGAAGAGAGAAAAAGAAGGTAGGAAGGTTAGAGAGATGAATTAGAGAGAAGCTTGCCATTGAAGAAGTAGATGGTGTAACTCTGATTGGATCGACTTCAATAGGATTGAGGATTGTAGCCTTTGATTGTGGCGGATGGAATGGGCAGCAAGGAGACGTTGCTGTTTGACGCTTTGCACCGAGGTGGAGGCGTTAATGGTAAACTCGCTGGAGAACAAAGGGTGAAAAAGAAGAGAAAGAAAGAAGAAAGAGAGGAAGAGAAGGGGGAAGGAACCAACCCAAAATAGATAGAGTGAGAAATAGATAGAGTGAACCAACCCAAAATAGATAAAGTGAGAAATAGGAAAGAGGTGAGAGAAAAAGTACAAAAATAAAAGTCTTGAAGGCTCTTGAACCCTGGTCTTCCTTATTCTCTTTCGTCCATTCCAGCAATAAGTCAAACTTATCCTTTGATGTCCATTGGTGTGGCCTTTAACACCTAAGTCCTTCTCTTGGTCTCTAGTTATTCTTCCCTCCCTTAGTCTTTGTTCCAGCTCTACGATCATCTAACTTTGCCCGTACATGTCTTCTATCTTTTTATCCTAGCCTGCTGGCTCTTTAAGCTTTGATAGAAGTCTTCTGTGGTTGAATGTGGGCCCGCCAGTCCTCGAGAATCGCCCGATAGGATCTCTTGCAAGTGAAAAAGCACATAATGAGATTCAACTAAAATGACTTGATACTGGACTATCCGAAATGCATTTATTTCATGCAAATAGTCAATTTTCGTCTAAAGAATGTGTTCTACGCAATGAAAGAAACTCTTATGTGGAAAAGTCGACGAAAAGACAAGTTTTACGTAGGAGAATGCGATATCACTATAAGGATAATGGCTTAAAATAAGCACTTTTGAATGAATATCACAAAGAAATTAGAATTCCAAAAAAATAGGAAGAGAATGATCTAAAAAGTTTAGAGAAAACCTGAAAACTAAACAAACAAAAGGAATTATTTAAAAAGATAGCAGACTTAAATGCTAAAGCTAAAAATAAAAAAGAGAATCTTAATAACTCTCAGATCAATCAGTCTAGTAATGTTTCTATGAAAATTTGGAACAAGAAAAATGTTGAAAAATATTTAGTCATCCATACTGCTCTTATTGCTAATGAAACTTCTAAGTGGTATTTAGATAGTGGATGCTCTAGACATATGACTGGAGAAAAATCTCATTTCTGTTTTCTTGATGAATGCCATGATGGTGAGGTTATATTTGGAGATGGCAGTGCTAAAATAATTGGTAAAGGGACTATCCAAGGTCTAGGAATACCTAAGATTGAAAATGTCTTATGTGTGGATGGTCTAAAACATAATCTTCTAAGCATTAGTCAAATTTGTAACAAAGATCATACTTGCAAGTTTTCAAAAGAAAAGTGTAAAATCATAAAAAAATCTTCCAACAAAGTTATTATTCAAGGAAGAAGGAATATTGATAATTACTATGTCATTGAGACTGGTGGTTCGATTAAGTGCAACATGGCACTATCAAATGAGACCGAACTATGGCACCAAGTCTGGGACACATTAATTTTAAAGACTTAGCCAAAATCAGTAAGAAAGAATTAATAAGAGGTGTTCCTAAACCCAATAAGGGCTATCAAACTGTTTGTTGGTCATGCCTAAAAGGAAAATAAATTAGAAACCCTCACAAGAAGATAAAGCATATTGGTACCTATAGAATTCTAGAATTGATGCATATGGACTTAGTTGGACCTAATAGAATTGAAAGTCTTGGAAAAAAAAGATATTTCTTAACTGTTGTTGATGATTTCTCAAGATTTACTTGGGTATCTTTTCTTAGAGAAATATCTAAAGCATTTGATGAACTCATGAAGATTTGTAGAAAGATCCAAAATGAGAAAGGTTTGTCTATTCTCAGAATTAGAAGTGATAATGGGAGAGAATTTGATAATCACAAATTTGATGAATATTGTGATGAAAATGGGATTAAACATGAATTCTCTATAGCCAAAACACCTCAGCAGAATGGTGTGGCTGAAAGGAAAAATAGGACTCTTGAGGAAATGGGCAGAGTTATGCTTATTAGCAAAAATCTAACAGAAAATTTATGGGCTGAAGCAGTCAATACTTCATGCTATAGAATCAATCGTGTTTATTTGAGAATAGGAACTCTGCAGACAGCCTATGAAATTTGGAATGGAGTTAAACCAAATATGAAGTATTTTAGGATCATCAACAACAGATATTTCTTAACTGTTGTTGATGATTTCTCAAGATTTACTTGGGTATCTTTTCTTAGAGAAATATCTAAAGCATTTGATGAACTCATGAAGATTTGTAGAAAGATCCAAAATGAGAAAGGTTTGTCTATTCTCAGAATTAGAAGTGATAATGGGAGAGAATTTGATAATCACAAATTTGATGAATATTGTGATGAAAATGGGATTAAACATGAATTCTCTATAGCCAAAACACCTCAGCAGAATGGTGTGGCTGAAAGGAAAAATAGGACTCTTGAGGAAATGGGCAGAGTTATGCTTATTAGCAAAAATCTAACAGAAAATTTATGGGCTGAAGCAGTCAATACTTCATGCTATAGAATCAATCGTGTTTATTTGAGAATAGGAACTCTGCAGACAGCCTATGAAATTTGGAATGGAGTTAAACCAAATATGAAGTATTTTAGGATCTTTAGGAGTATGTGCTATATGCTAAGAGACAGAAAAAACCTTAGAAAGTTTGAATCCAAAAGCGATAGAGGTATTTTTCTAGGATATTCTACCAGAAGCAGAGCTTATAGGATCTTTAACAAGAGAACCTTAACCATAGAAGAATCAGTCAATGTGGTCATTAATGATAAATCTCCAAAAATTGGTGATAATACAGATGAGATGGTAGAACCTACAAATACTGAGAAATGTGAAACTAATATTCATAATCTAGAAAACCCAAAGAATGAAAATACATTAAAGATCATCCTAGTTCAAAAATTATTGGAGACAAGGATAGTGGTGCACGTACAAGACGTCAATTGAAAAATATATCCAGTCATTTATGTTTTACCTCTAAGATTGAACTAGAAAATATTAAAGAAACTCTCTTAGATGAACATTGGATAAATGCTATGCAAGAAGAGTTGAATCAATTTAAGAGAAATGATGTTTGGTTTCTAACCCCTAGACCCTTGGATAAAAATGTGATAGGAACTAAATGGATATATAAGAATAAACTTGATGAGAACGGAGTTATAACTAGAAACGAAGTCAGATTAGTGGCTCAAGGATACTCTCAAGTTGAAGGGATTGATTTTGATTAGACGTTCGCCTCAGTGGCTAGACTAGAATCAAGTAGGATTCTTTTAGCGTTAGCCTGTGTCCTAAAATTTAAACTCTATCAAATGGATGTTAAGAGTGCTTTTCTGAATGGGATTTTGGAAGAAGAAGTCTCTGTAGAACAACTTAAAGGTTTTGAAGACCCTCATAAAAGTAATCATGTCTATAGACTTAAGAAAATATTGTATGGGTTGAAACAAGCACCAAGAGCTTGGTATGAAAGATTAACTCAATTTCTATTAGAAAATAGATTCACAAGGAACGGTTGATAAAACATTGTTCATTAAGAAAAGAGATAATGATATTTTGATATCCCAAATATATGTTAATGATATTGTTTTTGGCTCAACCACTGAGATACATGCTTTAGAATTTGCTCAGGCCATGAAATCTGAATTTGAAATGAGCATGAAAGGTGAACTAAATTTCTTTTTTGGTCTTCAAGTTAAACAATTGGAAAATGATATTTTTCTTTCTCAATCTAAATATTCTAAAGAATTGCTTAAAAAATTTGGCCTAGAATCATCTAAATCTGCTCACACTCCTATGAGCACTAGTATTAAACTCACAAAGGATTTGAGTGGTAAATCAGTTGATCAGACCCTGTACAGGAGTATGATTGGTAGTCTTCTATATCTCACAGCTAGCAAACCTGATATTGGTTTTAATGTAGGAGCCTGTGCTAGATATCAATCTGATCCAAAAGAATCTCATCTCTCGGCTGTTAAAAGAATCATTAAATATGTCAGTGGTACTATCGAATATGGTCTCTGGTATCCTCTTGAGACTAACAATGAAATCGCTGGTTATTCAGATACCGATTGGGCAGGAAATGCTGATGATTGTAAGAGCACCAGTGGTGGGTGTTTATTTATTGGAAATTGTTTGGTTGCTTGGCACAACAAGAAACAGAATGTTATGTCTTTGTCTACTGCTGAAGCAGAATATATTGTTGTAGGCAGTTGCTGTGCCCAGTTGATTTGGGTGAAACAAATGTTGTTGGATTATGGAATCAATCAAGAATCTATGAATATATTCTGTGATAATACGAGTTCGATTTGTATTTCTAGAAATCCCGTACAACACTCTAGAACCAAACACATATATATCAGACATCATTTTATTTGAGAGTTGGTTGAAGAACAGATAATTTCATTAGATTATGTAAATACTAAAATTCAACTAGCTGATATTTTGACTAAACCTTTAGATTCACTCAGATATGAATATTTGAGAAAATCTATCGGAATTTGTCCCATTGATTGATTTGTGTTGATATTGACTGAAATATTTAATTATCATCAAAAATCATTGTATAAATATTTCAATTAATTCTTGAGTCGACTCATTTGAAATAACGATTGGCTAATATTGTTTGGAAATTTGTTTGGTATTTTTTGAAAATCTTGATTGTTTGGAAAATTTTATTTTATTTTGGGATGCTTTTGTGTTTGTAATGATATTTACAAAAGTCAGGCCATTGGAGTACATTTTGAGGCATTTGGGTTTGCGAATTTATAATTTGCGATGTTGGGTCAACTGAAAGAAAGGTCTAGTCGACCAGAAATATTTGTTAGTTTTTGCGATTTGATTGGTTGCGGGGACAGGCCGACTGAACATTTGCTCCTGTCACGCCCCGAATCTGGATACCTAGATACGACCCAAAAATTCGTGGATCGACCCGTACCAGAACCCAGAGGTGATCCATGAATGTCCCCTAGTGGTCCAATTAGATCAATTAGACTACTTAGGTTCATTCAAAAACTCACTAAGAAAAAAAAAAGTCTAGATGTAGAAAACAAATAATTAAAATAATTCAATCAATCAACTAAATGTGAAGATAAGGATGTGAGAACATGCTCTCAATCAAAGGCTTACATGCCCGTGAAAATAAAAAAATAAGATTTTAAAATAATCAAAATAAAGTCTTTTAAAGTGTGGGATAGACTCCCAAATCCTCGTCGATTTTCTCGAATGCACCAGAGTCTTTCGCCTCAAAATCATCTCACGTACCCAGCTCCTCAAAATCTAAAAATGGTATCGGTATAACACCGTGAGCCGAGGCCCAGTAATACAACAGTGTACATGGTATGATGTCATATTATACAAGTTTTTAACCAAGGTATGAATCTCAATCATATAATAAGATGACATGAATATGAGGGTGAATGCAAGTGAGTACGAGATACCAATGCAACTAGTACCCATAATCACATAGGGTCTCCATCTCTTTCCTGCACTGGGAGCGGTCTCATCAACCCATCTGCAAGATATAATAACCTCTGGGGCCTTTCACCCTAGGGTACCGAACCCTGATTAATTGATAAAATCAATATAAACGTATATAATATATTTCAACCCCGTTCCCTTATGCACCCCTTATATGAAATGACGTGATGATCATGATATGATAACAAGATGGTACTAGGGTTACATGACATATGCACACATGTATTTAACATTTAAATAAGAATATAAAATAAACACATGATCATCAAGAATAATAAAATGGGTACGAACTAGGGTTAAACGGCATAAATAACATGTAAATAATCACCAAATATCACGATCAACATCGATGAACAATATAAGTGAAAATCGCAAGAGAATTCAACACACCATGGTCGAACCCTATGAGGGATCCATGACGCAAGGTCGAACCCTAAAAAGGGATCCAAGACACATGGCCGAACCCTATGAGAGATCCAAGACACATGGGTAGGATCCCAATGCATACAAGTATAGGTCAAACCATCTAGGGTTTAATCAAACAAAAAGGGCTAAACCCCTTAATAGTTAATAAATCATGACCGAACCACTAAGGGTTCGGTCATGCAAGTGAGTATGAGATGTAAATGCAACTAGTACCCATAACCACATAGGGTCTCCATCTCCTTCCCGCACTGGGAGCGGTCTCATCGACCCATCTACAGGATATAATAACGTTTGGGGCCTTTCACCTTAGGGTACCGAACTCTAATTAATTGATAAAACCAATATAAATGTATATAATATACTTCAACCCCATTCTCTTATGCACCCCTTATATGAAATGACATAATGATCATGGTATGACAACAAGATGGTTGATATTCGCTCAAAAGTGCTTATTTTAAGCAATTATCCTGTTAGCATTATTGCATTCTCCTACATAAAATGCTCTATTTATCTACTTTTCTACGTAATAGTCTCTTCTGTTGCGTAGAACACACTTTTCTGGACGAAATGGTATATTTGCATGCATTAAACACATTTTCAGAAGTCTAGATATGAAGTCATTCTGATAGAGTCTCATTACGCGCTTCTTCTGTCGCAGGAAACCCCGATGGGACGATTCTCAAGACTTGTGGGCCCAAATCGATCATGAAAGCCCATTATCAAAGCTTAAAGAGCCCACATGCTATGACTAGAAGATATGGGCCAAATATGGGCTGAATAAGAGGACCAAAAAGCTGGCCCAAAAAACGAAGAGAGTAGGAGAGCCAATGACCAAGAGACGGACCAAAGCGTTTAAAGCCACATGAGTCAGCAAAGAATGATGGTCGACTCTACTGGAGAAGCGTGAGGATGGTCACAGTGAAGACTAGGGTTCCAGACCCTCCGCTAGTGCTTTTCTCTCTATTTTCTGATACTTTCTCTCTCATCTCTCCTTATTCTCTCTCTCTCTTCATCTCTCGGTCCTCGAATCTACTGACCTAACCCCAGAACTCCTGTCCATCGGCTCTATCTCATCTCCCTTAGCTTTCTGACCGTTGGATCTTCAATCGGACCGTTGGATCTCTCTAGATCCGTCGATCTACCGATCTGGGTCCCAATCAAGTCACCATCCATCCGATCACCATCAGACTGTTTGTCACATCATCTTGTGAGACGATGGACATCATCAATCCATATGGGCCAATAGCCGGGCCCATCATCATCGACCCGCTGTCCGACCAGTTAGTGGACCCCGTGAATTTCCAAATAATTCTAATTAAATTTTAAAAAAATGGAGGGTCCACTAAATGGGGAGATTCCTCATAGAAAAGTAGTGTTTTACTTAAAAAAAAAAAAAAAATTATTTTTCTTATTTTTTTATTTTCAAAAATCCCCTATTTCCATTAAAGGAAATAGGGAAGCTTTAAAAGGGGAGAAGAGAGGGTTCAAAACCCTAATCTCCAAACCCCTCTCCTCCTCTCCTTCCCCCAACGGCTTCTCCTTCTTCCCCTTCTCCTTCTTTCCCTCTCTTTTGGCCGGAGTCTCACCTTCTTCTTCATCTTCTTCACGTTTTCACCGGGCTGCAACTCCGGCCATCAACAACGTCTTCCTCTCCGGTTCACTCACCGGGTCTGTGCACCTACAACCTTCACCAAATCAGCAAGAAACCAGCACATCCCAACGGACAGATCTTCATCACGTGCTGCCCTTCTCCATCGGGTTGCTCATCACAATCTCCATTGACGGAGGTCCGGTGATCTGCAAATTCTGATCTTTTTCACGGATCTCCACCGGACTGGATCTCTCCCGTGCGCACCATATTTGTGCTTCAACCAGCAAGGCTCCCATGCTCCACCACCCCTTGCTGCTGCAACCGTTTCAAAGATTACCGGAGTTGCAGGTTGCAACTCCGGCGATCTCCATTGCAGCCAGCCACCGTTTTCTCTCTTCCAGCACCTCGCCATCTCCTGCAGCACCGCCCCAATGATGGCTGCTCTTCATCACTCCACCTCGAGTTGTAGGTCCGCCTGCGACCTCTCTAACGCTTCCACCAGCAAACCAGCCACCACCTCATTAATCCTACACGGTGGCTGTTTCCCAACAGCCACCACCGTCTTTTATCCTCCCTTCCTCTTTCACCAAACCACCAAGGAGAAAATCAGAAAGAAAGGAAGGAGGAGAAGAGGAAAAGAGAACGAAAAAAAATAAAATAAAATAAAATAAAATGAAATGGTATGAGTTGCTGTTACCGTCCGCTTCCCACCTACTACTGACCACCATTAAAACCGCCCGGAGAAGCTTCTTCGGCGACTCATAGATCTACTGCCCCCCCACCTGCTGGTGTATCCCTCATCTCTATCAAAAAGCGGCACCGTGCGCCACTCAGGTAAGTTCCAGAAACTCCACCACGCTGCCATGCACAACCACTTTGCCGCCGGTAACTAGCAGGTTCTATGTTCCTGGCCATCCAATAGAGTTCCATCCGTGCTACTCCATGCACGATCCAGATCGGGGTGCACTCCTCCAAGGCCGTGACTCGCCGTTAGAAGCTTGCATCTCCAGATCTAAACCACAACATTTGTCGGTGGCTCATCCACCTGCAGGTCCTCTCCATGCTGTTGGAGATTACCATCATCATCGTACTTACCATTGGGAAGTGAAGACCGGCAAATTCCCCACCATTTGCTGCCTATATCGCCACCACTTCATGCTTCACCACCATTCTTGGCCGAAAAACCACCAATCAACACCATGTCAGTTCACCTTTGGCAGTCCAACCTCACCCATTCATTGATGGCTGATATCCGGCTCACCACTCTGGTAAGTTACATGGTGAGCGTTTTCTTTCTTCTCTCTATATTTTCTCTCTCTAGAGTTAGATTATCTCTAGAGATCCCCAGGCTGATCGCCTTTTTGCACCGCCGACTCCGTTCGGTGAATGCAAGAGGGTGAGTTTTTCTTTCACCTCTACCTTGTCGGCCGGTAAACGATCGAGGTGTGAAAATTCTCTCTACCTTCTTCCTCTCTTTCTAAAAAATTCTCTTTACATGCTTTCTTACATGCTTTCTAGAATAGATTTACCGCTTTATTTATTTCTGTTATTTATTTCATGTAAGCAACAGTTTAATTAATGTAATTTGATTTTGATGATTTTAGTATTTTCTGGATCTCTTGGATGTGTTTTAAATCGACTCGCCCTTCTCATCTCTTCCATCATTCTCCTTTTTCTCTTGTATATTATCTGTCATTTTATGTTCTTATTCGCGCTAATCCAACTAATCCCGAGTGCGGATCGACATCGGACACGAATCCCTATACAAGATTGCTCATTTTACAGGTTAAATGTCTCGGATAATTATAAATTGTGTTGAAGTTAGGGTTTCCGTAACCAACGACGCGGAAAAATCCTACTTTCAATGGTACTAGGTTTATATTGCATAAGCACACATGTATTTAACATTTAAATAAGAATATAAAATGAACACATGATCATCAAGAATAATAATATGGGAATGAACTAGGGTTAAACAACATGAATAACATGTAAACGATCACCAAAGATCACGATCAACATCGATGAATAATATAAGTAAAAATCGCAAGAGAATCCACTCAATGGCCGAACCCTATGAGGGATCCATGACACAAGGTCGAATCCTAAAGAGGGATCCAAGACACTTGGCCGAACCCTATGAGAGATCCAAGACACATGGGTGGGATCTTCATGCATACAAGTGATATTCGCTCAAAAGTGCTTATTTTAAGCAATTATCCTTTTAGCGTTATTGCATTCTCCTACGTTAAAATACTCTATTTATCTACTTTTCTACGTAAGAGTCTCTTGTGTTGTGTAGAACACACTTTTCTGGATGAAATGGTATATTTGCATGCATTAAACACATTTTCGGAAGTCTAGACATGTAGTCATTCTGATAGAGTCTCATTACGCGCTTCTTCTGTCGCAGAAAACCCCGATGGGACAATTCTTGAGACTTGCGAGCCCACATCGATCAGGAAAGCCCATTATCAAAGCTTAAAGAGCCCACATGCTATGACTAGAAGATATGGGCCAAATATGGGCTGAATAAGAGGACCAAAAGGCCAGCCCAAAGAACGAAGAGAGTAGGAGAGCCAATGACAAAAAGATGGACCAAAGCGTTTAAAGCCACATGAGTCAACAAGGAATGATAGTCTACTCTACTGGAGAAGCGTGAGGATGGTCACAGTGAAGACCAGGGTTCCAGACCCTCCGCCAGTGCTTTTCTCTCTATTTTTGATACTTTCTCTCTCATCTCTCCGTATTCTCTCTCTCTCTTCATCTCTCGGTCCTCGAATCTACTGACCTAACCCCAGAACTCCTGCCCATCGGCTCTATCTCATCTTCCTTAGCTTTTTGACCGTTGGATCTTCAATCGGACCGTTGGATCTCTCTAGATCCATCGATCTACCAATCTGGGTCCCAATCAAGTCACCATCCATCCGATCGCCATCAGACTGTCTGTCATATCATCTTGTGAGACGATGGACATCATCAATCCATGTGGGCCAGTAGCCGGGCCCATCATCATCGACCCGCTGTCCGACCAGTTAGTGGACCCCGTGAATTTCAAAATAATTTTAATTAAATTTTAAAAAATGGGGGGTCCACTAAATGGGGAGATTCCCCATAGAAAAGTAATGTTTTACTTAAAAAAAATATATATATATATATATATATTTTTTCATATTTTTTATTTTCAAAAAAATACCCTATTTCCATTAAAGGAAATAGGGAGCTTTAAAAGGAGAAGGATAGGGGTTCGTTCGAACCCTAATCCCCCTCCAATCTCTTCCTCTCTTTCCCAAACTAGTTCCCCCAAGTTTTCCCCTTCGTTTTTTTCGCTTCTTCTTCTTCTTCTTCTTCTTCGTTTCCCACCGGAGTTGCAGGCCTGCAACTCCGGCCGTTAGCATCTGCTCCTTGCTGTCGAAAAATAGCACCACCTCCATCTCCGTCGTCGGCGTGCAGCACAGCACCTCCATTCTCACCGCCTTCTTCTTCTTCTTCTTCTTCTTCTTCTCTTCTTCCCTTCTACCGTTAGCTCGCCGGACTGGTTCGTCTTCTCCGGCGAAATCTTCCTGTCACACCACCAGCAGCCACCTCTCCTCCCTTCTTCCCCCTTCTCTTCCTTTCTTCTGCTCCTCCTTCTAACACTGTTCCGACCGGCGTTCCATCTCCTAACGGCACCACTTGCTGCAAACGCAGGTTGCCTCCATCTCCACCACAACCACCGCCATCCACCGTCCACAACCGTTGCAGCCCCACCAAGGGTCTGGGCAGAGGCTCGATTAGAGCCACCACAACCCGCAACTCCACCTGCTGCCTCTTACAGAACCGCTGCATCTTCCCCACCACTCTCCGGACATCACCACCAGCAAGGTTTGCTCCGCCTCCTTCAGCGCCTCCACCTCTCAACTTGCCCATGCACCTACCTCCCACCTTGCTGCCGCCCCCTCTCTGTTGCCACAATCAACAGGTTGCTGCCTGCAACCCTATCCACGTTTGACAAAGAACAAAAAAAAAAAAAAAAAAAAAAAAAAAAAGATCGAGAGGAGGCGCTCCTCCTCAATACCTCATCACAACACCAAGGAAGATCCATCAAGCAAAACCTGCAAGAGGCGCCATCGTTAGTTTCTCCCTCCATCTTTGCTCTAGTTTGCACCATCTGTACGTGGTGCATTCTCACTCGCTGGTGCGCCACCTATGCACACACCCACGGTGCAACACCATGGGCTATTCCAACCACCATAACAGTGGATCCTTTCATCTCCATCATGTCCCAAACCACCTTCATCAAAGCCCGATCTAGGCTGATGTGATCTCTCCAGTAAGTGGTAAGTTTCTTCACTTTCTCTCTCTATCCCTCTCTAGAAATCTCCTTCTATTTCTCTCTCTAGATCTACTTTTCTCTCTCTAACTTTCTAAAATTTTCTCTCTACTTTCATTCCTCTTTCTCTCTCTCTCTCTATCTCTACAATCTCCTCTCTACTTTCTCTCTCTAGTTCTCCCTTTCTCTCTCTAGTTTATTCTCTTTTTTTTAAGCTTTATAATTTAGTTATTTTTACTTGATTGTAAGAGACATGTTCGATTGAATAAAGTTGATTTGAATAATATTATGTTCCATTCTCTGCAAATTTTCTGTCATTTTATGTTCATTATTGCGCTAACCCGACTAATCCCGAGTGCGGATCGACATCCGACACAAGCCACTGTACAAAATTGCTCATTCTACAGGTTAAAAATCTCGGATTAATTACAAATATTGTTGAAGTTAGGGTTTCCGTAACCAACGATGCGGAAAAAAAAACCTACTTTCAAATGGCGCTGCTACCGCTTGGGTGTTCGGGAATGCGAAAAAAGGACGTAAAGACGGAATTGGAAAGTTGCTGAAGCGAAAAGCTGCTCAATTTGGCCAGCCCGACCTTTTCGGAAAACTTTCTATTTTGTGTTTTTAGTAATTTTTAGCAGTTTCTTTTAAATTACTATTTTTAATGCCTCGGAAGGCCGAGTGCAAATTTGTAATAATTTAGGAATTTTACTGCTTTCCATATAACTGCTAGATCTTGTTCTAAGGTTTTTTAGAAACCCTAGATTAAGTGAAAAATACCAAAAAAATAATAAAATCAAAATTCAAAAAAATTAGGGTTTTATATTCTGCCGATTTTAGAAATCACCAATCAAGGATTTGCGATTTTTGGAAAGATTCTTGAAACTCTGCTTAATTAGGGTTTCCCCTCTTAGAAGTTTCCTCTTTAGAAGAATTTCTATCTTTAGAAATCTTCCGAATTTGGAAAAGTCTGCAAAAGGAAACACCCCAAATCTAGCAAAATTTCAATTTTGGGAAATTTCCCAAAATTATAAGGGATCTCGCAATCAAATCTTTTTTGGAAGATCTCCACCGTTCGGGAAACTTTCCAATCTAGGTATTTTCCAATCTGGGAATTCCTAAATTTTAACTCATCTCGAATTTGGAAACTAATTCAAAAACTTGCCTAAATCCAGTGCTTGTTCAGTGAACCCTAAAAAGGCAAAGATCTTCCAAATAGAATCCCAAATACCTAGACCGTGCGATCTAACTGTTTCTGCAGGAACACGATCCAGTGTGGGTAGGGAGCGAAAGCTCAAAGAGGTGGAGTCGGGCCCAAGCCCATTAGGATACCCCTCTCTAACCCACGGAGGCGACCCCGTGGCGTGGCCCACGGGAGGTAAGTCCCTATCCCCGCCTTGAGTGCGATACAGAGTAATTTGGGTGAATCATTGCCGCATGTCTATTTGTTTTCTAGCAACAACTTATTCGACTTATGTGGCGTGGCCGTTAATCAATCAACTCTAAGAGAGCAGACCCAGCTCCAAATTATAACTGGTGGGATTTCATCACCCACCTCATCATTCCATCTGATTTGATCCCAAGGCTCCATTTAATTAAAAAGTATCAAGAAGTCGAGCCAATTAGCCCGGTGTTCGAGGAAAAATCCATGCAAAGCGAACCCGCTTAACATCCAATCGAAATAAGACCACGAGCACGGGTCCCTGTTGTCTAACACACCCATAAGTCCCTGCTACTCAAGTACACTGAGCTCGACGTGGCATCTTGGACTATTCGGCGGTTAGTTGCGTGTGGACTAGGAACACGCATCAACCCTAGCTGAACCCGAGGGAACACTCTTCTTATCCACTTGACCAATCCGGTTAGTCTGGGACGTACTTAAGTCAGCCATTGTGCCACACGTCTGTCTAGGCTTCGGATTGCCTTGTTGTTAACTAGAGTTAGTACTAAAGGATTCGCTCTGAAGAGTGTAGCCTGGTGAGAACCTCTGAGTGCAAAACAGTTAGTCCGGCGGTTAAAAGATAAACCAGTGGTCCGCCCACTGTCATAATCTACTCTAGCCCCAAAAACTAACAAAGATAATTCCTAAAATATATCCTGATTGCTTAGAATAGGATTATCTGTGCTTGGTGTGCATCATTTAGGATAGTGTTCCTCTCTGGCAACTTTTTGCCAAGTATAGAGCTTGCCTCATTCGCGTATGCCCGTTTGAAATCGTCCGAACAAACGCTTGGTTCGATCTGAGAATCGCGTACCTACAGTGGATCCCCTACTGAATTCTTCCCCATCTCTTTCCCCACCCGCCTCCCCCAGTACTACTACCTTTGTAGTCATGGCAGTCGAACGACCTCTTATCGAGACGTTCGCCCCTATCTCTGCTAATCCACCCACGTACATTATTCTCCCACCTACTATGGCGGTACAGTTTGAGATCAGGCCGCAGACAATCCAAATGCTGCCTACCTTTCGTGGTCTCCCAAGAGAAGACCCATATTCCCATATTAGGGAATTCCAACATGTCATCCTACTTTTCAAGAATCAGAACCTCGATGATGACAATGTGCGTCTACGAGTTTTCCCATTCTCACTCAAAGACCGAGCCTCAGATTGGCTCTACTCCTTACCCGCTGATTCAATCAGCAGTTGGAAAGAGTTGGTGGGCAAATTCATGTCTAAATTCTACCCCATGACTCGGACCAACCAAATGAAGCAACTCATCCAGGACTTTCGACAGAAGTCCGATGAGAAATTTTTCGAAGCGTGGGATAGATTCCAAGACTACCTGACTAAGTATCCCCACCATAGCATCGACAAGGGCAATCTTGTCCACGTCTTCTATAAGGACTTACTGATGAGTCCCGGACCATGGTAGAGTCAATGTGCCAAGGAAAATTCCTGCACCAAACTTCGACCGATGCATACAAATTCTTGGGAGAGTTAAGAGAAAACTCTCAACATTGGACGACTGACTCAGAGTTTAGTCGAACCACTTCAGTCCAAAAGACAACCAAGGGACATGATGCTACAGTTGATACTAAGCTTCGATCAGTCATTCAAGAGTTGAGCAAGTCAGTCTCGGCACTGGCTGTGTCTGTACAAAAGCCTACTCAACAATCTACCCCAGTCATGCATGTGGGACACGAGAGCCGTATGGAATCCTGTACCCTCTGTCTGCAACCCTCCCATACTACTGACCATTGTCCTTTGAATGAAGGATGGTCTAATCCTCTTCAGGAAGAAGTTTGTGCTTTCAGCACATACAAACCACCCTCTCAGAACTCGTATAGTCAATCTTATCATCCGGACATGAGAAACCACCCTAACTTCTCTTGGAGGCCTCAGTCTACTCAACCACAAGCTCAACCTCCACGTCAACCTCAGGGCATGTATCCTCCTGGGTTCAATCAACCCAATAGGCAATTCAATCAGGGACAATACTAGCAGAATCAGTACCCATCTACTCAAAACCAACAGTTCCAACAGGGTCAATACTCTGGACAACCAAGCACATTTCAAAATCAGCAAAGAGTCCCACAGACCTTTCAGAACCAACCAATTGTCCCAACTAATTCTCCAGCCTATAACTATAATGCCCCAATGAGCTCGAGTCCCGAATTGGTGCCTCAGCTCCCATTAGCTGCCCCCCAACAGTCGGTCCCCAAATCCGGTATCGAAGACCTTCTGGCTCAACTCATTACTCAGCAACAACAATCTATGCAACGCCTATAGCAACAGCAACACCAATCCATGCTTCGTCTAGAGCAACGCTTAGGCAACTTGGAAGCTGAGAAAGCTAAAGGCATTTTCCCTAGCCAACCCATTGCTAACCCAAAAGAAAATGCCAAAGGAGCAATATATGAGATCGGTTCCCAATCTCAGAGCCAGAATGAGAACTGTCAAGGGGAGGTGCAAGCTGTAACCACCCTACGATCTGGAAAAACTGTGGACATGGGAGTCCAACCACCACCGGTACCATCTCCAGCACCCATCACTCGTACAGAGGAAACTAGTACCAATTCTACCTCTGCTTCTTCTACCTCTGCACCTATATCAGATATCCCTGTGCAGAAATCTAAGGCTAAAGACAAATCTATTTGTCGAGTAAAGCCTCCCTTCCCGGACAGACTTGTCCAAGATAAGCGGGATCAGCAATTCTCTGAGATCTTAGACGTCTTTTAAGACGTCCAGATCAATATCTAATTCCTTTCTACTATCAAGCAAATCCCCTCCTATGCCAAATTCCTCAAGGACTTGTGCACAGTTAAGCGGCGTACGCATGTACCCAAAGCTGCTTTCTTGGCCACAAAAGCTACCGCGTTCATTCAACGCAACAGTGTGATCAAACACAAGGATCCAGGTAGCCCAACTGTCCAATGTGAAATTGGAGACAACTTTAGCTGCACTGCCTTGCTAGATTTAGGGGCTAGCGTCAACCTCATACCATTCTCGATATATCAGTAGTTAGGACTGAAAGATATGAAGCCTACCAATGTCACCCTGAAATTGGCTGATCAGTCCATCAAGATTCCAAGAGGAATCATTGAAGATGTCCTAGTAAAAGTTGCTGACTTTTATTATCCTGTGGACTTTATCATTCTCGACACCGAGCCGTGTCAGGATAACCGCATTTCGGTCATCTTAGGCCGTCCATTCCTTGCCACCGCAAATGCACACATCGGGTGCCGGGACGAAAACATGTCTATTGCTTTCGGTAACCTCAAAGCTGAGGTCAATATCTTTCGTTTAATGCAACAGGATGCCGATCGCGAAGTGACCAATGAAATGTGTGCCGTTGAGAGTCTGATTCCGGACTCCATCGAAGATATTTTTAAACAGTGTCTAGCACACTTTGGGGCTGACTTTGCAACAGAGTCAGCTATTTCTGATCTCAATGATCTTTTGGAGACTGCTCCACTGCTAGAGATCCCCGCTCCACTCATCGAGTTCGAGCCTCTGATAACCATGGCCAGAGAACCCATCCTTCCTTTTACTACTGAAGTCAAACCTCTTCAATCCGTGTCTTCTGTGACACCTACTTCCACTCCATCTGCTCCAACATTGGAGCTCAAGCCACTTCCAACAGATCTTTCCTATGCCTATCTTGGTCCTAAGGAAACCTACCCTGCCATTATTGCTTCCGCTTTGTCTGAGAGTGAACGTAAGAAACTTCTCGAGCTGCTCAACGAGCACAAATCTTCGATAGGTTGGACTATAGATGATATTCGTGGCATAGACCCCTCGGTGTGCCAACATCACATCTATCTCGAGGATGAATCCAAAACCTCTCGAGAACACCAGAGGAGGTTGAACCCCGTCTTGAAGGATGTAGTCCGGGACGAGGTCCTTAAACTGTTAGATGCGGGTATCATTTACCCCATCTCCGATAGCAAATGGGTGAGTCCTATTCATGTCATCCCTAAAAAGGCAGGATTCACAGTTGTGGAAAATGAGAACAAGGAAATGGTCACCCAGCGCCTGAAGAAAGGGTGGAGAGTCTGCATCGATTACCGACGACTCAACACCAACACTAGGAAGGACCATTTTCCTTTACCCTTCATAGACCAAATGTTGGAGAGACTAGCAGGTCACTCCTATTACTGCTTCCTCGATGGTTACTCAGGGTATAATCAAATACCCATCGCCCCTGAGGATCACGAGAAGACAACTTTCACCTGTCCCTTTGGCACTTTTGCCTACAAGCGCCCTTTGGCCTCTGCAATGCACCCGCGACCTTTCAAAGGTGTATGATGAGCATTTTCTCTGACATGGTGGAAAAATTCCTCGAAGTCTTTATGGACGACTTCTCAATTTTTGGGTCATCCTTTGATGACTATCTGAACCATCTAGGGCTTGTACTTCAACGCTGTCAAGACAAGCGACTTGTCCTCAATTGGGAGAAATGCCACTTCATGGTGAAGAAAGGCATAGTTTTGGGACATGTCATTTCCCATCAGGGCATTGAGGTCGACAAAGCTAAAATCGATATCATCTCGACCTTGCCCATTCCTAAGTCCGTAAGTGACATCAGGTCCTTTTTGGGACACGGATGATTCTATAGGCGATTCATTAAGGACTTCTCTCAAATCGCTCGACCTCTATCCCATCTTCTGGCCAAAGATAGTCCTTTCGACTTTAATGCTGACTGTGTCAAGGCATTTGAGCGTCTCAAATCTGAGCTCACTACTGCGCCCATTATCCGTCCCCCAGACTGGACTCTACCTTTCGAGGTAATGTGCGATGCTTCTGACTACACCTTAGGAGCCGTTCTAGGGCAGAGAGTTGACAAAAGGTCACACGTGATCTACTACGCGAGCAAAACTCTTAACTCTGCCCAAATGAATTACTCCACCACTGAGAAAGAACTCCTGGCGGTAGTCTTTGATAAATTCCGTCAGTACCTCTTAGCCACTAAGGTGGTAGTGTACACTGATCATGCAGCCCTTCGTTATCTCATGTCGAAAAAGGAAACTAAGCCTCGATTAATTCGATGGATTCTCTTACTGTAGGAATTCGACCTCGAGATCAAGGATAAGAAAGGAACTGAGAATGTAGTGGCTGATCACTTGTCTAGACTGACTTTAGAGTCCTCCTTCGACACCTAGCCCATCCCTGAAACCTTTCCAGACGAACAACTGTTCGCTATCTCTGTTAATCCTTGGTATGCTGACATTGTTAACTACCTTGTCACCGAAGAAATGCCTTCACACTGGTCAAAACAGGACAAAAGCCAATTCCTAGCAAGAGTTAAGTACTACTCTTGGGATGACCCTTATTTGTATAAATACTGTCCTGACCAGATCATTCGTCTCTGTGTACCTGAGTCGGACCAACTCAGTATCTTGTCCTCGTGTCATGACCAACCTTGTGGTGGTCATTTCAGCACTAAGAAAACTGCAGAAAAAGTTCTGCAATGCGGATTCTACTGGCCCACATTATTTAAAGATGCCCACATCTACAGCAAAACCTGTCCTAATTGTCAGCATCTAGGCCGCATCTCCCAGAGGAATATGACGCCCCTAACTCCCATCCAGGTCGATGAAATATTTGACATTTGGGGCATCGACTTCATGGGCCCCTTTCCCGTTTCTATGGTTTTGAGTACATTCTCCTTGCGGTAGACTATGTGTCCAAATGGATAGAAGCCATTCCCACCAAGACCAATGACCACAAAGTGGTGATCAAATTCCTAAAAGAGTTCATCTTCGCCTGATTCGGTGCCCCTAAGGCCATCATTAGTGATGGGGGCACCCATTTCTGCAATAAGATATTCAAGAAATTAATGAAAAAGTATGGGGTAACCCACAAGGTTGTCCTAGCTTATCATCCACAGACTAGTGGTCAAGTAGAGGTTTCTAATCGTCAGATCAAGCAGATCTTGGAGAAGACAGTCAATACCATACGTAAAGACTGGTCTACTCGTCTCACTGATGCTTTATGGGCATACAGAACCGCCTACAAGACCCCACTCAATATGTCTCCCTATCGTCTAGTCTTTGGGAAACCCTGTCATCTTCCGGTAGAGATTGAACATCGTGCCCTGTGGGCCATTAAGAAGCTCAACTTCGACCTAGACTCCGCAGGGGAGGAGCGGAAACTTCAAATGAATGAGTTAGAAGAACTCAGAAATGATGCCTACAACTTGTCTAAGAATTACAAAGCCAAAATGAAGTGGATACATGACAAGAGCATCCTCAGGAAAGAGTTCCATCCAGGACAGAAGGTCCTTCTTTATAATTCTCGTCTCCATCTCTTCCCTGGGAAACTGAAATCTAGATGGACCGGTCCTTATACGGTCACCACAGTCACACCCTTTGGGGCAATAACTATTGAGGATCCCAAGGATCACTCCTCTTTTCAGGTCAATGGGCAGCGTCTAAAACAGTTCCATGAACTTGATGTGTCATTCATTCAGACTTTTGAGATTTATCTCATCGATCATGTCTATGTTGACTGATGATCCACTCAGTCTCCTGTGCTCCAACTTGGTTAGGGGTGCCTGTCACCCCCGTCATGTCTGGCTGAAGACGTAAAACTTAGCGCTTTCGGAAAGGCAATTCCGGTATTCTTAGAGTACATGAGTCTCATGCATTTGTTATTACTGTTATATCTTTGAAAATACAGGTACATTCATTCTTCCGATCATCAGGTATCACACACTGTCGAGTTTCTGCCGACTTGGTAACATCCTCCCTGAACCTTTGCATCATCTTCATTGATTTTTCATCATTTTATGTCCCGGTCATGAGCACCGAGGACGGTGCTGTATTTTGGTTGGGGGTGGGGTATTTACCAAAACTCATGTCTTCATTTTGATAAAAAAAAAAAAAAAAAAAATTTCTTGTTTTTGGGGTGATTTCCGATGTTCTCCAAAAGTTTTCTAGAATTTCAAATATGTGTCAAATACCTGACTTTGATTAGCTAAAAACCTTCGTTAAGTCAGTATTGAGGATGTCAATTTTTGTTTAAAGTTAGCGTCGAGTCAAGTCAGGCGTGACTACAGCAGGTTTGAAAACTCAAAAAAACTCAGATTTGGCACAATTGTACACTATCAACATCAGAGTCATCCTAAGTTTTGAAACTCTAGAGATCCTGTGAGAATAATTGTGGAGACCTAACCCAGTGAGCTTTCGAGCCTTTAATCATTTCAGAGAGTTATACAACAATTCTGAGTTACAAGATGACTCACTATTCTTCATGCCCGCAATATTCGTTGAGAGATCTCATTATCTTTTGCTTCGATCATAAAACTCAGAAAGACATCAACATTGGATTACTACGACAGAACCTTCTCTATATCCAATCAAGACAGTATACATGATAGTGCAAACCCTAGAAAATGATTTAGGCCATTTTTCTGAACCATTCAGCCTTTTTACTCACCTGAATTATACTTCACTAGAAACCCCTTGAACCCTTCTATAAAAGCCTTTTCTTTGTAAACCCATCAACCTAAAATCCAGTCCAGCTACGAAGCATGACTGGCTACCCTTATTTTGAGATGGACAAAAGAATAACTGATATGGGTGTACCGTGAAAAGAAAAGTACAGAAGAAGAATCAAAAATAAAAGAAAGTGGTTCAAGCTAAAAACAAAATATAGAAAGAAAGTATGAAGAAGAGCTGAAAAGAAATTGAGCAGTCTCAGAAATATCAAGAAAAAGAGAAAAATACGAAAAAAGGAAAAAGAACCAGATAATGGTGTTACGTCGCAGGAAAAATTCAAGAAAATAGCAATATCCTCTCAAGATCTTTGAAATCCTGTATTCCTTTATCTCTCTACACCTGACCTAAGCCTCATTACAACCCAGGAAAGTCCTACTTGATTCTAGGATAGTACGATCATAAAATGTGGAGATTGGAGAAAGAGAAGCTATAGAGTTTGATCTGACGTTCCCGAGTGAAGTGGTATTCCAATCATGAGATCTTCTTCTGTTAAAGATATCCTTCCTTCAAATAATACATATGTGAGATCTTTACTTTCATCAACACATCTCCTCACATATAAATTGAGAGAAAAGAAGAAAACCCTTCTTGTGTGATTCTATTCTGAGTGCTGAACATATGAGATTTGAGGTCGAGGCATAAAAAACTTAGAGGTGATCTGAAAATCTTTACTGTCGGATGATGAGAATGTTGAGCACACACACACGCAGAGTCTGACTATTCTGGGTCATGATTATCAATCTGTAGTCTTGCCAAAACTTTCCAACTCTTCGCTAGCATATAACTATTTTTGCATCCATTCAATGATTTGACGAACGGGGTTATCCCTGAGCTAATATGAAAAAGTGTGCAGCATGTGCAGAGACCTTTTAAGCTCATTTATTTCGCACTAATTGCCAAGGATTGGCAATATGCTGGTTGGGGGTTGTGATATTCGCTCAAAAGTGCTTATTTTAAGCAATTATCCTTTTAGCGTTATTGCATTCTCCTACGTTAAAATACTCTATTTATCTACTTTTCTATGTAAGAGTCTCTTGTGTTGCGTAGAACACACTTTTCTGGACGAAATGGTATATTTGCATGCATTAAACACATTTTCGGAAGTCTAGACATGTAGTCATTCTGATAGAGTCTCATTACGCGCTTCTTCTGTTGCAGGAAACCCCGATGGGACAATTCTCGAGACTTGCGAGCCCACATCGATCAGGAAAGCCCATTATCAAAGCTTAAAGAGCCCATAGAAAAGTAATGTTTTACTTAAAAAAAAAAATATATATATATATATATATATATATTTTTTTTTTCATATTTTTTATTTTTAAAAAAATACCCTATTTCCATTAAAGGAAATAGGGAGCTTTAAAAGGAGAAGGATAGGGGTTCGTTCGAACCCTAATCCTCCTCCAATCTCTTCCTCTCTTTCCCAAACTAGTTCCCCCAAGTTTTCCCCTTCGTTTTTTTCGCTTCTTCTTCTTCTTCTTCTTCGTTTCCCACTCCGGCCGTTAGCATCTGCTCCTTGCTGTCGAAAAATAGCACCACCTCCATCTCCGTCGTCGGCGTACAGCACAGCACCTCCATTCTCACCGCCTTCTTCTTCTTCTTCTTCTTCTTCTCTTCTTCCCTTCTACCGTTAGCTCGCCGGACTGGTTCGTCTTCTCCGGCGAAATCTTCCTGTCACACCACCAGCAGCCACCTCTCCTCCCTTCTTCCCCCTTCTCTTCCTTTCTTCTGCTCCTCCTTCTAACACTGTTCCAACCGGCGTTCCATCTCCTAACGACACCACTTGCTGCAAACGCAGGTTGCTTCCATCTCCGCCACAACCACCGCCATCCACCGTCCACAACCGTTGCAGCCCCACCAAGGGTCTAGGCTGAGGCTCGATTAGAGCCACCACAACCCGCAACTCCACCAGTTGCCTCTTACAGAACCGCTGCATCTTCCCCACCACTCTCCGGACATCACCACCAGCAAGGTTTGCTCCGCCTCCTTCAGCGCCTCCACCTCTCAACTTGCCCATGCACCTACCTCCCACCTTGCTGCCGCCCCCTCTCTGTTGCCACAATCAACAGGTTGCTGCCTGCAACCCTATCCACGTTTGACAAAGAACAAAAAAAAAAAAAAAAAAAAAAAAAAAAAAAGATCGAGAGGAGGCGCTCCTCCTCAATACCTCATCACAACACCAAGGAAGATCCATCAAGCAAAACCTGCAAGAGGCGCCATCGTTAGTTTCTCCCTCCATCTTTGCTCTAGTTTGCACCATCTGTACGTGGTGCATTCTCACTCGCTGGTGCGCCACCTATGCACACACCCACGGTGCAACACCATGGGCTATTCCAGCCACCATAACAGTGGATCCTTTCATCTCCATCATGTCCCAAACCACCTTCATCAAAGCTCGATCTAGGCTGATGTGATCTCTCCAGTAAGTGGTAAGTTTCTTCACTTTCTCTCTCTATCCCTCTCTAGAAATCTCCTTCTATTTCTCTCTCTAGATCTACTTTTCTCTCTCTAACTTTCTGAAATTTTCTCTCTACTTTCATTCCTCTTTCTCTCTCTCTCTCTATCTCTACAATCTCCTCTCTACTTTCTCTCTCTAGTTCTCCCTTTATCTCTCTAGTTTATTCTCTTTTTTTTACGCTTTATAATTTAGTTATTTTTACTTGATTGTAAGAGACATGTTCGATTGAATAAAGTTGATTTGAATAATATTATGTTCCATTCTCTGCAAATTTTCTGTCATTTTATGTTCATTATTGCGCTAACCCGACTAATCCCGAGTGCGGATCGACATCCGACACAAGCCACTGTACAAAATTGCTCATTCTAAAGGTTAAAAATCTCGGATTAATTACAAATATTGTTGAAGTTAGGGTTTCCGTAACCAACGACGCGGAAAAAAAAACCTACTTTCAACAAGTATAGGTCAAACTATCTAGTGTTTAATTAAACAATAATGGCTAAGCCTCTTAATAGTTAGTAAGGCATGACCAAACCACTAAGGGTTCCCAAGGCCAATTAATCATCCAAAATTCAAGAAATAGGTAGTTCACAAAAAACATGTTTAATTGTAAAAATCATAACTAAATAAATATAAATTAGAAAAATACAAACTCAATGGATTTGAAGACTATATTCATTGAGGTTTCCATGAAAATAAATTTAAAATTATTTATTTTTAAAATCGAAGTCAAAATTCTTAAAGAAGTAGAATGCATAGAATCTGAAATTCTGAATTTTATAAAAAAGGTCAGTACAATAGAAAAAATTACAACTAAATAAATACATATCCTAAAAATATAAAATCAACGGATCTGAAAAATAGATTCACATTGGTTAATAGAAAAAAAATAAAATAAATATTTAATTTTAAAATATATGTGTAAATCATTAACAAATTGGACCGTACAAAATCTAGAATTCTAGGTCTTGTAAAAAAGTTCAACATATTATAAAAATTATAACTAAATAAATGAATATCAGAAAAATATAAACTCAACTAATTTGGAAACTAGATTCGTAGAGGCATTTATGAAAAATAATTATAAAAATATTTAAGTTAAAAATATAGATCGAAATCCCAAGAAAAATGGACCGTGTAAAATCTGAAATTCTATTTTTTGGTAAAGTCCAACAATTTAGGAAAATCATAACTTAATCAATACAAATCAGAAAAATATAAACTCAAAGGTTCTAGAAATTAAATTGATAGAGGTATCTAGAAAAAATAATTATAAAAATATTTATATTAAAAATATAGATTGAAATCCCAAGTGAATTGGACCATGTAAAATCTAGAATTTTGGATTTTTTGTTAAAGTCCAATAACTTAGAAAAATCATAATTTAATGAATACAAATCCAAAAAATATAAACTTAAAGGTTCTAGAAACTAGATTGATAGAGATATCTATGAAAAAATAATTAAAAAAATATATAGGTTAAAAATATAGATCAAAATCCCAAGTGAAGTGGACTGTGTAAAATTTGGAATTCTGAGTTTTTGTTAAAGTCCAACAACTTAGAAAAATTATAATTTAATAAATATAAATCAAAAAAATACAAACTAAATGGTTTTGAAAAATAGATTCATAGAGATATTTAGGAAAAATAATTATAAAAATATTTAAATCATAAAAATATAACAAAAATGATAAAAGACATAGTTATCCGTTGTAGGTGTAAAAGAAACTATGGCCAAACCCATCATGGTGGCCCAAACTAAAGATCTACCCAATAAGAATAAAGTAAATACTATTGAAATTAATTTATAATGAGTATCAATCATTATCTAATGAAAGAGAAACAAAATCTTGAAGAAAAATAAGTATAGGATGGATCAAACACACTTACCTCAAGGTTTCTTGAACTTTAATGAAGAATTCTTGAATCGCTTGAAAAGTCCCCCCTTTGTTGATCTTTTGCTACTAAAGTGATATATGTTTATGAGAGAAGGGAGATGAACACTATCCTAGGGTTTGGTGATGATTAGAGAAGAAGATGTAATATTAATGGTGGAAGAGTATAGATAAAGGCTTGAGTTTTAGGTTAAAGATTAAGTGTAGAGAATAATGGAAGAAGAGAGCTTAAATAAAATAGAAAGTAATAAAGGAATAGGTCTCATAAGGATTAGGGTTAAGTGATTTTCGTAACTCTCTTAGGGTTGACTTTTTTAACCCTTTAAAACTTATATTTTACACTACTAATGGATTAGAAATGGGTTCAAGGCCCATATACATCAATAGGCTTTATTTAATAATATTATTAAGCCAAAAAGGTCTCTAGATTGGCCATACGGGCTCACCCACAATCATAACACAAATAATTATACATTAATTAAATTAAACTATATTATATAATTTAAAAATTCATACAACAAGGTATTGACACATGTCACACATATAAATCACTTAACATAGTCTAAATACACAAAAAAGTTCAAAACCTCGAAAAAGTATCAAGATGACATTAGAACGACCCGAAAAGGGATTCGTAGGTCCCACACTCCTATTTAATAAATAACATATTATTAAATATTATTTTTAAAAATATAAGAATTGTAGGTCAGTTCAAAAATTATGAAAATACTATTTTTGTCAAAATCTCCCACTAAGGTTTTTATGTCTCAAGAAATGTTTTAAATTTTTCGGGTAAGTTGGGAAGGTTAAAATATGAATATTTTTGGTGTCTCGGACCCACAAAATAATTTTTTTATAAAAGTTTTATAATGTTAGCAGGAGAAAGAAAAAGTCCCCTACAAGTTATAGTTCATTATTTTTAGTAGAAATCTAGCCCTAAAGAGTGAGTTTCAAAAATAGCAGGTTTTTCAAAGTTGTCAGAATGAAACCAAATTAAATACACATACTCAAGCATGGTATTAAACTATAAAAATAATAATAGAAGTTTGAAAAAGGTTTAGGTTTGGTGAATTTACTATAATACCCTAGAACGAAAGTTTAGGGTATTACAGCTCCGGTCAACTGAACATGTCCGGTCGACCGACCATTATGACCGATCGACCAACCATTATGACCGGTCGACCGCACCTCGCACCCGAACGGCTTATACTTTTCGCGGGCGGGTCGACCCATGCCCGGTCTGTTGCCCTTGTTTATATATAGTTTCTAATCGATTTTAGGTCATTTGAAACTATTTGAAACCCTAGAAATTGTCTTTGGAGTCTCCCATCCTCTTTGAGAAATCCTTAGCTTTCTACTCTAATCTCCTTCTAGAGATTCTTATTTTCATCATTTTCTGTGGTGAAATTTTCTCTGTGATTTCTAAATGACTTCAAAAAGGAAAAGAGTAAGAGGGGAATCATCTTCTAGTGATCCCTATCCCCTTAGCTTGTTCATCAATCCTATGGCTAGGGCTAGCTTCATGAAGAACTATATCAAAAGAGCCATTGTCATTGAGTATGGGGTCATCGAGAAAGAGTTGATAATGACTGGGATTCCCAACCTTCTTAATTCAGTAGGTTGGTCTAAACTTTTGTCAATTTCTGGTGTTGCATATAGTCAGGATATTCTATTGTAATTTGAATAATCATGATCCAGATGGTTCTTTTTTTTATTCTGAGGTTCGAGGTGTTCATTTTAAAATTACATTATCTTTTATCTCAAAGATAACAGGTCTTCCTCGAGTGCCTAATAGAGGAACTTTCCCACCTTCCCTACCTCTTAAGAACAAAAAGGCTATTTCAAGAGCTATTTATGGGAAGGTAGTTCATTGGTCATCTGATTTGGCTACAAGGGAATTACTTCCCATGTATCATTTGCTAGGTTTGCTTTCTCCTACAACTTGGTCCCTAAAGCGGGACATTGGAGTGAAATTGGACCCTATATCTAGTATCTTCTGTATTGTGTCTCTCAAGGCACGAAAATTTGTGGTCCATCAGTAATTTTTCATCTCATGGTTGAGAATTTGGTGATTGAGAATCGCAAGTGGTCTTTGTCTTTTGGCATTTTAGTTTCAAAAATTCTAAGTCATTATAAAGTTCCTATTTTAGACTCTGATGAAACTATGCATCCCATCTCACCTATCAATCAAGCTACTTTTAGCAAGATGTTGGTTGGTGAATTGTCTATGTCTGCTCCTGTTTCTGCTTCTACTTCGAGTTCTGGATCCCATCGTTCCTCTGTATCTGGATCTATTGCAGGTCTCTCGTCCAAGTTGGACAATCTTTGTGCGTCGATTGATAAATTTTCTCGACATTAGCAGCGTATGACTTCATTCCTTAGGTCTCAGAATCTTGATTATCCAAAGTCTTCACCTGAGGAGACGACTGTGCCTTCAGCAGCTGGCGATGATGAAGAAGAAGATGAAGACGAAGATGAAGATGAGGACGAAGATGAAGAAGAAGGAGATGATGCAGATGACGATGATGGTGATGACGATGACGATGACGATGATTATGACTAGAGCACGCTTTGCTTTTTCTCTCTTTATAGATCAGTAGTACATGTTGTGTTGATGTATTATTTGATACTGATGTACTTTAGCTACTTTGTGTGGATGTTGGATATTGGTCACTATGTTGACTGGTTTACTTTATGATACATTCTGATATATTTTGGTATAATTTGGTATGATTTTTTTTCCTGTATGATTGATTAGTATTGTCTTATATTCTTTATCATCACAGGTTTGAGTTCTTCCCTTTGTCAATGTATGACAAAAAGGGGGAGAAATCGATTATAATGTGGTTTAGGATAATGTAGATTAGGATAATGTGGATTATAATGTGGATTACATTGATAATAACACTTGTTGCTTTTACTATCTTATTGAACTGCTTGTCATAAAATATCTGTGATTCTTATTTAGTTCTATTTGACTAAACGTACTGAAAAGATATTTTTGGTATGTTTTTGACTAATATACTAATGAGAAGCTATTGTCAAAGAATTTTTCTGTCAAGTTGATTATTTTGTAGCAACATGTTGTTTGCAATAAGTGTGGTACCAATCATGATACTAATCGCGAGTTATAGCGTTGCCTCCTTGTACTTAGGGGGAGAATTATTGATTTGTTTTGTAATGGGAAAAAAGTATAATATAATTGGGTAAGTATTTGTTTTTGTCCTGACATTAACAAAGGGGGAGATTGAAAAGTCTCGGTTGTCAAATCCCAGGAATACTTAGTTCTTCGGTAAATATATGTATTGTTGTGCCTAAATCCCCTGAAGACTGAAGCATCAAAAATCAAGTGGACTCTACAAAATAAAAGAAGGATGAAAGTTGAAGAAAAGACAACCCAAGTGTTCAAGATCAACTGAAGACAAAGTCAAAATTATCAAGTACAACTGAAGACAAAGTCAAATGATCAAGCTCAACTAAAGACAAAGTCAAAAGCTCAAGTACGTTCTCACTCAACAAACATTCAACTATGAAGAAACTCGTGTTGCGGTTACTTACGCAAATCTGAGGGTAAAACCGCGCTTTGCCAGCAGATATTGTTGTACCCTAGATGGTTAAATTTTGGTTAGGGTTTGTGCGTGTGATGAGAAGAGAAATTCTCAGAAATTTGGTGGCATTCGGCTATGGACAAAACTGTCCGGCCGACTGGCTCATTTTTGTTGGCGACCGAAGGTCCGGTCGATCGACCAAAATGGTCCATCGACCCTAACTCTCGGGTTCAAGAAAGTTGGGTTAAAGCCTGAGCGGGCGACCGACTAAAGGCTCGGTTGACCGAGGTCCGGTCGACCAGCTAATAATGCGGTCGACCCCGCCAATTTCGGATCTCGTTTGACAAAATCTTTTATGTGATTAGAAGCACATTTTGGTCCTTCAAACGGCTATATTCGGTACGGTTCTAGCAAAGGGAGGCCTGCTTATAAATAAGAGCCCTCTCCCTCTAATAAAATTAACCCAATCAAGAGATCTCTACTTTACTTTACTTGATTATCATTTTTTAAGTCCAGAGATCTAGAATTTGTGAGAGCTTCACCAGAGCAAAGCTGAGAATTCGTTGTGTAGTCTCTAAGTGTTTGGAAGAGACTATTTGGTATTGTTAGTCTGCAAGAATCTTCTTCCAAGAAGAGGATTACTCTTGGCAGAGCCTCTCTTGGGCAAATTCTTCTCCAAAGGATTTTCCATTCGATCGTATTCATCGAGAGGTAAGTGTTTCTATGAACCAATACCTTGTTGATAGAATTCTATATTTGTGAACACTGTTATTTTGTGATTGGTGGATGAGTGTGGACTCATCTAACTGAGTTGTGGATTATAGATCCAAGATAAAAGAATTTCTCTAAATAGACTACTGGCCTAGGCTGACGCTCTAGGTGAGCGAGAAGCGATTCTTGTTAGATTGAGACTAAGTGTAATCTTAGTTGGTTGATTATTTATTTCGATTGGAAATGTTATAATGCATGATTGAAATAATATAATACTACTCGTGGTGAGTATTGGACAGTGGACATAGGTGCGGAGTCACCGAACCACTATAAACCTGAGTCTCGTGTGATTGTGAATGTTTGCGTAATTGTTTCTCATTCTATGCTTCTTTGGATGATTGATATATTAATTGCTTGATCCTTTTCCGCCTTGTGTGATCAATAATTTTTTAATCCATAGAGAATTCGCAGAGGAATTAAAAATTGTCCTATTCACCCCTCTCTAGGACTTAACCTGGTAATTAAAAGGGAATTTCAATCTTCGTCCTCATCTTCATCTTCGTCTTCACCGTCATCTTCATCATCACCAGCTGTTGAAGGCACAGTCATATCCTCAGGTGAGGACTCTGGATAGTCAGGGTGCTGAGACCTAAGAAATGAAGTCATACGCTACTGACGACGAGAAAATTTGTCTATCGACGCACAAAGATTTTCCAACTTGGACGAGAGACCTGCAATAGATGCAGATACAGAGGAACGACGAGATCCAGAACCCGAAGCAGAAGCAGAAGCAGAGCAGACATAGGCGATTCACCAACCAACATCTTGCTAAAAGTAGCTTGATTGATCGGTGATGGGATGCAGGGTTTCATCAGGTCAAAAATATTTGTAATGACTCAGAATTTTTGAAACTAAAATGTCAAAAGGCAAAGACCGCTTCCGATTATCGATTGCCAAATTCTCAACCATGAGATGAAAAATTATTGAAGGACCATAGATTTTTGTGCCCTGAGAGACACAATATAGAAGTGAAAGTAGAATTTTTTCCGCGTCGTTGGTTACGGAAACCCTAATTCCAACAAAATTTGTATCTTTTCCGATTTAATTCCTGCAAAATATGAACTTTTGTATAGGGATTTGTGTCGGATGTCGATCCGCACTCAGGATTAGTTGGGTTAGCGCAATAATGAACATAAAATGACGGGATGATGTTCGAAATAAAGGCGGGATGAGAAAGGTGGTGTACGATTTTTTTTAAAACATGATTTGTGATTTTTAGAAAAAAAACTTTAATACTAACAATAAGAACATGAGAATAAAGACAAGTTCCATTAATTCATTAATCCAAAAGTTCTTACAATATTTGACTCAAAATAAGTAATACGGAAAACTACACTAGAAAGCTGATAAATAAAGTGATAGAGAGAGAAACAAGAGAGAGGAATGAGGAGTAACTAGAGACAGAGAGAGAAAGTATAAGGGAGAGAGAAAATGAGAAGAGAGATAAAGAACATATAGCGAGGGAAAGAGGAAACTATTCTAGAGATAGAAATTGAGAATTCTAGAGAAATAAGGAAAGAAAAGAGAGAAAGAAAGATCTCACCATGAACTTACCAAAGGGTTGCATCCGCCACATGGATCTTGTGCGCACGTGGGTGCATGCATCGGTATGGGCAGCAAGCTTGTGGGTGGTGGAAGGAGGTGCGATTTGCATGTGCACCGGTGGTGATAATGGTTTTCGGTGAATATGTGGAGACATAACAGGTGATGCCCGGATAGGAGAGAAGAGGACAGCAAATATCCTTTGTGGAGAGTTGATTGGTGGTGATAATGGTGCAACTTGGTGGACGACCACACAACACGGGGCAGCAACTGGTGGCTCAAAATGGTAGCAGCCACGTGGTGAGCTATGGTGTATTGTGGGAAACGGTGTTGCTGGTGTGCAACACACGTTGCTACTAGTTCAGCAACTGGTAAGCACTACAGAGGGACTGTGCAGCAGCAAGGATATTGAACCCAACAAGTGGCAGTATAGAAGTCGTAGGTGTTAGCCGTTGGGTGAAGCAACATTGAGGACAGCAGCTGTAAGTATGGTGTTACCCAACGGTGATTGCACAACAAGAAGAAATGGAGGACGCCCTGGTTCTCTTGAAGGAGGAAGAGTGAAGCAGGTTCGGTGGTGATTCTTTCAAGCGTGCAGCAGGGCAAAGAGGAGAGCCAGCAAGTTTTTAGCCAGTAATGGAGGTGGAAGATCGCCGGAGTTGCAGGTCTGCAACTCCGGTGGACAGATTAAGAAGAAGAAGAAGATGGACAAGAAGAGGGGGCGGTACAGCAGTGCAACCAACACGATGGTGCGCTGTGATGCAAGGGGAGGAGCACGGTGGATAGGTTGCTGAGGTGGAGAGGCGGTACAGCACCTGCTGGTCGAAAAAGATGAAGTTCAATCCGCCGGAGTTCTGCAACTCCGGTGGACTGACAGGAAGGAGGAAAAGAGGAGGAAGTAAGAGAAGAAGGAGAAGAAGAAGAAGAAGAAGAAGAAGAAGAAGAAGAAGAAGAAGAAGAAGGAGAAGAAGAAGGAGGATGCCTTACCAGACGGCCGGAGTTGCAGGCAACTCCGGCGAAGACGTGAAGAAGATGAAGAAAAGGAGAAAGAGAAAAGAAGAAAAAGAAGAAGAATGGGGCTGAGGGAGAAGGGAAAACGTGGGGAAGAGTAAAGGGGAAGGATTGGAAGAGATTGGAGAGTGATTAGGGTTCGAACGAACCCCTCTCCTTCTCCTTTTAAAGCTCCCTATTTCCTTTAATGGAAATAGGGTATTTTTTGAAAATAAAAAATATGAAAAATATATATATATATATTTTTTTTAAGTAAAACATTACTTTTCTATGGGGAATCTCCCCATTTAGTGGACCCCCCATTTTTTAAAATTTAATTAAAATTATTTTGAAATTCACGGGGTCCACTAACTAGTCGGATAGCGGGTCGATGATGATGGGCCCGGCTACTGGCCCACATGGATTGATGATGTCCATCGTCTCACAAGATGATGTGACAGACAGCCTGATGGTGATCGGATGGATGGTGACTTGATTGGGACCCAGATTGGTAGATCGACGGATCTAGAGAGATCCAACGGTCCGATTGAAGATCCAACGGTCCGATGGAAGATCCAACGGTCAGAAAGCTAAGGGAGATGAGATAGAGCCGATGGGCAGGAGTTCTGGGGTTAGGTCAGTAGATTCGAGGACCGAGAGATGAAGAGAGAGAGAGAATAAGGAGAGATGAGAGAGAAAGTATCAGAAAATAGAGAGAAAAGCACTGGCGGAGGGTCTGGAACCCTGGTCACTGTGACCATCCTCACGCTTCTCCAGTAGAGTCGACTATCATTCTTTGCTGACTCATGTGGCTTTAAACGCTTTGGTCCGTCTCTTGGTCATTGGCTCTCCTGCTCTCTTCGTTCTTTGGGCCGGCTTTTTGGTCCTCTTATTCAGCCCATATTTGGCCCATATCTTCTAGTCATAGCATGTGGGCTCTTTAAGCTTTGATAATGGGCTTTCATGATCGATTTGGGCCCACAAGTCTCGAGAATCGTTCCATCGGGGTTTCCTGCGACAGAAGAAGCGCGTAATGAGACTTTATCAGAACGGCTTAATATCTAGACTTCCGAAAATGTGTTTAATGCATGCAAATATACCATTTCATCCAGAAAAGTGTGTTCTACGCAACAAAAGAGACTCTTACGTAGAAAAGTAGATAAATAGATCATTTTAACGTAGGAGAGTGTGAAAACGCTTAGAAGATAACAGTGGAAAATACACACTTTTAAGCGAATATCACAACCCCCAACCAGCATATTGCCAATCCTTGGCAATTAGTGCGAAATAAATGAGCTTAGAAGGGCTCTGCACATGCTGCACACTTTTTCATATTAGCTCCGGGAAAACACCGTTCGTCATATCATTGAATGGATGCAAAAACAGTTACATGCTAGCGAAGAGTTGAAAAGTTTTGGCAAGACTACAAACTGATAATCATGATCCAGAATAGTCAGACTCTACGTGTGTGTGTGCTCAACGTTCTCATCATCCGACAATAAAGATTTCCAAATCACCTCTAAGTTTTTATGCCTCGACCTCAAATCTCACATGTTTAGCACTCAGAATAGAATCACACAAGAAGGGTTTTCTTCTTTTCTCTCAATTTATATGTGAGGAGATGTATTTAATATAAAGAGGCAAAAGATCTCACATATGTTTTATTTGAAGGAAGGACATCTTTAACAGAAGAAGATCTCATGATTGGAATACCACTTCACTCGGGAACGTCAGATCAAACTCTATAGCTTCTCTTTCTCCAATCTCCACATTTTATGATCGTACTATCCTAGAATCAAGTAGAACTTTCCTGGGTTGTAATGAGGCTTAGGTCAGGTGTAGGGAGATAAAGGAATACAGGATTTCAAAGATCTTGAGAGGATATTGCCATTTTCTTGAATTTTTCCTGCGGCGTAACACCATTATCTGGTTCTTTTTCCTTTTTTTTCGTATTTTTCTCTTTTTCTTGATATTTCTGAGACTGCTCAATTTCTTTTCAGCTCTTCTTCATACTTTCTTTCTATATTTTATTTTTAGTTTGAACCACTTTCTTTTCCTTTTGATTCTTCTTCTTTACTTTTCTTTTTCACGGTACACCCACATCAGTTATTTTTTGGTCCATCTCAAAATAAGGGTAGCCAGTCATGTTTCGTAGCTGGACTGGATTTTAGGTTGATGGGTTTGCAAATAAAAGGCTTTTATAGAAAGTTCAAAGGGTTTCTAGTGAAGTATAATTCAGGTGAGTAAAAAGGCTGAATGGTTCAGAAAAAAAATGGCCTAAATCATTTTCTAGGGTTTGCACTATCATGTATACTGTCTTGACTGGATATAGAGAAGGTTCTGTCGTAGTAATCCAATTTTAATGTCGTTCCGAGTTTTATGATCGAAGCAAAAGATAATGAGATCTCTCAACGAATATTGCGGGCATGAAGAATATTGAGTCATCTAGTGACTCAGATTTGTTGTATAACCCTCTGAAATGATTAAAGGCTCGAAAGCTCACAGGGTTATGTCTCCACAATTCTTCTCACAGGATCTCTAGAATTTCTAAACTTAGGATGACTCTGATGTTGATAGTGTATAATTGTGCCGAATCTGAGTTTTTCTAAGTTTTCAAACCTGCTGTAGTCACACTTGACTTGACTCAACGCTAACTTTAAACAAAAATTGACATCCTCAATACTGACTTAACGAAGGTTTTTAGCTAATCAAAGTCAGGGTATTTGACACATTTTTGAAATTCTAGAAAACTTTTGGAGAACATCGGAAATCACCCCAAAAACAAAAGGTTTTTTTTTTTTTTTTTTTTTTTATCAAAATGAAGACATGAGTTTTGGTAAATACCCACCCCCAACCAAAATACAGCACCGTCCTCGGTGCTCATGACCGGGACATAAAATGATGAAAAATCAGTGATGATGATGCAAAGATTCAGGAAGGATGTTACCAAGTCGGCAGAAACTCGACAGTGTGTGGTACCTGATGATCGAAAGAATGAATGTACCTGCATTTCCAAAGATATAACAATAATAACAAATGCATGAGACTCATGTACTCTAGAAATACCGGAATTGCCTTTCCGAAAGTGCTAAGTTTTACGTCTTCAGCCAGACATGACGGGGGTATATCAAATACCCCCAACCAGGTTAAAACTCATGGAGACTGAGTGAATCTGCAGTCTTCCTGACACCTAAGGTGGAACGGAGACTACTATCCTATCCCTTGTCTAGGTATACCTGTGTAGAACAGGTCTTTCTCAGTGTAGATTGAGAAAAGGGCATTGAGCTCTTTGAGCAGCCCGGCAAAAGCACGGAGTTGATCTGGGAGGGATCGAAGCTTCTCAGTAAAGATTGAGAGGAGAGTAGGAGTGGGCTCTCTGAGCAGACCCGCAAAAACATTTAGTTCAGCGGGGAGGGATAGAAGCTTCTCAGTAAAGACTGAGAGGAGAGTAGTAGTGGGTTCTCTGACCGTGGTTAGCAGAGCCGCAAACTTATTGAGTTTTGCGGGAATGTATCTGAATGGAGCAGACTCCTGCAGATCAGTAATACCAAAATTGTCTGACTCTGAGATGAAGTCAGACTCAAAGTGTTCTTGACACTTGGATAATTTATCCTCGAGAGAGTCCTGAATTAGACTCTCCATGACATACGGTTCATCAACAACATCGACGTAGGGTGACGGGTGAAAACTGTTGACCTCTTCCTCGATGTTTCCTAATGTGATAGGGATGTTCCAATCCCTGCACTCAATATGTTCCTCCTCGGTGGGGACTGATAGGTTCAGGACAGCAGGAATCCCATGTTCTAGACACGGCTCATCGGTGGGAATGTCTGCATCTAGGGCAGAGAAAGAATTATCAGAGATGGAACTGGGTTTCTCTGGGCTCAGTTTAGAAGTTGGTGCTGTTAAGGGCACCATAGATGGAGACATGGGTTCATCACTATTATGGCTCACTCCAAGGGAGGTGGGGAGGAACGGTAGATCTAGCACAGTTGGGATCCTACGATCGAGACACAGCTCAGTGTCATGAAGATTGATATCAGGGTCAACAGAGGTAGAGTGAAAAATAGGTTGCTCCGAGGTAGGTTCAAGATTTGGTGCTGTCAAAGGCACCGAATTAGGATACACTGGTTCCTCAATAATCAGGCTTGATCTAGGGGTGGTAACAACTTCTATTTCATCCTGGCAATTCTGGTCCTTGGTCCAATTGTGCGACTCCTCATTATAGACAGTGGCCATGTCACTCTCTTCAATAGGCTATTGGTGGGCTAGTGAAGTTGACTTCCTCTCTCTCATTTTCTAATTGAACTAGACGTTGCTCCAAGCTCTCCATAGATAGCTGTTGTTGGTGCTCTAGACCTTGGAAATACTGTTGTTGCTGGGCAATGTACTGAGAGAGAAGGTCCTCTAGACCGGGTTTAGTAGCCAACGGAGGCAGTTCAGCCAAGGGGAGCTGAGGTGCCAACTCTTGATTGTAGTCCGACTGGGTATGAAAGTTGTAAGGCAAAGTGGAGTCTGGGACTAGGTGCTGACTCTGAAAATCGTGAGGGGCCCACTGTTGATCAGAATAGTCATTCTGTGGATATGACGGGTATTGGGATTGCGAGTATTGCCAGTCATACTCTCCATTGGGTTGATGGAACCCAGAAGGATAATTATCCTGCGGCTGTTGCTTTGGGATAGCAGACTGTTCCCAACCAAAGTTATGGTGACTCCTATTATCCGGATAATAAGTGTTGGCATAGGAAGTCTGCATTGGAGATGGAAAGGTACAAACATCTTGCTGGATAGGAGGGTAATATCCTACAGACTGGGAATGGTACACAGGTTGCTGGACTGCAGCACGAAGGGCAGAGACTGAATTTTTAAGCTCTTGGAGTATAGAATTGTACTCCGGATCTCGGTGATTATCATACCCTGTAGAAGTGTGCGAGATTGGAGTATCATGATGATACGCAGAATTGTCATACCATTGTTGAGAGTAATCACCTCGATTCTCACAGAAACTGTAGTAGGTCTCATACAGAGGCCGTTCATCTGCCATTAGAGGTGATAGAGGGGTCCGGTGGACTAACTCTCAGATCGAGTCAGTAAAAGGTTAGGACAGGTCCAACCGGGCTTCTACTTGAAAAAGCAAGCCCAAGATTTGGCAAGAAGTTGTCAAAAGGAGATACTGGAGTGGTGATTCTAAATGATGCACACCAAGCACAGATAATCCTATTTTAAACAATCATGATATATTTTAGGCATTATCTTGTTAGTTTTGGGGCTAGAGTAGATTATGACAGTAGGCGGACCACTGGTTTATCTTTTAGCCGCCGGACTAACTGTTTGCACTCAGAGGTTCTCACCAGGCTACACTCTTCAGAGCGAATCCTTTAGTACTAACTCTAGTCAACAACAAGGCAATCCGAAGCCTAGACAGACGTGCGGCACAATGGCTGTCTTAAGTACGTCCCAGACTAACCGGATTGGTCAAGTGTATAAGAAGAGTGTTCCCTTGGGTTAAGCTAGGGTTGGTGCGTGTTCCTAGTCCACACGCAACTAACCGCCGAATAGTCCAAGATGCCACGTCGAGCTCAGTGTACTTGAGTAGCAAGGACTTATGGGTGTGTTAGACAACAAGGACCCGCGCTCGTGGTCTTATTTCGATTGGATGTTAAGCGGGTTCGCTTTGTATGGATTTTTCCTCGAACACCGGGCTAATTGGCTCTACTTCTTGATTCTTTTTAATTAAATGGAGCCTTGGGATCAAATCAGTTGGAATGATGAGGTGGGTGATGAAATCCCACCAGTTTCAATTTGGAGCTGGGTTTGCTGATATTCGCTCAAAAGTGCTTATTTTAAGCAATTATCCTGTTAGCGTTATTGCATTCTCCCACGTTAAAATACTCTATTTATCTACTTTTCTACGTAAGAGTTTCTTTTGTTGCGTAGAACACACTTTTCTGGACGAAATGGTATATTTGCATGCATTAAACACATTTTCGAAAGTCTAGACATGAAGTCATTCTGATAGAGTCTCATTACGCGCTTCTTCTGTCGCAGGAAACCCCGATGGGACGATTCTCGAGACTTGTGGGCCCAAATCGATCATGAAAGCCCATTATCAAAGCTTAAAGAGCCCACATGCTATGACTAGAAGATATGGGCCAAATATGGGCTGAATAAGAGGACCAAAAAGCCGGCCCAAAGAACGAAGAGAGCAGGAGAGCCAATGACCAAGAGACGGACCAAAGCGTTTAAAGCCACATGAGTCAGCAAGGAATGATAGTCGACTTTACTGGAGAAGCGTGAGGATGGTCACAGTGAAGACCAGGGTTCCAGACCCTCCGCCAGTGCTTTTTTCCATTTTTTTGATACTTTTTATCTCATCTCTTCTTATTCTCTCTCTCTCTTCATCTCTCGATCCTCGAATCTACTGACTTAACCCCAGAACTCCTACCCTTCGGCTCTATCTCATCTCCCTTAGCTTTCTGACCGTTGGATCTTCCATCGGACCGTTGGATCTTCAATCGGACCGTTGGATCTCTCTAGATCCGTCGATCTACCAATCTGGGTCCCAATCAAGTCACCATCCATCCGATCGCCATCAGAATGTCTGTCACATCATCTTGTGAGACGATGGACATCATCAGTCCATGTGGGCCAATAGCCGGGCCCATCATCATCGACCCGCTGTCCGACCAGTTAGTGGACCCCGTGAATTTCAAAATAATTTTAATTAAAAAATGGGGGGTCCACTAAATGGGGAGATTCCCCATAGAAAAGTAGGTTTTTACTTAAAAAAAAACCTGTAACTCCGTGAAGCACACCGTCTACCAAGGTTCCCAGCTGGTTGCTTCACCTGTAACTCCAGCCGATCACTGCTGCTCATTGCTGCCGGAAACCGCAGCACCACCTCCATCTTCGTCGCCTGCGACCTCCCACAGCACCTCCATTCTCCACCGTCCTGCTCATCCACCCTCCAACTGCTGTTGCAGCTTGCAACAAGGCCTCACCGTCGGTACTCTCTTCACCTCCCTCCATTATCCAAGCCGTTAACACTTCTATTGCACAGCAGTCCTCTCTCCACTCTCTACACCCAGCAAGCAGCCACCATGCGTCATCTCAAAGGGCAGCCTGCTACACTACCATCGTGGGAAACACCTTCCCAAACCAGCCATCACCATTAAAGCTTGCCTCACGGACTGCATGAACCAGAAATCAACGGTTTTTCTTACTCTCCGGACGGTGTCTAAGGCCATGCTCCACTCCATCATCACCGTCCACCACCACCTGCAAATGCCCGGAGGATCTCCTCCATGTCTCATCTCCTCCACGCTGTAGATCAGGCCGTCACCCCTTTTCCCACTTGTCCTTCTCCACAGTGCAACAAAACAGCAAGATCTCACACCCCTCATCTTCCTCATCTTCACCAGATCCTCTTGCACATCCTCCTCATGCAACCACTCCGGGAAGCAACGGTGCTCTCATCATCTCATGGTCATGCAAGGGTAAGTTCTCCAAGGTAAGTTGTGAATCTCTTCTCTTCACTCTAACCTTCTCCTTCCCTCTCTAGGGTAGTTCTCTCTCTAGATTTCTCTATCTATTTCTCTCTTCGCTACATAGTTTCTCTCTCTAGAATAGCCTTCTTGATAGTTCTCTCTCTCTAGAAATACTCCCTCACTTCATTTTCTCTCTCTAACTCTCTCTGGAACTTTCTTCTTTAAAATTGCTTTTTAGTTTATCTTCTTATATGTTATTTTCGATTCAAGCATTGTAATAAACATTTGATCACTGAATGATAAAGTTTGTTTTTATCTATTATTTCTTGTGATGATCCGTCAGTTTTTGTTTTTATTCGCGCTAATCCAACTAATCCCGAGTGCGGATCGACATCCGACACGAGCCACTATGCAAAATTGCCCATTTTACAGGTTGAATGTCTCGGATAAATTAAAAATGTGTTGAAGTTAGGGTTTCCGTAACCAACGACGCGGAAAAACCCTACTTTCAAATGGCGCCGCTGCCGCTCGGGTGTTCGGGAGTGCGAAAAAGGACGTAAAGACGGAATTGGAAAGTTGCTAAATCGGAAAGCTGCTCAATTTGGACAGCCTGACCTTTTCGGGAAACTTTCTATTTTTGGTTTTTAGTGATTTTTAGCAGTTTTTAAATTACTATTTTTAATGCCTCGGAAGGCCGAGTGCAAATTTGTAATAATTTAGGAGTTTTATTGCTTTCCATATAACTGCTAGATCTTGTTCTAGGGTTTTTTAGAAACCCTAGATTAAGTGAAAAATACCAAAAAAATAATAAAATCAAAATTCAAAAAAATTAGGGTTTTATATTCTGCAGATTTTTAGAAATCACCAATCAAGGATTTGCGATTTTTGGAAAGATTCCAAAATCTTGAAACTCTGCTTAATTAGGGTTTCCCCTCTTAGAAGTTTCCTCTTTAGAAGAATTTCTATCTTTAGAAATCTTCCGAATTTGGAAAAGTCTGCAAAAGGAAACACCCCAAATCTAGCAGAATTTCAATTTTGGGAAATTTTCCAAAATTATAAGGGATCTCGCAATCAAATCTTTCTTGGAAGATCTCCACAGTTCGGGAAACTTTCCAATCTAGGTATTTTCCAATATGGGAATTCCTAAATTTTAACCCATCTCGAATTTGGAAACTAATTCCAAAACTTGCCTAAATCCAATACGTGTTCTGTGAACCCTAAAAAGGCAAGGATCTTCCAAATAGAATCCCGAATACCTAGACCGTGCGATCTAACTTTTCTGCAGGAACACGATCTAGTGTGGGTAGAGAGCGAAAGCTCAAAGAGGTGGCGTCGGGCCCAAGCCCATTAGGATACCCCTCTCTAACCCACGGAGGAGACCCCGTGGCGTGGCCCACGGGAGGTAAGTCTCTATCCTCGCCTTGAGTGCGATACTGCGCCGTTGGGTGACACATTGCCGCATGTCTATTTGCTTTCGCATCCATATTCTTCGACTTGCGTGGCGTGGCCGTTAATCAATCAACTCTAAGAGAGCAGACCCAGCTCCAAATTGAAACTGGTGGGATTTCATCACCCACCTCATCATTCCAACTGAATTGATCCCCAAGATCCATCTATAATAAAAAGAATCAAGAAGTAGAGCCAATTAGCCCGGTGTTCGAGGAAAAATCCACACAAAGCGAACCCGCTTAACATCCAATCGAAATAAGACCACGAGCGCGGGTCCCTGTTGTCTAACACACCCATAAGTCCCTGCTACTCAAGTACACTGAGCTCGACGTGGCATCTTGGACTATTCGGCGGTTAGTTGCGTGTGGACTAGGAACACACACCAACCCTAGCTTAACCCGAGGGAACACTCTTCTTATACACTTGACCAATCCGGTTAGTCTGGGACGTACTTAAGACAGCCATTGTGCCGCACGTCTGTCTAGGCTTCGGTTTGCCTTGTTGTTGACTAGAGTTAGTACTAAAGGATTCCCTATGAAGAGTGTAGCCTGGTGAGAACCTCTGAGTGCAAACAGTTAGTCCGGCGGCTAAAAGATAAACCAGTGGTCCGCCCACTGTCATAATCTACTCTAGCCCCAAACTAACAAGATAATGCCTAAAATATATCCTGATTGTTTAGAATAGGATTATCTATGCTTGGTGTGCATCATTTAGGATCACAACTCCAGTGTCTCCTTTTGGCAACTTTTTGCCAAATCTTGGGCTTACTTTTTCAAGTAGAAGCCCGGTTGGACCTGTCCTAACCTTTTACTGACTCGATCTGAGAGTTAGTCCACCGCACCCCTCTATCACCTCTAATGGCAGATGAACGGCCTCTGTATGAGACCTACTACAGTTTCTGTGAGAATCGAGGTGATCACTCTCAACAATGGTATGACAATTCTGCGTATCATCATGATACTCCAGTCTCGCACACTTCTACAGGGTATGATAATCACCAAGATCCGGAGTACAATTCTGTACTCCAAGAACTTAAAAATTCAGTCTCTACCCTTCGTGCCGCAGTCCAGCAACCTGTGTACCATTCCCAGTCTGTAGGATATTACCCTCCTATCCAGCAAGATGTCTGTACCTTTCCATCTCCAATGCAGACCTCCTATGACAACACTTATTATCCGGATAATAGGAGTCACCATAACTTTGGTTGGGAACAGTCTACCCTCTCGCAGCAACTGCCGCAGGATAATTATCCTTCCGGGTTCCCTCAACCCAATGGAGAGTATGACTGGCAATACTCGCAATCCCAGTACCCGTCATATCCACAGAATGACTATTCTGATCAACAGTGGGCCCCTCAGGATTTTCAGAGTCAGCAACTAGTCCCAGACTCCACTTTGCCTTACAACTTTCATACCCAGTCGGACTACAATCAAGAGTTAGCACCTCAGCTCCCCTTGGCTGAACCACCTCCGTTGGCTACTACAATCGGTCTAGAGGACCTTCTCTCTAAGTACATTGCCCAGCTAGAGCACCAACAACAGCAATCTATGGAAAGCTTGGAGCAACGTCTAGTTCAATTAGAAAATGAGAGAGAGGAAGTCAACTTCACTAGTCCACCAATAGCCTATCCTGAGGAGAATGATATGGCCACTGTTTATAATGAGGAGCCACACAATTGGACCCAGTACCACCATTGTGAGGAAGAAATAGAAGTTGTACCCACCCCTAGATTGAGCCAGACTATTGAGGAGCCAGTGTTTCCTTCTTCGGTGCCTTTAAAAGCACCACATCTTGAAACTACCTCAGAGCAACCTATTTCTCACTCTCCCACTGCTGCTTCTAACCTGGACCCTGAAGATGATCATCATGACACTGAGTTTTGTCTCGATCGTAGGATCCCTGCTGTCATAGATCTACCGTTCCTCCCCACCTCCCTTGGATTGTGCACCAATTGTAATGAACCCGAGTCTCAATCTTTGGTGCCCTTAACAGCACCAACTTCTGGACTGAGCACAGAGGAACTTAGTCCCTTCTCTATCTCTGATAATTCTCTCTCTGCTCTGAATGCAGACATTCCTACTGATGAGCCATGTCTAGAAAATAGGCCTCCCGCTGTCCTGGACCTACCGATCCCCACCGAGGAGGGACATATTGAATGTAGGGATTGGAACATCCATATCAAATTAGGACACATCAAGAGAGAGGTCAACAGTTTTCACCCGTCACCCTACGTCGATATTATCGATGACCCGTGTGCCGTAGAAAGTCTAATTCAGGACTCTCCTGAAGATAAATTATCCAAGTGTCATGAACACTGTGAGTCTGACTTCATCTCGGAGTCCAACATTTCTGGTATTACTGATCTGCAGGAGTCTGCTCCATTCAGATACATTCCCGCAAAACTCAATGAGTTGGCGGCTCTGCTAACCACGGTCAGAGAACCCACTACTACTCCCCTCTCAGTCTTTACTGAGAAGCTTCTATCCCTCCCCGCTGAACTAAATGTCCTTGCAGGTCTGCTCAGAGAACCCACTCCTACTCTCCTCTCAATCTTTACTGAGAAGCTTCTATCCCTCCCCGCTGAACTAAATGTTTTTGCGGGTCTGCTCAGAGAGCTCAATGCCCTTCTCTCAGTCTACACTGAGAAAGACTTGTTCTACACAGGTATACCTAGACAAGGGATAGGATAGTTGTCTCCGTTCCACCTTAGGTGTCAGGAAGACTGCAGATTCACTCAGTCTCCATGAGTTTTATCCTGGTTGGGGGTACTTGATATACCCCCATCATGTCTGGCTGAAGACGTAAAACTTAGCGCTTTCGGAAAGGCAATTCCGGTATTCCTAGAGTACATGAGTCTCATGCATTTGTGATTATTGTTATATCTCTGAAAATGCAGGTACATTCATTCTCCCAATCATCAGGTATCACACACTGTCGAGTTTTTGCCGACTTGGTAACATCCTTCCTGAATCTTTGCATCATCATCACTGATTTGTTATCATTTTATGTCCCGGTCATGAGCACCGAGGACGGTGCTATATTTTGGTTGGGGGTGGGTATTTACCAAAACTCATGTATTCCTTTTGATAAATATATAAAAAAAAAAAAAAAAAAAAAAGAAGGTTGTTTTTGGGGTGATTTCCGATGTTCTCCAAAAGTTTTCTAGAATTTCAAAAATGTGTCAAATACCCTGACTTTGATTAGCTGAAAACCTCCGTTAAGTCAGTATTGAGGATGTCAATTTTTGTTTAAGGTTAGCTTTGAGTCAAGTCAAGCGTGGCTACAGCAGGTTTGAAAACTCAGAAAAACTCAGATTTGGCACAATTGTACACTATCAACATCAGAGTCATCCTAAGTTTTGAAACTCTAGAGATCCTGTGAGAATAATTGTGGAGACCTAACCCAGTGAGCTTTCGAGCCTTTAATCATTTCAGAGAGTTATACAATAATCCTGAGTCAATGGATGACTCACTATTCTTCATGCCCGCAATATTCGTTGAGAGATCTCATTATCTTTTGCTTCGATCATGGAACTCAGAACGACATCAACATTGGATTACTACGACAGAACCTTCTTTGTATCCAGTCAAGACAGTATACATGATAGTGCAAACCCTAGAAAATGATTTAGGCCATTTTTTCTGAACCATTCAGCCTTTTTACTCACCTGAATTATACTTCACTAGAAACCCCTTGAACCCTTCTATAAAAGCCTTTTCTTTGTAAGCCCATTAACCAAAAACCCAGTTCAGCTACGAAGTGTTACTAGCTACCCTACTTTTGAGAAGGATAAAATAATAACTGATGTGGGTGTACCGTGAAAAGAAAAGTAAAGAGGAAAAATCAAAAGGAAAAGAAAGTGGTTCAAGCTGAAAACAAAATATGGAAAGAAAGTATGAAAAAGTGCTGAAAAGAAATTGAGCAGTCTCAAAAATATCAAGAACAAGAGAAAAATATGAAAAAAGGAAAAAGAACCAGATAATGGTGTTACGTCGCAGGAAAAATGCAAGAAAATGACAATATCCTCTCAAGATCTTTGAAATCCTGTATCCCTTTATCTCTCTACACCTGACCTAAGCCTCATTACAACCCAGGAAAGTCCTACTTGATTCTAGGATAGTACGATCATAAAATGTGGAGATTGGAGAAAGAGAAACTATAGAGTTTGATCTGACGTTCCCGAGTGAAGTGGTATTCCAATCATGAGATCTTCTTCTGTTAAAAATGTCCTTCCTTCAAATAAAACATATGTGAGATCTTTTGCCTCTTTATATTAAATATATCTCCTCACATATAAATTGAGAGAAAAAGAAGAAAACCCTTCTTGTGTGATTCTATTCTGAGTGCTAAACATGTGAGATTTGAGGTCGAGGCATAAAAACTTAGAGGTGATTTGGAAATCTTTACTGTCGGATGATGAGAATGTTGAGCACACACACACGCAGAGTCTGAATATTCTGGGTCATGATTATCAGTCTGTAGTCTTGCCAAAACTCTCCAACTCTTCGCTAGCATGTAACTATTTTTGCATCAATTCAATGATTTGACGAACGGTGTTTTCCCTGAGCTAATATGAAAAAGTGTGCAGCATGTGCAGAGCCCTTTTAAGCTCACTTATTTCGCACTAATTGCCAAGGATTGGCAATATGTTGGTTGGGGGTTGTGATATTCGCTCAAAAGTGCTTATTTTAAGCAATTATCCTGTTAGCGTTATTGCATTCTCCCACGTTAAAATACTCTATTTATCTACTTTTCTACGTAAGAGTCTCTTTTGTTGCGTAGAACACACATTTCTGGACGAAATGGTATATTTGCATGCATTAAACACATTTTCGAAAGTCTAGACATGAAGTCATTCTGATAGAGTCTCATTACGCGCTTCTTCTGTCGCAGGAAACCCCGATGGGACGATTCTCGAGACTTGTGGGCCCAAATCGATCATGAAAGCCCATTATCAAAGCTTAAAGAGCCCACATGCTATGACTAGAAGATATGGGCCAAATATGGGCTGAATAAGAGGACCAAAAAGCCGGCCCAAAGAACGAAGAGAGCAGGAGAGCCAATGACCAAGAGACGGACCAAAGCGTTTAAAGCCACATGAGTCAGCAAGGAATGATAGTCGACTTTACTGGAGAAGCGTGAGGATGGTCACAGTGAAGACCAGGGTTCCAGACCCTCCGCCAGTGCTTTTTTCCATTTTTTTGATACTTTTTATCTCATCTCTTCTTATTCTCTCTCTCTCTTCATCTCTCGATCCTCGAATCTACTGACTTAACCCCAGAACTCCTACCCTTCGGCTCTATCTCATCTCCCTTAGCTTTCTGACCGTTGGATCTTCCATCGGACCGTTGGATCTTCAATCGGACCGTTGGATCTCTCTAGATCCGTCGATCTACCAATCTGGGTCCCAATCAAGTCACCATCCATCCGATCGCCATCAGAATGTCTGTCACATCATCTTGTGAGACGATGGACATCATCAGTCCATGTGGGCCAATAGCCGGGCCCATCATCATCGACCCGCTGTCCGACCAGTTAGTGGACCCCGTGAATTTCAAAATAATTTTAATTAAAAAATGGGGGGTCCACTAAATGGGGAGATTCCCCATAGAAAAGTAGGTTTTTACTTAAAAAAAAACCTGTAACTCCGTGAAGCACACCGTCTACCAAGGTTCCCAGCTGGTTGCTTCACCTGTAACTCCAGCCGATCACTGCTGCTCATTGCTGCCGGAAACCGCAGCACCACCTCCATCTTCGTCGCCTGCGACCTCCCACAGCACCTCCATTCTCCACCGTCCTGCTCATCCACCCTCCAACTGCTGTTGCAGCTTGCAACAAGGCCTCACCGTCGGTACTCTCTTCACCTCCCTCCATTATCCAAGCCGTTAACACTTCTATTGCACAGCAGTCCTCTCTCCACTCTCTACACCCAGCAAGCAGCCACCATGCGTCATCTCAAAGGGCAGCCTGCTACACTACCATCATAGGAAACACCTTCCCAAACCAGCCATCACCATTAAAGCTTGCCTCACGGACTGCATGAACCAGAAATCAACGGTTTTTCTTACTCTCCGGACGGTGTCTAAGGCCATGCTCCACTCCATCATCACCGTCCACCACCACCTGCAAATGCCCGGAGGATCTCCTCCATGTCTCATCTCCTCCACGCTGTAGATCAGGCCGTCACCCCTTTTCCCACTTGTCCTTCTCCACAGTGCAACAAAACAGCAAGATCTCACACCCCTCATCTTCCTCATCTTCACCAGATCCTCTTGCACATCCTCCTCATGCAACCACTCCGGGAAGCAACGGTGCTCTCATCATCTCATGGTCATGCAAGGGTAAGTTCTCTAAGGTAAGTTGTGAATCTCTTCTCTTCACTCTAACCTTCTCCTTCCCTCTCTAGGGTAGTTCTCTCTCTAGATTTCTCTATCTATTTCTCTCTTCGCTACATAGTTTCTCTCTCTAGAATAGCCTTCTTGATAGTTCTCTCTCTCTAGAAATACTCCCTCACTTCATTTTCTCTCTCTAACTCTCTCTGGAACTTTCTTCTTTAAAATTGCTTTTTAGTTTATCTTCTTATATGTTATTTTCGATTCAAGCATTGTAATAAACATTTGATCACTGAATGATAAAGTTTGTTTTTATCTATTATTTCTTGTGATGATCCGTCAGTTTTTGTTCTTATTCGCGCTAATCCAACTAATCCCGAGTGCGGATCGACATCCGACACGAGCCACTATGCAAAATTGCCCATTTTACAGGTTGAATGTCTCGGATAAATTAAAAATGTGTTGAAGTTAGGGTTTCCGTAACCAACGACGCGGAAAAACCCTACTTTCATTTGCTCTCTTAGAGTTGATTGATTAACGGCCACGCCACGCAAGTCGAATAATATGTATGCGAAAGTAAATAGACAAGTGGCAATGATTCACCCAAATTGCTCTGTATCGCACTCAAGGCGAGGATAGAGACTTACCTCCCGTGGGCCACGCCACGGGGTCTCCTCCGTGGGTTAGGGAGGGGTATCCTAATGGGCTTGGGCCCGACTCCACCTCTTTGAGCTTTTGCTCCCTACCCACACTGGATCGTGTTCCTACAGAAAAGTTAGATCGCACGGTCTAGGTATTCGGGATTCTATTTAGAAGATCCTTGCCTTTTTTAGGGTACACTGAACAAGCACTGGATTTAGGCAAGTGTTTGAATTAATTTCCAAGTTCGAGATGGGTGAAAATTTAAGAATTCCCAGATGGAAAATACCTAGATTGGAAAGTTTCCCGAACTGTGAAGATCTTCCAAGAAAGATTTGATTGCGATATCCCTTATAATTTTGGTAAATTTCCCAAAATTGAAATTCTGCTAGACTTGGGGTGTTTCCTTTCTGTAGACTTTTCCAAATTTGGAGGATTTCTAAAGATAGAAATTCTTCTAAAGAGGAAACTTCTAAGAGGGGAAACCCTAATTAAGCAGAGTTTCAAGATTTTAGAATCTTTCCAAAAATCGCAAATCCTTGATTGGTGATTTCTAAAAATCTACAGAATATAAAACCCTAATTTTTTTGAATTTTGATTTTATTATTTTTTTGTTATTTTTCACTTAATCTAGGGTTTCTAAAAAATCTTAGAACAAGATCTAGCAATTATATGGAAAGCGGTAAAATTCCTAAATTATTACAAATTGCACTCGGCCTTCCGAGGCATTAAAAATAGTAATTTAAAAGACTGCTAAAAATCACTAAAAACAAAAAATAGAAAGTGTCCCGAAAAGGTCGGGCTAGCCAAATTGAGCACCATTCCGATTTAGTAACTTTCCAATTCCGTCTTTACGTCCTTTTTCGCACTCCCGTACACCCGAGCGGCAGCGGCGCCATTTGAAAGTAGGATTTTTTCCACGTCGTTGGTTACGGAAACCCTAATTCCAACAAAATTTGTATCTTTTCCGATTTAATTCCTGCAAAATATGAACTTTTGTATAGGGATTTGTGTCGGATGTCGATCCGCACTTGGGATTAGTCGGGTTAGCGCAATAATGAACATAAAATGACGGGATGATGTTCAAAATAAAGGCGGGATGAGAAAGGTGGTGTACGATTTTTTTTAAAACATGATTTGTGATTTTTAGAAAAAAAACTTTAATACTAACAATAAGAACATGAGAATAAAGACAAGTTCCATTAATTCATTAATCCAAAAGTTCTTACAATATTTGACTCAAAATAAGTAATACGGAAAACTACACTAGAAAGCTGATAAATAAAGTGATAGAGAGAGAAACAAGAGAGAGGAATGAGGAGTAACTAGAGACAGAGAGAGAAAGTATAAGGGAGAGAGAAAATGAGAAGAGAGATAAAGAACATATAGCGAGGGAAAGAGGAAACTATTCTAGAGATAGAAATTGAGAATTCTAGAGAAATAAGGAAAGAAAAGAGAGAAAGAAAGATCTCACCATGAACTTACCAAAGGGTTGCATCCGCCACATGGATCTTGTGCGCACGTGGGTGCATGCATCGGTATGGGCAGCAAGCTTGTGGGTGGTGGAAGGAGGTGCGATTTGCATGTGCACCGGTGGTGATAATGGTTTTCGGTGAATATGTGGAGACATAACAGGTGATGCCCGGATAGGAGAGAAGAGGACAGCAAATATCCTTTGTGGAGAGTTGATTGGTGGTGATAATGGTGCAACTTGGTGGACGACCACACAACACGGGGCAGCAACTGGTGGCTCAAAATGGTAGCAGCCACGTGGTGAGCTATGGTGTATTGTGGGAAACGGTGTTGCTGGTGTGCAACACACGTTGCTACTAGTTCAGCAACTGGTAAGCACTACAGAGGGACTGTGCAGCAGCAAGGATATTGAACCCAACAAGTGGCAGTATAGAAGTCGTAGGTGTTAGCCGTTGGGTGAAGCAACATTGAGGACAGCAGCTGTAAGTATGGTGTTACCCAACGGTGATTGCACAACAAGAAGAAATGGAGGACGCCCTGGTTCTCTTGAAGGAGGAAGAGTGAAGCAGGTTCGGTGGTGATTCTTTCAAGCGTGCAGCAGGGCAAAGAGGAGAGCCAGCCAGTTTTTAGCCAGTAATGGAGGTGGAAGATCGCCGGAGTTGCAGGTCTGCAACTCCGGTGGACAGATTAAGAAGAAGAAGAAGATGAACAAGAAGAGGGGGCGGTACAGCAGTGCAACCAACACGATGGTGCGCTGTGATGTAAGGGGAGGAGCACGGTGGATAGGTTGCTGAGGTGGAGAGGCGGTACAGCACCTGCTGGTCGAAAAAGATGAAGTTCAATCCGCCAGAGTTCTGCAACTCCGGTGGACTGACAGGAAGGAGGAAAAGAGGAGGAAGTAAGAGAAGAAGGAGAAGAAGAAGAAGAAGAAGAAGAAGAAGAAGAAGAAGAAGAAGAAGAAGAAGAAGGAGGAGAAGAAGAAGGAGGATGCCTTACCAGACGGCCGGAGTTGCAGGCAACTCCGGCGAAGACGTGAAGAAGATGAAGAAAAGGAGAGAGAGAAAAGAAGAAAAAGAAGAAGAATGGGGCCGAGGGAGAAGGGAAAACGTGGGGAAGAGTAAAGGGGAAGGATTGGAAGAGATTGGAGAGGGATTAGGGTTCGAACGAACCCCTCTCCTTCTCCTTTTAAAGCTCCCTATTTCCTTTAATGGAAATAGGGTATTTTTTGAAAATAAAAAATATGAAAAATATATATATTTTTTTTTAAGTAAAACATTACTTTTCTATGGGGAATCTCCCCATTTAGTGGACCCCCCATTTAGTGACAGACAGTCTGATGGTGATCGGATGGATGGTGACTTGACTGGGACCCAGATTGGTAGATCGACGGATCTAGAGAGATCCAACGGTCCGATTGAAGATCCAACGGTCCGATGGAAGATCCAAGGGTCAGAAAGCTAAGGGAGATGACATAGAGCCGATGGGCAGGAGTTCTGGGGTTAGGTCAGTAGATTCGAGGACCGAGAGATGAAGAGAGAGAGAGAGAATAAGGAGAGATGAGAGAGAAAGTATCAGAAAATAGAGAGAAAAGCACTGGCGGAGGGTCTGGAACCCTGGTCACTGTGACCATCCTCACGCTTCTCCAGTAGAGTCGACTATCATTCTTTGCTGACTCATGTGGCTTTAAACGCTTTGGTCCGTCTCTTGGTCATTGGCTCTCCTGCTCTCTTCGTTCTTTGGGCCGGCTTTTTGGTCCTCTTATTCAGCCCATATTTGGCCCATATCTTCTAGTCATAGCATGTGGGCTCTTTAAGCTTTGATAATGGGCTTTCATGATCGATTTGGGCCCACAAGTCTCGAGAATCGTCCCATCGGGGTTTCCTGCGACAGAAGAAGCGCGTAATGAGACTTTATCAGAACGGCTTAATATCTAGACTTCCGAAAATGTGTTTAATGCATGCAAATATACCATTTCATCCAGAAAAGTGTGTTCTACGCAACAAAAGAGACTCTTACGTAGAAAAGTAGATAAATAGATCATTTTAACGTAGGAGAGTGTGAAAACGCTTAGAAGATAACAGTGGAAAATACACACTTTTAAGCGAATATCACAACCCCCAACTAGCATATTGCCAATCCTTGGCAATTAGTGCGAAATAAATGAGCTTAGAAGGGCTCTGCACATGCTGCACACTTTTTCATATTAGCTCCGGGAAAACACCGTTCGTCATATCATTGAATGGATGCAAAAACAGTTACATGCTAGCGAAGAGTTGAAAAGTTTTGGCAAGACTACAAACTGATAATCATGATCCAGAATAGTCAGACTCTGCGTGTGTGTGTGCTCAACATTCTCATCATCCGACAATAAAGATTTCCAAATCACCTCTAAGTTTTTATGCCTCGACCTCAAATCTCACATATTTAGCACTCAGAATAGAATCACACAAGAAGGGTTTTCTTCTTTTCTCTCAATTTATATGTGAGGAGATGTATTTAATATAAAGAGGCAAAAGATCTCACATATGTTTTATTTGAAGGAAGGACATCTTTAACAGAAGAAGATCTCATGATTGGAATACCACTTCACTCGGGAACGTCAGATCAAACTCTATAGCTTCTCTTTCTCCAATCTCCACATTTTATGATCGTACTATCCTAGAATCAAGTAGAACTTTCCTAGGTTGTAATGAGGCTTAGGTCAGGTGTAGAGAGATAAAGGAATACAGGATTTCAAAGATCTTGAGAGGATATTGCCATTTTCTTGAATTTTTCCTGCGGCGTAACACCATTATCTACTTTTCTATTGGGAATCTCCCCAATTAGTGGACCCCCCATTTTTTGAAATTTAATTAAAATTCTTTGGAAATTCACAGGGTCCACTAACTGGTCGGACAGCGGGTCGATGATGATGGGCCCGGCTACTGGCCCACATGGATTTGTGATGTCCATTGTCTCACAAGATGATGTGACAGACGGTCTGATGGCGATTGGATGGATGGTGACTTGATTGGGACTCAGATTGGTAGATCGACGGATCTAGAGAGATCCAACGGTCCGATTGAAGATCCAATGGTCCGATGGAAGATCCAACTGTCAGAAAGCTAAGGGAGATGAGATAGAGCTGATGGGCAGGAGTTCTGGGGTTAGGTCAGTAGATTCGAGGACCGAGAGATGAAGAGAGAGAGAGAATAAGGAGAGATGAGAGAGAAAGCATCAGAAAATAGAGAGAAAAGCACTGGCGGAGGGTCTGGAACCCTGGTCTTCACTGTGACCATCCTCACGCTTCTCCAGTAGAGTCGACTATCATTCTTTACTGACTCATCTGGCTTTAAACGCTTTGGTCCGTCTCTTGGTCATTGGCTCTCCTACTCTCTTCGTTCTTTGGGCCGGCTTTTTGGTCCTCTTATTCAGCCCATATTTGGCCCATATCTTCTAGTCATAGCATGTGGGCTCTTTAAGCTTTGATAATGGGCTTTCCTGATCGATGTGGGCTTGCAAGTCTCGAGAATTGTCCCATCGGGGTTTCCTGTGACAGAAGAAGCGCGTAATGAGACTCTATCAGAATGACTTCATGTCTAGACTTTCGAAAATGTGTTTAATGCATGCAAATATACCATTTCGTCCAGAAAAGTGTGTTCTACGCAACAAAAGAGACTCTTACGTAGAAAAGTAGATAAATAGAGTATTTTAACGTGGGAGAATACAATAACGTTAAAAGGATAATTGCTTAAAATAAGCACTTTTGAGCGAATATCAGGTTCGAACGAACCCCTCTCCTTCTCCTTTTAAAGCTCCCTATTTCCTTTAATGGAAATAGGGTATTTTTTGAAAATAAAAAATATGAAAAATAAACATTACTTTTCTATTGGGAATCTAGTGGACCCCCCATTTTTTAAAATTTAATTAAAATTATTTTGAAATTCACGGGGTCCACTAACTGGTCGGACAGCGGGTCGATGATGATGGGCCCGGCTACTGGCCCACATGGATTTGTGATGTCCATTGTCTCACAAGATGATGTGACAGACGGTCTGATGGCGATCGGATGGATGGTGACTTGATTGGGACTCAGATTGGTAGATCGACGGATCTAGAGAGATCCAACGGTCCGATTGAAGATCCAACGGTCCGATGGAAGATCCAACGGTCAAAAAGCTAAGGGAGATGAGATAGAGCTGATGGGCAGGAGTTCTGGGGTTAGGTCAGTAGATTCGAGGACCGAGAGATGAAGAGAGAGAGAGAATAAGGAGAGATGAGAGAGAAAGTATCAGAAAATAGAGGGAAAAGCACTAGCGGAGGGTCTGGAACCCTGGTCTTCACTGTGACCATCCTCACGCTTCTCCAGTAGAGTCGACTATCATTCTTTGCTGACTCATCTGGCTTTAAACGCTTTGGTCCGTCTCTTGGTCATTGGCTCTCCTACTCTCTTCGTTCTTTGGGCCGGCTTTTTGGTCCTCTTATTCAGCCCATATTTGGCCCATATCTTCTAGTCATAGCATGTGGGCTCTTTAAGCTTTGATAATGGGCTTTCCTGATCGATGTGGGCTTGCAAGTCTCGAGAATTGTCCCATCGGGGTTTCCTGTGACAGAAGAAGCGCGTAATGAGACTCTATCAGAATGACTTCATGTCTAGACTTTCGAAAATGTGTTTAATGCATGCAAATATACCATTTTGTCCAGAAAAGTGTGTTCTACGCAACAAAAGAGACTCTTAAGTAGAAAAGTAGATAAATAGAGTATTTTAACGTGGGAGAATACAATAACGTTAAAAGGATAATTGCTTAAAATAAGCACTTTTGAGCGAATATCAGGTTCGAACGAACCCCTCTCCTTCTCCTTTTAAAGCTCCCTATTTCCTTTAATGGAAATAGGGTATTTTTTGAAAATAAAAAATATGAAAAATAAACATTACTTTTCTATGGGGAATCTCCCCATTTAGTGGACCCCCCATTTTTTAAAATTTAATTAAAATTATTTTGAAATTCACGGGGTCCACTAACTGGTCGGACAGCGGGTCGATGATGATGGGCCCGGCTGCTGGCCCACATGGATTGTTGATGTCCATCGTCTCACAAGATGATGTGACAGACAGTCTGATGGTGATCGGATGGATGGTGACTTGATTGGGACCCAGATTGGTAGATCGACGGATCTAGAGAGATCCAACGGTTCGATTGAAGATCCAACGGTCCGATGGAAGATCCAACGGTCAGAAAGCTAAGGGAGATGAGATAGAGCCGATGGGCAGGAGTTCTGGGGTTAGGTCAGTAGATTCGAGGACCGAGAGATGAAGAGAGAGAGAGAATAAGGAGAGATGAGAGAGAAAGTATCAGAAAATAGAGAGAAAAGCACTGGCGGAGGGTCTGGAACCCTGGTCACTGTGACCATCCTCACGCTTCTCCAGTAGAGTCGACTATCATTCTTTGCTGACTCATGTGGCTTTAAACGCTTTGGTCCGTCTCTTGGTCATTGGCTCTCCTGCTCTCTTCGTTCTTTGGGCCGGCTTTTTGGTCCTCTTATTCAGCCCATATTTGGCCCATATCTTCTAGTCATAGCATGTGGGCTCTTTAAGCTTTGATAATGGGCTTTCATGATCGATTTGGGCCCACAAGTCTCGAGAATCGTCCCATCGGGGTTTCCTGCGACAGAAGAAGCGCGTAATGAGACTTTATCAGAACGGCTTAATATCTAGACTTCCGAAAATGTGTTTAATGCATGCAAATATACCATTTCATCCAGAAAAGTGTGTTCTACGCAACAAAAGAGACTCTTACGTAGAAAAGTAGATAAATAGATCATTTTAACGTAGGAGAGTGTGAAAACGCTTAGAAGATAACAGTGGAAAATACACACTTTTAAGCGAATATCACAACCCCCAACCAGCATATTGCCAATCCTTGGCAATTAGTGCGAAATAAATGAGCTTAGAAGGGCTCTGCACATGCTGCACACTTTTTCAAATTAGCTCCGGGAAAACACCGTTCGTCATATCATTGAATGGATGCAAAAACAGTTACATGCTAGCGAAGAGTTGGAAAGTTTTGGCAAGACTACAAACTGATAATCATGATCCAGAATAGTCAGACTCTGCGTGTGTGTGTGCTCAACGTTCTCATCATCCGACAGTAAAGATTACCAAATCACCTCTAAGTTTTTATGCCTCGACCTTAAATCTCACATGTTTAGCACTCAGAATAGAATCACACAAGAAGGGTTTTCTTCTTTTCTCTCAATTTATATGTGAGGAGATGTATTTAATATAAAGAGGCAAAAGATCTCACATATGTTTTATTTGAAGGAAGGACATCTTTAACAGAAGAAGATCTCATGATTGGAATACCACTTCACTCGAGAACGTCAGATCAAACTCTATAGCTTCTCTTTCTCCAATCTCCACATTTTATGATCGTACTATCCTAGAATCAAGTAGAACTTTCCTAGGTTGTAATGAGGCTTAGGTCAGGTGTAGAGAGATAAAGGAATACAGGATTTCAAAGATCTTGAGAGGATATTGCCATTTTCTTGAATTTTTCCTGCGGCGTAACACCATTATCTACTTTTCTATGGGGAATCTCCCCAATTAGTGGACCCCCCATTTTTTGAAATTTAATTAAAATTCTTTGGAAATTCACAGGGTCCACTAACTGGTCGGACAGCGGGTCGATGATGATGGGCCCGGCTACTGGCCCACATGGATTTGTGATGTCCATTGTCTCACAAGATGATGTGACAGACGGTCTGATGGCGATCGGATGGATGGTGACTTGATTGGGACTCAGATTGGTAGATCGACGGATCTAGAGAGATCCAACGGTCCGATTGAAGATCCAACGGTCCGATGGAAGATCCAACGGTCAAAAAGCTAAGGGAGATGAGATAGAGCTGATGGGCAGGAGTTCTGGGGTTAGGTCAGTAGATTCGAGGACCGAGAGATGAAGAGAGAGAGAGAATAAGGAGAGATGAGAGAGAAAGCATCAGAAAATAGAGAGAAAAGCACTGGCGGAGGGTCTAGAACCCTGGTCTTCACTGTGACCATCCTCACGCTTCTCTAGTAGAGTCGACTATCATTCTTTGCTGACTCATCTGGCTTTAAACGCTTTGGTCCGTCTCTTGGTTATTGGCTCTCCTACTCTCTTCGTTCTTTGGGCCGGCTTTTTGGTCCTCTTATTCAGCCCATATTTGGCCCATATCTTCTAGTCATAGCATGTGGGCTCTTTAAGCTTTGATAATGGGCTTTCCTGATCGATGTGGGCTTGCAAGTCTCGAGAATTGTCCCATCGGGGTTTCCTGTGACAGAAGAAGCGCGTAATGAGACTCTATCAGAATGACTTCATGTCTAGACTTTCGAAAATGTGTGTAATGCATGCAAATATACCATTTCGTCCAGAAAAGTGTGTTCTACGCAACAAAAGAGACTCTTACGTAGAAAAGTAGATAAATAGAGTATTTTAACGTGGGAGAATACAATAACGTTAAAAGGATAATTGCTTAAAATAAGCACTTTTGAGAGAATATCAGGTTCGAACGAACCCCTCTCCTTCTCCTTTTAAAGCTCCCTATTTCCATTAATGGAAATAGGGTATTTTTTGAAAATAAAAAATATGAAAAATAAACATTACTTTTCTATGGGGAATCTCCCCATTTAGTGGACCCCCCATTTTTTAAAATTTAATTAAAATTATTTTGAAATTCACGGGGTCCACTAACTGGTCGGACAGCGGGTCGATGATGATGGGCCCGGCTGCTGGCCCACATGGATTGATGATGTCCATCGTCTCACAAGATGATGTGACAGACAGTCTGATGGTGATCGGATGGATGGTGACTTGATTGGGACCCAGATTGGTAGATCGACGGATCTTGAGAGATCCAACGGTTCGATTGAAGATCCAACGGTCCGATGGAAGATCCAACGGTCAGAAAGCTAAGGGAGATGAGATAGAGCTGATGGGCAGGAGTTCTGGGGTTAGGTCAGTAGATTCGAGGACCGAGAGATGAAGAGAGAGAGAGAATAAGGAGAGATGAGAGAGAAAGTATCAGAAAATAGAGGGAAAAGCACTAGCGGAGGGTCTGGAACCCTGGTCTTCACTGTGACCATCCTCACGCTTCTCCAGTAGAGTCGACTATCATTCTTTGCTGACTCATGTGGCTTTAAACGCTTTGGTCCGTCTCTTGGTCATTGGCTCTCCTGCTCTCTTCGTTCTTTGGGCCAGCTTTTTGGTCCTCTTATTCAGCCCATATTTGGCCTATATCTTCTAGTCATAGCATGTGGGCTCTTTAAGCTTTGATAATGGGCTTTCATGATCGATTTGGGCCCACAAGTCTCAAGAATCGTCCCATCGGGGTTTCCTGCGACAGAAGAAGCGCGTAATGAGACTTTATCAGAACGGCTTAATATCTAGACTTTCGAAAATGTGTTTAATGCATGCAAATATACCATTTCGTCCAGAAAAGTGTGTTCTACGCAACAAAAGAGACTCTTACGTAGAAAAGTGGATAAATAGATCATTTTAACGTAGGAGAGTATGAAAACGCTTAGAAGATAACAGTGGAAAATACACACTTTTAAGCGAATATCAAGAAGGTAATAGATATGGGGTCCAATCTCACTCCTATGTCCTGCCTTTGAGACCAAGTTGTAGGAAAAGATCAACCCTAGCATATGATACATGGGAAGTAATTCCCTTGTAGCCAAATCAGATGACCAATGCACTACCTTCCCACAAATGGCTCTTGAAATAGCCTTTCTGTTCTTGAGAGGTAGGAAAGGGGGGAAAAGTCCTCGATTAGGTACTCAAGGAAGACTTGTTATCTTTGAGATCAATGATAATATAATTTTAAAACGTACACCTCGAACCTTAGAATAAAGAAATTGACTATCTGGATCATGATTGTTCAAATTACAATAGAACATCCTGACTAATTTAGGATATGCAACTCTAGAAATTGACAAAAGTTTAGACTAACCTACCGAACTAAGAAGGTTGGGAATCCCAGTCATTGTGACCTCTTTCTCGATGACCCCACGTTCAATGGCAACGACTTTCTTGATATAGTTCTTCATGAAGCTAGCCCTAGCCATAGGATTGATGAACAAGCTAAGGGGATAGGGATCACTAGAAGATGACTCCCCTCTTGCTCTTTTCCCCTTTGAAGCCATTTAGAAATCACAGAGAAATTTCACCACAGAAATTTGGAAGTGGTGAAAATAAGAATCTCTAGAAAGAGATTAGAATAGAGGGCTAAAGGATTTCTCAAAGAGGATGGGAGACTCCAAAACAATTTCTAGGGTTCCAAAAAGGGTTTCAAATGACCCAAAAACAATTAGAACCTATTTATAAACAAGGTCGGCGGAGCAGACATGGGTCGACCCGCCCACTCACAATATAAACCGTTCCGGTGCGAGGCGCGGTCGACCGAACCAAAAGTTCAGTCAGCCCGTCCCCGCAAACAATCAAATCGCACAAAACAAATTCCTTTGGTCGATCGAACCTTTTGTTCGGTCGACCCAACATCGCAAACTGTAAATTCAAAAACCCAAACGCCTCAAAATGTACTCCGACGGCCTGACTTTTGTGAATATCCTTATTCACTTCTAAGTCTTAAATTTCCAAACCTACAACTGACTACAGTTTTCCAATCAGACCTCGGATTTTGACTCCGTTTCTTCTAACACATTTGTTTCAACATGTTTGAAGTGTTGAAGAGGTTTTGAGTGATTCGGACCTCGTTTGCCCGATTTGGACGTCGACCTCCCAAAATCGATTTCATTTCTAAGTCTCAAATGCCTAAACCTACTACTGACTACAGTTTTCCAACCGGACCTCGAATTTTGACTCCATTTCTTCCAACACATTTGTTTTGACATGTTTGAAGTGTTGGAAGAGGTTTCGAGTGATTCGGAATTGAAGATCACACTTGGGTTGTTAAGCCCTTCACAAAGTGACCTTGCTCTGATACCAATTGAAATTTCCTTTTAATTACCAGGTTAAGTCCTAGAGGGGGATGAATAGGATAATTTTTAATTCCTCTGCGAAGTCTTTATGGATTTAAATTTACTGATCACACAAGGCGGAAAAGGATCATGCAATTAATATATCAATCATCCATAGAGCATAGATATGAGAAAAATGAGAAACAATTATGCAAACATTCACAATCACACGAGACTCAAATTTATAGTTGTTCGGTGACTCCGCACCTACATCCACTGTCCAATACTCACCACGAGTAGTATTATATTATTTTAATCATGCATTAAAAATATCTCTATTTTTTTAAATCTTTTTACTATTTTAGGGGGTACTCTAAACTTTATATCCCTTTTCTTATTCTTAAAACCTTTTGCAACTGACGTTTACGTCAACTGCAACTCATTCAATGCTCATCTCTTATTAAAAAAAAAATCATTATTTCTAATATGACCTTCGAATTCTTCAATGTCTAATGGTCTAAGTCCTGATTCAATCCACGGTGGCCCAATTCCCTTTGATCACACTTGGTCCACATATAGTAATTGTGTTGTTTAATCAAAGATGTAACCATGGGTTCTCAAAGATTTGCCTTTGCTTGTTCTTGGCTCTTAGGTTTTGAGTTCTCTGGTGTCAACCGTCTAATGTTTTGTAGTCCACAGCCTTGGCCCGACATTCTGATCTATAAGTGCATATACTTCCTCAGTCACAAGTTAGTCCAATTTCTTGGGCTAGTATCGTGACTCAATCGCTTAGTCTATATCTTCAGATTTCTCAGATAGTGGCTTGCAGCTAGGTCCGCTCATTTTCCAACTTAACCGTTCTCCAGCTTCGCCAACTCTACTGTCTTGGTTCACCTTTTATTTTGCATCGCTCATTGAGCTTTGATCGTGACTCTCGTTGTTGATCGCAGCCCACAAGTCTCGAGATTCATCCGATTGGGTCTCCTTGTGTTGGTTTGTAAGCTTTAATCTCTTTAGTCTCTTCTTTGAGGGCTTGTCCCTCCTTCTCTCTTGGTCGTCCCTCGATTCTTTCGATTCTCTAGCTCTTCTCGTTTCTGGCTCATATCTTCTTATCCTCAGCTTGTTGGCTCTTGAGCTTTGATCCTAGGTTCTGGAAGTTGATTGTGGGCTCGCATGCCATCAAAATTGCCCAATTAGTGCTCCTACGATAGAAAAATCGCGTAATGAGAATGACTTTGCACGTGGGTCAAATAAATGCGTATGAATGCATACGAATATACCGTTTTAACCAGAAAAGTGTGTTCTACGGAATGAGAAAAACTCTGACTTAGAAATATTGATAAAAAATACAGTTTTATATAGAAGAGTGTGACAATGCTAGAAGGATAATTGCTTAAAATAAGCACTTTTGAGCGAATATCATTGGTGAAACTAGGAATGATACATATCCTGTTGCAGATTCTGCTGGGGAAAAGACTGTTGTTCCCATCCAAAGTTATCGTGACTTCCATTGTCCGGATAATATGTGTTATTATAGGAGGTCTACAGCGGAGGTTCTAATTTACTAAAATTACAGACCTCTTCTTGGACATGAGGGAAATATCCCATAGATGTGGAGTGATAAACATGCTTCTGGACCGCAACATCAAGGGCAAAAACTGATTTCGTCAAATCTATAAGTAGAGATTTTATCACTGGATCACCCTGTGCTTCATGTCCCATCAAACTCTGTGAGACTGGAGTGTCATGACGACACTCAGGATTGGTATACCGTTGCTCGGAGTTATCGCCTAAATCTTCAAAGAAATTGTTATAGGTCTTGAATAGAGGCTGTTCATTAGCCATTAGAGAGATGTGAGTCTCTTAGAGGAGGGAGATAAATTAGGTGAAAGAGATCGGTGCGGTAGACTGACTCTCAGATCGAATCAGTCTTAGGTTGGATCAAATCCAAATGGGCATATGCTTGTAAAAGCAAGCCCTAGAGTCAGTAAAAAATCTAAGGACTACGAAACCGAATGAGCCTAGATGATGCACACGGAACAACAGATAATCTTATTTCTAAACAATTAGGATAGTATTATGAATTATCTTGTTTAGTGTAGAGATAGTGTAGATTATGACAGTGGGCGGACCACTGGTTTATCTTCTATTACCCGCCGGACTAACTTTTCACTCTGTAGGTTCTCACAAGGACACACTCTTCAAAGCAAATCTGCTAGTACTAACTCAAGTTGACTGCAAGATAATCCGAAGCCTAGACAGACGTGCGGCACATCGACTGACTTAAGTACGCCCCAGACTAACCGGATTTGTCAAGCGTGAAGATGAGTTTTCCCATAAGAGGAGCTAGGGTTGGTTCGTGTTCCTAATCAAACACTAAGCTAATCCGACAGACAATCAAGGAGGCCACTTACGAGCTCAGTATACTTGATTAGTAGGGACCTATAGGTGTGTTAGATAACAGGGACCTGCACTCATGGACTTAATCGACTTGATCTTTGAAGGGGTCGCTTTATGTGGAGTTTTCCTCGAACACCGATCTAATTGGGCTCTACTTCTTGATTGATTTTAATTTTTGGCTGTGGTTGCACAAAAGCTGGAATGACGAGGTGAGTGATGAAATCCCACAAGTTTCAAGTTAGAGTTGGGTTTGCTCTTTATGTATTTTATTACGGCCAAACCAAGCAATTCTTATAAGTTTTGCAAAAGCAAATAAACAATCGGCACAGTGTTTGCACAATGATCACGATCGCACTCAAGGCGAGGTGTAGAAACTTACCTGCCTGTTGGCTACGCACGGGGTCTCCTCCGTGAGATAGGGAGGGGTATCCAAATGAGCTTGGGCCCGACTCCACCTCTTTGAGCTTTCGCTCCCTACTCACTTGGTAAATGCAATCCGCAATCACGTTAGTCCATAATGGTCTATGGTATGTATTTGGAAGATATACCGCCTTTTGGGTTTCAAGAAACACGCAATGATTTAGGGTCGGTATTGTGAATTAGTTCCAATTAGGGTGTGAAATTCAACTTTAGCTATTCTCGAATTAGGGTTCAGAAATATCTACTTTTGAATTACCCGGAGTTGGAAATCTTCCAAATTGAATCAAATAACCAATGGTGATCTAACTAGAAATAGCAGATTGAAATCTGGCCCTAATATTTTTGGTATTTTTTAATTAATTAATTATCTAGCAGTTATTCTAAAAGGAGAGAAAATGAATCCCTAAATTATTATAACTTTGCACTCGGCCGTCCGAGGCATTAAAAAATAAGTAGAAAATGTGAAAAATAAAATAGAAAGTTTCCGATGTGGATCGGATATTCAAGATTAAGTAGCTTTTCGAATTCCTGTTCGTCTTTTTGCAATCCCATCAACCGAGCGGCAACGGTGCCATTTGAAAGTAAGGTTTTTCCCGCGTCGTTGGATCGGAAATCCTTGATTTCAATAATATTTGTAATTTCTCCGAATTGGTTCACTTAATCTGTAAATAAGCAGACTTGCACAGTGGCTCGTGTCGGATATCGTCCGCACTCGGGATTAGTTAGCACAATAAGAAATATGAATAATAAAAAAATGCTCAGAATAAATAGAAAGGTGAGAATGGTGGAGGTTGATTTAAAATATGTTTGAGATTGTTGTTAAAACTATTAGAATGAAAAAAAAAACATAAGAGAAACGAGAATGAAAAACAAAATAAATGAAAACAACTTAAACTTGAATTTAAAACTTGTTCATTAAACTAAAAACAAATGCTTACAGTGCTGGTTCAAATGCTTTACAACGGAAATAACATTAAACCAAATTAATCTAGAAAGCCATTAAAATATTATCCTAGAAAGCATGTAAAGTAGAAAGGGAAAGAAAAGAGAGAAAGAAGGTAGGAAGGTTAGAAAGATGAATTAGAGAGAAGATTACCATTGAAGAGGTAGATGGTGCAACTTCGATTGGATAGACCTCAATAGGATTGAGGATTGTAGCTTTTGGTTGTGGCGAATGGAATGGGCAGCAAGGAGACGTTGCTGTTTGACGCTTTGCACCTCGAGGTGGAGGCGTTAATAGTGAGCTCACCGGAGTTACTCGCCAGAGAAGAAGGGTGAAGAAGAAGAGAAAGAAAGAAGAAAGAGAGGAAGAGAAGGGGGAGGGAACCAACCCAAGAAGGAGAGATCGTAGATCTCTTATAGACTTTTTTTTTCCTTTTTGCTTGTTGTAAAAATGATGACCGTTGGATCTAGAGAGATCCAACGGTTGGGAATTGGTTAGTTAGATAAGAGAGAGAGTGACTAGGATAGAGAGATATGGGAGAGAGAAGAATCGGTCAAGTGAAACCAATTCTCTCTTGTTGTTGCAAATGGGCATGGGTATGGGTCATGGGTATGGGTCATGGGCATGGGTCATGGGTCATGGGTCATGGGCCTCGGTCATGGGCCTAGGTCATGGACAAAGATAGATAGAGAGAGAAATAGGAGAGAGGTGAGAGAAAAATACAAAAATAAAAATATTGGAGGGTCTTGAACCCTGGTCTTCTTTATTCTCTCTCGTCCACTCCACCAATTAGTCAAACTTATCCTTTGATGTCAATTGGTGTGGCCTTTAACACCTAAGTCATTCTCTTGTTCTCCAGCTATTATTCTCTCTCTTAGTCCTTGTTCCGACTCTACGATCTTCTAACTTTGTTCGTACATGTCTTCTATCTTTTTATCCTAGCATGTTGGCTATTTAAGCTTTGATAGAAGTCTTCTATCGTTGATCGTGGGCCAACCAGTCCTCTAGAATCGCCCGATAGGGTCTCCTGCAAGTGAAAAAGTGTGTAATGAGATTCAACTAAAACGGCTTGATACTAGACTATCCGAAATGTGTATATTTCATGCAAATAGTCGATTTTCATCTAAAGAATGCTTTCTACACAATGGAAGAAACTCTTACGTAAAAAAGTCGATGAAAAGATAAGTTTTACGTTGGAGAATGCGACAACGCTATAAGGATAATGGCTTAAAATAAGCACTTTTGAGCGAATATCGACACCCACTACATGCACACCACCTTTGTCATTCTTCATTGGCCGAAACCCAAGGTGAGATCAAGCAATGGTATTTTCTCTCTCTCCTTGTCTATTTTCTCTCTTTCTCTCACTAGAACTCTAGATCCATCTTGCCAGAATTTCTCTCTCTAAGTCCCTACCAATTTCACTATTTAAAGTTGATTGCAAGTTTGTTTATTGCAATGTAAGCTCTTTATCGTGTATTTTGCCATTTTTAATCTAATGAATGGAGTTTGTTTTAACAAAGTTGTTTCATGATTTTATTGCTTAAGAGTTCTTTATTTTTGAATTGTTATAATGGATTTCTCAATCACAAAGGATGTTTTAAACACCGATCTACCCACCATTCTCACATCTCTAGAGTTACAAGCAAATTCCATCATTTCATGTTCTTAATCGCAATTATCCTAACCCCGAGTGCGGATCGACATCCGACATGAATCCCTATATAAAGAATTCCCATTTTTGCAGGAATAAAGTTTCGAATAATTACAAATGTGATGATTCTAGGGTTTTCGAATCGAACGACATGGAAAAACCCTAGTTTCAAATGGTGCCATTGTCGCTCGGGTATACGGGAGTGCGAAAAGGAACGAAGATGATGGAATCAGAAAGCTGCTATAGCGGGAAGATCCAGCATTTTGGAAACTTTTCCATTTTTTATTCTGATATTTTTAACAATATTTTCATTATTTTTAATGCCTCGGATGGCCGAGTGCAACTTGTAATAACTTAGGAGACTTTCTATTTTTTTGAATATCTGCTAGATCTTGTTCTATGTTTTTTTTAGAAACCTTAGATTGAGTGATATTAGAAAATAACCAAAAAAATCAAAAATTCAAAAAAATTAGGGTTTCGTATTCTGCAGATTTTTAGAAATCACCAATCAAGGATTTTTAGGAAAAGAAATCCTCTAAATTTGGAAAAGCCTGCAAAAGGAAATACCCTATATTTAGTAGAATTTCAATTTTGGGAAATTTTCCAAAATTGTAAGGGATCTCACAATCATATCTTTCTTGGAAGATCTCCAAGGTTCGGGAAACTTTCCACTCTAGGTATTTTCCAATCTTGGAATTCCTAAATTTTAAACCATCCCAAATTTGGAAAATAATTCAAAAACTTGCCTAAATTCATTGCTTGCTCTGTGATCCCTAAAAAGGCAAGGATCTTCCAACTAAAATCCCACACACCTAGACCGTGCGATTTAATTTTTCTACAGCATACGATCCCAATGTGAGTAGGAAACGAAAGCTCAAAGAGGTAGAGTCGGGCCAAAGCCCATTTGGATACCCCTCCCTATACCACAAAGGCGACCCCGTGGCGTGGCCCACGGGAGGTAAGTTACTTCCCTCGCCTTGAGTGCGATACTATGCAATTGGGTGCATTATAGTGCCATGTGTATATTTGCTTTTTGCATAAACTTATTCGCACTGCTTGGATGTGGCCGCTAATTAATGAACCCTAATTGATCAGACCCAGCTCCTTTTAAAACTGGTGGGATTTCATCACCCACCTCATCAGTCTAGCTGAGCTTGATCTCCTAGATCCACTCTAAAAAAAAGAACCAAGAGTTAGGGCCAAGCTAGATCGGTGTTCTAGGACACCCCTCCACGTAGTCTTTCCTTCGATCCCAGGTCGAATAAGTCCACGAGCGTGGGTCCCTGTTATCTAACACACCCATAGGTCCCTACTCCTCAAGTATACCGAGCTCGCCAATGGCTTCCCTGGTTCTTTGTTGGTCTGTTATTTGTTGGGTTAGGAACACTAACCAACCCTAGCTTATACTAAGGGAACACTCATCTCCATTGCTTGACAAATCTGGTAAGTCTGGGGCGTATTTAAGTCAGTCGATGTGCCGCACGTCTGTCTAGGCTTTGGATTATCTTGCGATCAATTTGAGTTAGTATTGAAGCATTTGCTTTGAAGAGTATGTCCCAGTGAGAACCCAAGAGCAATAAAGTCAGCCCAGCGGTTAACAAGATAACACAGTGGTCCGCCTACTATCATAATCTACCATACCCAAAAAACTAACAAGATAAATCCTCAAAATTATCCTGATTATTTAGAAATATCATAGGATTATCATGTTTGCTCCTTCTGCATCATATAGGCTACTTCACCTTAGTTTCTCCTGTGGCAAATCTTTGCCGAATTTAAGGCTTTATTTTTTAAGCATATGCCCACTTGGACCCGATCCAAGCATAGATTGACTCGTACTGAGAGCCAGCCCACCATTCTAGCATCTTCATTGATCTCTTCACACCCCAGATCTCTCTGCCAGCCCTCCTCTCCCAGAGAAACTACCTCTGTAGTAATGGCGGCCCAACAACCTCTCATTGAAATATATGCGCCTATCTCTACAAACCCACCTACTATTGATAGTGAAATGTGGATCATTGCGAAAATCATGACCAAGGGACGCGAAAGCTGACTGTCAAAGTCAAAGCCAAAATGTGTAATAATGGACCAACCAGAGAAGAGGACATTTAACTGGAAAAATGAGCCCATACAATTGTGTTAGAGATGAGAATACACAACCGTATTCAGTCAGAAATGGCACAACTGGCACAGATTTCAAGAAAATGAAGATGGACAATTTTGAGCAAAACCAGGCCATACCTTTAGAAAGTAATTACATATGGTTGTGTAAGGCATATGGATACACAACAGTATGCCCTCAAATTTGGCAGAACAGGGCTGGATTTCTGCATAAAGGGGATGCCTCAATTTTCTGAGCCAACCACCCAGAGATTAGAGAAACTAACTGGATACAGTTGTGTAGGAAGGGAAGCTACACAACCATATGGAATCAGATCTGGAAGATCTATGGTCAAAAAGGAAAAAAAGCACATGTGCCATTTTCCTCGAAATCCGCGTAGTGGGATGAAAAACTATTCACATACAGTTGTGTAGGACCTCCTCCCACACAACCATATGCAATTACATTTCCAAAAATATCCATCATATCCCCAGAAAAGCACCCATGCCATTTTCCTCGAGATATGTGCAGAGGATGAAAAAAGTAATGACATACGGTTGTGTAGGACCTCCTCCTACACAACCGTATGTAATTAAAATTTCAGGAAGATCTTTCATTTCTCCAGAAAAGCACATATGCTATTTTTCTCGAAAAGCGTGCAGAATCTACCAGAGTTAGTGCCATACAGTTGTGTATCTCTAGGAACCCTACAACTGTATGTAATTATTTTGTTAAGATTGTGATATTCGCTCAAAAGTGCTTATTTTAAGCAATTATCCTTTTAGCGTTATTGCATTCTCCTACGTAAAATACTCTATTTATCTACTTTTCTACGCAAGAGTCTCTTGTGTTACGTAGAACACACTTTTCTGGACGAAATGGTATATTTGCATGCATTAAACACATTTTCGGAAGTCTAGACATGTAGTCATTCTGATAAAGTCTCATTACGCGCTTCTTCTGTCGCAGGAAACCCCGATGGGACAATTCTCGAGACTTGCGAGCCCACATCGATCAGGAAAGCCCATTATCAAAGCTTAAAGAGCCCACATGCTATGACTAAAAGATATGGGCCAACTATGAGGACCAAAAAGCCGGCCCAAAGAACGAAGAGAGCAGGAGAGCCAATGACCAAGAGACGGACCAAAGCGTTTAAAGCCACATGAGTCAGCAAAGAATGATAGTCGACTCTACTGGAGAAGCGTGAGGATAGTCACAGTGAAGACCAGGGTTCCAGACCCTCCGCCAGTGCTTTTTTCTATTTTTTTGATACTTTTTCTCTCATCTCTTCTTATTCTCTCTCTCTCTTCATCTCTCGATCCTCGAATCTACTGACCCTAACCCCAGAACTCCTACCCTTCGGCTCTATCTCATCTCCCTTAGCTTTCTGACCGTTGGATCTTCCATCGGACCATTGGATCTTCAATCGGACCGTTGGATCTCTCTAGATCTGTCGATCTACCAATCTGGGTCCCAATCAAGTCACCATCCATCCGATCTCCATCAGACCGTCTGTCACATCATCTTGTGAGACAATGGACATCATAAATCCATGTGGGCCAGTAGCCGGGCCCATCATCATCGACCCGCTGTCCGACCAGTTAGTGGACCCCGTGAATTTCCAAAGAATTTTAATTAAATTTCAAAAAAATGGGGGGTCCGCTAATTGAGGAGATTCCCCATAGAAAAGTAGATTTTTACTTAAAAAAAAATATATATATATATATATATTTTTTTTTTTATTTTCAAAAATACCCTATTTCCATTAAAGGAAATAGGGAGCTTTATAAGAGGGAGAAGGGTTCGTTCGAACCCTAATCCCCCTCCAATCTCTTCCTCTCCTTCGCCCAAAACTTCCCCGACGTTTTCGGCTCTTCCTCCTCCTTCTTCTTCTTCTTCTCCTCCACTCCTTCCTCTCCGGCGAGCCACCACCGGACTGGTACGCCGGCCGTTCCTCCTCTTCTTCTTCTTCTTCTTCTTCTTCTTCTTCTTCCTCGTCATCTGTTCCCCTTGCTGCTGCGTGCAGCATCATTTCCGCCGCCTGCAACCACCGTCTTCTTCATCTCTTACCGGAGTTGCAGCCTGCAACTCCGGTCGTCTTCTACGGCGAGAAACAAAAACGGTGTTGCCAGGGAGGAAGATCTGTTGGAGGTGTTGCAGGTGGAACGGTCTTCAACTCCAGACCAACCACCATCTTCTTCTTCATCTGTCTTCACCGCCTTGCTCACCGAAGTTGCACCTGCAACTTCCGGCCACCACCACCGCTTGTCACCCCTTCCCTTTCTGCCTTCTCATCTTTCCTCCATGCTTGCTGCCTCTCAGCACATCACGTTTCAGTGTGTTGCAGGCCAGCAACTCGACATGATCTGTAGCACTTTGGACCTGCTACATCGCTGTATTCTTGCTGTTCCTCTCTGATCAGAGCTCACCATTGTGAACACCAGGTAGATCTACCACCAGTCACCATGAGCAGCAACTGATCCTCCTCCTTGTTGGGGGCACACACAGCCACACGACGGCATGCACCATTCTTTCCCTGTGCACATCTCAGAACAGGTAGCAACAATCTTCTCCACCGTTTAAGCCATTTGCACCCTTTTCTCCAACCCAACACCACCGTGTAGCTAATGCTACATCACGATTTCATCTCCTTACTGGTCTGCAACCTGCACCTCCACATCTTCACTCAACCACCATCAATGGGATGCACTCCTCTGAACCACAGGCCAAAGCTATCGTGCCTCCTTGCTAGACATGTACCCCAATCCTTGAAGCACCACCTCTTGTCCGGCCGAACCTCCATTGTTGAATCCAACAATTCCGTGTAATCCCAAGGCTAATCCAATGGTCGATTCCCTTCCAATGGTAAGATCGTGGTAAGTTTCTCTCTCCTTTCCTCTCTTTCTCTCTCTACTTCTCTCTCTCTAGATCCTTTTAATCACTTTCTCTCTATACCTCTCATCTTCTCTCTCTACCCTAATCTCTTTTAATGCTTTCTAGTTTAGTTATTTTTATTTGATTTTCATTGTAAGAGACAAGTTCAGTTAAATAAATATGATTAAAGTATGATTGTGTTACATTATCTGCAATTTCCTCATCATTTTATGCTCTTTAATTGCCCTAACTAACCTCGAGTGTGGATCGACATCCGACACGAATCCCTATACATAATCTTTGAATTTTACAGGATAATCGGATAATATTACAAATTGTGTTGAAGTTAGGGTTTCCGTAACCAACGACGCGGAAAAATCCTATTTTCAGATTGTTTATAATTTTTCATTATTTTAATCATTTTTTCCTTATAAAGGTGAGTCTGCAACATGTGCAGACCCCGCCCCAGAACTCTATAAATAGAGGACTCTGGGGACAAAAGAAGATCATCTTCTCCTATTTTCATTGTGATAAGGCTATACTCTGTCAAAATTCATCTAGAATTTGACATAGCGTTTTCCTTCAGTGTATGTGAAATTTACCGAAGAAATACAGAATCTCGAGTTCAGATATCCTGTGCTACATAAGTAAAAAGGTAATTCCTAATGAACTATACCGGATAGATGTTCCTCTTCTAAGGACTCTATGTCGGGTTACTACATGATTAATACTTGAGTGATGTACTCCCCGTCTTGAGAGGAATGGACTGAAATAAGATAACAAGCCTATCCTTTGTGGGTCCAGGGGATTCCGCTTAGGATCGAAAAACGGTTAAGAATCCGACACTTAGAATGTAATGGAGTTGTCTCACCGCATAGATGTTTCTGTCACATCATTTAACGAACCTATTAATGTTATTGAGACTTGGAGATCTTCTCCTTCTTAATGAACCTATTAATGTTATTGATATCTAGAGATTTTCTCTCTATTGTTTAAAGCATGACGCTTAAAAGATAATCGTGGACTAATCAATGAATTAATTGAATCATACCCCTTTGAGACTACCCAAGTAGAGGATGACTCCATTTAACAATGTTTTAAACCTGTTGGATGCATTTTGGACATTCCCCAATCCCTCAGTGTGACAGGCTGAGGGACCCATTCAGCATAACTAGATTAAAATTACCTTCTTGGCGGATGATGAACTAGAAGTGACACTAATCAATCAACCACCTATTACATTTGTGGTAGTTTGGAATGACGGTGTTAGTGAAGGACAGTTCAGTCAACTTCTACTGTATGAAATGGATGATGTTATCTCTATATTTGTTCAGAGGAGACAATACACACTGCATTACCACTCTCACGGACTAACAGAGACCACTCACACCCTGGGAACCCTAGAAATGACACCAGCACACCTTCCTCTCACTTCCAGCCTCATGTGTCACCAAAATCAGCCCGACAATATGGCGCCATTGCCGGGGACCTATACTACTTGTTCTTTGCTTCAGTCCCTCCCACCAAGGAAGGAGGGGCTGTGTGCACTGATTTGATAAATTGATTTTAATTATTTGGTCTGATGGATAGATTTTTACTCAATACCCTGTTTGGCATGTAAGCATCATGTAATCCAGCGAACCATTAATGCATTCCTATTTTCCCATTAAGAAGACGCATTTTCACTAATCTAACATGCCCATGTCACATATCCCATAACCTATTATACAAGAAGCATTTTAATTATGATTATTTGAAAATTAATAAAGCAATAATCAATTAAATCGGAGATGATGAGGCGATGCGAATCCACGTAGGGTCTAGTACCCGCGAAACTCATGTTTCTTTATCCTCCAAACCTGCTCAAGTGTGACATTGCTCCGACATCCGAAAGGGTTAACATTGGATGTAGGAGATCAATTTTAGTAACGAGCGGTTCTTTGAACCTTCATTAAAATATCTATTTAGTCGATTGTTTTAAAGCTGGATTTCATGTTTGTTTCTCCTTTTTTGAGGTGGCGTAACCCCATTTGTTAGATCTCGAAAGGGTCTATATTTTCATAAAAAGATGATTTTAATACTTTATAAATTGATCACTTTTGAAAAGATTTTATCATAAAAGTTATTATGATCTTAAAAACAAATTTCTTATTCTTGTTTAGAAAGATAGGCTTAAGGCCACTCCGAGAAGGAAGCTTTTTCGATATTTGTACCTTAGTGTTTTAAAAATGGGCCCTTTGGATAACATACGCACGGGGGTTGTGCTACTTCATGTCTCTTTTATTGCTTGCGTTTTATTTTTTCAAAATGTCTAAGAGATCAGACATTATTTTTCGCAAAACGAGTAGAAGTTACCCTATTAAAGTTTTTTTTTTCTTTAAAAAAAGTTCGAGAGAGAGGCATATGATTGGCAAGAGCTAGTTCAGACTGACTCGGTCTAATTCCAGACTTTTGAATTGTGTCGATAACCTTGTGAAGCAATACCAAGAACTCATGGCTCTAGACCCATCCGAACATCAGCACACTGAGTTGGAACAACTACGGCAGGAGATGGGACGGCTTTCAGCCCAAAAGGAGAAGACCGTGGGGAAAGGGCCTATGGAGGCAGCCTCCGGGGAAGAACTGGATGCCCGGGCAGTTAGAGAAGAGAACATGGCCTTCAAGGATCAATTGAGGGACCTGCGGGCACAGTTCTGAGAAATGAGGGATGGACAAAGCACCGGCTAGGGATCCTCAATCGTCGTTTACTGTCAATCGAGAGAGCGGACAAGGGAGCGACGTTACTATGGATCCTACCCAACTTCGTGAATATGTTGACCATATTCTACGTGAGAGAGACCTGACTCTGGGGCCCTCCAGCCCTAAGGGTGTCTTTACCCCTAACATCTCTCAACAGCCGTACCCAGCTGGATTCGTGGTCCCTACTTTCACACCTTATGACGGGACTACTGATCCCGCCGAGCACTTGGTGCTGTATGAATTTCAGTGCGGGGAACATTCTATGAACCCGCTGCTGATGGCCAAGATGTTCCCGGTCTCCCTTAAAGGGACAAGTTTTTCATTGTTTGTAAGTCTTACCCCTCACAGTATTTCCAGCTAGGAACAGTTGAAGAGAGCCTTCCACGAGAAGTTTCAGGCCCGTAAGAAGGTCTTTACTCTGGAAAATCTCCGCAATTGCCAACAGAGCCCCGATGAAATTTTGGTTTTTTCGTGTCGTCAATTCAGAAACCCTAACTTCAACAATATTTGTAAAATCGGATTATCTGCAAAATGTAACTTGTATAGCAGTACGTGTCAGATGTCGGTCCACACTCGGTGTGAGTTAGCGCAATAAGGAATTAAAATTGACAAATAATATACAGAGAGAAATGAGAATTGTGGAAAGATGAGAAGGGCCAGTCAATTTAAAAACATCATTCATTTGAGATCCAGAGAACAATAAATTAACAAAAATCAAATTTTATTAATCATCAAAGAGTACATACATAAATCAAAATAACAGAAATAAATAAAGCATGTAAAGGGTTGAGAGATGAAGAGGTAAGGGAAAGAAACGTCCATTAAGATCTCGGAGCTAAGGGCGCTACCGATCAAGATGAGGGTCGTCCAAGACTTCTATGAATGCTTCAATCAAGAGAAGGGTTTTGACAGAGAAGCATCCCATGAACTTTGGAGCTAAGGCGCTACCGATCAAGAAGAGGACCATCCAAATTTCATGGAATGCTACTCAATCGAGAGAAAGGGTAATGGAAAGAAACGTCCATTGAGATCTCGAAGCTAAGGGCGCTACCGATCAAGAAGAGGATCGTCCAAGACTTCGATGAATGCTTCAATCAAGAGAAGGGTTTTGACAGAGAAGCATCCCATGACCTTTGAAGCTAAGGGCGCTACCGATCAAGAAGAGGACCATCCAAATTTCATGGAATGCTACTCAATCGTGGAATCCACATCAAATCTTACCGGCTAACAAGGTAGATTTGAATTGGCAAATGTACAATGATGTGCCCTAAGAAGCTCACCTTTTCACTCATCGAAAGGAGTCAGCCAAGTGAATAGGCGATCGGCCTGAGAAAGTAGTAAGAGGATCTAGAGAGAGAAAATTGATTTAGAGAGACAAATCTCACTCTAGAGAGAGAACACGGGATTAGGGATGTCGTGTCCCTTCCATGTCATCTAGAAAGAGAATAGTAGAAGAGAAACTAAGATTTCTAGAGAGAGAAGAGAAATCTAGAGAGAGAAAGTAAAGAAGAGAGAGAAAATGGTTTTTAGAGAGAGAGAAGGTGAATTTTCAAACCCTAGAGAGAGTTCTAGAGAGATAAAGGAGATCAAGAGAGTTCTAAAGAGAAAAACCATTACCTTTGGTTGCTTACCTCGGGAGGCGATGAAGAAGAAGATCGGACTGTAATGATTGGCCAAGAATGGCCCATGTGAGCGGGCACAACCATGTGTGGTGCTTGCATGGTACACTCGGGCAGCAAGAGAAGGAACTCGAGATGGAGTGGTCGGTCTCAAGAAGAGATCTGGCTTGTGGAACAGCATGAAGAGGAGCTTGGCTCGGTTCTTATAGGCCATTTTTGGCTAGCGCATTAGGAGGTGCTGGGTGCACCGAAGATGTGGTGGTGATGTGATGCTTCTTGTGGGATTATGTTGCTGGTGCAACTTGTAGAAGCCATGGGCAGCAACACGTGGAGCATGAGAATATGCTGAACCTTAAGGTGGTGCAAGTGGTTGCTGGAGACATACAGCAAGAGGTGGTTGCTGGAGTTCGAGCAGATCAGCAGTTACAGACGTTGCTGGCTTGCTGCCATTTGGGTGATTGAAAGTATGTTTTTTCCGTGTCGTTGGTTACGAAAACCCTAGAATCAACAAGATTTGTAATTTATCCAAGATTTCTTGCAAAATTCAGAGATTCTAGCATAGGGATTCGTGTCGGATGTTGATCCACACTCGGGATTAGGAAACGTGCAGTAAAGAACATAAAATGATTCTAATCATGATTTTTGATTTTTTTGGAGATCGAAAAGTAACTCTAATCACTTAAATAAATAACAACAAAATTAAACTAAAAATAAATGCATAAACAACACTTTACTTTATTCATAAACTGTATGAAAAGATCCTTACAGGAATTTAATTTAAACTAAACAAAAACTAGACTAAAAAGCATTGAAGATAGAACTAGAGAGAGAAATTAAGAGGGTTCTAGAGAGAGAGACAGTAAGGTATAGAAAGAGAGAGAGAGAAAATCATGAATGTCTAGAGAGAGAAAGATCAAAGAGATAAACTAGAGAGGGAAAATAGGGAGAAAATGAGTGCAGATGAGGGGTTCTTACCACTAATTTTACCAAGGAAGGTTTAATGGCCATGGAATGGATCTTGGGCGTTGTGGAGGATCTCCCTTACCGGTTCAAGGACGCACCAGGTAGGGATGGTCTCCCCTTCTCTTCCCTCTTCTTCTATCCTCTTCTTTCTTCATTCCATTCCCTTTTTTTTTTTTTTTTTGATTCTTTTTGGAATTAAATGAAAGAAGAGGGCGCTAGAGAGAGGAAACCAAAACCGTTAGATGCACAACTTTAAGTTGCAGGTTTGGGCTACGAGAGGCACACCAGCAGGTCCAACAGGGTCAATACTCTGGACAACCGAGCACATTTCAGAATCAGCAAAGAGTCCCACAGACCTTTTAGAACCAACCGATAGTCCCAACTAATTCTCCAGCCAATAACTATAATGCCCCGATGAGCTTGAGTCGCGAATTGGTGCCTCAGCTCCCATTAGCTGCCCCCCAACAGTCGGTCTCTAAACCTGGTATTGAGGACCTTCTAGCTCAACTCATTACTCAATCTATGCAACGCCTAGAGCAACAGCAACAGCAATCCATGCTTCGTCTAGAGCAACGTCTAGGTAACTTAGAAGCTGAGAAAGCTAAGGGGATCTTTCCTAGCCAACCCATTGCCAACCCTAAAGGAAATGCCAAAGGGGCAGTATATGAGATCAGATCCCAATCTCAAAGCCAGAATAAGAACTATCAAGGGGAGGTGCAAGCTGTAACCACCCTACAATCTGGAAAAACTGTGGACATGAGAGTCAAACCACCGCCGGTGCCATCTCCAGCACCCATCACTCGTACAGAGGAAACTAGTACCAATCCTACCTCTGCTTCTTCTCCCTCTGCGCCAACATCAGATATCCCTGTGCAGAAATCTAAGGCTAAAGACAAATCCATTTGTCGAGTAAAGCCTCCCTTCCCGGATAGACTTATCCAAGATAAGCGGGATCAGCAATTCTCAGAGATCTTAGACGTCTTTAAAGACGTCCAGATCAATATCCCATTCCTTTCTGCTATCAAGCAAATCCCTTCCTATGCCAAATTCCTCAAGGACTTGTGCACAGTTAAGCGGCGTACGCATGTACCCAAAGCTGCCTTCTTGGTTGAAAAAGCTACCGCGTTCATTCAACGCAATAGTGTGATCAAACACAAGGATCCAGGTAGCCCAACTGTCCAATGTGAAATTGGAGACAACTTTAGCTGCACTGCCTTGCTAGATTTAGGGGCTAGCGTCAACCTCATACCATTCTCGGTATATCAGCAGTTAGGACTGAAAGATATGAAGCCTACCAATGTCACCCTGAAATTGGCTGATCAGTCCATCAAGATTCCAAGAGGAATCATTGAAGATGTCCTAGTAAAAGTCGCTGACTTTTATTATCCTATGGACTTTATCATTCTCGACATCGAGCCGTGTCAGGATAACCGCATTCTGGTCATCTTAGGCCGTCCATTCCTTGCCACCGCGAACGCACACATCGGGTGCCGGGACGGAAACATGTCCATTGCTTTCGGTAACCTCAAAGCTGAGGTCAACATCTTTCGTTTAATGCAACAAGATGCCGATCGCGAAGTGACCGATGAAATGTGTGCCGTTGAGAGTCTAATCCCGGACTCCACCGAAGATATTCTTAAGCAGTGTCTAGAACACTTTGGAGCTGACTTTGCAACAGAGTCAGCTATTTTTGATCTCAATGATCTTTTGGAGACCGCTCCACTACTAGAGATCCCCCCTCCACTCATCGAGTTCGAGCCTCTGATAACCATGGCCTGAGAACCCATCCTTCCTTTTACTACTGAAGTCAAACATCTTCAATCCGTGTCTTCTGTGACACCTACTTCAATTCCATCTGCTCCAACATTGCAGCTCAAGCCACTTCCAACAGATCTTTCCTATGCCTATCTTGGTCCTAAGAAAACCTACCTTGTCATTATTGCTTCCGCTTTGTCTGTGAGTGAACGTAAGAAACTTCTCGAGCTGCTCAATGAGCACAAATCTGCGATAGGTTGGACTATAGATGATATTCGTGGCATAGACCCCTCGGTGTGCCAACATCACATCTATCTCGAGGATGAATCCAAAACCTCTCGAGAACACCAGAGGAGGTTGAACCCCGTCTTGAAGGATGTAGTCCGGGACGAGGTCCTTAAACTGTTAGATGCGGGTATCATTTACCCCATCTCCGATAGCAAATGGGTGAGTCCTATTCATGTCGTCCCTAAAAAGGCAAGATTCACAGTTGTGGAAAATGAGAACAAGGAAATGGTCACCCAGCGCCTGAAGAAAGGGTGGAGAGTCTGCATCGATTACCGACGACTCAACACCAACACTAAGAAGGACCACTTTCCATTACCCTTCATAGACCAAATGTTAGAGAGACTAGCAGGTCACTCCTATTACTGCTTCCTTGATGGTTACTCAGGGTATAATCAAATACCCATCGCCCCTGAGGATCACGAGAAGACAACTTTCACCTATCCCTTTGGCACTTTTGCCTACAAGCGCATGCCCTTTGGCCTCTGCAATGCACCCGCGACCTTTCAAAGGTGTATGATGAGCATATTCTCTGACATGGTGGAAAAATTCCTCGAAGTCTTTATGGACGACTTCTCAATATTTGGGTCATCCTTTGATGACTGTCTGAACCATCTAGGGCTTGTACTTCAACGCTGTTAGGACAAGCGACTTGTCCTCAATTGGAAGAAATGCCACTTCATGGTGAAGAAAGGCATAGTTTTGGGACATGTCATTTCCCATCAGGGCATTGAGGTCGACAAAGCTAAAATCGATATCATCTCGACCTTGCCCATTCCTAAGTCCGTACGTGATATCTGGTACTTTTTGGGACACGGAGGATTCTATAGGCGATTCATCAAGGACTTCTCTCAAATCGCTCGACCTCTGTCCCATCTTCTGGCTAAAGATAGTCCTTTCGACTTTAATGCTGACTGTGTCAAGGTATTTGAGCGTCTCAAATCTGAGCTCACTACTACGCCCATTATCCGTCCCCCGGACTGGACTCTACCTTTCGAGGTAATGTGCGATGCTTCTGACTACGTGTTAGGCGCTGTTCTAGGGCAGAGAGTTGACAAAAGGTCACACGTGATCTACTACGCGAGCAAAACTCTTAACTCTGCCCAAATGAATTACTCCACCACTGAGAAAGAACTCCTGGCGGTAGTCTTCGCCCTTGATAAATTCCGTCAGTACCTCTTAGCTACTAAGGTGGTCGTGTACACTGATCATGCGGCCCTTCGTTATCTCATGTCGAAAAAGGAAACCAAGCCTCGATTAATTCGATGGATTCTCTTACTGCAGGAATTCGACCTCGAGATTAAGGATAAGAAAGGAACCGAGAATGTAGTAGCTGATCACTTGTCTAGACTAACTTTAGAGTCATCCTTCGACACCCAGCCCATCCCTAAGACCTTTCCAGACGAACAACTGTTCGCTATCTCCGTTCATCCATGGTATGCTGACATTGTGAACTACCTTGTCACTGAAGAAATGCCTTCACACTGGTCAAAACAGGACAAAAGTCAATTCCTAACAAGAGTTAAGTACTACTCTTGGGATGACCCTTATTTATATAAATACTGTCCTGACTAGATCATTCGTCTCTGTGTCCCTGAGTCAGACCAACTCAATATCTTGTCCTCGTGTCATGACCAACCTTGTGGTGGTCATTTCAGCACTAAGAAGACTGCAGAAAAAGTTCTACAATGCGGATTCTACTGGCCCACATTATTTAAAGATGCCCACATCTACAGCAAAACTTGTCCTAATTGCCAGCATCTAGGCCGCATCTCCCAGAGGAACATGATGCCCTTAACTCCCATCCAGGTCGATGAAATATTTGACATTTGGGGCATCGACTTCATGGGCCCCTTTCCCGTTTCCTATGGTTTTGAGTACATTCTCCTTGCGGTAGACTATGTGTCCAAATGGATAGAAGCCATTCCCACCAAAACCAATGACCACAAAGTGGTGGTCGAATTCCTAAAAGAGTTCATCTTCGCCCGATTCGGTGCCCCTAAGGCCATCATTAGTGATGGGGGCACCCATTTCTGCAATAGGATATTTGAGAAATTAATGAAAAAGTATGGGGTAACCCACAAGGTTGCCCTAGCTTATCATCCGCAGACTAGTGGTCAAGTGGAGGTTTCTAATCGTCAGATCAAGCAGATCTTGGAGAAAATAGTCAATACCACACGTAAAGACTGGTCTACTCGACTCACTGATGCTTTATGGGCATACAGAACCACCTACAAGACCCCACTCAATATGTCTCCCTATCGTCTCGTCTTTGGGAAACCCTGTCATCTACCGGTAAAGATTGAACATCGTGCCCTGTGGGCCATTAAGAAACTCAACTTCGACCTCGACTCTGCAGGGGAGGAGAGAAATCTTCAAATGAATGAATTAGAAGAACTCAGAAATGATGCCTACAACTTGTCCAAGAATTACAAAGCAAAAATGAAGTGGATACATGACAAGAGCATCCTCAGGAAAGAGTTCCATCCAGGACAGAAGGTCCTTCTTTATAATTCTCGTCTCCATCTCTTCCCTGGGAAACTGAAATCTAGATGGACCGGTCCTTATATGGTCACCGCAGTCACACCCTTTGGGGCAATAACTATTGAGGATCCCAAGGATCACTCCTCCTTTCAGGTCAATGGGCAGCGTCTAAAACAGTTCCATGAACTTGATGTGTCATTCATTCAGACTTTTGAGATTGATCTCATCGATCCTGTCTATGTCGACTGATGATCCACTCAGTCTCCTGTGCTCCAACTTGGTTGGGGGTGCCTGTCACCCCCGTCATGTCTGGCTGAAGACGTAAAACTTAGCGCTTTCGGAAAGGCAATTCCGGTATTCTTAGAGTACATGAGTCTCATGCATTTGTTATTACTGTTATATCTTTTAAAATACAGGTACATTCATTCTTCCGATCATCAGGTATCACACACTGTCGACTCGGTAACATCCTCCCTGAACCTTTGCATCATCTTCATTGATTTTTCATCATTTTATGTCCCGGTCATGAGCACCGAGGACGGTGCTGTATTTTGGTTGGGGGTGGGGTATTTACCAAAACTCATGTCTTCATTTTGATAAAAAAAAAAAAATATTTGTTTTTGGGGTGATTTCCGATATTCTCCAAAAGTTTTCTAGAATTTCAAAAATGTGTCAAATACCCTGACTTTGATTAGCTGAAAACCTCCGTTAAGTCAGTATTGAGGATGTCAATTTTTGTTTAAGGTTAGCTTTGAGTCAAGTCAAGCGTGGCTACAGCAGTTTTAAAAACTTAGAAAAACTTAGATTCGGCACAATTGTACACTATCAATATCAGAGTCATCCTAAGTTTAGAAATTCTGGAGATCCTATGAGAATAATTGTGGAGACCTAACCCAGTGAGCTTTCGAACCTTTTGCTTCGATCAATTCAGAGGATTATACAACAATTCTGAGTCACAAGATGACCCACTATTCTTCATGCCCGCAATATTCGTTGAGAGATTTCATTATCTTTTGCTTCGATCTAAAACTCAGAACGACATCAACATTGGATTACTACGACAGAACCTTCTCTATATCCAGTCAAAACAGTATACATGATAGTGCAAACCCTAGAAAATGATTTAGGCCATTTTTTCTGAACCATTCAGTTTTTTTTACTCACCTGAATTATACTTCACTAGAAACCCTTTGAACCCTTCTATAAAAGCCTTTTCTTTGTAAACCCATCAACCTAAAATCCAATCTAGCTACGAAGCATGACTGGCTACCCTTATTTTGAGATGGACAAAAGAATAACTGATATGGGTGTACCGTGAAAAGAAAAGTCAAGAAGAAGAATCAAAAGGAAAAGAAAGTGGTTCAAGCTGAAAACAAAATATGGAAAGAAAGTATGAAAAAGAGCTGAAAAGAAATTGAGCAGTCTCAGAAATATCAAGAAAAAGAGAAAAATATGAAAAAAGGAAAAAGAACCAGATAATGGTGTTACGTTGCAGGAAAAGTGCAAGAAAATGGCAATATCCTCTCAAGATCTTTGAAATCCTGTACCCCTTTATCTCTCTAACCTGACCTAAGCCTCATTACAACCCAGGAAAGTCCTACTTGATTCTAGGATAGCACGATCATAAAATGTGGAGATTGGAGAAAGGGAAGCTATAGAGTTTGATCTGACGTTCCCGAGTGAAGTGGTATTCCAATCATGAGATCTTCTTCTGTTAAAGATGTCCTTCCTTTAAATAAAACATATGTGAGATCTTTTGCCTCTTTATATTAAATACATCTCCTCACATATAAATTGAGAGAAAAGAAGAAAACCCTTCTTGTGTGATTCCATTCTGAGTAGTTTACAAGTGAGAATTGAGGTCGAGGCATAAAAACTTAGAGGTGATCTGGAAATCTTTACTGTCGGATGATGAGAATATTGAGCACACACACACGCAGAGTCTGACTATTTTGGGTCATGATTATCAGTCTGTAGTCTTGCCAAAACTTTCAAACTCTTCGCTAGCATGTAACTGTTTTTGCATCCATTCAATGATTTGACGAACGGTGTTTTCCCGGAGCTAATGTAAAAGTGTGCAGCATGTGCAGAGCCCTTTTAAGCTCATTTATTTCGCACTAATTGCCAAGGATTGGCAATATGCTGGTTGGGGGTTGTGATATTCGCTCAAAAGTGCTTATTTTAAGCAATTATCCTTTTAGCGTTATTGCATTCTCCTATGTTAAAATACTCTATTTATCTACTTTTCTACGTAAGAGTCTCTTGTGTTGCGTAGAACACACTTTTCTGGACGAAATGGTATATTTGCATGCATTAAACACATTTTCGGAAGTCTAGACATGTAGTCATTCTGATAGAGTCTCATTACGCGCTTCTTCTGTCGCAGGAAACCCCGATGGGACAATTCTCTAGACTTGCGAGCCCACATCGATCAGGAAAGCCCATTATCAAAGCTTAAAGAGCTCACATGCTATAACTAGAAGATATTGGCCAAATATGAGCTGAATAAGAGGACAAAAAAGCTGGCCCAAAGAACGAAGAGAGCAGGAGAGCCAATGACCAAGAGACGGACCAAAGCGTTTAAAGCCACATGAGTCAGCAAAGAATGATAGTCTACTCTACTGGAGAAGCGTGAGGATGGTCACAGTGAAGACCAGGGTTCCAGACCCTCTGCCAATACTTTTATCTCCATTTTTTGATATTTTCTCTCTCATCTCTCCTTATTCTCTCTCTCTCTTCATCTCTCGGTCCTCGAATCTACTGGCCTAACCCCAGAACTCCTGCCCATCGGCTCTATCTCATCTCCCTTAGCTTTCTGACCGTTGGATCTTCCATTGGACCATTGGATCTTCAATCGGACCGTTGGATCTCTCTAGATCCGTCGATCTACCAATCTGGGTCCCAATCATGTCACCATCCATCCGATCGCCATCAGACTGTCTGTCACATCATCTTATGAGACGATGGACATCATCAATCCATGTGGGCCAGTAGCCGGGCCCATCATCATCGACCCGCTGTCCGACCAGTTAGTGGACCCCGTGAATTTCCAAATAATTTTAATTAAATTTTAAAAAATGGGGGGTCCACTAAATGGGGACATTCCCCAAAGAAAAGTAGACTTTTACTTAAAAAAATAAAATAAAAATTAAAAAATAAAAAATTAAAAATAAAAAATATTTTTTTTATTTCAAAAATACCCTATTTTCATTAAAGGAAATAGGGAGCTTTATAAGAGGAAGGAGAAGGGTTTGTTTGAACCCTAATCCCCCTCCTGATTGCTCCATTCTCTCCCCCAACTCGTTTGCCCCTTCTTCCCCTCGGTTTTAGACCGTTTTCCTCCATTTTTCTCTTCTCAATCTTCACCGTCTTCATCTTCAACCATATCACCGGAGTTGCAGCCTGCAACTCCGGCCAACAACACTTTCTTACTGTTTTCAAAACCTGCAAGTCTGAGTTGCAGATCCGCCTCCTGCACTACCCATTCTCTTACCGCCCCTCTCTCCTTCTCTTTCTCTCAATCCCGTCCTCATCTCTCTTCCCGTCAAAACAGAAAAAAAAAAAAACCGTTAGATGCACAACTTTAAGTTGCAGGTTTGGGCTACGAGAGGCACACCAGCAGGTGACTGTTGCTGCCGTTTGGAGATGAAGGAAGTGCTGCTGTTGGTGCACCTCGTAGTGTTAATAGAGGCGATACAGCAAGTAGAGAAGAACCTTGCTGGTTCGGCCAGCAAGGGGAGGAGCTAATGGAGGATGGCAACGTGGTTGAGGGTGCGTTGAGAGGAGGGCGGACCTGCTGGAGTTGCAGGTCCAGCTAGCGGTTCCGGCAACTGGCGCACAAGGGCAGCAAGTTGCTGGCGTTAGGGGTGTGGTGGCTGCAAATAGCAGCGTGGTGGAGGCGTACCAGTCCGGCAGTGCAAATGGAGAGGGTGGCGGTTCAGTCAAGGGAGAGATTGGAGGAGGAGCTTTGAGACCGCTGGTTCCTCCGCCCAACAAGGGAGAAGACGTCGGAGGCTAGAGGTTGCAGGTTTCGCCGGAGTTGCAACCTGCAACTCCGGTGATCTTTTTTCTTTTTTTTTTTTTTTTTTTTTGGTGTGGCTGCTGGGATAGCGGGTCGATGATGATGGGCCCGCCTACTGGCCCACATGGATTGATGATGTCCATCGTCTCACAAGATGATGTGACAGACAGTCTGATGGCGATCGGATGGATGGTGACTTGATTGGGACCCAGATTGGTAGATCGACGGATCTAGAGAGATCCAACGGTCCGATTGAAGATCCAACGGTCAGAAAGCTAAGGGAGATGAGATAGAGCCGATGGGCAGGAGTTCTGGGGTTAGGTCAGTAGATTCGAGGACCGAGAGATGAAGAGAGAGAGAGAATAAGGAGAGATGAGAGAGAAAATATCAAAAAATGGAGATAAAAGTATTGGCAGAGGGTTTGGAACCCTGGTCTTCACTGTGACCATCCTCACGCTTCTCTAGTAGAGTAGACTATCATTCTTTGCTGACTCATGTGGCTTTAAACGCTTTGGTCCGTCTCTTGGTCATTGGCTCTCCTGCTCTCTTCGTTCTTTAGGCCGGCTTTTTGGTCCTCTTATTCAGCTCATATTTGGCCAATATCTTCTAGTTATAGCATGTGAGCTCTTTAAGCTTTGATAATGGGCTTTCCTGATCGATGTGGGCTCGCAAGTCTCGAGAATTGTCCCATCGGGGTTTCCTACGACAGAAGAAGCGCGTAATGAGACTCTATCAGAATGACTACATGTCTAGACTTTCAAAAATGTGTTTAATGCATGCAAATATACCATTTCGTCCAGAAAAGTGTGTTCTACGCAACACAAGAGACTCTTACGTAGAAAAGTAGATAAATAGAGTATTTTAACGTAGGAGAATGCAATAACGCTAAAAGGATAATTGCTTAAAATAAGCACTTTTGAGCGAATATCAGTGATGCAGGGGATGATTCAGTGGTGAGGAAGATGTTGTCAACGGATTAGGCAGCAACTTGAAGACCCACTTTTGAAGAGGAGAGATTGTGAGTTGCTTGGCAGTGAAAGAAGACGGTGAAGTGTGATGAGGGCGGTGAAGATGATGACTGTGGAGATGGTAGTGAAGGCATACAGCCTGCTCGGAGTTGCAGAGATGTGCAACACTATGGCTATTGGAGATGTACACGGTGATGTAGCTATGAGCCAAGGAGAAGAGAGGAGAGACTATTGCAGACCTGTCGGAGTTGCAGGTCTGCCCAAAACTATGGTGGAAGGCGGAGAAGATCACCGGAGATCAGCCTGAAACTCCTATGAGCGACGCACCAGCAGGTGTAGCCACGTTGCTGACCTGCACATGAGCAGCGTTCTTGGGTGCAAAACCCATCCGCTTATGGAGAAAGAATCCACGGTGAAGATGAGGAGCAAGCTTTGGGAGATCGGCCGGAGTTGCAGGTCTGTAACTCCAGTGAAGGAAATTAACGAAAGAAGAAGTAGAAGAAGAAGGAAGAGAAGACGAAGGGAAAGGAGGAGAAGCAGCAAGGTAGTACTGTTGAGAGCGTGAACAGATAGTTGCTGATCATGCGCACCGGTGGTGGAGGCATGGTGAGGTCGTGGTAGCTTGAGGTGCACCACATGAAAGAGATGGTGGAGATTGATCTGCTAGATTTGCAGGTGCACCTGTTGGTGCATGCTTGGAGATTGTGACGGAGATCAATCCGTGGGTTCCCATGGTGGATGCACAAAGGTGAAAGGCTTTATTGGAACAGCATGGAAAACATGGTTGTGGGCAAGCAGCAAGTGGAGATGACTGGGTGGAACGTACAGTAGGTGCCCAGAGAAGAGGATTAGCCGACCGGAGTTCTGCAACTCCATTTTTGTAGGGAGGAGGAGCAGCAAGAGGCTCCTTCACGATAGAAAGGTGGTTAGTGGTGGCTTCAATCATGAAGGAAAAGCTTATGGACGACTTGCAGATCAAAAACCTGCAGGTGGTAGTTGCGGGTCTGGAGTTTCAGGTGGTGGAGAAGGACGGAGGTTGAAGGTTGCTGGTCCAGTCAGTAAGCACCGTGATGGTGCATTAAAGGAGGTGGATGTAGATCCACCCATGAAAGAGATGGAGATCGGGGAAGGAGGACGGTGGCTGCTGCTCATGTCCAAGCCATGGACGGTGGGTGAGTGATATTCGCTCAAAAGTGCTTATTTTAAGCCATTATCCTTATAGCGATGTCACATTCTCCTACGTAAAACTTTTCTTTTCGTCGACTTTTTCACGTAAGAGTTTCTTCTAATGCATAGAGCGCATTCTTTAGAAGAAAATTGATTATTTGCATGAAATATACGCATTTCGGATAGTCTAGATATGAAGCTATTTTGATTAAGTCTCATTACGCGCTTTTCTCTTGCAGGAAACCCGATTGGGCAATTTTCAAGAATTACGGGCCACGATCAACCATAGAAGCCTAATATCCAAGCTTAAGGAGTCAACAAGCTATGACAAGAAGATACCGGCCAAGTACGGGTCAAGTCAGAGGATCGTAGAGCCAGATAAAGAACCAAGAGAGAGGCAAAGCTGAAGACCAAGAGACGGGCCAAAGTGATTCAAAGTCGCACGAACTGACATAAAATAACGGCTTACGTAATTGGTGAAGCCGACGGAAGATTACATTGAAGATCAGGGTTCATGACCCTCCGCTAGCTCTTTTGCTTTTATTTTGTATTATTTTCTCTCTCCTCTCTCCTAATTCTCTCTCCGTCTCTCTAGACTCTAATATCTAACCCGTAGATCATCTCATCCTACCATTAGATCCCCAGATCTACCATTCAATCCCCCTCTCCATGATCGAATTGCCTATATCTCACCATCGATCCTTAGATCGATCATCCTAACCCTCCGATCTCCATCATTTAACCTCAGATCTTCTCTCCTTTAGCTTTATTCCATCTCTCATAGTTCTTCTACCGATTAGATCTTTAATTCGACCGTTAGATCATTCATCTGACCGTTGGATCTCTCCAGATCTTACGGTCCGCCAATTGTGGACCGAGTTAAACTGCCACCTCATCTCATCCAATTATCATAGTTTCATCATCTAATAGCCCACATGGCCTTAGTGGTCCACATGGCCTTAGTGGTCCATAAAGCCCATGGCCAAGTGGCCCACAAGCAAATTAGAAGCCCACGGCCTTGTAACCCGTCCTAGAGCCCATGGTGTTTTGGGCTCATTTACCATGTTTTCTCCCCTGGCGGCCAAACGCACCCTAACCCATGGCCTCACAAGAGGCCCATATCTATTTGGCCCATTAGGCCACTTATCCCATGCCCAATCCTTCGGTCCATTATCCCTGTGGCTCACTGGCCGACATGTGGCAATTTCCTTGGCCCAACTCTATGGCCTTTAACCTACCCATTTAATAGCCCAAGGCCTATGGATTCATGACCCAATCAAAGCAAGTGGCCGACATAAACCCATGGGCTCTCACAAGCCCACATTCAAGCCAATGGGAGAAGTGGTCAACCTTGACCACTTCTAATCAATCCCCAACTTCATTCCTATGGTTTCTCTCTCCCACAACAAACCACTCCCTTTAAAAGAGGGAGAAACTTTGGGTTTCTTTTTGGTTCCCTCCCCCTTGAATTCTCCTTCCCTTTATCTTCTCTCCCCTCTTCTTCATTCCTGTGGCTGAACTTTCAATATCACCGTCCATCACTAGCAGCTTCTCCATTGTGGATCTACCCCTTGTATCCACCACGGACTGAACCTGCAAGCCTCTCCATTCCATCCATCTTGCTGGTATAACCAGCATAAACGCCTACAACTAACGGCCAGCAGTCGTGATCTTTCATCCCTTTCCCCTTTTAAGCACCTGCTACACTAGTTGCTTCAATCTCTTCTTCCCTTAACTCCATTTTTCTCTAACAGCCAGCAAAACGCCCCTCCATCATTCATTCCGTCCACCACTGGTCTCCACCTCCGGTGCTTCACCACTATTAACCCAGCAAACCACCGTCTTCTTCTTCTTCTTCTTCTTCTTCTTCTTCTTCTTCTTCTTCTCTTCTTCTTCTTCTTCTTTTATTCTTTTCACCGGAGTTGCAGACCTGCAACTCCGGCGATCTCTCTGGCGGCAACCTCAATCCACCATTGTTTTCATCAAGAAGGAGCAACCTGCTCCTCCTTGTGCACCACCCCTTGCTACCCCAATCTCACCAGCAGTTTCCATCTCCTTGCTGCTAGTGTGCGCAACCACCAGTCTGGTTGTTGACCTCATCTCCACAGTTTTCCTTTGGGTGGAACTTCTCCTCACTTTCTGGAACATCCACGATCGGGCTGCAAACTGACTGTAACTCCGGTGAAACCAGCACCACGTTGCCACAATGTACACCCTCTGTACAACCTTCTCCACCTTGCTGCCTCTAGTGCACTCCAGTGGACCATCACGCCTCTCTTTCAATCCTCTCATCTATCAGCGTGCCAACCAGCAAACGCACCACCCCAGTGCGTTTTCTTCCAACAGAGATCACTGTAACGATCTCTCACAGGAGGTCCACTGCCATTATTACGTGCATATTCCGGTCATCTTCTCCGGAATATTTGCATGCGTTCCTGACTGCTGCAACTCAGGAAGATACGTGGATAGCTCCACCAACGTGCAACACCAATCGGTGTTCACAGTAGCAGTCCGTGTGACTTTCTCCACAATTGCTGACCGTTGGATCTCCTTCATTGCTGGTTCAGATGGTCTGCAACTCCACCTGTTTCCTCACCAGTAAGTCGCATCCTCTCCTCATTTCTTGCAAGGTTGCAACGCTGCTACACTAGCAACTCGTTCCCCAGAAGATTGATCAGTGATCTTCTCCCTTGATGTCCATCTCCACGTTGTTGCACCAGATTCCCAAAGCAACCTCTTGCTACCTGGTTATATTGGTTGATGTTCAACGCCCAAGGCTGACATCACCTTACAAATCTCATTCACAGTTTGATTCACTATCTGGCTGTGAGGTTGCACTCCAGTAGACCGAACTAGGTGCTACCTTGCCGTTTGTCCACCATCAAAGCACCCCATCTTCTACCATCCCCTCACGGGTTGCTCCTCCTTGCAACATCAAATCATGGAAGTCCTCCTTTGTACCTACTAGTGCATCACATCCCTCCAAGTTTGTTGATCGAACTAGTTTGTTGCCACCACGTGGTACACTCGTCTTTCCAGCAAAAATTCTCCCCAAGGTAAGCTCTTAAGGTGGTCTCTTCTTCTTCTCTTTCTCTAGCTCTCTACTTATTTCTCTCTCTAGATTCTAGATTCTAGATTTTCTCTCTCATTTCTACACTTTTTCTCTCTTCTCTCTTCATCTCTCTAGGTGATCTTTCTCTCTCTACCTAAATCATTCTTTCATTTCTCTCTTTAAAATTATTCTCACTTTCTCTCTCTACCTCTCTCTATTTTCTTTAGTTAAAATTTGTTTACTTTATTTCTTTCATGCAAATCCAATTTAAGCATTGTAATTTAATATTCTTATTCTAATTTATAAAATTACATTTTCTCTGATTTGATATTTGATTGCTTAATTAGCAAGGTTCACCTTAGTTAACTGCTACATTTGATTCTTTTAGATCTTGTTATAATTTTAATAATCTATCTCAAAAACATATTTTAAAATCGATCACATCACCATTCTCACCCTTCCATTGTTCTAAGCAATTTCCATTATTATTGTTCTTTAATTGGCCTAACCCGAGTGCGGACGATATCCGACACGAGCCACTGTGCAATTCTGCATTTTTGCAGATTAAGTGAATCAAATCGGAGAAATTACAAATATTGTTGAGATCTAGGGTTTCCGTAACCAACGACACGGAAAAACATAATTTCAGTGAGGCAGCGAGATGGAGATCGGGGAAGGAGAAGGAGACCGGAGTTGCAGACCTGCAACTTCGGCAAAGTTTGTTGAAGAAGGTGGAGGAACATGGAGGAGGAAGGAAAGAGCCCATGGCTTCTTCTCTCATTTTCTTTCAAGGCCAGGGAGCAAGTGAGAGTGAATGAGTGATCTCCAAGATTAGGAGAGTTCTAGATCTATAAGGATGGGAGAGGAAGAGGTTACGTGAGAGAGAAACGTGGGGGGTAGGTTAGGAGAGAGAAATTCACGTTGGGAAATTATCAAAGTTGACATCTTTTCCCATGGGCTTGAGTTGTGGGCTAATGAGTGGGGCTCGTGGATTTAAGGATGAGCATGGGAGAGAGAGATGCTTTGGCCTTTGGCTTGGGCTTTAGAAAACCCGCGCGTTTTAAATGGCGAATGGGCTTATGGCTAGGTAAGTGAGTGGTCAGTCCAAGAAATGGTGTCGGGCCATGGGTTATGGATAGACCGTGACCTGCTAATGGATAGGCCATAGGATAGTGGACTTTTGGGCCAATACTGACCATGCCACATGTCGGCCAGTGGGTCAATAGGATAATGGGTCATGAGAGAGTGGAGGGCCCAAATATGAGAACATTAGATCTAGAGAGATCCAACGGTCCAATAGAAGATCTAATGGTCCAATGGATGATCTAACGGTGAAAAAGCTATGGGAGATGTGATAGAACTAGAGAAGAGGAGATCAGAGGTTAAATGATGGAGATCGGAGGGTTAGGATGGTCGATTTGAACATCGGATGGTGAGATATATGCAATTCGATCATGGAGAGGGGGATCGAAAGGTAGATATGGGGATCTAATGGTAGGATGAGATGATCTACGGGTTAGATATTAGAGTCTAGAGAGATGGAGAGAGAATTAGGAGAGAGGAGAGAGAAAATAATACAAAATAAAGGCAAAAGAGCTAGCGAAGGGTCATGAACCCTGATCTTCAATTTAATCTTCAGTCGGCTTTCACCAATCATGTAAGCCGTCATTTTATGTCAGTTGGTGTGGCTTTGAATCACTTTAGTTTGTCTCTTGGTCTTCAGCTTTGTCTCTCTCTTGGTTCTTTATCTGGCTCTACGATCCTCTGACTTGACCCGTACTTGGTCGGTATCTTCTTGTCATAGCCTACTGGCTCTTTAAGCTTTGATAGTGGTTTCTATGGTTGATCATGGGCCCGCAAGTCTCGAGAATAGCCCGATCGGGTTTCTTACAAGAGAAAAGCATGTAATGAGATTTGATCAAAATGGCTCCATGATATTCGCTCAAAAGTGCTTATTTTAAGCCATTATCCTTATAGCGATGTCGCATTCTCCTACGTAAAACTTGTCTTTTTGTCGACTTTTCCATATAAGAGTTTCTTCCATTGCGTAGAACGCATTCTTTAGACGAAAATCGACTATTTGCATGAAATATACGCATTTCGGATAGTCCAGTATCAAGCCGTTTTAGTTGAATCTCATTACGCGCTTTTTCACTTGTAGGAGACCCTATCGTGTGATTCTCGAGGACTGGCGGGCCCACGATCAACCACAGAAGACTTTTATCAAAGCTTAAAGAGCCAACAGGCTAGGATAAAAAGATAGAAGACATATACGGGCAAAGCTAAAGGATCGTAGAGCCGGAACAAGGACTAAGAGAGAGAATAGCTGGAGACCAAGAGAAGGACTTAGGTGTCAAAGGCCACACCAATTGACATCAAAGGATAAGTTTGACTTATTGGTGGAGCGGACGAGAGAGAATAAAGAAGACCAGGGTTCAAGACCCTCCAATGCTTTTATTTTTATATTTTTCTCTCACCTCTCTCCTATTTCTCTCTTTATCTATCTATCTTGGCCCATGACATAGGCCCATGACCTAAGCCCATGACCCATGACCCATGACCCATGCCCATACCCATGACCCATACCCATACCCATGACCCATGACCCATGTCCATTACCCATGCTCATGCCCATTTGCAACAACAAGAGAGAATTGGTCTCACTTGATCGATTCTTCTCTCCCCCATATCTCTCTATCCTAGTCACTCTATCTCTCATCTAACTAACCTATTCCCAACCGTTGGATCTCTCTAGATCTAACGGTCATTATTTTTACAACAAGCAAAAAGAAAAAAAAAAGTCTATAAGAGATCTACGATCTCTCCTTCTTGGGTTGGTTCCCCCCCTTTCTCTTCTTCTTCTTCACCCTTCTTCTCCGGCAAGCAACTCTGGCGAGCTCACCATTAACGCTTCCACCTCAAGGTGCAAAGCGTCAAATAGCAACGTCTCCTTGTTGTCCATTCCATCCGCCACAATCAAAGGCTACAATCCTCAATCCTATTGAGGTCGATCCAATCGGAGTTGCACCATCTACCTCTTCAATGGTAAGCTTCTCTTTAATTCATTTCTCTAACCTTCCTACATTCTTTCTCTCTCTTCTTTCCCTTTCTACCTTTAGATGTTTTCTAGGGTAATATTTTAATGACTTTCTAGATTAATTTGGTTTAATGTTATTTCCATTGTAAAGCATTTGAACAAGCATTTATTTTTAGTTTAATGAACAAGTTTTAAATTCAAGTTTAAGTTATTTTCATTTATTGTATTTTTCATTCTTGTTTCTCTTATGTTTTTCATTCTAATAGTTTTAACAACAATCTCAAGCATATTTTAAATCAACCTCCACCATTCTCACCCTTCCATTTATTCCGAGCATTTTTTGATTATTCTTGTTTCTTATTGTGCCAACTAATCCCGAGTGCGGACGATATCTGACACGAGCCACTGTGCAAGTCTGCTTATTTGCAGATTAAGTGAACCAATTTGGAGAAATTACAAATATTGTTGAAATCAAGGGTTTCCGTAACCAACGACGCGGAAAAACCCAAATTTCACTCCATATCTAGACTTTCAAAAATGTGTTTAATGCATGCAAATATACCATTTCGTCTAGAAAAGTGTGTTCTACGCAATGAAAGAGACTCTTGCATAGAAAAGTTGATAAAGAGGAAAGTTTTATGTAGGAGAGTGCGATAACGCTAAAGGATAATGGCTTAAAATAAGCACTTTTAAGCGAATATCACCCGATCAGTCTTTAACGACCTACCTCGATAATTTTGAGAGGGAAGCGAGAAAGATAGCAGAAGCTATCAGTGATAGCTCTATCATGGACGCCTTCGTTCGAGGCGCCAATTTTATCTTTCAGAAGGACTTGATCCTCTGGTTGTCTTCCATTTCATTGGGGCTGTTATCCCCCACCTTTAGCTCTAAGCATTCGAGGGCGTCTCCCCACCTTTAGGAACTTCATCGGGGCTATTATCCCCCAACTTTAGCTCTAAGCATTCGAGGGTGTCTCCCCACCTTTAGCTCTAAGCATTCGAGGGCATCTCCCCACCTTTAGGAACTTCATCGGGGCTTTTATCCCCCACCTTTAGCCCTAAGCATTCGAGGGCGTTTCCCCACTGTGAACTTGCCAATGTTTGAATATGTTTGCATAAGTTCAGATTAAAAGTTGTTTGGGTATGTTGCGCTTAATTTTCAGGAACTAGTATTTGCATGTGATTGGTATAATTGAAGGCAATGGGAAAAAGAAGATTGTGAGCAAAAAGAAAAAATGCATACTCTTTCATTTCCTTTCAATTGATTTTACATGTATGTTGCTAATCAGTGCCAGCCATTGACAAAAAACATAAAGGCTAGACATTACATTCGCTGTCTTACAAATATACATGTACAGGAAAGATAAAATGACAAGATTGGTTAGAAGCCAGCGGCTCGGAAGATATCCTCTAGCAGTTGTATCCTGGCATCCACTTTAGGGCGCTCGAGGCCGATCCTCTCAGAGATTTCTATCATAATTTTCGTCTGTTCCTCAACAGACGACCTGAGCTTGTTCAGCTTTTGTTTCATGTCGGCCATTTCGTTCTTTGATTGCCCCAATCCTGCCAAATCGACATGCAAACCGTTAAGCTTTTCTCTTGCTTTGGCTAGCACCTCTTCCAGGTGGGCTACCTCAAAGTGGGCCTCTTCGTAGGCAGACCGGGTCACCACAAGTTGCACTTCTAAGGAGGGCTCAGTAGTCGTATGCTCCTCTGCCTTGGTTATCTCCACCAGATCTTCTTCTTGCTTCCGCCCTTGGGCGAACCCTTTTACTTCAAAATCTATGGTATCCCACTCTGCTTTACAGTAATCAAAGGCGAAGTCTATGATCGGCTTCAATAGACTCAAGCTCAGACCCGTTTGCCCAAGATCAGCTAGGGCCCCTTGCATGTGGTGGAATTCATATATATCACATTCGGTGATACCAGCTGAAAATAGGATTTTCCCGCGTCGTTGGTTACAGAAACCCTATAATCAACAAGATTTGTAATTTTTATCCAATTATCCTGCAAAATTGACAGATTTGTATAGGGATTCGTGTCGGATGTCGATCCGCACTCGGGGTTAGTTTGCACAATTCAGACACATAAAATGACAAATTTTTCACTCGAAATTGCTACTAAGAAAGATGGAGGGGTGAGAGTGATGGTTCAAAGTGCTTTCAAAACATGCTTGAGAGGATTCTAATCAATGAAATCAACATTATCATGAAAATAAAACTTACAAGTAAATCAAATCTAATTTTCATTAATCCAAAAAAGAACTACAATGTATTGAATCGTAAAACATAGAGAAACATCCACTAACTTAAATTTCAAGAAAAACACTGACAAAAAGAAGAGAAAACTTAGCAATAAAAACTAAAACTAAAGAGAGAGCTAAGAGTGAGAAAGAGGGACTCACGATTTATCATAAGGTAGATGTCCACAACGTTGTGGACAGATGGAGACGGTGGGAGGGGAACGATAATGGTGAATAATGGATGGTGGATGGCAAGATGGAAGGCAAGGTGGACGGTTGGTGGCTGCGTTGGTGCGTGGAGATGGCGTGCGACGAGTTAAGATAAGGCGCAAGCGGTGGGTGCAGCAAGGTAGGGGATGGTCTTCCCTTCCTTTTCTTCTTCTTCTTCTACTCTCTTTTCTCTTTTTTTTTTTCTTTTGGTTGGAGTAGATGAAGGCGTAACGAAGATGAGAGGATGACTCTGCTGTGGGAAGATGAAAGGACGGCTTTGCTGTGGGTTGTGATGGAGGTGTTTAAGGATGAACTATGGAGGTGTGGACGGCAATGGAGGAAGAGTTGCTGGCCGAACCAGCAACTGTGACAACGAAGTGGACTGGGCGGTGGTTGCTGGACTGTGCTGCTTGACGGAGATGGAGGTATAGGCGGAACAGTGGAAGAGAGAGGGGGTCGCCGATGATAATGGTGCTTGCCGGAGTTGCAACCTGCAACTCCGGTGATCTCTTTTTTTTTTTTCTATCTGAAGTTGCAGTGAGAAAGGAGGATGGCTGCTGTAGTAATAGAGATGCCGGCGCTTGATGGAGGCTGATGAAAGTGCCGACTAAGGGAAGTGTTGCTGTGGGAGTTGCAAGCGGACCTGCAACTCTTGGTGGAGACGGTAAAGTGATGGAGATGGGAGAACGTGTGTGCAAGGGTGCTGCTGTTATGAGCAGCAACGGTGGAGAAACGGGTGGAGAGTGAACCGCTGGTTCACTTGGAAGAGCAGCAACTTGCTGTTCTTGGAGCAATGAGGATGGCGGCTTAGGGTGAAAACATGAAAACGTGGGGAGAAGATGATGAAAAAGAAGAAGGAAAAGAAGAAAAGGATGGGCCAAAAAGAAGAAGGGAAACGTCAGGAAGGGCTTTCGGGGAAGGATTCCAGGGATTAGAGGGGGATTAGGGTTCCAAAGAACCCTTCTCCTTCCCCTTTTAAAGCTCCCTAGTTTCCATTAATAGAAATTAGGGAATTTTTGAAATAAAAAAATATTTTTTTTTTTTTAAGTAAAACACTACTTTTCTTTGGGGAATGTCCCCATTTAGTGGACCCCCCATTTTTTTAAATTTAATTAAAATTATTTTGAAATTCACGGGGTCCACTAACTGGTCGGACAGCGGGTCGATGATGATGGGCCCGGCTACTGGCCCACATGGATTGATGATGTCCATCGTCTCACAAGATGATGTGACAGACAGTCTGATGGCGATCGGATGGATGGTGACTTGATTGGCACCCAGATTGGTAGATCGACGGATCTAGAGAGATCCAACAGTCCGATTGAAGATCCAACGGTCCGATGGAAGATCCAACGGTCAGAAAGCTAAGGGAGATGAGATAGAGCCGATGGGTAGGAGTTCTGGGGTTAGGTCAGTAGATTCGAGGACCGAGAGATGAGGACCCAGATTGGTAGATGGACGAATCTAGAGAGATCCAACGGTCCGATTGAAGATCCAACGGTCCGATGGAAGATCCAACGGTCAGAAAGCTAAGGGAGATGAGATAGAGCCGATGGACAGGAGTTTTGGGGTTAGGTCAGTAGATTCGAGGACCGAGAGATGAAGAGAGAGAGAGAGAATAAGGAGAGATGAGGGAAAAAGTATCAGAAAATGGAGATAAAAGTATTGGCAGAGGGTCTGGAACCCTGGTCTTCACTGTGACCATCCTCACGCTTCTCCAGTAGAGTAGACTATCATTCCTTGCTGACTCATGTGGCTTTAAACGCTTTGGTCCATCTTTTGGTCATTGGCTCTCCTACTCTCTTCGTTCTTTGGGCCGGCTTTTTTGTCCTCTTATTCAGCCCATATTTGGCCCATATCTTCTAGTCATAGCATGTGGGCTCTTTAAGCTTTGATAATGGGCTTTTCTGATCGATGTGGGCTTGCAAGTCTCGAGAATTGTCCCATCGGGGTTTCCTACGACAGAAGAAGCACGTAATGAGACTCTATCAGAATGACTTCATGTCTAGACTTCCGAAAATGTGTTTAATGCATGCAAATATACCATTTCGTCCAGAAAAGTGTGTTCTACGCAACACAAGAGACTCTTACGTAGAAAAGTAGATAAATAGAGCATTTTAACGCAGGAGAATGCAATAACGTTAAAAGGATAATTGCTTAAAATAAGCACTTTTGAGCAAATATCACAACCCCCAACTAGCATATTGCCAATCTTTGGCAATTAGTGCGAAATAAATGAGCTTAAAAGGGCTCTACACATGCTACACACTTTCACATTAGCTCTAGGAAAACACCGTTCGTCAAATCATTGAATGGATGCAAAAACAGTTACATGCTAGCGAAGAGTTTGAAAGTTTTGGCAAGACTACAGACTGATAATCATGACCCAGAATAGTCAGACTCTGCGTGTGTGTGTGCTCAACATTCTCATCATCCGACAATAAAGATTTCCAGATCACCTCTAAGTTTTTATGCCTCGACCTCAAATCTCACATGTTTAGCACTCATAATAGAATTACACAAGAAGGGTTTTCTTCTTTTCTCTTAATTTATATGTGAGGAGATGTGTTGATATATGAAAGCAAAGATCTCACATATGTATTATTTAAAGGAATGACATCTTTAACAAAAGAAGATCTCATGATTGGAATACCACTTCACTCGAGAACGTCAGATCAAACTCTATAGCTTCTCCTTCTCCAATCTCCACATTTTATGATCGTGCTACCCTAGAATCAAATAGGACTTTCCTAGGTTGTAATGAGGCTTAGGTCAGGTGTAGAGAGATAAAGGGATACAGGATTTCAAAGATCTTGAGAGGATATTGCCATTTTCTTGCATTTTTCCTGCGGCGTAACACCATTATCTGGTTCTTTTTCCTTTTTTTCGTATTTTTCTCTTTTTCTTGATATTTCTGAGACTACTCAATTTCTTTTCAGCTCTTTTTCATACTTTTTTTCGATATTTTGTTTTCAGCTTGAACCACTTTTTTTTCTTTGGACTTTTCTTTTTTACTTTTCTTTTACGGTATACCCACATCAGTTATTCTTTTGTCCATCTCAAAATAAGGGTAGCCAGTCATGCTTCATAGCTTGACTGGGTTTTAGGTTGATGGGTTTACAAAGAAAAGGTTTTTATAGAAGGGCTCAAGGGTTTCTAGTGAAGTATAATTCAGGTGAGTAAAAAGGCTGAATGGTTCAGAAAAATGGCCTAAATCATTTTTTAGGGTTTGCACTACCATGCATACTGTCTTGACTGGATACAGAGAAGGTTCTGTTGTAGTAATCCAATTTTGATGTCGTTTCGAGTTTTATGATCGAAGCAAAAGATAATGAGATCTCTCAACGAATATTGCGGGCATGAAGAATATTGAGTCATCTAGTGACTCAGATTTGTTGTATAACCCTCTGAAATGATTAAAGGCTCGAAAGCTCACAGGGTTAGGTCTCCACAATTCTTCTCACAGGATCTCTAGAATTTCTAAACTTAGGATGACTTTGATGTTGATAGTGTACAATTGTGCCGAATCTGAGTTTTTCTAAGTTTTCAAACCTGCTGTAGTCACACTTGACTTGACTCAACGCCAACTTTAAACAAAAATTGACATCCTCAATATTGACTTAACGGAGGTTTTCAGCTCATCAAAGTCAGGGTATTTGACACATTTTTGAAATTCTAGAAAACTTTTGGAGAACATCGGAAATCACCCCAAAAACAAGAAGTTTTTTTATTTTTTTATTTTATTTTATTTTTTATTTTTTATTTTTTATCAAAATGAAGACATGAGTTTTGGTAAATACCCCACCCCCAACAAAAATATAGCACCGTCCTCGGTGCTCATGATCGGGATATAAAATGATGAAAAATCAGTGATGATGATGAGAAGGTTCAAGGAGGATGTTACCAAGTGGGCAGAAACTCGACAGTGTGTGGTACCTGATGATCGGATGTACCTGCATTTCCAATGATATAACAGTAATAACAAATGCATGAGACTCATGTACTCTAGGAATACCAGAATTGCCTTTCCGAAAGTGCTAAGTTTTACGTCTTCAGCCAGACACAACGGGGGTAACAGGCACCCCCAACCAAGTTGGAGCACAAGAGACTGAGTGGATCATCAGTCGACATAGACAGGATCGATGAGATCGATCTCAAAAGTCTGAATGAACAATACGTCAAGTTCATGGAACTGTTTTAGACGCTGCCCATTGACCTGAAAAGAGGAGTGATCCTTGGGATCCTCAATAGTGATTGCCCCAAAGGGTGTGACTGCTGTGACCATATAAGGACCGGTCCACCTAGATTTCAATTTCCCAGGGAAGAGATGAAGACGGAAATTATAAAGAAAGACCTTCTGTCCTGGATGGAACTCTTTCCTGAGGATACTCTTGTCATGTATCCACTTCATTTTTGCTTTGTAATTCTTGGACAAGTTGTAGGCATCATTTCTGAGTTCTTCTAATTCATTCATTTGAAGATTTCTCTCCTCCCCTGCAGAGTCGAGGTCGAAGTTGAGTTTCTTAATGGCCCACAAGGCACGATGTTCAATCTCTACCGGTAGATGACAGGGTTTCCCAAAGACGAGACGATAGGGAGACATATTGAGTGGGGTCTTGTAGGCGGTTCTGTATGCCCATAAAGCAACAGTGAGACGAGTAGACCAGTCTTTACGTGTGGTATTGACTATTTTCTCCAAGATCTGCTTGATCTGACGATTAGAAACCTCTACTTGACCACTAGTCTGTGGATGATAAGCTAGGGCAACCTTGTGGGTTACCCCATACTTTTTCATTAATTTCTCGAATATCCTATTGCAGAAATGGGTGCCCCCATCACTAATGATGGCCTTAGGGGCACCGAATCGGGCGAAGATGAACTCCTTTAGGAATTTGACTACCACTTTGTGGTCATTGGTCTTGGTGGGAATGGCTTCTATCCATTTGGATATATAGTCTACCACAAGGAGAATGTACTCAAAACCATAGGAAACGGGAAAGGGACCCATGAAGTCGATGCCCCAGATGTCAAATATTTCATCGACCTAGATGGGAGTTAGGGGCATCATGTTCTTCTAGGAGATGCGGCCTAGATGCTGGCAATTAGGACAGGTTTTGCTGTAGATGTGGGCATCTTTAAATAATGTGGGCCAGTAGAATCCGCATTGCAGAACTTTTTCTGCAGTCTTCTTAGTGCTGAAATGACCACCACAAGGTTGGTCATGACATGAGGACAAGATATTGAGTTGGTCCGACTCAGGGACACAGAGACGAATGATCTGGTCAGGACAGTATTTATACAAATAAGGGTCATCCCAAGAGTAGTACTTAACTCTTGCTAGGAATTGGCTTTTGTCCTCTTTTGACCAGTGTGAAGGTATTTCTTCGGTGACAAGGTAGTTGACAATGTCAGCATACCATGGATGAACGGAGATAGCGAACAGTTATTCATCTGGAAAGGTTTCAGGGATGGGCTGGGTGTCGAAGGATGACTCTAAAGTCAGTCTAGACAAGTGATCAGCCACTACATTCTCAGTTCCTTTCTTATCCTTAATCTCGAGGTCGAATTCTTGCAGTAAGAGAATCCATCGAATTAATCGAGGCTTAGTTTCCTTTTTTGACATGAGATTACGAAGGGTTGTATGATCAGTGTAGACGACCACCTTAGTGGCTAAGAGGTACTGACGAAATTTATCAAGGGCGAAGACTACCGCCAGGAGTTCTTTCTCAGTGGTGGAGTAGTTCATTTGGGCAGAGTTAAGAGTTTTGCTCGCGTAGTAGATCACGTGTGACCTTTTGTCAACTCGCTGCCCTAGAACGGCGCCTAACGCGTAGTCAGAAGCATCGCACATTACCTCGAAAGGTAGAGTCCAGTTCGGGGGACGGATAATGGGCACAGTAGTGAGCTCAGATTTGAGACGCTCGAATGCCTTGACACAGTCAGCATTAAAGTCGAAAGGACTATCTTTAGCCAGAAGATGGGACAGTGGTCAAGCGATTTGAGAGAAGTCCTTGATGAATCGCCTATAGAATCCTCTGTGTCCCAAAACGGACTGGATGAGACGCACGGACTTAGGAATGGGCAAGGTCGAGATGATATCGATTTTAGCTTTGTCGACCTCAATGCCCTGATGGGAAATGACATGTCCCAGAACTATGCCTTTCTTCACCATGAAGTGGCATTTCTCCCAATTGAGGACAAGTCACTTGTCCTGACAGCGTTGAAGTACCAGCCCTAGATGGTTCAGACAGTCATCAAAGGATGACCCAAAAACTGAGAAGTCGTCCATAAAGACTTCGAGGAATTTTTCCACCATGTCAGAGAATATGCTCATCATACACCTTTGAAAGGTCGCGGGTGCATTGCAGAGGCCAAAGGGCATGCGCTTGTAGGCAAAAGTGCCAAAGGGACAAGTGAAAGTTGTCTTCTCGTGATCCTCAGGGGCGATGGGTATTTGATTATACCTTAAGTAACCATCGAGGAAGCAGTAATAGGAGTGACCTGCTAGTCTCTTCAACATTTGGTCTATGAAGGGTAAAGGAAAATGGTCCTTCCTAGTATTGGTGTTGAGTTGTCGGTAATCGATGCACACTCTCCACCCTTTCTTCAGGCACTGGGTGACCATTTCCTTGTTCTCATTTTCCACAACTGTGAATCTTGCCTTTTTAGGGACGACATGAATAAGACTCACCCATTTGCTATCGAAGATGAGGTAGATGATACCCACATCTAACAATTTAAGGACCTCATCCCGGACTACATCCTTCAAGACGGGGTTCAACCTCCTCTGGTGTTCTCGAGAGGTTTTGGATTCATCCTCGAGGTAGATGTGATGTTGGCACACCGAGGGGTCTATGCCTCGAATATCATCTATAGTCCAACTGATCGCAGATTTGTGCTCGTTGAGCAACTCTAGAAGTTTCTTACTTTCACTCGCAGACAAAGCGGAAGCAATAATGACAGAGTAGGTTTCCTTAGGACCAAGATAGGCATAGGAAAGATCTAGGGGAAGAGGCTTAAGCTCCAATGTTAGAGCAGATGGAGTTGAAGTAGGTGTCACAGAAGACACGGATTGAAGAGGTTTGACTTCAGTAGGAAAAGGAAGGATAGGTTCTCTGGCCATGGTTATCAGAGGCTCAAACTCGATGAGTGGAGCAGGGATCTCTATCGGTGGAGCAGTCTCCAAAAGATCATTGAGATCAAAAATAGCTGACTCTGTTGCAAAGTCAACTCCAAAGTGTTCTAGACACTGCTTAAGAATATCTTCGGTGGAGTCCGGGATTAGACTCTCAACGGCACACATTTCATCGGCCACATCACGATCGGCATCCTGTTGCATTAGACGAAAGATATTGACCTCAGCTTTGAGGTTTCCGAAAGCAATGGACATGTTTCCATCCCGGCACCCGATGTGTGCATTCGCAGTGGCAAGGAATGGATGGCCTAAGATGATCGGAATGCGATTATCCTGACACGGCTCGGTGTCGAGAATGATAAAGTCCACAGGATAATAAAAGTCAGCGACTTTTACTAGGACATCTTCAATGATTCCTCTTGGAATCTTGATGGACTGATCAGCTAATTTGAGGGTGACATTGGTAGGCTTCATATCTTTCAGTCCTAACTGCTGATATACCAAGAATGGTATGAGGTTAACGCTAGCCCCTAAATCTAGCAAGGCAGTGCAGCTAAAGTTGTCTCCAATTTCACATTGGACAGTTGGGCTACCTGGATCCTTGTGTTTGATCACACTGTTGCGTTGAATGAACGAGGTAGCTTTTTCGGCCAAGAAGGCAGCTTTGGGTACATGCGTACGCCGCTTAACTGTGCACAAGTCCTTGAGGAATTTGGCATAGGAGGGGATTTGCTTGATAGCAGAAAGGAATGGGATATTGATCTGGACATCTTTAAAGACGTCTAAGATCTCAGAGAATTGCTGATCCCGCTTATCTTGGACAAGTCTGTCCGGGAAGGGAGGCTTTACTCGACAAATGGATTTGTCTTTAACCTTGGATTTCTGCACAGGAATATCTGATGGTGGTGCAGAGGTAGAAGAAGCAGAGGTAGGATTAGGACTAGTTTCCTCTGTGCGAGTGATGGGTGCCGGAGATGGCACTGGCAGTGGTTGGACGCCCATGTCCACAGTTTTTCCAGATCGTAGGGTGGTTACAGCTTGCACCTCCCCTTGATAGTTATCATTCTGGCTTTGAGATTGGGATCCGATCTCATATACTGCCCCTTTGGCATTTCCTTTAGGGTTGACAATGGGTTGGCTAGGAAAGATCCCCTTAGCTTTTTCAGCTTCTAAGTTACCTAGACGTTGCCCTAGACGAAGCATGGATTGCTGTTGCTATTGCTCTAGGCGTTGCATAGATTGAGTAATGAGTTGAGCTAGAAGGTCCTCAATACCAAGTTTGGAGACCAACTGTTGGGGGGCAGCTAATGGGAGCTGAGGCACCAATTCGCGACTCGAGCTCATCGGGGCATTATAGTTATAGGCTGGAGAATTAGTTGGGACTATCGGTTGGTTCTGAAAGGTCTGTGGGACTCTTTGCTGATTCTGAAATGTGCTCAGTTGTCCAGAGTAGTGACCTTGTTGGAACTGCTGGTTCTGAGTAGATGGGTACTGACCCTGATTGAATTGCCTAGTGGGTTGACTGAACCCAGGGGGATACATGCCCTGAGGTTGATGAAAGTAGGGTTTTTCCGCGTCGTTGGTTACGGAAACCCTAACTTCAACACATTTGTAATTTTTATCCGATTATCCTGCAAAATTGACAGATTTGTATAGGGATTCGTGTCGGATGTCGATCCGCACTCGGGATTAGTCGGATTAGCGCAAATAAGAACACAAAATGACAGATAATATACAAGAGAAACGTGGAAAGATGAGAATGGCGAGTCGAGATTAAAAACACATCCAAGAGATCCAGAGAAGACTAAAATCATCAAACTCAAATTGTATTAATTAAATTGTTGCTTACATGAAATAAATTACAGAAATAAATAAAGCGGTAAATCTATTCTAGAAAGCATGTAAGAAAGCATGTAAAAAGAGATTTTAGAGAGAGAGGAAGAAGGTAGAGAGAGATTTTTCACACCTCGGTCGTTTACCGGCCGACAAGGTAGAGGTGAGAGAAAAACTCACCCTCTTGCATTCATCGAACGGAGTCGGCTGTGCAAAAAGGCGATCAGCCTGGGGATTACTCTAGAGAGAGAAAGTTACTAACCCATGAGCAAGAATGGAGATCAATGGTCGGATCGAATTCGGCCATGAGAATAGCCTAGTGATTGGTTTGGCCCGGGTGATCGACCATTGATGGAGAGTTCGGTCACGACTGGCTTTGGGAGGAGAATTGCAGGTTGGCCGGTCATGCAGTAGTAGAGACGATGATGGAACTTGAAAGGGGGGTGGTGCAGGCGGTGTAGCAGGGACAAATCTGGTGGTGATGAAGGTAACGCCTGACAGCAAGTGGGAGAGCACGATGTTGGAGTTGCAGGCTTGTAACTCCAGCAAGTTTTGATGAAGCCAACAAGGATGTGGTCCAGATCAACCGTTGAGAGGAGTCCACGGTTGTGGAACCTACAAGTGACAGACCCATTAGGTGAGCCTGCAACTCCGGTGGAAAGTGACGAAAGGAGTGGTGGTGCTTTGGTGGAGAAAGCACCGGCAATGAGGGCGAAGACGGTGGTGCAATGGCTGGATGTGCAGGCGGAGAAGGACTGGTGGAAGAGGAGGATCAGGGAAGAAGAAGTGGGGGCAGGCGTAGCAGGTGGAGAAGGAGGGGGCGTTGCCAGAGAGAAGAGGAGGCGCTGTTGCAGGCGGAGGAGACAGAGGCGAACTAGTCCGGTGGAGACACGCTGGTGCTGTTTCTAACGGAGTTGCAGGTTCGGCCAAGGGTTGAATGGCAGACCTGCAACTCGGTCTGCAAGTGGAGGACGTATAGGGGTGGTTCGCTAGTGGATGGAGGCGCTGTTGGTGCCCGAAAAGGGAGGACAACAGTGGAGGAGGCGGAGGCGAACTAGTCCGGTGGAGAAACGGTGGTGGTGTTGCAAGTTTTGCAGGTGGGGCTACGTCGCAGCATGCAGGTGAGTGCTGCGTTGATGAGCAACAGAGCTGTGGTGGCTGGTTGCTGCGAGGAAGAAGGCCAGGAGCTTCTAGCATTGTCGGCCGGAGTTGCAACCTGCAACTCCGGGGAAAACGTGAAGATGAAGACGGTGAAGAAGATGAAGAAGAAGGTGATACTCGGGCCAAAAGAGAGGAAAAGAAGGAGAAGGAGAAGAAGGAGAAGCCGTTGGGGGAAGGAGAGGAGGAGAGGGGTTTGAAAATTAGGGTTCGTCCCCCTCCTTCCCCCTTTATATAATGGAAATTAGGATTTTTAGGAAATAAAATAAAAAAAATATATTAATGATGTCCATCGTCTCACAAGATGATGTGACAGACAGTCTGATGGCGATCGGATGGATGGTGACTTGATTGGGACCCAGATTGGTAGATCGACGGATCTAGAGAGATCCAACGGTCCGATTGAAGATCCAACGGTCCGATGGAATATCCAACGGTCAGAAAGCTAAGGGAGATGAGATAGAGCCGATGGGCAGGAGTTCCGGGGTTAGGTCAGTAGATTCGAGGACCGAGAGATGAAGAGAGAGAGAGAATAAGGAGAGATTAGAGAGAAAGTATCAGAAAATAGAGAGAAAAGCACTGGCGGAGGGTCTGGAACCCTGGTCTTCACTGTGACCATCCTCACGCTTCTCCAGTAGAGTCGACTATCATTCTTTGCTGACTCATGTGGCTTTAAACGCTTTGGTCCGTCTCTTGGTCATTGGCTCTCCTGCTCTCTTCGTTCTTTGGGCCAGCTTTTTGGTCCCCTTATTCAGCCCATATTTGGCCCATATCTTCTAGTCATAGCATGTGGGCTCTTTAAGCTTTGATAATGGGCTTTCATGATCGATTTGGGCCCACAAGTCTCAAGAATCGTCCCATCGGGGTTTCCTGCGACAGAAGAAGCGCGTAATGAGAGTTTATCAGAACGGCTTAATATCTAGACTTTTGAAAATGTGTTTAATGCATGCAAATATACCATTTCGTCCAGAAAAGTGTGTTCTACGCAACAGAAGAGACTATTACGTAGAAAAGTAGATAAATAGAGCATTTTACGTAGGAGAATGCAATAACGCTAAAAGGATAATTGCTTAAAATAAGGACTTTTGAGCGAATATCACAACCCCCAACCAGCATATTGCCAATCCTTGGTAATTAGTGCGAAATAAATGAGCTTAAAAGGGCTCTGCACATGCTGCACACTTTCACATTAGCTCCGAGAAAACACCGTTCATAAAATCATTGAATGGATGCAAAAACAGTTACATGCTAACGATGAGTTTGAAAGTTTTGGCAAGACTACAAACTGATAATCATGACCCAGAATAGTTAGACTCTGCGTGTGTGTGTGCTCAACGTTCTCATCATCCGACAGTAAAGATTTTCAAATCACCTCTAAGTTTTTATGCCTCGACCTCAAATCTCACATGTTTAGCACTCAGAATAGAATCACACAAGAAGGGTTTTCTTCTTTTCTCTCAATTTATATGTGAGGAGATGTATTTAATATAAAGAGGCAAAAGATCTCACATATGTTTTATTTAAAGGAAGGACATCTTTAACAGAAGAAGATCTCATGATTGGAATACCACTTCACTCGGGAACGTCAGATCAAACTCTATAGCTTCTCTTTCTCCAATCTCTACATTTTATGATCGTACTATCCTAGAATCAAGTAGGACTTTCCTGGGTTGTAATGAGGCTTAGGTCAGGTGTAGAGAGATAAAGGGATACAGGATTTCAAAGATCTTGAGAGGATATTGCCATTTTCTTGCATTTTTCCTCCGGCGTAACACCATTATCTGGTTCTTTTTCCTTTTTTTTGTATTTTTCTCTTTTTCTTGATATTTCTGAGACTGCTCAATTTCTTTTCAGCTCTTTTCATACTTTCTTTCCATATTTTGTTTTCAGCTTGAACCACTTTCTTTTCCTTTTGATTCTTCTTCTTTACTTTTCTTTTCACGGTACACCCATATCAGTTATTCTTTTGTCCATCTCAAAATAAGGGTAGCCAGTCATGCTTTGTAGCTGGACTGGATTTTAGGTTGATGGGTTTACAAAGAAAATGCTTTTATAGAAGGGTTCAAGGGGTTTCTAGTGAAGTATAATTCAGGTGAGTAAAAAGGCTGAATGGTTCAGAAAAATGGCCTAAATCATTTTCTAAGGTTTGCACTATCATGTATACTGTCTTGACTGGATATAGAGAAGGTTCTGTCGTAGTAATCCAATGTTGATGTCGTTCCGAGTTTTATGATCGAAGCAAAAGATAATGAGATCTCTCAACGAATATTGTGGACATGAAGAATATTAAGTCATCTGGTGACTCAGATTACTGTATAACTCTCTGACATGAATAAAGGCTCGAAAGCTCACTAGGTTAGGTCTCCACAATTATTCTCGCAAGATCTCTAGAATTTCTAAACTTAGGATGACTCTGATATTGATAGTGTACAATTGTGCCGAATATGAGTTTTTCTGAGTTTTCAAACCTGCTGTAGTCACGCTTGAATTGACTCAACGCTAACTTTAAACAAAAATTGACATCCTCAATACTGACTTAACGGAGGTTTTCAGCTAATCAAAGTCAGGGTATTTGACACATTTTTGAAATTCTAGAAAACTTTTGGAGAACATCGGAAATCACCCCAAAAACAAGAATTTTTTTTTTTTTTATATATATATATATATATATTTATCAAAATGAATACATGAGTTTTGGTAAATACCCACCCCCAACCAAAATATAGCACCGTCCTCGGTGCTCATGAGCGGGACAAAAATGGATGAAATAATGATAATGATGCAAGGAATAGGGAGGATGTTACCAATGGAGCATGAAATGAATGCTGTCTGGTATCAGGAGATTATCTGTAGTGAGTGTACCTGTATGACAGAGAGATATAACAATGCATGCGACTCATGTAACTAAGAAATCGGAATTGCCTTTCCGAAAGCGCTAAGTTTTACGTCTTCAGCCAGACACAACGGGGGTGATAAGCAGCCCCAACCAATTTGAAGCACAGAGAGACTGAGTGAGTCATCAGTCATCCAACTCATCAGTTGGAGCAGGAACGCTTCCAATCGAGCTAACCCAACCCAGCAGTAGTACGGGTAGGTTCTTTCTCAGTGAAGACTGAGAGGGTTCTCTGGCCATTGTTAGCAGAGCCGCAAACTCATAAAGAGGAGCGGGTATGGGAGAACAGTAGTGGGTCTCTCATCAGTAAGAGACCTAGCAAGGGATTCTCTGACCATGGTTAGCAGAGCCGAAGACACAATGTGTATCGGGGATGGATTTAGTGGAGCAGACTCCAGTGGGGTTGATAGTAAGCACCCCTATCCAGTATAAAATGTAGTGAGACTGAAATGATCATCAGTCGTAAGAGATTGGATCGATGAGATCCGTCTGCCTAGACTCTCATCAGTAAGAGACCAATGGCAAAGGAAGGGTGGTGAAGATTGAAGGACTCTCAGATCGAGTCAAACAATGGGGCAGTTGAACCCATATAAATAAGCTTCAGACTAGGTTACAAAGAGACACTGGGGTAGGGATCCTAAATGATGCACATAGAGCAAGCAAGATAATCCTATGCCTAAAACAAATCAGGATAAGTTTGAGGATTTATCTTGTTAGTTTCTGGGGTATGGTAGATTATGACAGTGGGCGGACCACTGGTTTATTTTGTTAACCGCCGGACTAACTTTGTCGCTCTTAGGTTCTCACCAGGCTACACTCTTCAAAGCGAATCCTTTAGTACTGACTCTAGTCAACAACAAGGCAATCCGAAGCCTAGACAGACATGCGGCACAATGGCTGTCTTAAGTACGTCCCAGACTAATCGGATCGGTCAAGTGTTTAAGAAGAGGGTTCCCTCGGGTTAAGCTAGGGTTGGTGCGTGTTCCTAGTCCACATGTAACTAACCGCCGAATAGTCCAAGATGCCACGTCGAGCTCAGTGTACTTGAGTAGCAGGGACTTATGGGTGTGTTAGACAACAGGGACCCGCGCTCGTGGTCTTATTTCGATTGGATGTTAAGCGGGTTCGCTTTGTGTGGATTTTTCCTTGAACACCGGGCTAATTGGCTCTATTTCTTCATTCTTTTTAATTAATGGAGCCTTGGGATCAAATCAAATGGAATGATGAGGTGGGTGATGAAATCCCACCAGTTGTAAAAGAGCTGGGTCTGCTCGATTAATGTTCAATTATTAACGGCCACGCCACGCAAGTCGAATAATATGTATGCGAAAGCAAATAGACAAGCGGCAATGATTCACCCAAATTGCTCTGTATCGCACTCAAGGCGAGGATAGAGACTTACCTCCCATGGGCCACGCCACAGGGTCGCGTCCTTGGGGTAGGGAGGGGTATCCTTCATGAGCATGGGCCCGACTCCTCCTAAGTGAGCTTTCGCTCCCTACCCGCAGTTAGATTCGCAATCCTGCATACGAATTAGTATATGATATGGGTCTAGGGTGTGGGAATATTTTTTGGAATGTCCCTGCCTTGGGTGGGTAAGCAATCAATCAATCAATTAGGCAGGGTAAATTGGAAAGTTACTATTCATGAGAGTTGACTAAACAACTATCAACCCCCTAATAGACCTTTCCAATTTAAGAGTTTCTCCAAGTTAGGAAAATTCCCTAAAAGTAGAACTTTCTAAATCTGAAAACTTGCTAAAATTAGGGTTTCTTCCTGTGTTGGAAACCTTCCAAAAAGGGGACCTTCCATAGTTAGAAATCCTCTAAAAATAAGAATTGCTAATTCTGGAATTTCGTCCGATTTGGAAACTTTCCAAATAAGCTTAATTCCAATTTGAAATTTCCCAGGAATGGAAACCGTGCAAAAATGGAAATTTCCCGATTCGGAAAGTATCCAAAAATGCAATCTTCCCATATGCGAATATCCTAAAATGTGCAGAAATGGAAACTAGCAATTTTTAATTTTTTTTTTTTTTTTTGGTACTTTTCACTTAATCTAGGGTTTCTAGAAAACCCTAGAACAAGATCTAGTAGTTTAAATGGAAAGTAGTAAAATTCCTAAATTATTACAACTTTGCACTCGGCCTTCCGAGACATTAAAAATAGTAATTTAAAATATTGCTAAAAATCACTAAAAATAAAAAATAGAAAGTTTCCCGAAAAGGTCAGGCTGTCCAAATTGAGCAGCTTTTTGCTTCCGCAACTTTCCAATTCCGTCTTTACGTCCTTTTTCGCACTCCCGAACACCCGAGCGGCAACGGCGCCATTTGAAAGTAGGATTTTTTCGCGTCGTTGGTTACGGAAACCCTAACTTCAACACATTTATAATTTTTATTCGATTATCCTGTAAAATTGACAGATTTGTATAGGGATTCGTGTCGGATGTCGATCCGCACTCGGGATTAGTCGGAGTAGCGCAAATAAGAACACAAAATGACAGATAATATACAAGAGAAACGTGGAAAGATGAGAATAGCGAGTCGAGATTAAAAACACATCCAAGAGATCCAGAGAAGACTAAAATCATCAAACTCAAATTGCATTAATTAAACTGTTGCTTACATGAAATAAATTACAGAAATAAATAAAGTGGTAAATCTATTCTAGAAAGCATGTAAGAAATCATGTAAAAAGAGATTTTAGAGAGAGAGGAAGAAGGTAGAGAGAGATTTTTCACACCTCGATCGTTTACCGGCCGACAAGGTAGAGGTGAGAGAAAAACTCACCCTCTTGCATTCACCGAACGGAGTCGGCTGTGCAAAAAGGCGATCAGCCTGGGGATTACTCTAGAGAGATAAAGTTACTAACCCATGAGCAAGAATGGAGATCAATGGTCGGATCGAATTCGGCCATGAGAATAGCCTAGTGATTGGTTTGGCCCGGGTGATCGACCATTGATGGAGAGTTCGGTCACGACTGGCTTTGGGAGGAGAGTTGCTGATTGGCCGGTCATGCAGTAGTGGAGACGATGATGGAACTTGAAAGGGGGGTGGTGCTGGCGGTGTAGCAGGGACAAATCTGGTGGTGATGAAGGTAACGCCTGACAGCAAGTGGGAGAGCACGATGTTGGAGTTGCAGGCTTGCAACTCCAGCAAGTTTCGATGAAGCCAACAAGGATGTGGTCCAGATCAACCGTTGAGAGGAGTCCACGGTTGTGGAACCTGCAAGTGACAGACCCATTAGGTGAGCCTGCAACTCCGGTGGAAAGTGACGAAAGGAGTGGTGGTGCTTTGGTGGAGAAAGCACCGGCAATGAGGGCGAAGACGGTGGTGCAATGGCTGGATGTGCAGGCGGAGAAGGACTGGTGGAAGAGGAGGATCAGGGAAGAAGAAGTGGGGGCAGGCGTAGCAGGTGGAGAAGGAGGGGGCGTTGCCGGAGAGAAGAGGAGGCGCTGTTGCAGGATGAGGAGACGGAGGTGAACCAGTCCGGTGGAGACACGCTGGTGCTGTTTCTAACGGAGTTGCAGGTTCGGCCAAGGGTTGAATGGCAGACCTGCAACTCGGTCTGCAAGTGGAGGATGTATAGGGGTGGTTCGCTAGTGGATGGAGGCGTTGTTGGTGCCCGAAAAGGGAGGACGACAGTAGAGGAGGCGGAGGCGAACCAGTCCGGTGGAGAAACGGTGGTGGTGTTGCAAGTTTTGCAGGCGGGGCTGCGTCGCAGCACGCAGGTGAGTGCTGCGTTGATGAGCAACGGAGCTGTGGTGGCTGGTTGCTGCGAGGAAGAAGGCCAGGAGCTTCTAGGATTGTCGGCCGGAGTTGCAGCCTGCAACTCCGGTGAAAACGTGAAGATGAAGACGGTGAAGAAGATGAAGAAGAAGGTGATACTCGGGCCAAAAGAGAGGGAAAGAAGGAGAAGGGGAAGAAGGAGAAGCCGTTGGGGGAAGGAGAGGAGGAGAGGGGTTTGAAAATTAGGGTTCGTCCCCCTCCTTCCCCCTTTATATAAGTTCCTAATTTCCATTAATGGAAATTAGGATTTTTAGGAAATAAAAAAAAATATTAATTTTTTTTTTTTTTTTTGAAGTAAAATACTACTTTTCTTAGGGGAATGTCCCCATTTAGTGGACCCCCCATTTTTTAAAATTTAATTAAAATTATTTTGAAATTCACGGGGTCCACTAACTGGTAGGACAGCGAGTCGATGATGATGGGCCCGGCTACTGGCCCACATGGATTGATGATGTCCATCGTCTCACAAGATGATGTGACAGACAGTCTGATGGCGATCGGATGGATGGTGACTTGATTGGGACCCAGATTGGTAGATCGACGGATCTAGAGAGATCCAACGGTCCGATTGAAGATCCAACGGTCCGATGGAATATCCAACGGTCAGAAAGCTAAGGGAGATGAGATAGAGCCGATGGGCAGGAGTTCTGGGGTTAGGTCAGTAGATTCGAGGATCGAGAGATGAAGAGAGAGAGAGAATAAGGAGAGATTAGAGAGAAAGTATCAGAAAATAGAGAGAAAAGCACTGGCGGAGGGTCTGGAACCCTGGTCTTCACTGTGACCATCCTCACGCTTCTCCAGTAGAGTCGACTATCATTCTTTGCTGACTCATGTGGCTTTAAACGCTTTGGTCCGTCTCTTGGTCATTGGCTCTCCTGCTCTCTTCGTTCTTTGGGCCGGCTTTTTGGTCCTCTTATTCAGCCCATATTTGGCCCATATCTTCTAGTCATAGCATGTGGGCTCTTTAAGCTTTGATAATGGGCTTTCATGATCGATTTGGGCCCACAAGTCTCGAGAATCGTCCCATCGGGGTTTCCTGCGACAGAAGAAGCGTGTAATGAGATTTTATCAGAACGGCTTAATATCTAGACTTCCGTAAATGTGTTTAATGCATGCAAATATATTATTTCGTCCAGAAAAGTGTGTTCTACGCAACAGAAGAGACTATTACGTAGAAAAGTAGATAAATAGAGCATTTTACGTAGGAGAATGCAATAACGCTAAAAGGATAATTGCTTAAAATAAGCACTTTTGAGCGAATATCAGTTGACGTGGAGGTTGAGCTTGTGGTTGAGTAGACTGAGGCCTCCAAGAGAAGTTAGGGTGGTTTCTCATGTCCGGATGATAAGATTGACTATACGAGTTCTGAGTGGGTGGTTTGTATGTGTTGAAAGCACAAACTTCTTCTTGAAGAGGATTAGACCATCCTTCATTCAAAGGACAATGCTCAGTAGTATGGGAGGGTTGCAGACAAAGGGTGCAGGATTCCATAGGGCTCTCATGTCCTACGTGCATGACTGGGGTAGATTGTTGAGTAGGATTTTGTACAGACACAGCCAGTGCCGAGACTGACTTGCTCAACTCTTGAATGACAGATCGAAGCTCAGTGTCTGCTGTAGCGTCATGTGCCTTGGTGATCCTTTGGACTGAAGTGGTTCGACTAAACTCTGAGTCAGTCGTCTAATGTTGGGAGTTTTCTCCTAACTCTCCCAAGAATTTGTATGCATCGGTCGGAGTTTGGTGCAGGAATTTTCCTTGGCACATTGACTCTACCATGGTCCAGGACTCATCAGTAAGTCCCTTATAGAAGACGTGGACAAGATTGCCCTTGTCGATGCTATGGTGGGGACACTTAGTCAGGTAGTCTTGGAATCTATCCCATGCTTCAAAAAATTTCTCATCGGACTTCTGTCTAAAGTCCTGAATGAGTTGCTTCATTTGGTTGGTCCGAGTCATGGGGTAGAATTTAAACATGAATTTTCCCACCAACTCTTCCCAACTACTGATTGAATCAGCGGGTAAGGAGTAGAGCCAATCGGAGACTCGGTCTTTGAGCGAGAATGGGAAAACTCGCAGACGTACATTGTCATCATCAAGGTTCTGATTCTTGAAAAGTAGGATGACATGTTGGAATTCTCTAATATGGGAATATGGATCTTCTCTTGGGAGACCACGAGCAGCATTTGGATCGTCTGCGGCCTAATCTCAAACTGTACCGCCATAGTAGGTGAGAGAATAATGCAAGTGGGTGGATTAGCAGAGATAGGAGCGAACGTCTCGATAAGAGGTCGTTTGACTGCCATGACTGCAAAGGTAGTAGTACTGGGAGAGGCGGGTGGGGAAAGAGATGGGGAAGAATTCAATAGAGGATCCACTGTAGTTACGTGATTCTCAGATCGAATCAAGCGCTTGTTCGGATGAGTCCAAATGGGCATACGCTGATGAGGCAAGCTCTATACTTGACAAAAAGTTGCCAGAGAGGAACGTTATCCTAAATGATGGACACCAAGCACAGATAATCCTATTCTAAACAATCAGGATATATTTTAGGAATTATCTTTGTTAGTTTTGGGGCTAGAGTAGATTATGACAGTGGATGGACCACTGGTTTATCTTTTAACCGTTGGACTAACTGTTTTGCACTCAGAGGTTCTCACCAGGCTACACTCTTCAGAGCGAATCCTTTAGTACTAACTCTAGTTAACAACAAGGCAATCCGAAGCCTAGACAGACGTGCGGCACAATGGCTGACTTAAGTACGTCCCAGACTAACCGGATTGGTCAAGTGGATAAGAAGAGTGTTCCCTCGGGTTAAGCTAGGGTTGATGCGTGTTCCTAGTCCACACGCAACTAACTGCCGAATAGTCCAAGATGCCACATCGAGCTCAGTGTACTTGAGTAGCAGGGACTTATGGGTGTGTTAGACAACAGGGACCCGCGCTCGTGGTCTTATTTTGATTGGATGTTAAGCAGGTTCGCTTTGTGTGGATTTTTCCTCGAACACCGGGCTAATTGGCTCTACTTCTTGATTCTTTTTATTATAGATGGATCCTTGGCATCAATTTCGACTGGAGTGATGAGGTGGGTGATGAAATCCCACCAGTTTTACTTTTGGAGCTTGGTCTGCTCTCTTAGAGTTGATTGATTAACGGTCACGCCACGCAAGTCGAAGAATATGTATGCGAAAGCAAATAGACAAGCGGCAATGATGCACCCAATAACACCGTATCGCACTCAAGGTGAGGATAGGGACTTACCTCCCATGGGCCATGAAAGTAGGGTTTTTCCGTGTCGTTGGTTACGAAAACCCTAACTTTAACACATTTTTAATTAATCCGAAACTTTTAACCTGTAGAATGAGCAATTTTGCACAGTGGCTTGTGTTGGATGTCAATCCGCACTCGGAATTAGTCGAATTAGCGCGAATAAGAACAAAACTTACGGAATATCACAAGAAATAATAGATAAAAACAAACTTCATCATTCAGTGATCAAAATGTCTATTACAATGCTTGAATCGAACATAAAATAAAATAAGATAAACTAAAAAGCAGTTTTAAAAAAGAAAATTCTAAAGAGAGTTAGAGAGAGAAAGTTAGAAAGAGGTCTCTAGAAAGAGAGATTACTCTCTAGAGAGAAAACTAATTTAGAGAGAGAAACTATAGGGGGAGAGAGAAAGAAGAGGTTTATCCTAGAGAGAGAAAGTGTGAGAAACTAACCTTAGGACTTACCGAGCCACCGCGTGTTGACGAGGAGACAATCACTTGGTGGAGAATGAAGTGCTGATCGATGGCTGAAATGATCCATTAATAGGAGGGGGGCAACATCTTTTGTGCACGGTTGGAGAAGGTCTATGGTTGCTGGATCGAAGAGGAGAAGCCACATGTTGCAGGCTAGAGTAGCAGCACGTGTATGAGATCGGCAAGGTGATGCATGGCTAAGGAGCGCACCACATGATGTGGTTCCAAAGTGGAGGTGAATGGAGAGATTTACCTAGAGTTTCAGACCATAACTGGAGAAGGAAGTGGCGATCTTGCATATTTGTGGATGATGATGGTGGACATTGCCATGGGGCGGTGGTTGGATGATCTGCCAGCCAGCAGGAGGTGAAGAGCCATAAGGTTTTTGATGCTTGGCTGGAGTTGAGGATGAGGTGGAGAGCGAGAAGAAACCCAGCAACGTGATGAAGAGCCACCACGTTGCAGAGCAAGATGCAGCAAGGAGAGGAGTTGCGCCAGCAGGTTGCACTCCGGCAATGGAGGGAAGAGGATGCAAGGTGGTGCTCGTGAAGTGGCTGACGGTGCGCTCCCCGTTTTATATGGTGGAATATGGTGAGGGGAGGTTGTGTTGATAACACCGGCAGGTAGAGATGTGTAGCACGAACGGAGAAGAAGACAGAGGCGGAGATGGAGATGGAGATGGAGATGGACCTACCTGAGTTGCAGGTCCGTTTGAAGACGGCCGGAGTTGCAAGAGGTGGAAGAAGAAGGGCGGTGTTGCTGTTTGCAACACCAGAAACGGTGTGTGTAGCAGCGGAGAGGGCGACTATGGAGAGGAGGAATGAGGCTAGGGTTGGAGATGAGATGGGATAGAGACGTGGGGCACGGGAGAGAACGGCTCGCTGGCTGAGGAAGGCGTCACCGGTGATAATGGTGCTTGCCGGAGTTGCAGGTTGCAACTCCGGTGATCTTGAATGTATATTTTTCTTTTTTTTCTTTTTTTGGGACCATTGAATGCAAGGGGAGATGATGGATTGCTAGGGCGATGGTGCAGCACACGGTCCTTGCTGCAACAGCACCGTGGATGGAGGAGAGAAAGGGAGGAGGGCGGTGATGCAGCACACGTGAGTTTCTGCCGGAGTTGTTGGCGCTAGAGGCGCTGTTATGAGAAAGAAAAAGGTAGAGAGGTGGGCAGCGTAGGGTCCAAACGGTGTTGGACGTGTTGCAACCCAAGGAGATCCTTTGCTGAACCAGTCCGCCGGAGTTGCAGACCTGCAACTCCGGCAATAAAAGAAAATAAGAAGGAGAAGAAGAAGGAGAAGAAGAAGAGGAGAAGAAGAAGAAGAAGAAGAAGAAGAAGAAGAAGAGGAAGAAGAAGAAGAAGAGGAGAAGAAGAAGAAGAAGAAGAAGAAGAAGAGGAGAAGAAGAAGAAGAAGAAGAAGAAGAAGAAGAAGAAGAAGAAGAAGAAAAGGAGGGGGGGCGCTCCACCAACTCGCCGGAGAAAAAGTCGCCGGAAGAGGAAGGAAGAAGAAGAAAAGGAAGAGAAAGGAGAAAGAGAAGGGAGAGAGAGAGAGAGAGAGCCCACTAGGGTTTCCATGGGAGCTTTTTAAAGAGAGAAACCGTGGGTTTCTCCCTTAGAAACTCACGGTTTCTAATTTGAAAATCATTTTTTTCTTAAGGTGCGTTTGGTCACCAAGTGAAAAATGCATTTTTCTCAAAAGCCCTGTCTTTTGAAATAATCAAACATGCTTCCAGGGTTTTGAATCGGGGCTAAATGACGAGGGCCCTCCGATGAACGTAAGCTGTTGGATGATGAGATAGGGAGCTCACTCTATAGATCGGATGATCGACCGCTTGATCAGATGTTAGGGATGAATAATCGGATGGTCAGATGGTAGATCGGATGGCGATCGAACGGTGGATTTGATGGATGATGGTGATAGGTTAAGGAAAGAGAGTTGATTAGAGCTAGGAGAGAGAATTAGGGGAGATGAGAAAAAAATAGAGAGAAAAGCATTGGTAGAGGGTTTGGAACCCTGGTCTTCACTGTGTCGCTCCTCACTCTTCACCAGTAGAGCAGACCATCATTCATTGTCGATTCATGTGGCTTTAAATGCTTTGGTCCGTCTCTTTGTCATTGGCTCTCCTGCTCTCTTCGTTCTTTGGGCCGGCTTTTTGGTCCTCTTATTCAGCCCATATTTGGCCCATATCTTCTAGTCATAGCATGTGGGCTCTTTAAGCTTTGATAATGGGCTTTCATGATCGATTTGGGCCCACAAGTCTCGAGAATCGTCCCATCGGGGTTTCCTGCGACAGAAGAAGAGCGTAATGAGATTTTATCAGAACGGCTTAATATCTAGACTTTCGAAAATGTGTTTAATGCATGCAAATATACCATTTCGTCCAGAAAAGTGTGTTCTACGCAACAGAAGAGACTATTACGTAGAAAAGTAGATAAATAGAGCATTTTATGTAGGAGAATGCAATAACGCTAAAAGGATAATTGCTTAAAATAAGCACTTTTGAGCGAATATCACAACCCCCAACCAGCATATTGCCAATCCTTGGCAATTAGTGCGAAATAAATGAGCTTAAAAGGGCTCTGCACATGCTGCACACTTTCACATTAGCTCCGGGAAAACACCGTTCGTAAAATCATTGAATGGATGCAAAAACAATTACATGCTAGCGAAGAGTTTGAAAGTTTTGGCAAGACTACAAACTGATAATCATGATCCAGAATAGTCAGACTCTGCGTGTGTGTGTGCTCAACGTTCTCATCATCCGACAGTAAAGATTTCCAAATCACCTCTAAGTTTTTATGCCTCGACCTCAAATCTCACATGTTTAGCACTCAGAATAGAATCACACAAGAAGGGTTTTCTTCTTTTCTCTCAATTTATATGTGAGGAGATGTATTTAATATAAAGAGGCAAAAGATCTCACATATGTTTTATTTAAAGGAAGGACATCTTTAACAGAAGAAGATCTCATGATTGGAATACCACTTCACTCGGGAACGTCAGATCAAACTCTATAGCTTCTCTTTCTCCAATCTCCACATTTTATGATCGTACTATCCTAGAATCAAGTAGGACTTTCCTGGGTTGTAATGAGGCTTAGGTCAGGTGTAGAGAGATAAAGGGATACAGGATTTCAAAGATCTTGAGAGGATACTGCCATTTTCTTGCATTTTTCCTGCGGCGTAACACCATTATCTGGTTCTTTTTCCTCTTTTTTTTCGTATTTTTCTCTTTTTCTTGATATTTCTGAGACTGCTCAATTTCTTTTCAGCTCTTTTCATACTTTCTTTCCATATTTTGTTTTCAGCTTGAACCACTTTCTTTTCCTTTTGATTTTTCTTCTTTACTTTTCTTTTCACGGTACACCCATATCAGTTATTCTTTTGTCCATCTCAAAATAAGGGTAGCCAGTCATGCTTCGTAGCTATACTAGATTTTAGGTTGATGGGTTTACAAAGAAAAGGCTTTTATAGAAGGGTTCAAGGGGTTTCTAGTGAAGTATAATTCAGGTGAGTAAAAAGGCTGAATGGTTCAAAAAAATGGCCTAAATTATTTTTTAGGGTTTGCACTATCATGTATACTGTCTTAACTGGATACAGAGAAGGTTCTGTCGTAGTAATCCAATGTTGATGTCGTTCCGAGTTTTATGATCGAAGTAAAAGATAATGAGATCTCTCAACGAATATTGCGGGTATGAAGAATAGTGAGTCATCTTGTGACTCAGAATTGTTGTATAACCCTCTGAATTGATTAAAGGCTCGAAAGCTCACTGGGTTAGGTCTCCACAATTATTCTCACAGGATTTCTAGAGTTTCAAAACTTAGGATGACTCTGATGTTGATAGTGTACAATTGTGCCAAATCTGAGTTTTTCTGAGTTTTCAAACCTGCTGTAGTCATGCTTGACTTGACTCAAAGCTAACCTTAAACAAAAATTGACATCCTCAATACTGACTTAACGGAGGTTTTCAGCTAATCAAAGTCAGGGTATTTGACACATTTTTGAAATTCTAGAAAACTTTTGGAGAACATCGGAAATCACCCAAAAACCAAGAACTTCTTCTCTTTCTTTTTTTTTTTTTTTTTTCAAAATGAAGACATGAGTTTTGGTAAATACCCACCCCCAACCAAAATATAGCACCGTCCTCGGTGCTCATGACCGGGACATAAAATGATAACAAATCAGTGATGATGATGCAAAGATTTAGGAAGGATGTTACCAAGTCGGTAGAAATTCGACAGTATATGGTACCTGATGATCGGAAGAATGAATGTACCTGCATTTCCAGAGATATAACAGTAATAACAAAATGCATGAGACTCATGTACTCTAGGAATACCGGAATTGCCTTTCCGAAAGCGCTTAGTTTTACGTCTTCAGCCAGACATGACGGGGGTATATCAAGTACCCCCAACCAGGTTAAAACTCATGGAGACTAAGTGAATCTGCAGTCTTCCTGACACCTAAGGTGGAAGGGAAACAACTATCCTATCCCTTGTCTAGGTATACCTGTGTAGAACAGGTCGTTCTCAGTGTAGAGTGAGAGAAGGGCATTGAGCTCTCTGAGCAGCCCTACAAAAGTGTGTAGTTGAGTAGGGAGGGATTGAAGCTTCTCAGTAAAAACTGAGAGGATAGGAGTAGGAGTGGGTTCTCTGAGCAGACCCGCAAAAACATTTAGTTCAGTAGGGAGGGATAGAAGCTTCTCAGTAAAGACTGAGATGAGAGTAGTAGTGGGTTCTCTGACCGTGGTTAGCAGAGCCGCAAACTCATTGAGTTTAGCGGGAATGTATTTGAATGGAGCAGACTCCTGCAGATCAGTAATACCAAAATTGTCTGACTCTGAGATGAAGTCAGACTCAAAGTGTTCTTGACACTTGGATAATTTATCCTCGAGAGAGTCCTGAATTAGACTCTCCATGACATACAGTTCATCAACAACATCGACGTAGGGTGACGGTTGAAAACTGTTGACCTCTCCCTTGATGTTTCCTAATTTGATAGGGATGTTCCAATCCCTACATTCAATATGTTCATCCTCGGTGGGGAACGGTAGGTCTAGGACAGCTGGAGTCTCATATTCTAGACACGGTTCTACGGTAGGAATGTCTGCATCCAGGGCAGAGAAAGAATTATCAGAGATAGAGATGGAACCGGGTTTCTCTGGGCTCGGTCTAGAAGTTGGTGCTGTTAAGGGCACCAAAGATTGAGACTCGGGTTCATCACAATTGTTGCACAATCCAAGGGAGGTGGGGAGGAACGGTAGATCAATGACAGTTGGGATCCTACGATCGAGACACAGCTCAGTGTCATGAAGATCGACATCAGGGGCAGCAGAGGTAGAGTGAGAATTAGGTTGCTCTGAGGTAGGTTCAAGATTTGGTGCTGTTAAAGGCACCGAATAAGGAAACACTGGCTCCTCAATAACCAAGCTTGATCTAGGGGTGGTAACAACTTCTATTTCATCCTGGCAATTCTGGTACTTGGTCCAATTGTGCGACTCCTCATTATAGACAGTGGCCATATCATTCTCCTCGGGATAAGCTATTGGTGGGGTAGTGAAGTTGACTTCCTCTCTCTCATTTTCTAATTGAATTAGACGTTGCTCGAAGCTTTCCATTGATTGCTTTTGTTGGTGCTCTAGACCTTGGAAAAACTATTGTTGCTGGGCAATGTACTGAGAGAGAAGGTCCTCTAGACCGGGTTTAGTAGCCAACGGAGGCGGTTCAGCCAAGGGGAGCTGAGGTGCGAACTCTTGATTGTAGTCCGATTGGGTATGAAAGTTGGAAGGCAGAGTGGAGTCTGGGACTAGCTGCTGACTCTGGAAATCCTGAGGGGCCCACTGTTGATCAGAATAGTCATTCTGTGGATATGACGGGTACTGGGATTGAGAGTATTGCCAGTCATATTCTCCATTGGGGTGATGGAACCCGGAAGAATAATTATCCTGCGGTAGTTGCTGCGGGATAGTAGACTGTTCCCAACCAAAGTTATGGTGACTCCTATTATCCGATAATAAGTATTGTCATAGGAGGTCTGCAATGGAGATGGAAAGGTACAGACATCTTGCTGGATAGGAGGGTAATATCCTACAGACTGGGAATGGTACACAGGTTGCTGGACTGCGGCACGAAGGGCAGAGACTGAATTTTTAAGCTCTTGGAGTACAGAATTGTACTCCGGATCTCGGTGATTATCATACCCTGTAGAAGTGTGCGAGACTGGAGTATCATGATGATACGCAGAATTGTCATACCATTATTGAGTATGATCACCTCGATTCTCACAGAAACTATAGTAGGTCTCATACAGAGGCCGTTCATCTGCCATTAGAGGCGATAGAGGGGTGCGGTGGACTAACTCTCAGATCGAGTCAGTAAAAGGTTAAGGCAGGTCCAACCGGGCTTCTACTTGAAAAAGTAAGCCCAAGATTTGGCAAAAAGTTGCCAAAAGGAGACACTGGAGCAGTGATTCTAAATGATGCACACCAAGCACAGATAATCCTATTCTAAACAATCAGGATATATTTTAGGCATTATCTTGTTAGTTTGGGGCTAGAGTAGATTATGACAGTAGGCGGACCACTGGTTTATCTTTTAGCCGCCGGACTAACTGTTTGCACTCAGAGGTTCTCACTAGGCTACACTCTTCAGAGCGAATCCTTTAGTACTAACTCTAGTCAACAACAAGGCAATCCGAAGCCTAGACAGACGTGCGGCACAATGGCTGTCTTAAGTACGTCCCAGACTAACCGGATTGGTCAAGTGTATAAGAAGAGTGTTCCCTCGGGTTAAGCTAGGGTTGGTGCGTGTTCCTAGTCCACACGCAACTAACCGCCGAATAGTCCAAGATGCCACGTCGAGCTCAGTGTACTTGAGTAGCAGGGACTTATGGGTGTGTTAGACAACAGGGACCCGCGCTCGTGGTCTTATTTCGATTGGATGTTAAGCGGGTTCACTTTGTGTGGATTTTTCCTCGAACACCAGGCTAATTGGCTCTACTTCTTGATTCTTTTTATTATAGATGGATCCTGGGGATCAATTTTAGCTTGAGTGATGAGGTGGGTGATGAAATCCCACCAGTTTCAATTTTGGAGCTGGGTTTGCTCTCTTAGAGTTGATTGATTAACGGCCACGTCACGCAAGTCGAATAATATGTATGCGAAAGCAAATAGACAAGCGGCAATGATTCACCCAAATTGCTCTGTATCGCACTCAAGGCGAGGATAGAGACTTACCTCCCGTGGGCCACGCCACGGGGTCTCCTCCGTGGGTTAGGGAGGGGTATCCTAATGGGCTTGGGCCCAACTCCACCTCTTTGAGCTTTCGCTCCCTACCCACACTGGATCGTGTTCCTACAGAAACAGTTAGATCGCACGGTCTAGGTATTTGGGATTCTATTTGGAAGATCCTTGCCTTTTTAGGGTTCACTGAACAAGCACTGGATTTAGGCAAGTTTTTGAATTAATTTCCAAATTCGAGATGGGTTAAAATTTAAGAATTCCCAGATTGGAAAATACCTAGATTGGAAAGTTTCCCGAACTGTGGATATCTTCCAAGAAAGATTTGATTGCGAGATCCCGTATAATTTTGGGAAATTTTCAAAATTGAAATTCTGCTAGATTTGGGGTGTTTCCTTTTGCAGACTTTTCCAAATTCGGAAGATTTCTAAAGATAGAAATTCTTCTAAAGAGGAAACTTCTAAGAGGGGAAACCCTAATTAAGCAGAGTTTCAAGATTTTGGAATCTTTCCAAAAATCGCAAATCCTAGATTGGTGATTTTTAAAAATCTGCAGAATATAAAACCCTAATTTTTTTTGAATTTTGATTTTATTATTTTTTTGGTAATTTCCACTTAATCTAGGGTTTCTAAAAAACCCTAGAACAAGATCTAGCAGTTATTTGGAAAGCAGTAAAATCCTTAAATTATTACAACTTTGCACTCGGCCTTCCGAGGCATTAAAAATAGTAATTTAAAAACTGCTAAAAATCACTAAAATCCAAAAATAGAAAGTTTCCCGAAAAGGTCAGGCTATCCAAATTGAGCAGCTTTTCGCTTCAGCAACTTTCCAATTCCGTCTTAACGTCCTTTTTCGCACTCTCGAACACCAGAGCAGCAGCGGCGCCATTTGAAAGTAGGGTTTTTCCGTGTCGTTGGTTACGGAAACCCTAACTTCAACACATTTTTAATTAATCCGAAACTTTTAACCTGTAGAATGAGCAATTTTGCACAGTGGCTTGTGTCGGATGTCAATCCGCACTCGGAATTAGTCGGATTAGCGCGAATAAGAACAAAACTTACGGAATATCACAAGAAATAATAGATAAAAACAAACTTCATCATTCAGTGATCAAAATGTCTACTACAATGCTTGAATCGAACATAAAATAAAATAAGATAAACTAAAAAGCAGTTTTAAAAAAGAAAATTCTAAAGAGAGTTAGAGAGAGAAAGTTAGAAAGAGGTCTCTAGAAAGAGAGATTACTCTCTAGAGAGAAAACTAATTTAGAGAGAGAAACTATAGGGGGAGAGAGAAAGAAGAGGTTTATCCTAGAGAGAGAAAGTGTGAGAAACTAACCTTAGGACTTACCGAGCCACCGCGTGTTGACGAGGAGACAATCACTTGGTGGAGAATGAAGTGCTGATCGATGGCTGAAATGATCCATTAATAGGAGGGGGGCAACATCTTTTGTGCACGGTTGGAGAAGGTCTATGGTTGCTGGATCGAAGAGGAGAAGCCACATGTTGCAGGCTAGAGTAGCAGCACGTGTATGAGATCGGCAAGGTGATGCATGGCTAAGGAGCGCACCACATGATGTGGTTCCAAAGTGGAGGTGAATGGAGAGATTTACCTAGAGTTTCAGACCATAACTGGAGAAGGAAGTGGCGATCTTGCATATTTGTGGATGATGATGGTGGACATTGCCATGGGGCGGTGGTTGGATGATCTGCCAGCCAGCAGGAGGTGAAGAGCCATAAGGTTTTTGATGCTTGGCTGGAGTTGAGGATGAGGTGGAGAGCGAGAAGAAACCCAGCAACGTGATGAAGAGCCACCACGTTGCAGAGCAAGATGCAGCAAGGAGAGGAGTTGCGCCAGCAGGTTGCACTCCGGCAATGGAGGGAAGAGGATGCAAGGTGGTGCTCGTGAAGTGGCTGACGGTGCGCTCCCCGTTTTATATGGTGGAATATGGTGAGGGGAGGTTGTGTTGATAACACCGGCAGGTAGAGATGTGTAGCACGAACGGAGAAGAAGACAGAGGCGGAGATGGAGATGGAGATGGAGATGGACCTACCTGAGTTGCAGGTCCGTTTGAAGACGGCCGGAGTTGCAAGAGGTGGAAGAAGAAGGGCGGTGTTGCTGTTTGTAACACCAGAAACGGTGTGTGTAGCAGCGGAGAGGGCGACTATGGAGAGGAGGAATGAGGCTAGGGTTGGAGATGAGATGGGATAGAGACGTGGGGCACGGGAGAGAACGGCTCGCTGGCTGAGGAAGGCGTCACCGGTGATAATGGTGCTTGCCGGAGTTGCAGGTTGCAACTCCGGTGATCTTGAATGTATATTTTTCTTTTTTTTCTTTTTTTGGGACCATTGAATGCAAGGGGAGAGGATGGATTGCTAGGGCGATGGTGCAGCACACGGTCCTTGCTGCAACAGCACCGTGGATGGAGGAGAGAAAGGGAGGAGGGCGGTGATGCAGCACACGTGAGTTTCTGCCGGAGTTGTTGGCGCTAGAGGCGCTGTTATGAGAAAGAAAAAGGTAGAGAGGTGGGCAGCGTAGGGTCCAAACGGTGTTGGACGTGTTGCAACCCAAGGAGATCCTTTGCTGAACCAGTCCGCCGGAGTTGCAGACCTGCAACTCCGGCAATAAAAGAAAATAAGAAGGAGAAGAAGAAGGAGAAGAAGAAGAGGAGAAGAAGAAGAAGAAGAAGAAGAAGAAGAAGAAGAAGAGGAAGAAGAAGAAGAGGAGAAGAAGAAGAAGAAGAAGAAGAAGAAGAAGAAGAAGAAGAAGAAGAAAAGGAGGGGGGGCGCTCCACCAACTCGCCGGAGAAAAAGTCGCCGGAAGAGGAAGGAAGAAGAAGAAAAGGAAGAGAAAGGAGAAAGAGAAGGGAGAGAGAGAGAGAGAGAGCCCACTAGGGTTTCCATGGGAGCTTTTTAAAGAGAGAAACCGTGGGTTTCTCCCTTAGAAACTCACGGTTTCTAATTTGAAAATCATTTTTTTCTTAAGGTGCGTTTGGTCACCAAGTGAAAAATGCACTGTTCTCAAAAGCCCTGTCTTTTGAAATAATCAAACATGCTTCTAGGGTTTTGAATCGGGGCTAAATGACGAGGGCCCTCCGATGAACGTAAGTTGTTGGATGATGAGATAGGGAGCTCACTCTATAGATCGGATGATCGACCGCTTGATCAGATGTTAGGGATGAATAATCGGATGGTCAGATGGTAGATCGGATGGCGATCGAACGGTGGATTTGATGGATGATGGTGATAGGTTAAGGAAAGAGAGTTGATTAGAGCTAGGAGAGAGAATTAGGGGAGATGAGAGAAAAATAGAGAGAAAAGCATTGGTAGAGGGTCTGGAACCCTGGTCTTCACTGTGTCGTTCCTCACTCTTCACCAGTAGAGCAGACCATCATTCATTGTCGATTCATGCGGCTTTAAATCCTTTGGTCCGTCTCTTGGTCATTGGCTCTCCTGCTCTCTTCGTTCTTTGGGCCAGCTTTTTGGTCCTCTTATTCAGCCCATATTTGGCCCATATCTTCTAGTCATAGCATGTGGGCTCTTTAAGCTTTGATAATGGGCTTTCATGATCGATTTGGGCCCACAAGTCTCGAGAATCGTCCCATCGAGGTTTCCTGCGACAGAAGAAGCGCGTAATGAGATTTTATCAGAACGGCTTAATATCTCGACTTCCGAAAATGTGTTTAATGCATGCAAATATACCATTTCGTCCAGAAAAGTGTGTTCTACGCAACAGAAGAGACTATTACGTAGAAAAGTAGATAAATAGAGCATTTTATGTAGGAGAATGCAATAACGCTAAAAGGATAATTGCTTAAAATAAGCACTTTTGAGCGAATATCAGGCCACGCCACGGGGTCTCCTCCATGGGTTAGGGAGGGGTATCCTAATGGGCTTGGGCCCGATTCCACCTCTTTGAGCTTTCGCTCCCTACCCACACTGGATCGTGTTCCTACAGAAAAGTTATATCGCACGGTCTAGGGTTCACAGAGCACGTATTAGATTTAGGCAAGTTTTTGAATTAATTTCCAAGTTCGAGATGGGTTAAAATTTAGAAATTCCCAGATTGGAAAATACCTAGATTGGAAAGTTTCCTGAACTGTGGAGATCTTCCAAGAAAGATTTGATTACGAGATCCCTTACAATTTTGATAAATTTCCCAAAATTGAAATTTTGCTAGATTTGGGGTGTTTCCTTTTGCAGACTTTTCCAAATTCTGAAGATTTCTAAAGATAGAAATTCTTCTAAAGAGGAAACTTCTAAGAGGGGAAACCCTAATTAAGCAGAGTTTCAAGATTTTGGAATCTTTTCAAAAATCGCAAATCCTTGATTGGTGATTTCTAAAATTCTGCAGAATATAAAACCCTAATGTTTTTGAATTTTGATTTTTTTGATTTTTTTGGTATTTTCCACTTAATCTAGGGTTTCTAAAAAACCCTAGAACAAGATCTAGCAGTTATATGGAAAGCAGTAAAATTCCTAAGTTATTACAAATTGCACTCGGCCTTCCGAGGCATTAAAAATAGTAATTTAAAAACTACAAAAAATCACTAAAAATAAAAACAAAAAAAATAGAAAGTTTCCCGAAAAGGTCGGGCTGTCCAAATTGAGCAGCTTTCTACTTCAGCAACTTTTCAATTCTGTCTTTACGTCCTTTTTCGCACTCCCGTCAACCCGAGCGGCAGCGGCACCATTTGAAAATAGGATTTTTCCGCGTCGTTGGTTACGGAAACCCTATAATCAACAAGATTTGTAATTTTTATCCAATTATCCTGCAAAATTGATAGATTTGTATAGGGATTCGTGTCGGATGTCGATCCGCACTTGGGGTTAGTTTGCACAATTCAGACACATAAAATGACAAATTTTTCACTCGAAATTGCTACTAAGAAAGATGGAGGGGTGAGAGTGATGGTTCAAAGTGCTTTCAAAACATGCTTGAGAGGATTCTAATCAATGAAATCAACATTATCATGAAAATAAAACTTACAAGTAAATCAAATCTAGTTTTCATTAATCCAAAAAAGAACTACAGTGTATTGAATCGTAAAACATAGAGAAACATCCACTAACTTAAATTTCAAGAAAAACACTAACAAAAAGAAGAGAAAACTTAGCAATAAAAACTAAGACTAAAGAGAGAGCTAAGAGTGAGAAAGAGGGACTCACGATTTATCATAAGGTAGATGTCCACAACGTTGTGGACAGATGGAGACGGTGGGAGGGGAACGATAATGGTGAATAATGGATGGTGAATGGCAAGATGAAGGCAAGGTGGACGGTTGGTGGCTGCGTTGGTGCGTGGAGATGGCGTGCGGCGGGTTAAGATAAGGCGCAAGCGGTGGGTGCAGCAAGGTAGGGGATGGTCTTCCCTTCCTTTTCTTCTTCTTCTTCTACTCTCTTTTCTCTTTTTTTTTTCTTTTGGTTGGAGTAGATGAAGGCGTAACGAAGATGAGAGGACGACTCTGCTGTGGGAAGATGAGAGGACGGCTTTGCTGTGGGTTGTGATGGAGGTGTTTAAGAATGAACTATGGAGGTGTGGACGGAAATGGAGGAAGAGTTGCTGGCCGAACCAGCAACTGTGACAACGAAGTGGACTGGGTGGTGGTTGCTGGACTGTGCTACTTGACGGAGACGGAGGTATAGGCGGAACAGTGGAAGAGAGAGGGGGTCGCCGGTGATAATGGTGCTTGCCGGAGTTGCAACCTGCAACTCCGGTGATCTCTTTTTTTTTTTTTCTATTTGAAGTTGCAGTGAGAAAGGAGGATGGCTGCTGTAGTAATGGAGATGCCGGCACTTGATGGAGGCTGATGAAAGTGCCGACTAAGGGAAGTGTTGCTGTGGGAGTTGCAGGCGGACCTGCAACTCTTGGTGGAGACAGTAAAGTGATGGAGATGGGAGAACGTGTGTGCAAGGGTGCTGCTGTTATGAGCAGCAACGGTGGAGAAACGGGTGGAGAGTGAACCGCTGGTTCACTTGGAAGAGCAGCAACTTGCTGTTCTTGGAGCAATGAGGATGGCGGCTTAGGGTGAAAACGTGAAAACGTGGGGAGAAGATGATGAAGAAGAAGAAGGAAAAGAAAAAAAGGATGGGCCAAAAAGAAGAAGGGAAACGTCGGGAAGGGCTTTTGGGGAAGGATTCCAAGGATTAGAGGGGGATTAGGGTTCCAAAGAACCCTTCTCCTTTCCCTTTTAAAGCTCCCTAGTTTCATTAATGGAAATTAGGGAATTTTTGAAATAAAAAATATTTTTTTGTTTTTTAAGTAAAACACTACTTTTCTTTGGGGAATGTCCCCATTTAGTGGATCCCCCATTTTTTAAAATTTAATTAAAATTATTTTGAAATTCACGGGGTCCACTAACTGGTCGGACAGCAGGTCGATGATGATGGGCCCGGCTACTGGCCCACATGGATTGATGATGTCCATCGTCTCACAAGATGATGTGACATACAGTCTGATGGCGATCGGATGGATGGTGACTTGATTGGGACCCAGATTGGTAGATCGACGGATCTAGAGAGATCCAACGGTCCGATTGAAGATCCAACGGTCAGAAAGCTAAGGGAGATGAGATAGAGCCGATGGGTAGGAGTTCTGGGGTTAGGTCAGTAGATTCGAGGAGCGAGAGATGAGGACCCAGATTGGTAGATCGACGGATCTAGAGAGATCCAACGGTCCGATTGAAGATCCAACGGTCAGAAAGCTAAGGGAGATGAGATAAAGCCGATGGGCAGGAGTTCTGGGGTTAGGTCAGTAGATTTGAGGACCGAGAGATGAAGAGAGAGACATAATAAGGAGAGATGAGAGAGAAAGTATCAGAAAATGGAGATAAAAGTATTGGCAAAGGGTCTGGAACCCTGGTCTTCACTGTGACCATCCTCACGCTTCTCCAGTAGAGTAGACTATCATTCCTTGCTGACTCATGTGGCTTTAAACGCTTTGGTCTGTCTTTTGGTCATTGGCTCTCCTACTCTCTTCATTCTTTGGGCCGGCTTTTTGGTCCTCTTATTCAGCCCATATTTGGCCCATATCTTCTAGTCATAGCATGTGGGCTCTTTAAGCTTTGATAATGGGCTTTCCTGATCGATGTGGGCTTGGAAGTCTCGAGAATTGTCCCATCGGGGTTTCCTGCAACAGAAGAAGCGCGTAATGAGACTCTATCAGAATGACTTCATGTCTAGACTTCCGAAAATGTATTTAATGCATGCAAATATACCATTTCGTCCAGAAAAGTGTGTTCTACGCAACAAAAGAGACTCTTACGTAGAAAAGTAGATAAATAGAGCATTTTAACGTAGGAGAATGTAATAACGCTAAAAGGATAATTGCTTAAAATCAGCACTTTTGAGCGAATATCACCAACTACTTGTTGAAACAACCGGATGTATTTCAGTATGTTCAGAAACATTACCACCGAGGATACAGCTCCGTCCCCCATCATCCGTGGCAAAGGGGCCATCAAAGAACAGAAACGCAGGAACACCTCATATACCAACACCAGATCTTCTCTATCCGCAGGTGGCCATGGCTCGGGTTGTACTCCTAAAGCAGGCACCTCCTCTGTGTCTCTTAGGAGAGCGTCTAATAACAGGCCTCGCTCTATCAACTGCCGCAAGTTCGCCAAGGTGCCGACCAGAGGATGTCCCATACCGATGAGAAAGCTTTCTATTTCAGGCCGACTTGGGACCCCGGGCAAGTCAAAGGCCGCCATCCTATCTCGGTATAAGGGGATTTCCCCTTCTTCTAAGCTCACGGGAATTAGTCGTGTTGGGAATCTCCCTTCTCCGACCTTCTCAACCACACGGGATGCGATGGGTGCGTCTTGTAGTCCTCCTACCCTCATTCCACCAATGGACAAATGATGAACGGAACGTGCAACGGGTGTTGGCGGTATCGACTTTTCTTCTGCCACGGCCTTGCCCTTAACTTGCCTTTTTCGCTCTTCTTCGGCCTGATGTGCCACCACGGCCAGCTCAATCTCTGCATCCAGTTCGCTTTGTTCAGCGTCCCCGACGTTCTCGTCATCACCTGTCATGCAATGCATACGAGCCATTAGTTACATTGGTGATACAATTCAATGTTGCCTAAATTAATTGGTATTACGCTGATTTCAACTTACCCCCGGCGAATAGAGCATTTAACTCTGCCTCGGTCAAAGCATCATCTTTCCCGAGAAATTGTGGGCCTGGTATGATAGGGACTTGAAAGTAGGTTCTTTTCCGTCGTTGAGAGAACGACCCTAACTTCAACACATTTTTAATTTATCCGAGACATTTAACCTGTAAAATGGGCAATTTTGCATAGTAGCTCGTGTCGGATGTCGATCCGCACTCGGGGGTTAGTGTGCGCAAGTCAAGGACATGAAATGACGGATTTTTTTTTTTTTTTTTCTTAGAAAAGCACGGAGAGATAAGAGTGGTGATTAAAGTGATGTTAAAAATATTTTTTTTTTTTTGCTTTTTAGAGAGACTATGCCACATTCATAAATAAAAATAGACTAAGAAGGAGAATTGGACATAATACAGTAAAATTAAACAAAGCTTTATTCAAATAAAATGTTAAGATACAACTTCTAATAAAAGAAAACAATAATAAAGTGACTAAGCTAGAAAGTGCTAAAAAAATAAAGATAAAAAATCCTAAGGAGAGGAAGTAGAGAGAGAAGAAGATCGATGGAGGAACTACCTTGGTAACTCACCGAAATCGGATCGTACTTGAGGATGGCAAAGATTTGAATTGACATAGACCATGTATAGAAACTTGATTCAACCATGAAGATGGCAGAATCACAGTGGGATGAAGATGCATTGCAAGGTAGAAGTTGCTGGAGATCCAGGCTTTCGGTGCGTTGCAGACTAGAGATGGAAAGGTGGAGATGACTACAACTGGTTGCGCCGGCGACAATGGAGGTCATCGGAGTTCCTGGTTCTCGCCGGCATTGCAGATTGCAGCGATGTGGTGAAGGTTTGGCGATGAAGGTGCAACAGGGAGGAGAGAGCGGTGGAGAACTGGCTGCTACACGTTGAAGTGCAGCAACGTGATGGCGTCCGGTGGTTGCTTGAAGAGATTGGAGGACGTGGAGATGATGAACTAGGGGGGGCAATGGTTGTTGCTCGTGCTGCAAGGTGAGCGGTGGTACAGCAGGTGATCGGAGACGATGAAGTGCAGGGTAGCACGACGGTGCTGCCTGTGTAGAGGCGTTAATGGCGGTGGAGCAGGCGGGAATGGCAGCGTTTTTTTTTTTTGTTTTTTTCAAGAGAGGGAGACGTGGGGAAGAGGATCTGAGATCGATGAAAAGGGAGGGGGATTAGGAGAGGAGAAAAGACACGGTGGTGGAGAGGAGCTCGTGTTGTTATTGTTGGAAGAAGACGCCGGAGTTGCAGGCTGAAAGTAGGATTTTCCCGCGTCGTTGGTTACGGAAACCCTAACTTCAACACATTTTTAATTTATTCGAGATATTTAACCTGTAAAATGGGCAATTTTGCATAGTGGCTCGTGTCGGATGTCGATCCACACTCGGGGGTTAGTGTGCGCAAGTCAAGGACATGAAATGACGGATTTTTTTTTTTTTATTTATTTATTTATTTATTTTTTTTTTTTTTTAGAAAAGCACGGAGAGATAAGAGTGATGATTAAAGTGATGTTAAAAACATTACTTTTTTATGCTTTTTAGAGAGACTACGCCACATTCATAAATAAAAATAGACTAAGAAGGAGAATTGGACATAATACTGTAAAATTAAACAAAGCTTTATTCAAATAAAATGTTGAGATACAACTTCTAATAAACGAAAACAATAATAAAGTGACTAGGCTAGAAAGTGCTAAAAAAAAAAATAAAGATAAAAAAAAATCCTAAGGAGAGGAAGTAGAGAGAGAAGAAGATCGAGGGAGGAACTACCTTGGTAACTCACCGAAATCGGATCGTACTTGAGGATGGCAAAGATTTGAATTGACATAGACCATGTATAAAAACTTGATTCAACCATGAAGATGGCAGAATCATAGTGGGATGAAGATGCATTGCAAGGTAGAAGTTGCTGAAGATCCAGGCTTTCGGTGCGTTGCAGACTAGAGATGGAAAGGTGGAGATGACTACAACTGGTTGCGCCGGCGACAATGGAGGTCATCGGAGTTCCTGGTTCTCGCCGGCATTGCAGATTGCAGTGATGTGGTGAAGGTTTGGCGATGAAGGCGCAACAGGGAGGAGAGAGCGGTGGAGAACTGGCTGCTACACGTTGAAGTGCAGCAACGTGATGGCGTCCGGTGGTTGCTTGAAGAGATTGGAGGACGTGGAGATGATGAACTAGGGGGGGCAATGGTTGTTGCTCGTGCTACAAGGTGAGCGGTGGTACAGCAGGTGATCGGAGACTATGAAGTGCAGGGTAGCACGACGGGTGCTGCCTGTGTAGAGGCGTTAATGGCGGTGGAGCAGGCGGGAATGGCAGCATTTTTTTTTGTTTTTTTCAAGAGAGGGAGACGTGAGGAAGAGGATCTGAGATCGATGAGAAGGGAGGGGGATTAGGAGAGGAGAAAAGACACGGTGGTGGAGAGGAGCTCGTGTTGCTGTTGTTGGAAGAAGACGCCGGAGTTGCAGGCTGCAACTCCGGTCAAAGATGGGTGGAGAGTTGCAGCAGGCGGTGGAGAAGTTGCTGGGGATGCTGCGTTGCTGCCTCACGGATCAGCGAGAGGAATAGATGAAGAAGAAAGGAGGGAGACAGAGAAGATGGAGGTGGTCCAAGAGGAGCTCGCCGGAGAAGACGAACCAGTCTGGCGAGCTTCAAGATGAAGAAGAAGTTGATATTCGGGCCAAAAGAGAGGGAAAGAAGGAGAAGGGGAGGAAGGAGAAGCCGTTGGGGGAAGGAGAGGAGGAGATGGGTTTGGTCAGTAGATTCGAGGACCGAGAGATGAAGAGAGAGAGAGAATAAGGAGAGATGAGAGAGAAAGTATTAGAAAATAGAGAGAAAAGCACTGGCGGAGGGTCTGGAACCCTGGTATTCACTGTGACCATCCTCACGCTTCTCCAGTAGAGTCGACCATCATTCTTTGCTGACTCATGTGGCTTTAAACGCTTTGGTCCGTCTCTTGGTCATTGGCTCTCCTACTCTCTTCGTTCTTTGGGCCGGCTTTTTGGTCCTCTTATTCAGCCCATATCTTCTAGTCATAGCATGTGGGCTTGTTAAGCTTTGATAATGGGCTTTCATGATCGATTTGGGCCCACAAGTCTCGATAATCGTCCCATCGGGGTTTCCTGCGACAGAAGAAGCGCGTAATGAGACTTTATCAGAACGGCTTAATATTTAGACTTCCGAAAATGTGTTTAATGCATGCAAATATACCATTTCGTCCAGAAAAGTGTGTTCTACGCAACAGAAGAGACTCTTACGTAGAAAAGTAGGTAAATAGAGTATTTTACGTAGGAGAATGCAATAACGCTAAAAGGATAACTGCTTAAAATAAGCACTTTTGAGCGAATATCACAACCCCCAACCAGCATATTGCCAATCCTTGGTAATTAGTGCGAAATAAATGAGCTTAAAAGGGCTCTGCACATGCTGCACACTTTTTCATATTAGCTCCGGGAAAACACCGTTCGTCAAATCATTGAATGGATGCAAAAACAGTTACATGCTAGCGAAGAGTTGGAAAGTTTTGGCAAGACTACAGACTGATAATCATGGCCCAGAATAGTCAGACTCTGCGTGTGTGTGTGCTCAACATTCTCATCATCCTACAGTAAAGATTTCCAGATCACCTCTAAGTTTTTATGCCTCGACCTCAAATCTCACATGTTTAGCACTCAGAATAGAATCACACAAGAAGGGTTTTCTTCTTTTCTCTCAATTTATATGTGAGGAGATGTGTTGATGAAAGTAAAGATCTCACATATGTATTATTTGAAGGAAGGACATCTTTAACAGAAGAAGATCTCATGATTGGAATACCACTTCACTCGGGAACGTCAGATCAAACTCTATAGCTTCTGTTTCTCCAATCTCCACATTTTATGATCGTGCTATCCTAGAATCAAGTAGGACTTTCCTGGGTTGTAATGAGGCTTAGGTCTGGTGTAGAAAAATAAAGGTATACAGGATTTCAAAGATCTTGAGAGGATATTGCCATTTTCTTGCATTTTTCCTGCGGCGTAACACCATTATCTGGTTCTTTTTCCTTTTTTTGTATTTTTCTCTTTTTCTTGATATTTCTGAGACTGCTCAATTTCTTTTCAGCTCTTTTTCATACTTTCTTTCCATATTTTGTTTTCAGCTTGAACCATTTTTTTTCGTTGGATTTTTCTTCTTTACTTTTCTTTTCACGGTATACCCACATCAGTTATTCTTTTGTCCATCTCAAAATAAGGGTATCCAGTCATGCTTCATAGCTATACTGGATTTTAGGTTGATGGGTTTACAAAGAAAAGGCTTTTATAAAAGTGTTCAAGGGGTTTCTAGTGAAGTATAATTCAGGTGAGTAAAAAGGCTGAATGGTTCAGAAAAATGGCCTAAATCATTTTCTAGGGTTTGCACTATCATGTATACTATTTTGACTGGATACAGAGAAGGTTCTGTCGTAGTAATCCAATGTTGATGTCGTTCCGAGTTCCATGATCGAAGCAAAAGATAATGAGATCTCTCAACGAATATTGCGGGCATGAAGAATAGTGAGTCATCCATTAACTCAGGATTATTGTATAACTCTTTGAAATGATTAAAGGCTCGAAAGCTCACTGGGTTAGGTCTCCACAATTATTCTCACAGGATCTCCAGAATTCCTAAACTTAGGATGACTCTGATATTGATAGTGTACAATTGTGCCGAATATGAGTTTTTCTGAGTTTTCAAACCTACTGTAGTCACGCTTGAATTGACTCAACGCTAACTTTAAACAAAAATTGACATCCTCAATACTGACTTAATGGAGGTTTTCAGCTAATCAAAGTCAGGGTATTTGACATATTTTTTGAAATTCTAGAAAACTTTTGGAGAACATCGGAAATTATCCCAAAAATAAAAAGTTTTTTATTTTATTTTATTTTTTTTTATCAAAATGAAGACATGAGTTTTGGTAAATACCCCACCCCCAACCAAAATATAGCACCGTCCTCGGTGCTCATTACCGGGACATAAAATGATAAAAATTCAGTGATGATGATGCAAAAGTTCAGGAAGGATGTTACCAAGTCGGCAGAAACTCGACAGTGTGTGATACCTAATGATCGGAAGAATGAATGTACCTGTATTTCCAGAGATATAACAGTAATAACAAATACATGAGACTCATGTACTCTAGGAATACCGGAATTGCCTTTCCGAAAGTGCTAAGTTTTACGTCTTTAGCCAGACACAATGGGGGTGATAAGCACCCCCAACCAATATGAAGCATAGGGAGACTGAGGGAGTCATCAGTCATCTAGCTCATCAGTTGGAGCAGGAACGCTTCCAATCGAGCTAACCCAACGCAGCAGTAGTACGGGTAGGTTCTTTCTCAGTGAAGACTGAGAGGGTTCTCTGGCCGTGGTTAGCAGAGCCACAAACTCATAAAGAGGAGCGGGTATGGGAGAACAGAAGTGGGTCTCACATCAGTAAGAGACCTAGCAAGGGATTCTCTGACCATGGTTAGCAGAGCCGAAGACACAATGTGTATCGGGGATGGATTTAGTGGAGCAGACTCCAGTGGAGTTGACAGTCAGCACCCCTATCCAGCATAAAATGCAGTGAGACTGAAATGATCATCAGTCGTAAGAGATTGGATCGATGAGATCCGTCTGCCTAGTCTCTCATTAGTAAGAGACCAATGGCAAAGGAAGGGTGTTGATGATTGAAGGACTCTCAGATCGAGTCAAACAATGGGGCAGTTGAACCCATATAAATAAGCCTCAGACTAGGTTACAAAGAGACACTGGAGTAGGGATCCTAAATGATGCACATAGAGCAAGCAAGATAATCCTATGCCTAAAACAAACCAGGATAAGTTTGAGGATTTATCTTGTTAGTTTCTGGGGTATGGTAGATTATGACAGTGGGCGGACCACTGGTTTATTTTGTTAACTGCCGGACTAACTTTGTCGCTCTTAGGTTCTCACCAGGCTACACTCTTCAAAGCGAATCCTTTAGTACTGACTCTAGTCAACAACAAGGCAATCCGAAGCCTAGACAGATGTGCGGCACAATGGCTGTCTTAAGTACTTCCCAGACTAACTGGATTGGTCAAGTGTTTAAGAAGAGTGTTCCCTCGGGTTAAGCTAGGGTTGGTGCGTGTTCCTAGTCCACACGTAACTAACCGCCGAATAGTCCAAGATGCCACATAGAGCTTAGTGTACTTGAGTAGCAGGGACTTATGGGTGTGTTAGACAACAGGGACCCGCGCTCGTGGTCTTATTTCGATTGGATGTTAAGCGGGTTCGCTTTGTGTGGATTTTTCCTCGAACACCGGGCTAATTGGCTCTACTCTTGATTCTTTTTAATTAAATGGAGCCTTGGGATCAAATCAGATGGAATGATGAGGTGGGTGATGAAATTCCACCAGTTGTAAAAGAGCTGGGTCTGCTCGATTAATGTTCAATTATTAACGGCCACGCCACGCAAGTCGAATAATATGTATGCGAAAGCAAATAGACAAGCGGCAATGATTCACCCAAATTGCTCTGTATCGCACTCAAGGCGAGGATAGAGACTTACCTCCCGTGGGCCACGCCATGGGGTCGCCTCTTTGGGGTAGGGAGGGGTATCCTTCATGAGCATGGGCCCGACTCCTCCTAAGTGAGCTTTCACTCCCTACCCGCAGTTGGATTTGCAATCCTGCATACGAATTAGTATATGATATGGGTCTAGGGTGTGGGAATATTTTTTTGGTATGTCCCTGCCTAGGGTGGGTAAGCAATCAATCAATCAATTAGGCAGGATAAATTGGAAAGTTACTATTCATGAGAGTTGACTAAACAACTATCAACCCCCTAATAGACCTTTCCAATTTAAGAGTTTCTCCAAGTTAGGAAAATTCCCTAAAAGTAGAAGTTTCCTAAATCTGAAAACTTACTAAACTTAGGGTTTCTTCCTGTGTTGGAAACCTTCCAAAAAGGGGACCTTCCATAGTTAGAAATCCTCTAAAAATAAGAATTGCTAATTATGGAATTTCGTCCGATTTGGAAACTATCCAAATAAGCTTAATTCCAATTTGAAATTTCCCAGGAATGGAAACCGTGCAAAAATGGAAATTTCCCGATTCGGGAAGTATCCAAAAATGCAATCTTCCCATATGCGAATATCCTAAAATGTGCAGAAATAGAAACTACCATTTTTCAATTTTTTTGATTTTTTTGGTATTTTTTTCACTTAATCTAGGGTTTCTAAAAAACCCTAGAACAAGATCTAGCAGTTTAATGGAAAGTAGTAAAATTCCTAAATTATTACAACTTTGCACTCGGCCTTCCGAGGCATTAAAAATAGTAATTTAAAAGACTGCTAAAAATCACTAAAAACAAAAAAATAGAAACTTTCCCGAAAAGGTCAGGCTGTCTAAATTGAGCAGCTTTTCGCTTCAGCAACTTTCCAATTCCGTCTTTACGTCCTTTTTCGCACTCCCGAACACCCGAGCGACAGCGGCGCCATTTGAAAGTAGGATTTTCTCGCGTCGTTGGTTACGGAAACCCTAACTTCAACACATTTTTAATTTATCCGAGACATTTAACCTGTAAAATGGGCAATTTTGCATAGTGGCTCGTGTCGGATGTCGATCCGCACTCGGGGGTTAGTGTGCGCAAGTCAAGGACATGAAATGACCGATTTTTTTTTTATTTATTTTTTATTTATTTTTTTTAATTTTTTTTAGAAAAGCACGGAGAGATAAGAGTGATGATTAAAGTGATGTTAAAAACATTACTTTTTTATGCTTTTTAGAGAGACTACGCCACATTCATAAATAAAAATAGACTAAGAAGGAGAATTGGACATAATACTGTAAAATTAAACAAAGCTTTATTCAAATAAAATGTTGAGATACAACTTCTAATAAACGAAAATAATAATAAAGTGACTAGGCTAGAAAGTGCTAAAAAAAAAATAAAGATAAAAAAAAATCCTAAGGAGAGGAAGTAGAGAGAGAAGAAGATCGAGGGAGGAACTACCTTGGTAACTCACCGAAATCGGATCGTACTTGAGGATGGCAAAGATTTGAATTGACATAGACCATGTATAAAAACTTGATTCAACCATGAAGATGGCAGAATCATAGTGGGATGAAGATGCATTGCAAGGTAGAAGTTGCTGAAGATCCAGGCTTTCGGTGCGTTGCAGACTAGAGATGGAAAGGTGGAGATGACTACAGCTGGTTGCGCCGGTGACAATGGAGGTCATCGGAGTTCCTGGTTCTCGCCGGCATTGCAGATTGCAGCGATGTGGTGAAGGTTTGGCGATGAAGGCGCAACAGGGAGGAGAGAGCGGTGGAGAACTGGCTGCTACACGTTGAAGTGCAGCAACGTGATGGCGTCCGGTGGTTGCTTGAAGAGATTGGAGGACGTGGAGATGATGAACTAGGGGGGGCAATGGTTGTTGCTCGTGCTACAAGGTGAGCGGTGGTACAGCAGGTGATCGGAGACGATGAAGCGGGTAGCACGACGGTGCTGCCTGTGTAGAGGCGTTAATGGCGGTGGAGCAGGCGGGAATGGCAGCGTTTTTTTTTTGTTTTTTTCAAGAGAGGGAGACGTGAGGAAGAGGATCTGAGATCGATGAGAAGGGAGGGGGATTAGGAGAGGAGAAAAGACACGGTGGTGGAGAGGAGCTCGTGTTGCTGTTGTTGGAAGAAGGCGCCGGAGTTGTAGGCTGCAACTCTGGTCAAAGATGGTTGGAGAGTTGCAGCAGGCGGTGGAGAAGTTGCAGGGGATGCTGCGTTGCTGCCTCACGCATCAGCGAGAGGAAGAGATGAAGAAGAAAGGAGGGAGACAGAGAAGATGGAGGTGGTCCAAGAGGAGCTCGTCGGAGAAGACGAACCAGTCCAGCGAGCTTCAAGATGAAGAAGAAGTTGATATTCGGGCCAAAAGAGAGGGAAAGAAGGAGAAGGGGAGGAAGGAGAAGCCGTTGGGGGAAGGAGAGGAGGAGAGGGGTTTGGTCAGTAGATTCGAGGACCGAGAGATGAAGAGAGAGAGAGAATAAGGAGAGATGAGAGAGAAAGTATCAGAAAATAGAGAGAAAAGCACTGGCGGAGGGTCTGGAACCCTGGTATTCACTGTGACCATCCTCACGCTTCTCCAGTAGAGTCGACCATCATTCTTTGCTGACTCATGTGGCTTTAAACGCTTTGGTCCGTCTCTTGGTCATTGGCTCTCCTACTCTCTTCGTTCTTTGGGCCGGCTTTTTGGTCCTCTTATTCAGCCCATATTTGGCCCATATCTTCTAGTCATAGCATGTGGGCTTGTTAAGCTTTGATAATGGGCTTTCATGATCGATTTGGGCCCACAAGTCTCGAGAATCGTCCCATCGGGGTTTCCTGCGACAGAAGAAGCGCGTAATGAGACTTTATCAGAACGGCTTAATATTTAGACTTCCGAAAATGTGTTTAATGCATGCAAATATACCATTTCGTCCAGAAAAGTGTGTTCTACGCAACAGAAGAGACTCTTACGTAGAAAAGTAGGTAAATAGAGTATTTTACGTAGGAGAATGCAATAAAGCTAAAAGGATAATTGCTTAAAATAAGCACTTTTGAGCGAATATCACAGTCTGCAACTCCGGTCAAAGATGGGTGGAGAGTTCCAGCAGGCGGTGGAGCAGTTGCGGGGGATGCTGCATTGCTGCCTTACGCATCAGAGAGAGGAATAGATGAAGAAGAAAGGAGGGAGACAGAGAAGATGGAGGTGGTCCAAGAGGAGCTCGCCGGCGAAGACGAACCAGTCCGGCGAGCTTCAAGATGAAGAAGAAGTAGAGCAAGAAGAGGAGGAGCAAGGGAAGGAGAAGAAGAAAGAAGAAAGGGAAGAGAGGAAGAGGAAAGAAGATAAGGAAGAGAAGAGAAGCTTAAGAAGAAGGAAGAAGGATGGCCGGAGTTCTGCAACTCCGGCGAGATAAAGAAGGAAGAAGATGAAGAAGAGGAGGAAGAGAAGGAAGAAAAAGAAGGAGAAGAAGGAGGGGAAAACCTAGGGAACGGTTTTTGGGGAAGGAGAGGAGGAGAGCGGAGAGGGATTAGGGTTCGAACGAACCCCTATCCTTCTCCGTTTAAAGCTCCCTATGGGGAATCTCCCCAATTAGTGGACCCCCCATTTAATTAAAATTATTTTGAAATTCGCGGGGTCCACTAACTTGTCGGACAGCGGGTCGATGAAGATGGGCCCGGCTATTGGCCCACATGGATTGATGATGTCCATCATCTCACAAGATGATGTGATAGACAGTCTGATGGCGATCGGATGGATGGTGACTTGATTCGGACTCAGATTGGTAGATCGACGGATCTAGAGAGATCCAACGGTCCGATTGAAGATCCAACGGTCCGATGGAAGATCCAACGGTCAGAAAGCTAAGGGAGATGAGATAGAGTCGATGGGCAGGAGTTCTGGGGTTAGGTCAGTAGATTCGAGGATCGAGAGATGAAGAGAGAGAGAGAATAAGGAGAGATGAGAGAGAAAGTATCAGAAAATAGAGAGAAAAGCACTGGCGGAGGGTCTGGAACCCTGGTCTTCACTGTGACCATCCTCACGCTTCTCCAGTAGAGTTGACCATCATTCTTTGCTGACTCATGTGGCTTTAAACGCTTTGGTCCGTCTCTTGGTCATTGGCTCTCCTACTCTCTTCGTTCTTTGGGCCGACTTTTTGGTCCTCTTATTCAGCCCATATTTGGCCCATATCTTCTAGTCATAGCATGTGGGCTTTTTAAGCTTTGGTAATGGGCTTTCATGATCGATTTGGGCCCACAAGTCTCGAGAATCATCCAATCAGGGTTTCCTGCGACAGAAGAAGCGCGTAATGAGACTTAATAAGAACGGCTTAATATCTAAACTTCTAAAAATGTGTTTAATGCATGCAAATATACCATTTCATCCAGAAAAGTGTGTTTTACGCAATGAGATAGACTCTTACGTAGAAAAGTGGATAATTAGAGCAGTTTTACGTAGGAGAGTGCGATAACGCTAACAGGATAATTGCTTAAAATAAGCACTTTTGAGCGAATATCACAACCCCCAACCAGCATATTGCCAATCCTTGGCAATTAGTGCGAAATAAATGAGCTTAAAAGGGCTCTGCACATGCTGTACACTTTCACATTAGCTCCGGGAAAACACCGTTCGTAAAATCATTGAATGGATGCAAAAACAGTTACATGCTAGCGAAGAGTTTGAAAGTTTTGGCAAGACTACAAACTGATTATCATGACCCAGAATAGTCAAACTCTGCGTGTGTGTGTGCTCAACGTTCTCATCATCCGACAGTAAAGATTTTCAGATCACCTCTAAGTTTTTATGCCTCGACCTCAAACCTCACATGTTCAGCACTCAGAATAGAATCACATAAGAAGGGTTTTCTTCTTTTCTCTCAATTTATATGTGAGGAGATGTGTTGATGAAAGTAAAGATCTCACATATGTATTATTTGAAGGAAGGACATCTTTAACAGAAGAAGATCTCATGATTGGAATACCACTTCACTCGGGAACGTCAGATCAAACTCTATAGCTTCTCTTTCTCCAATCTCCACATTTTATGATCGTACTATCCTAGAATCAAATAGGACTTTCCTGGGTTATAATGAGGCTTAGGTCAGGTGTAGAGAGATAAAGGAATACAGGATTTTAAAGATCTTGAGAGGATATTGCCATTTTCTTGAATTTTTCCTGCGACGTAACACCATTAGCTGGTTCTTTTTCCTTTTTTCGTATTTTTCTCTTTTTCTTGATATTTCTGAGACTGCTCAATTTCTTTTCAGCTCTTCTTCATACTTTCTTTCTATATTTTGTTTTTGGCTTGAACCACTTTCTTTTCCTTTTGATTCTTCTTCTATACTTTTCTTTTCACGGTACACTCATATCAGCTATTCTTTTGTCCATCTCAAAATAAGGGTAGACAGTCATGCTTCGTAGCTGGACTGGATTTTAGGTTGATGGGTTTACAAAAATGCTTTTATAGAAGGGTTCAAGGGGTTTCTAGTGAAGTATAATTCAGGTGAGTAAAAAGGCTGAATGGTTCAGAAAAATGGCCTAAATCATTTTCTAGGGTTTGCACTATCATGTATACTGTCTTGACTGGATATAGAGAAGGTTCTGTCGTAGTAATCCAATGTTGATGTCTTTCCGAGTTCCATGATCGAAGCAAAAGATAATGAGATCTCTCAACGAATATTGCGGGCATGAAGAATAGTGAGTCATCCATTGACTCAGGATTATTGTATAACTCTCTGAAATGATTAAAGGTTCGAAAGCTCACTAGGTTAGGTCTCCACAATTATTCTCACAGGATCTCTAGAGTTTCAAAACTTAGGATGACTCTGATGTTGATAGTGTACAATTGTGCCAAATCTGAGTTTTTCTGAGTTTTCAAACCTGCTGTAGTCACGCTTGACTTGACTCAACGCTAACAAAAATTGACATCCTCAATACTGACTTAACGGAGGTTTTCAACTAATCAAAGTCAGGGTATTTGACACATTTTTGAAATTCTAGAAAACTTTTGGAGAACATCGGAAATCACCCCAAAAACAACTTTCTTCTTTTTTTTTTTTTTTTTTTATCAAAATGAAGACATGAGTTTTGGTAAATATCCACCCCCAACCAAAATACAGCACCGTCCTCGGTGCTCATGACCGGGACAGAAAATGATGAAAAATCAGTGATGATGATGCAAAGATTCAGGAAGGATGTTACCAAGTCGGCAGAAACTCGACTGTGTGTGGTACCTGATGATCGGAAGAATGAATGTACCTGCATTTTCAGAGATATAACAATAATAACAAATGCATGAGACTCATGTACTCTAGGAATACCGGAATTGCCTTTCCGAAAGCGCTAAGTTTTACGTCTTCAGCCAGACATGATGGGGGTATATCAAGTACCCCCAACCAGGATAAAACACATGGAGACTGAGTGAATCTGCAGTCTTCCTGACACCTAAGGTGGAACGGAGACAACTATCCTATCCCTTGTCTAGGTAGACCTGTGTAGAACAGGTCTTTCTCAGTGTAGACTGAGAGAAGGGCATTGAGCTCTCTGAGCAGACCGGCAAAAACATTTAGTTCAGCGGGGAGGGATAGAGCTTCTCAGTAAAGACTGAGAAGAGAGTAGTAGTGGGTTCTCTGACCGTGGTTTGCAGAGCCGCAAACTCATTGAGTTTTGCGGGAATGTATCTGAATGGAGCAGACTCCTGCAGATCAGTAATACCAGAAATGTTGTACTCCGAGATGAAGTCAGACTCACAGTGTTCATGACACTTGGATAATATATCTTCGGGAGAGTCCTGAATTAGACTCTCTACTGCACACGGGTCATCGATAATATCGACGTAGGGTGACGAGTGAAAACTGTTGACCTCTCCCTCGATGTTTCCTAAGTTGATAGGGATGTTCCAATCCCTACATTCAATATGTTTCTCCTCGGTGGGGATTGGTAGGTCCAGGACAGCGGGAGTCCCATGTTCTAGACACGGCTCATCGGTGGGAATGTCTGCATTCAGAGCAGAGAGAGAATTATCAGAGATAGAGATGGGACTAAGTTCCTCTGTGCTCAGTCCAGAAGTTGGTGCTATTAAGGGCACCAAAGATTGAGACTCGGGTTCATCACAATTGTTGCACAATCCAAGGGAGGTGGGGTGATATTCGCTCAAAAGTGCTTATTTTAAGCAATTATCCTTTTAGCGTTATTGCATTCTCCTACGTAAAATACTCTATTTACCTACTTTTCTACGTAAGAGTCTCTTCTGTTGCGTAGAACACACTTTTCTAGACGAAATGGTATATTTGCATGCATTAAACACATTTTCGGAAGTCTAGATATTAAGCCGTTCCGATAAAGTCTCATTACGCGCTTCTTCTGTCGCAGGAAACCCCGATGGGATGATTCTCGAGACTTGCGGGCCTAGATCGATCATGAAAGCCCATTATCAAAGCTTAAAGAGCCAACAGGCTATGACTAGAAGATATGGGCCAAATACAGGTTGAAAAAGAGGATCGAAGAGCTGGCCCAAGGAACCACGAGAGTGGGAGAGCTGATAACCAAGAGAATGACCAAAGCATTTAAAGCGACATCAAATGATGGCCTACTCTACTGGCAAAGCTCAAGTGAAGAACAATGGAAAACCAGGGTTCATGACCCTCTGCCAATACTTTTTCTGATATTTTCTCTCTCATCTCTCCTTATTTTCTCTCTCTTCATTTCTCGATCCTCGAATCTATTGACTTAACCCCAGAACTCCTGCTCATTGGCTCTGTCTCATCTCCCTTAGCTTTCTGACCGTCGGATCTTCCATCGGGCCGTTGAATCTCTATAGATCGCCATGTGATCTATCAATTCTATGCATCCGACCATCCGATCATGCTACTGATCAGTCGATCATCCATCCTATCAACCACCCGATCTCCAGTGTAAAATATCAGTCCCTAAGGCAGGTTTGATTGTAGAGTAATGCCTCAGATTATTGATCGTGGCTGAGAGCGTAGAGCTCGATTTCCGAAGAAAGGAAAATACATCTTTCCTTGATGGGTATTTCAAGGGGAAAAATGCATTTTTCTCCCCTGGCAACCAAACGCACCCTAACCCACATCCATCGAGCCCAGTGGCCCACTATCCTTCTCACCTACCTTCTGGCCCATGGCCGATGCACTCTGGGCCCACAATTTTGAGCATTCCCATTGGCCAACCACTGGCCGACTCGTGGCGTCATATCTTGGCCAACCACTGGCCAACACGTGGCATCAGCTTTTGGCCTGGTGGTCATGGCCAAATGGCCCACGAGCCCAAGCCCGTAACCCACTTATCACTTTTCAAAAATTAAAATTAAAATAAAATAATAATAAAAAAAAAAAATGATTTTTTTTAGAAACCGTGAGTTTCTAAGTGTAGAAACCCACGGTTTCTACTTAAGGAGAGGGTTGAAAAACCCTCCGGATCTCTTCCTCCTCCCATTTTTCTCTTTCTTCCTCTTCTGCACCGCTCCTTCATCTCCGGCGAGCCACCACCGGACTGGTTCGCCGGCTTCTTCTTCTTCTTCTTCTTCGGCTTCTTCTTCTTCTTCTTCTTCTTCTTCTTCTTCTTCTCCTTCTTCCATTCTTCTGTTGCAGGTACAGAGGGGCTAACCAGCAAGTCGTCACCCCCATCAACGCACCACCAGCAACCACCTCGCCATTAAAACCGGCGAGCTCCTTCCTGGTTCTCACCACGCCCCCACCTGCAACACATTCCAACGGTAAGAGTTCCTCTATCCCCCTCTCCTTCTTCCCTTCTCTTCTTCCTCATCTTTTTCTTCCTCCTCCTCCTTCCTGCTTCTTCTTCTTCTTCTTCTTGCCGGAGTTGCAGGTCTGCAACTCCGGCGGACTGGTTCTATTAACGTCTTCCTATGTCCAGAAATCCTCCACCTCTCCAATCTCCCCTCTAACTAGAACCCACGGCAACCACCACGAAGTTGCCCTCCTTCACTTGTTGCTCAGCCTCCCATCCTCCTTGCTGGACCTGCAAATCTTCATCAACGGAGTTCCACCGTCATTACCGGAGTTGCAGATGCAACTCCGATCGAACTCCTCACCCCGTGGCGTCCCTCTTCCTTTGTGCTTCACCAACGCCTCGTGCTGCTAGACGGTCCTCCACTAGCACAACCAGCAACTTCTTGCTAGAACCTTTATTCAATCTTTGACCGGAGTTGCAACCTGCAACTCCGGCGATCGCCATCACCATCATTGCCATCCTCGGAAAAACCTGCACCATCCTCCATCTTTCAAACCGTGAGCATCTCACTCTTCTTGGCCGTTCTTCTCCACGTCAAACCACCTTGCTGGATAGATCTACACTTCCTCCATCGGTTTCCCTTCTCCACCTTGATCCAACACGACTCCATCAAGTCGTTATCTCCATCACACCTTCAAGAACACCCCGTTCTTTCCTCTAATCCATCAGTCAACATCCTTCTCTTAACAAGAGAAGATCTGTTGCCATTCCTAGCATCAGTGCTACGTTACTGCCTAAACCAGCAACTACTTACCACTCTCCATCATCAGACCTCATCGCTCCTCCTTAGGACGTGATCACCTCCCACTTTCTTCTCTTTTTCCATCTCCTGGAACCAGCAGGTAGCCCCATGCGATTTGATTAGCAGGTTCTTCCTCTTCGTCTCCTTCGCCCCCGGAACACCACCTAGCAGTTTGAACTAATAGGCGGTTCCGCCTTCTTTATCATCACGGGCTACTTCGGGGGCTACTCATCCTCTCCCCTTGGTAAGGTAGTCTCCTTCCTATCTCTAAATTCTCCCTAGTTCTCTCTTTCTAGATGTCCTTAGTTTCTCTCTCTCTCTCTCTATCTCTACAATCTCCTCTCTACTTTCTCTCTCTAGATTTCTCTACTTTCTCTCTCTAGTTCTCTCTTTCTCTCTCTAGTTTATTCTTTTCTTTATGCTTTATAATTTAGTTGTTTTTACTTAATTGTAAGAGACATGTTCGATTGAATGAAGTTGATTTGAATAATATTATGTTCCATTCTCTGCAAATTTCCCGTCATTTTATGTTCATTATTGCACTAACCCGACTAATCCCAAGTGTGGATCGACATCCGACACGAGCCACTATGCAAAACTGCTCATTTTACAGGTTAAATGTCTCGGATAAATTAAAAATGTGTTGAAGTTAGGGTTTCCGTAACCAACGACGCGGAAAAATCCTACTTTCAAATGGCGCCGCTGCCGCTCGGGTGTTCGGGAGTGCGAAAAAGGACGTAAAGACGGAATTAGAAAGTTGCTGAAGCGAAAAGCTGCTCAATTTGGACAGCCCGACCTTTTCGGGAAACTTTCTATTTTGTGTTTTTAGGGATTTTTTAGCAGTTTTTAAGTTACTATTTTTAATGCCTCGGAAGGCCGAGTGCAAAGTTGTAATAATTTATGAATTTTACTGCTTTCCATATAACTGCTAGATCTTGTTCTAGGATTTTTTAGAAACCCTAGATTAAGTGAAATTACCAAAAAAAAATTCAAAATTCAAAATTCAAAAAAATTAGGGTTTTATATTCTGCAGATTTTTAGAAATCACCAATCCAGGATTTGCGATTTTTGAAAGATTCCAAAATCTTGAAACTCTGCTTAATTAGGGTTTCCCCTCTTAGAAGTTTCCTCTTTAGAAGAATTTCTATCTTTAGAAATCTTCCGAATTTGGAAAAGTCTGCAAAAGGAAACATCCCAAATCTAGCAGAATTTCAATTTTGGGAAATTTCCCAAAATTATAAGGGATCTCGCAATCAAATCTTTCTTGGAAGATCTCCACAGTTCGGGAAACTTTCCAATCTAGGTATTTTCCAATCTGGGATTTCCTAAATTTTAACCCATCTCGAATTTGGAAACTCATTCAAAAACTTGCCTAAATTCAGTGCTTGTTCAGTGAACCCTAAAAAGGAAAGGATCTTCCAAATAGAATCCCACGTACCTAGACCGTGCGATCTAACTGTTTCTGCAGGAACACGATCCAGTGTGGGTAGAGAGCGAAAGCTCAAAGAGGTGGAGTCGGGCCCAAGCCCATTAGGATACCCCTCTCTAACCCACGGAGGCGACCCCGTGGCGTGGCCCACGGGAGGTAAGTCTCTATCCTCGCCTTGAGTGCGATACAGAGCAATTTGGGTGAATCATTGCCGCATGTCTATTTGTTTTCTAGCAACAACTTATTCGACTTGCGTGGCGTGGCCGTTAATCAATCAACTCTAAGAGAGCAGACCCAGCTCCAAAATTGAAACTGGTGGGATTTCATCACCCACCTCATCATTCCAGCTGAAATTGATCCCCAAGATCCATCTATAATAAAAAGAATCAAGAAGTAGAGCCAATTAGCCCGGTGTTCGAGGAAAAATCCATACAAAGCGAACCCGCTTAACATCCAATCGAAATAAGACCACGAGCGCGGGTCCCTGTTGTCTAACACACCCATAAGTCCCTGCTACTCAAGTACACTGAGCTCGACGTGGCATCTTGGACTATTCAGCGGTTAGTTGCGTGTGGACTAGGAACACGCACCAACCCTAGCTTAACCCGAGGGAACACTCTTCTTATACACTTGACCAATCCGGTTAGTCTGGGACGTACTTAAGACAGCCATTGTGCCGCACGTCTGTCTAGGCTTCGGATTGCCTTGTTGTTAACTAGAGTTAGTACTAAAGGATTCGCTCTGAAGAGTGTAGCCTGGTGAGAACCTCTGAGTGCAACACAGTTAGTCCGGCGGCTAAAAGATAAACCAGTGGTCCGCCCACTGTCATAATCTACTCTAGCCCCAAAACTAACAAGATAATGCCTAACATATATCCTGATTGTTTAGAATAGGATTATCTGTGCTTGGTGTGCATCATTTAGAATCACTACTCCAGTGTCTCCTTTTGGCAACTTTTTGCCAAATCTTGGGCTTGCTTTTTCAAGTAGAAGCCCGGTTGGACCTGTCCTAACCTTTTACTGACTCGATCTAAGAGTTAGTCCACCGCACCCCTCTATCGCCTCTAATGGCAGATGAACGGCCTCTGTATGAGACCTACTACAGTTTCTGTGAGAATCGAGGTGATCACTCTCAACAATGGTATGACAATTCTGCGTATCATCATGATACTCCAGTCTCGCACACTTCTACAGGGTATGATAATCAACGAGATCCGGAGTACAATTCTGTACTCCAAGAGCTTAAAAATTCAGTCTCTGCCCTTCGTGCCGCAGTCCAGCAACCTGTGTACCATTCCCAGTCTGTAGGATATTACCCTCCTATCCAGCAAGATGTCTGTACCTTTCCATCTCCAATGCAGACATCCTATGACAACACTTATTATCAGGATAATAGGAGTCACCATAACTTTGGTTGGGAACAGTCTGCCCTCCCGCAGCAACTGCCGTAGGATAATTATCCTTCCGGGTTCCATCAACCCAATGGAGAGTATGACTGGCAATACTCGCAATCCCAGTACCCGTCATATCCACAGAATGACTATTCTGATCAACAGTGGGCCCCTCAGGATTTTCAGAGTCAGCAACTAGTCCCAGACTCCACTTTGCCTTACAACTTTCATACCTAGTCGGACTACAATCAAGAGTTAGCACCTCAGCTCCCCTTGGCTGAACCACCTCCGTTGGCTACTACACCCGGTCTAGAGGACCTTCTCTCTCAGTACATTGCCCAGCAACAACAGTATTTCCAAAGTCTAGAGCACCAACAACAGCAATCTATGGAGAGCTTCGAGCAACGTCTAGTTCAATTAGAAAATGAGAGAGAGGAAGTCAACTTCACTAGTCCACCTATAGCCTATCCTGAGGAGAATGATATGGCCACTGTCTATAATGAGGAGCCGCACAATTGGACCCAGTACCACCATTGTGAGGAAGAAATAGAAGTTACACCCACCCCTAGATCGAGCCAGCCTATTGAGGAGCCAGTGTTTCCGTCTTCGGTGCCTTTAATAGCACCAACTCTTGAACCTACCTCAGAGCAACCTATTTCTCACTCTCCCTCTACTGACCCTGATGTCGATCTCCATGACACTGAGCTGTGTCTCGATCATAGGATCCCAACTGTCATTGATCTACCGTTCCTCCCCACCTCCCTTGGATTGTGCAACAACAGTGATAAACCCGATTCTCAATCTTTGGTGCCCTTAACAGCACCAACTTCTGGACTGAGCACAGAGGAACTTAGTCCCATCTCTATCTCTGATAATTCTCTCTCTGCTCTGAATGCAGACATTCCTACTGATGAGCCATGTCTAGAAAATGGGCCTCCCGCTGTCTTGGACCTACCGATCCCTATCGAGGAGGAACATATTGAGTACAGGGATTGGAACATCCCTATCACATCAGGAAACTTTGAGAAAGAGGTCAACAGTTTTCACCCGTCACCCTACGTCGATATTTTCGATGACCCGTGTGCCGTAGAGAGTCTAACTCAGGACTCTCCCGAAGATATATTATCCAAGTGTCATGAACACTGTGAGTCTGACTTCCTCTCGGAGTCCAACATTTCTGGTAGTACTGATCTGCAGGAGTCTGCTCCATTCAGATACATTCCCGCAAAACTCAATGAGTTTGCGGCTCTGCTAACCACGGTCAGAGAACCCACTACTACTCCCCTCTCAGTCTTTACTGAGAAGCTTCTATCCCTCCCCGCTGAACTAAATGTCCTTGCGGGTCTGCTCAGAGAACCCACTTCCACTCCTGTCCTCTCAGTTTTTATTGAGAAGCTTCACACTTTTGTAGGGCTACTCAGAGAACTTACTGTCCTTCTCTCAATCTACACTGAGAAAGACCTGTTCTACACAGGTATCCCTAGACAAGGGATAGGATAGTTGTTTCCGTTCCACCTTAGGTGTCAGGAAGACTGCAGATTCACTCAGTCTCCATGAGTTTTATCCTGGTTGGGGGTACTTGATATACCCCCGTCATGTCTGGCTGAAGACGTAAAACTTAGCGCTTTCGGAAAGGCAATTCCGGTATTCCTAGAGTACATGAGTCTCATGCATTTGTTATTACTGTTATATCTCTGGAAATGCAGGTACATTCATTCTTTCGATCATCAGGTACCACACACTGTCGAGTTTCTGCCGACTTGGTAACATCTTCCCTGAACCTTTGCATCATCATCACCGATTTTTCATCATTTTATGTCCCGGTCATGAGCACCGAGGACGGTGCTGTATTTTGGTTGGGGGTGGGTATTTACCAAAACTCATGTCTTCATTTTGATAAAAAACAAAAAAAAAAAAAAAAAAATGTTGTTTTTATGGTGATTTCCGATATTCTCCAAAAGTTTTCTAGAATTTCAAAAATGTGTCAAATACCCTGACTTTGATTAGCTGAAAACCTCCGTTAAGTCAGTATTGAGGATGTCAATTTTTGTTTAAAGTTAGCGTTGAGTCAATTCAAGCATAACTACAGCAGGTTTGAAAACTCAGAAAAACTCAGATTTGACACAATTGTACACTATCAACATCAGAGTCATCCTAAGTTTTGAAACTCTAGAGATCCTGTGAGAATAATTGTGGAGACCTAACCCAGTCAGCTTTCGAACCTTTAATCATTTCAGAGAGTTATACAATAATCCTGAGTCAATGGATGACTCACTATTCTTCATGCCCGCAATATTCGTTGAGAGATCTCATTATCTTTTGCTTCGATCATGGAACTCAGAACGACATCAACATTGGATTACTACGACAGAACCTTCTCTGTATCCAGTCAAGACAGTATACATGATAGTGCAAACCCTAGAAAATGATTTAGGCCATTTTTCTGAACCATTCAGCCTTTTTACTCACCTGAATTATACTTCAATAGAAACCCCTTGAACCCTTCCATAAAAGCATTTTCTTTGTAAACCCATCAACCTAAAATCCAGTCCAGCTACGAAGCATGACTGTCTACCCTTATTTTGAGATGGACAAAAGAATAGCTGATATGAGTGTACCGTGAAAAGAAAAGTAAAGAAGAAGAATCAAAAGGAAAAGAAAGTGGTTCAAGCTGAAAACAAAATATGGAAAGAAAGTATGAAAAAGTGCTGAAAAGAAATTGAGCAGTCTCAGAAATATCAAGAAAAAGAGAAAAATACAAAAAAAAGGAAAAAAGAACCAGATAATGGTGTTACGCCGCAGGAAAAATGCAAGAAAATGGCAATATCCTCTCAAGATCTTTGAAATCCTGTATACCTTTATTTTTCGACACCTGACCTAAGCCTCATTACAACCCAGGAAAGTCCTACTTGATTCTAGGATAGTACAATCATAAAATGTGGAGATTGGAGAAAGAGAAGCTATAGAGTTTGATCTGACGTTCCCGAGTGAAGTGGTATTCCAATCATGAGATCTTCTTCTGTTAAAGATGTCCTTCCTTCAAATAAAATATATGTGAGATCTTTGCCTCTTTATATTAAATACATCTCCTCACATATAAATTGAGAGAAAAGAAGAAAACCCTTCTTGTGTGATTCTATTCTGAGTGCTAAACATGTGAGATTTGAGGTCGAGGCAGAAAAACTTAGAGGTGATCTGGAAATCTTTACTGTCGGATGATGAGAATGTTGAACACACACACACGCAGAGTCTGACTATTCTGGGTCATGATTATCAGTCTGTAGTCGTGCCAAAACTTTTAAACTCTTCACTAGCATGTAACTATTTTTGCATCCATTCAATAATTTGATGAACGGTGTTTTCCCGGAGCTAATATGAAAACGTGTGCAGCATGTGCAGAGCCCTTTTAAGCTCATTTATTTCGCACTAATTGCCAAGGATTGGCAATATGCTGGTTGGGGGTTGTGATATTCGCTCAAAAGTGCTTATTTTAAGCAATTATCCTTTTAGCGTTATTGCATTCTCCTACGTAAAATACTCTATTTACCTACTTTTCTACGTAAGAGTCTCTTCTGTTGCGTAGAACACACTTTTCTGGACGAAATGGTATATTTGCATGCATTAAACACATTTTCGGAAGTCTAGATATTAAGCCGTTCCGATAAAGTCTCATTACGCGCTTCTTCTGTCGCAGGAAACCCCGATGGGATGATTCTCGAGACTTGCGGGCCTAGATCGATCATGAAAGCCCATTATCAAAGCTTAAAGAGCCAACAGGCTATGACTAGAAGATATGGGCCAAATACGGGTTGAAAAAGAGGATCGAAGAGCTGGCCCAAGGAACCACGAGAGCGGGAGAGCTGATAACCAAGAGAAGGACCAAAGCATTTAAAGCGACATCAAATGATGGCCTACTCTACTGGCAAAGCTCAAGTGAAGAACAATGGAAAACCAGGGTTCATGACCCTCTGCCAATACTTTTTCTGATATTTTCTCTCTCATCTCTCCTTATTTTCTCTCTTCATTTCTCGATCCTCGAATCTATTGACTTAACCCCAGAACTCCTGCTCATTGGCTCTGTCTCATCTCCCTTAGCTTTCTGACCGTCGGATCTTCCATCGGGCCGTTGAATCTCTATAGATCGCCATGTGATCTATCAATTCTATGCATCCGACCATCCGATCATGCTACTGATCAGTCGATCATCCATCCTATCAACCACCCGATCTCCAGTGTAAAATATCAGTCCCTAAGGCAGGTTTGATTGTAGAGTAATGCCTCAGATTATTGATCGTGGCTGAGAGCGTAGAGCTCGATTTCCGAAGAAAGGAAAATACATCTTTCCTTGATGGGTATTTCAAGGGGAAAAATGCATTTTTCTCCCCTGGCAACCAAACGCACCCTAACCCACATCCATCGAGCCCAGTGGCCCACTATCCTTCTCACCTACCTTCTGGCCCATGGCCGATGCACTCTGGGCCCACAATTTTGAGCATTCCCATTGGCCAACCACTGGCCGACTCGTGGCGTCATATCTTGGCCAACCACTGGCCAACACGTGGCATCAGCTTTTGGCCTGGTGGTCATGGCCAAATGGCCCACGAGCCCAAGCCCGTAACCCACTTATCACTTTTCAAAAATAAAAATTAAAATAAAATAATAATAAAAAAAATAAAAAAAATAAAAATAAAAAATGATTTTTTTTAGAAACCGTGAGTTTCTAAGTGTAGAAACCCACGGTTTCTACTTAAGGAGAGGGTTGAAAAACCCTCCGGATCTCTTCCTCCTCCCATTTTTCTCTTTCTTCCTCTGCTGCTCCGCTCCTTCATCTCCGGCGAGCCACCACCGGACTGGTTCGCCGGCTTCTTCTTCTTCTTCTTCTTCTTCGGCTTCTTCTTCTTCTTCTTCTTCTTCTTCTTCTTCTCCTTCTTCCATTCTTCTGTTGCAGGTACAGAGGGGCTAACCAGCAAGTCGTCACCCCCATCAACGCACCACCAGCAACCACCTCGCCATTAAAACCGGCGAGCTCCTTTCCGATTCTCACCACGCCCCCACCTGCAACACATTCCAACGGTAAGAGTTCCTCTATCCCCCTCTCCTTCTTCCCTTCTCTTCTTCCTCATCTTTTTCTTCCTCCTCCTCCTTCCTGCTTCTTCTTCTTCTTCTTCTTGCCGGAGTTGCAGGTCTGCAACTCCGGCGGACTGGTTCTATTAACGTCTTCCTATGTCCAGAAATCCTCCACCTCTCCAATCTCCCCTCTAACTAGAACCCACGGCAACCACCACGAAGTTGCCCTCCTTCACTTGTTGCTCAGCCTCCCATCCTCCTTGCTGGACCTGCAAATCTTCATCAACGGAGTTCCACCGTCATTACCGGAGTTGCAGATGCAACTCCGATCGAACTCCTCACCCCGTGGCGTCCCTCTTCCTTTGTGCTTCACCAACGCCTCGTGCTGCTAGACGGTCCTCCACTAGCACAACCAGCAACTTCTTGCTGGAACCTTTATTCAATCTTTGACCGGAGTTGCAACCTGCAACTCCGGCGATCGCCATCACCATCATTGCCATCCTCGGAAAAACCTGCACCATCCTCCATCTTTCAAACCGTGAGCATCTCACTCTTCTTGGCCGTTCTTCTCCACGTCAAACCACCTTGCTGGATAGATCTACACTTCCTCCATCGGTTTCCCTTCTCCACCTTGATCCAACACGACTCCATCAAGTCGTTATCTCCATCACACCTTCAAGAACACCCCGTTCTTTCCTCTAATCCATCAGTCAACATCCTTCTCTTAACAAGAGAAGATCTGTTGCCATTCCTAGCATCAGTGCTACGTTACTGCCTAAACCAGCAACTACTTACCACTCTCCATCATCAGACCTCATCGCTCCTCCTTAGGACGTGATCACCTCCCACTTTCTTCTCTTTTTCCATCTCCTGGAACCAGCAGGTAGCCCCATGCGATTTGATTAGCAGGTTCTTCCTCTTCGTCTCCTTCGCCCCCGGAACACCACCTAGCAGTTTGAACTAATAGGCGGTTCCGCCTTCTTTATCATCACGGGCTACTTCGGGGGCTACTCATCCTCTCCCCTTGGTAAGGTAGTCTCCTTCCTATCTCTAAATTCTCCCTAGTTCTCTCTTTCTAGATGTCCTTAGTTTCTCTCTCTCTCTCTCTCTCTATCTCTACAATCTCCTCTCTACTTTCTCTCTCTAGATTTCTCTACTTTCTCTCTCTAGTTCTCTCTTTCTCTCTCTAGTTTATTCTTTTCTTTATGCTTTATAATTTAGTTGTTTTTACTTAATCGTAAGAGACATGTTCGATTGAATGAAGTTGATTTGAGTAATATTATGTTCCATTCTCTGCAAATTTCCCGTCATTTTATGTTCATTATTGCACTAACCCGACTAATCCCAAGTGTGGATCGACATCCGACACGAGCCACTATGCAAAACTGCTCATTTTACAGGTTAAATGTCTCGGATAAATTAAAAATGTGTTGAAGTTAGGGTTTCCGTAACCAACGACGCGGAAAAATCCTACTTTCATGGGGAGGAACGGTAGATCTTTGACAGCAGGGATCCTACGATCGAGACAAAACTCGGTGTCATGATGATCAACTTCAGGGTCCAGGTTAGAAGCAGCAGTGGGAGAGTGAGAAATAGGTTGCTCTGAGGTAGGTTCAGGATGTGGTGCTTTTAAAGGCACCGTATAAGGATACACTGGTTCCTCAATAGTCTGGCTCGATCTAGGGGTGGGTACAATTTCAATTTCATCCTGGCAATTCTGGTACTTGGTCCAATTGTACGACTCCTCATTATAGACAGTGGCCATATCATTCTCCTCAGGATAAGCTCCTGGTGGGCTAGTGAAGTTGACTTCCTCTCTCTCATTTTCTAATTGAATTAGACGTTGCTCGAAGCTTTCCATTGATTGCTTTTGTTGGTGCTCTAGACCTTGGAAAAACTGTTGTTGCTGGGCAATGTACTGAGAGAGAAGGTCCTCTAGACCGGATTTAGTAGCCAACGGAGGCGGTTCAGCCAAGGGGAGCTAAGGTGCCAACTCTTGATTGTAGTCCGACTGGGTATGAAAGTTGTAAGGCAAAGTGGAGTCTGGGACTAGTTGCTGACTCTGAAAATCCTGAGGGGCCCACTGTTGATCAGAATAGTCATTCTGTGGATATGACGGGTACTGGGATTGCGAGTATTGCCAGTCATACTCTCCATTGGGTTGATGGAACCCGGAAGGATAATTATCCTGCGGCAATTGCTGCGGGAGGGCAGACTGTTCCCAACCAAAGTTATGGTAACTCCTATTATCCGGATAATAAGTGTTGTCATAAGAGGTCTGCAGTGGAGATGGAAAGGTACAGATATCTTGCTGGATAGGAGGGTAATATCCTATAGAGTGGGAATGGTTCACAGGTTGGTGGACTGCGGCACGAAGGGCAGAGACTGAATTTTTAAGCTCTTGGAGTACAGAATTGTACTCCGGATCTCGGTGATTATCATATCCTGTAGAAGTGTGCGAGACTGGAGTATCATGATGATACGCAGAATTGTCATACCTTTGTTGAGAGTGATCACCTCGATTCTCATAGAAACTGTAGTAGGTCTCATACAGAGGCCGTTCATCTGCCATTAGAGGCGATAGAGGGGTGCGGTGGACTAACTCTCAGATCGAGTCAGTAAAAGGTTAGGACAAGTCCAACCGGGCTTCTACTTGAAAAAGCAAGCCCAAGATTTGGCAAAAAATTGCCAAAAGGAGACACTGGAGTAGTGATTCTAAATGATGCACACCAAGCACAGATAATCCTATTCTAAACAATCAGGATATATTTTAGGCATTATCTTGTTAGTTTTGGGGCTAGAGTAGATTATGACAGTGGGCGGACCACTGGTTTATCTTTTAGCCGCCGGACTAACTGTTTGCACTCAGAGGTTCTCACCAGGCTACACTTTTCAGAGCGAATCCTTTAGTACTAACTCTAGTTAACAACACGGCAATCCGAAGCCTAGACAGACGTGTGGCACAATGGCTGTCTTAAGTACGTCCCAGACTAACCGGATTGGTCAAGTGTATAAGAAGAGTGTTCCCTCGGGTTAAGCTAGGGTTGATGTGTGTTCCTAGTCCACACGCAACTAACCGCCGAATAGTCCAAGATGCCACGTCGAGCTCAGTGTACTTGAGTAGCAGGGACTTATGGGTGTGTTAGACAACAGGGACCCGCGCTCGTGGTCTTATTTCGATTGGATGTTAAGCGGGTTCGCTTTATGTGGATTTTTCCTCGAACACCGGGCTAATTGGCTCTACTTCTTGATTCTTTTTAATTAAATGGAGCCTTGGGATCAAATCAGTTAGAATGATGAGGTGGGTGATGAAATCCCACCAGTTTCAATTTGGAGCTGGGTCTGCTCTCTTAGAGTTGATTGATTAACGGCCACGCCACGCAATTCGAAGAATATGGATGCGAAAGCAAATAGACAAGCGGCAATGAGTCACCCAACGGCGCAGTATCGCACTCAAGGCGAGGATAGAGACTTACCTCCCGTGGGCCACGCCACGGGGTCGCCTCCGTGGGTTAGGGAGGGGTATCCTAATGGGCTTGGGCCCGACTCCACCTCTTTGAGCTTTCGCTCTCTACCCACACTGGATCGTGTTCCCGTAGAAAAGTTAGATCGCACGGTCTAGGTAGTCGAGATTTTATTTGGAAGATCTTTGCCTTTTTAGGGTTCACAGAACAAGCACTGGATTTAGGCAAGTTTTTTAATTAATTTCCAAGTTCGAGATGGGTTAAAATTTAGGAATTTCCAGATGGAAAATACCTAGATTGGAAAGTTTCCCGAACTATGAAGATCTTCCAAGAAAGATTTGATTGCGAGATCCCTTACAATTTTGGAAAATTTCCCAAAATTGAAATTCTGCTAGATTTGGGGTGTTTCCTTTTGCAGACTTTTCCAAATTCGGAAGATTTCTAAAGATAGAAATTCTTCTAAAGAGGAAACTTCTAAGAGGGGAAACCCTAATTAAGCAGAGTTTCAAGATTTTGGAATCTTTCCAAAAATCGCAAATCCTTGATTGGTGATTTCTAAAAATCTGCAGAATATAAAACCCTAATTTTTTTGAATTTTGATATTTTTAATTTTTTTGGTAATTTCCACTTAATCTAGGGTTTCTAAAAAACCCTAGAACAAGATCTAGCAGTTATTTGGAAAGCAGTTAAAATTCCTAAATTATTACAAATTGCACTCGGCCTTCCGAGGCATTAAAAATAGTAATTTAAAAACTGCTAAAAATCAACAAAAACAAAAAATAGAAAGTTTCCCGAAAAGGTCGGGCTGGCCAAATTGAGCAGCTTTTCGCTTTAGCAACTTTCCAATTCCGTCTTTACGTCCTTTTTCGCACTCCCGAACACCCGAGCGGCAGCGGCGCCATTTGAAAGTAGGTTTTTTTCCGTCGTTGAGAGAACGACCCTAACTTCAACACATTTTTATTTTATCCGAGACATTTAACCTGTAAAATGGGCAATTTTGCATAGTCGCTCGTGTCGGATGTCGATCCGCACTCGGGGGTTAGTGTGCGCAAGTCAAGGACATGAAATGATGGATTTTTATTTATTTATTTTTTTTTCTTAGAAAAGCACGGAGAGATAAGAGTGGTGATTAAAGTGATGTTAAAAACATTTTTTTTTTTTTTGCTTTTTAGAGAGACTATGCCACATTCATAAATAAAAATAGACTAAGAAGGAGAATTGGACATAATACAGTAAAATTAAACAAAGCTTTATTCAAATAAAATGTTGAGATACAACTTCTAATAAAAGAAAATAATAATAAAGTGACTAAGCTAGAAAGTGCTAAAAAAATAAAGATAAAAAAATCCTAAGGAGAGGAAGTAGAGAGAGAAGAAGATCGAGGGAGGAACTACCTTGGTAACTCACCGAAATCGGATCGTACTTGAGGATGGCAAAGATTTGAATTGACATAGACCATGTATAAAAACTTGATTCAACCATGAAGATGGCAGAATCACAGTGGGATGAAGATGCATTGCAAGGTAGAAGTTGCTGGAGATCCAGGCTTTCGGTGCGTTGCAGACTAGAGATGGAAAGGTGGAGATGACTACAACTGGTTGCGCCGGCGACAATGGAGGTCATCGGAGTTCCTGGTTCTCGCCGGCATTGCAGATTGCAGCGATGTGGTGAAGGTTTGGCGATGAAGGCGCAACAGGGAGGAGAGAGCGGTGGAGAACTGGCTGCTACACGTTGAAGTGCAGCAACGTGATGGCGTCCGGTGGTTGCTTGAAGAGATTGGAGGACGTGGAGATGATGAACTAGGGGGGGCAATGGTTGTTGCTCGTGCTGCAAGGTGAGCGGTGGTACAGCAGGTGATCGGAGACGATGAAGTGCAGGGTAGCACGACGGTGCTGCCTGTGTAGAGGCGTTAATGGCGGTGGAGCAGGCGGGAATGGCAGAATTTTTTTTTTTTTTTTTTTCAAGAGAGGGAGACGTGGGGAAGAGGACCTGAGATCGATGAGAAGGGAGGGGGATTAGGAGAGGAGAAAAGACACGGTGGTGGAGAGGAGCTCGTGTTGTTATTGTTGGAAGAAGACGCCGGAGTTGCAGGCTGCAACTCCGGTCAAAGATGGGTGGAGAGTTGCAGCAGGCGGTGGAGCAGTTGCGGGGGATGCTGCATTGCTGCCTTACGCATCAGAGAGAGGAATAGATGAAGAAGAAAGGAGGGAGACAGAGAAGATGGAGGTGGTCCAAGAGGAGCTCGCCGGAGAAGACGAACCAGTCCGGCGAGCTTCAAGATGAAGAAGAAGTAGAGCAAGAAGAGGAGGAGCAAGGGAAGGAGAAGAAGAAGGAAGAAAGGGAAGAGAGGAAGAGGAAAGAAGATAAGGAAGAGAAGAGAAGCTTAAGAAGAAGGAAGAAGGACGGCCGGAGTTCTGCAACTCCGGCGAGATAAAGAAGGAAGAAGATGAAGAAGAGGAGGAAGAGAAGGAAGAAAAGAAGGAGAAGAAGGAGGGGAAAACCTAGGGAATGGTTTTTGGGGAAGGAGATGAGGAGAGGGGAGAGGGATTAGGGTTCGAACGAACCCCTATCCTTCTCCTTTTAAAGCTCCCTATTTCCTTTAATGGAAATAGGGTATTTTTTGAAAATAAAAAATATGAAAAAAAAAAAAAATATATATATATATATATATATATATTTTTTTTAAGTAAAAATCTACTTTTCTATGGGGAATCTCCCCAATTAGTGGACCCCCCATTTAATTAAAATTATTTTGAAATTCGCGGGGTCCACTAACTTGTCGGATAGCGGGTCGATGAAGATGGGCCCGGCTATTGGCCCACATGGATTGATGATGTCCATCGTCTCACAAGATGATGTGATAGACAGTCTGATGGCGATCGGATGGATGGTGACTTGATTCGGACTCAGATTGGTAGATCGACGGATCTAGAGAGATCCAACGGTCCGATTGAAGATCCAACGGTCCGATGGAAGATCCAACGGTCAGAAAGCTAAGGGAGATGAGATAGAGTCGATGGGCAGGAGTTCTGGGGTTAGGTCAGTAGATTCGAGGACCAAGAGATGAAGAGAGAGAGAGAATAAGGAGAGATGAGAGAGAAAGTATCAGAAAATAGAGAGAAAAGCACTAGCGGAGGGTCTGGAACCCTGGTCTTCACTGTAACCATCCTCACGCTTCTCCAGTAGAGTCGACCATCATTCTTTGCTGACTCATGTGACTTTAAACGCTTTGGTCCATCTCTTGGTCATTGGCTCTCCTACTCTCTTCGTTCTTTGGGCCGACTTTTTGGTCCTCTTATTCAGCCCATATTTGGCCCATATCTTCTAGTCATAGCATGTGGGCTTTTTAAGCTTTGATAATGGGCTTTCATGATCGATTTGGGCCCACAAGTCTCGAGAATCATCCAATCAGGGTTTCCTGCGACAGAAGAAGCGCGTAATGAGACTTAATAAGAACGGCTTAATATCTAAACTTCTAAAAATGTGTTTAATGCATGCAAATATACCATTTCGTCCAGAAAAGTGTGTTTTACGCAATGAGATAGACTCTTACGTAGAAAAGTGGATAATTAGAGCAGTTTTACGTAGGAAAGTGCGATAACGCTAACAGGATAATTGCTTAAAATAAGCACTTTTGAGCGAATATCAGGACTTCTACCTGCACAGCCAGCACCTCCGTCACAGGCATCGTTCCCTCCTGAGCCTCTTTCATTTGTGGACTAATTGCTTTCTCTTCACCACCTGTTCAACACACAATTTAAACCACCAAAAGTCTGTACCCAATAATTAAATTTTACCAAGATATGTACTACAGTTCTGACAATATTATTTCCATTCTTACCTATCTCCGGGAAACCTTCCCTGCCAAGCTCCAGCATGTTAAGGACCTCATACCCGCTTTTGTCTAGAGGGGCTTCAGTTCCCCTTGTATGTGTCTCCTGTCTCGCTAGCCGTTCCGACTCCGCCTCCACACCTGTATAAGAGTTCTAATTAGTATCGTTTTCAACAAAGCCTACCGCCTTATCTCATTTGGCGTTCAAACATTACATTTTAACACATTCCTTGGTCCTGTTTACCTATGGTGCCAACACCAGGTATGATTGCTTCCGTGGTGACTGGTTGGAGGGGTGGCTCTGTGATATTCGCTCAAAAGTGCTTATTTTAAGCAATTATCCTTCTAGCATTGTCACACTCTTCTACGTAAAACTGCATTTTTTATCAACATTTCTACGTCAGAGCTTCTCTCATTCCGTAGAACACACTTTTCTGGTTAAAATGGTATATTCGCATGCATTCATACGCATTTATTTGATCCACATGCGAAGTCATTCTCATCACGCGATTTTTTCTATCGTAGGAGCAATAATCGGGCAATTTTGATGGAACGCGGGCCCACAATCAACTTCCAAAACCTAGGATCAAAGCTCAAGAGCCAACAAGCTGAAGATGAGAAGATATAGGCCAAAGACAGGAAGAGCCAGCGAGTCAAAAGAATCGAGGGACGACCAAGAGAGAAGGATAGACAAGCCCTCAAAGAAGAGACTAAGGAGATTAGAGCTTATATACCAACACAAGGTGAGTGCTTGCTCAGTTGGTGAAGCATGCAGAAGACCAAGTCAAAGACCAGGGTTCAAGACCCTCTTCGAGCATTTTCTCTTTATTTTGTAATATTTTCTCTCTCCTCTCTCTAGATCTTCATTCTCTCTCTACTCACAATCCAAATCATCCGATCCTTTCTCATTCCTCGATCACTCAATTCTACCATCCGATCATTGAAAATTCACCTGATCATCCATCACATTATCTTAGAATCTCGTGGCCATCACCATTTTATCACATGGGCCAAAGGGCGAACCCATTACCCACGGCCCAGCCACTCGGTGGGACCCATATGCCTAGCATAAACAGGAAATAGCTGCTAAAGAAGGAAAGAAGAGAATTTTGAAAAAGAATTTTTAAGAATCAAAGCATTTTTTCAAGAGAAAGGAATGTTTTCTCAATCTTTTCTAAAAGGGGTGGCATTTGCATTTTTTTAGAAATTGTGGGTTTCTAAATCTAGGAACCCACGATTCTACCATTAGAAAGAGGAGGAAAAGTTTTAGAAACTGTGGGTTTCTATTATAGGAACCCACGGTTCCTACCAAAAAAATAGAAGAACGTTGAGGAAACCTAACGGTTCCTATATAAGGAGGAGGCAGCAGCCTTTACCGTCCCTTCCCCTCCCATTCCATCTCCTTACAAAACCCTAGTCGTCAGCCTCTCTCATCTCCACGCCCAAGCCGCTCCACCATTGAGGGAGAAAACCTAGCTGTCATCTCCTCTCCCCCATCTCTTCTCCACAGCTTTCAACACTACTGCCTCAGCCTCCATCTTCAAGCCATCATTCTCCTTTGGGGTCGGAACAGTCCCCCTTGCACCGCCAGCCACCTACCTTTTCACGTTAGTAGCAACAACACCGCCCACAGCACTGCATCGCCTCCCTCTCCTCATCTCCCCCAGCCGACCTGCAACTCGTCTAGAGCTCTTCCATCCAGATTGTTCACAAGTAGGGGATCCCTTGATCTTTTTCAAGCCATACGAACCAGTGCCTCATCCACCCATTGCTGTAACACCACAGATCTGCTCACTTGGTAAGATCCCCTACCACTAGTTCTCTCTTTTCAACTCTCTAATTCGATCTCTAACTTTCTCTCTTAAGGTCTTGATCTATATTCTCCCTTTGTTTAATTTTTTTTGCTATTTCTATTATTAATGCAAGCAAAACTCTGTAAGAGCAGTTACTTTAATAAAGTTTAGTCATTTTTACTAATCTAAGTTTCCATTATTGTGTTTGATTTATCAAGTTCGATTTCAATAAATAAAAAAAAAGAGTCATTTTATGTTCTTTACTGCACGTTCCCTAATCCCGAGTGCGGATCGACATCCGACACGAATCCCTATGCTAGAATCTCTGAATTTTGCAGGAAATCTCGGATAAATTACAAATCTTGTTGATTCTAGGGTTTCTATAACCAACGACGTGGAAAAATCCTACTTTCCCTCGGCCCTTATTGGGGAATCTGATTTATCCCCAAAATATTTGGGTTTTGGTTTTATCTGGCGCTCAGGCCTTTGGACCCCGATCTTCTTGATTCGTTTGAATGGGCTGGCTGGAACGGTCCTTGTAGCTTTCTTCCTCTGGGCCTCCCCAGGAGGTATTTTACCAGGGCGCTTCCCACGAGGTGCAATGCCCCCGGCAATCTCTGTTTGAGCCCTCTTGGGACTTTCATCCTGACCCCGCTTGGTTCCTCGTTGCAATCTCGTCGATCTCCGAGGAGGCGAGGGTACCTCGATTCTGGAGGTTGCTTCTACTTCTCTTAACCCTGGGGCAACTTCCTGTTCTTCCTTCTGCTAGGTGGAGTCTGATTTCCGCTTGGATCGCCTTTCCCTTACTAACTCACTAGTGGAGCCCTCACCCTCTACCCTCAACAAGGGGACCGGTCAGAGATAGCACCTCGCCCTATATAGTTCCATCTGTTCTCGAGGGCATCGACGATTTCTTTTATTTCAAGCTCACCGTAACTTCCAAGACAAAGCCTTGTCATTTCCAAATGGCGATATGTCGTTTTCCCCTGCCTTGAAGGTGGCACCACTTTCAACGTTTTGGTAGTGCAGACGCAATTAAAGAAATAGTGCACTAACACCCAATCGTTGCCCACGATGTTGGGAAGGGGTAGGAGATGTCTTGGTCGAAGCCAAGTTGTCGTGCTATTCTGTGCGGTCGGTAGGCAATGGCTACGGCTTCTTTCTCGGGCATTGGAACTTTGCCTCATTTCGCAGGTCGGCACAGCAAAAATAAAGGAGGGGCTGATGATTCTGCTGTATATCAGCACTGGCTCTCTCAGCGTCCTGTCGGCTTCATGTGCAACTAGCCCCACGGTATCAATGGGCAGGACTGGCTCTCCTTGATATAATGGCTTTTCGTACACCCGCGCTCGAAAATGCTTCTCTGTGTTCAGTATGTTGAAGATTGTTCCGATACCGAACACGGGCGGATCTTCACTGGCGTACTTCAAAGCCCTCACAGTTTTCTTGGGATCTCGAGTCAGTACGTAAGGAGCCAATTTGTCATAATGCTCGTACGCCCATAGCTGCAACAGCCAATAAGGGCCAAAGAGGTAGATTTCCTTAGACAGCAACGTCTTTCCTTCCCAGCTCACTGCCCGATCTTGCAGAGTTTTTTTGTACTAACTCATGCCCTGGTACAATTGTGCCTTCACGGTCGAGGCCCATCATATCTTTTTTCCCGTGAAAGGTCATCGCAGCTGCACAGAAAGAACCTTCCACTACCGTGTGGGTTGATGGTTGTGGACATAGAAAGATGGAGATCAGATAGGCAAGCATCCCCAAGCACCCCTCTTCAGACGTTTGGCCTTTGAATGACTCTGTCCACCAGTTGACCCATGATCTTCTGTCACTACCCTTGTGTGCCGCCATTAGTCATTCGTTCCTGCTCACTATCATGTCTAATGACGCCCTCTCATCATCACTCAGCTGCGTTACCCGCACATGGGGTAGTTCTGTACCAATGGGTAGTTCTGTACATTCAAATGCCATGTTGAATGTACTAGTGGCCGGATTCCATATCTCTATCAAGGCCATCAACAGTGGCTTGTTCTCTGGAAATCTTGCCATCATTATCTACACAAGTTGAAGCAACCCCAGGCCGTCCAGGCGATCTCTATACTTCACCTCCTGTGTGTATGGCATCGCGAACTTTACCCAATTGGCATGATACTTATCCACTACGGTGCAGAAATTCTCTTTGGTGGCACCGTCCCGCTCATGCCTGTACAACATCATTGCTACGGGGTTGTACATCTCTTATGTTGCTTTGGCCGCTACCTGCATTGGTTGAAGGGTGATATAGCGCTCTCCGTCCGCTGTGACCTCTACGATGGAAGACTCATTATTGTGCCCCTCAGCCGGAGCCAGAGTAGGCCTTTCAGCTTCTGGAACTTCCCTTGGTACTTCTATGGGCATATCGGATGTCTCACTTATATGCATCGTACCCCCCACTAACTTCTTCTTACCAGTTTTCACTTTGGGCGCCATTTCTTCTTGCTTCTAACCTACTTCCGTCAAGCGGTTCCACGTAATAGTCCACTCACTCCGCTCTGTAATTGTTTCTACCCAGCCAACCCTGCATACATCACCAAAATCAAGTCGGATTTCAAATTTTTCATTAGAACCGTTCATTTTAGGATTTTCATTCGGAGCCCATTTCAAAGGATTGAAAGGGCAAAGGGGGAGTTCATTCACCTTTGGGGTGAAAAAAAATAAACCCCAATTTGACCAAAATCGTCAATACTCCTTCGTTTTTAGGCGGTTTCTCCCCAAATTTGACAGGAATTTTTGTTTTCACCCCTACTATCATCCTCTAGAATCTCACCAACCGTTTCCCCCCCATTTGGGAGATCTTTGATGCCCTTGGTTCGGCCCTATTGGGCATTTTTCACATTTTTTCCGTCTTTTTTCCCCTATTTTCATATATTTTCCTCTTTAGTTATTGCTTTACCTTGTTTCTCAGATGTCCCTCGTTGTTTCGACCCTTCGTCTAGGATTTCTCAGAATTTCGGCAGAGCTTCCGCGCTTGTGAACAGTTGAAAGTAGGATTTTTCCGTCGTTGAGAGAACGACCCTAACTTCAACACATTTGTAATTTGATCCGATTTTATCCTGCAAAATTAAATGATTCTTGCACAGTGGAAAGTCGGAGTCGAATCCGCACTCGGGATTAATTGGGTTCGCACAATAAAGAACATAAAATAACGAAAATTGGTACCGAACAATAATGGTGGGATGAGGAATATGGCATCGGATTTAAAAACATTCTTTTTAAGAGATCTAACAAAAAATTTAGTAAATAAAGAACAAGCATTGATCCAAAATTAAATTCTTTCATTAATTACTCCTATTACATTCAAAGAATTACACATGAAAGCATTACAACTTAACTAGAAGCCAAACCCTATTGCTAGAAAGCATGAAAATAGAGAAAGAAAGAAGATAATAAAGAGAAAAGATAGGTCTAACCCGTGTACCATGCGTGAAAGGGAGGTGAGATGGAGAGTTGTAGATGCAACACCGGAGGGGTGAGGAACTATGGTGTTGTCTGGCCACGAGTTGATGCGTTGCAGGTGAGCTTGTGGAGGCATGTAGCAAGATTTCATAACCAGACAGCAAGTGGGAGAGCCCGGGTTTAAGAAGGTGATGGTGTGGGCTGGGGCGATGCACCTTTAGGAACGATGGTGGAATGTAGTTGTAGAGGTGTATCTAAGATGCTGACCGTGCAGCTTTTGCCGGTGGAGAACATAACGAACTGTGGGAGATCAAGGGTGATCAAGAGAGATCCACGGTCCTCCTTCCTTCTCTTCTTTTCTTTTCTTTTCTTTTCGTTTTTATTTTTTTTTTATTTTCCTTTTGAGGTGAGAACGATGAAGAGAAGGTAGAGGGTGACGGTTATGAGAAAGGAAGGGGCTGCAGTGTGGTGGAGCAATACACGACACCAACAAGAGGGGCTGGAGACGGTGGTGCGTGGTGAGGAGGACAGCAACTAGGTGAAGTTGCAGGTGGCGCAAACCAGCGAGAAGATGAGGTTGTAACAGATGGTGGCGTGGAGGGCAGACAAGTAGAGGGTGAAGCATAAGAGAAGGAGGGAGAAGGGTGCAAAGTTGCAGGTGGTGGCGATCGCCGGAAGTTGCAGGTGAAGCTAACGGTGGGTGGTGGAGCTAACAGCGGTGGTGGTGTTGCAAAAAGGCAGCAGGCGGAGCCAGGAGGCGCAGAGCCGAAGAGGTGGAGCTAGCGGAGACGGAAAGGCAGTAGGGAGGTGCTATGGTGAAGACGTGGTGCTACAAGAGGCGCAGGTGCGATGGCGACCGGAGTTGCAGCCTGCAACTCCGGTGAGGACGTGAAAAATAAAAACAAGAAAAGCAAGAAGAAGAAGACAGAGGAGAGAAGGAAAAAGAAGAAGAAGAAGAAGAAGAAGAAGAGGAGGAAGCCTCACCAGACGGCTGGAGTTGCAGGCAACTCCGGCGAAGACGTGAAGAAGATGAAGAGAAGGAAAAACGAGAAAGAAGAAAGGAGGAGGAAGATGGGGCCAAAAACGAGGGGAAGAGTATAGGGGAAGGAGAGGAGAAGAAAAGAGGGGGATTAGGGTTCGAACGAACCCTTCTCCCTCCTCTTATAAAGCTCCCTATTTCCATTAATGGAAATAGGGTATTTTTTGAAAATAAAAAATATTTTTTTTTTTTTTTTTTTTTAAAGTAAAAACCTACTTTTCTATGGGGAATCTCCCCAATTAGTGGACCCCCCATTTAATTAAAATTATTTTGAAATTCGCGGGGTCCACTAACTGGTCGGACAGCGGGTCGATGAAGATGGGCCCGGCTATTGGCCCACATGGACTGATGATGTCCATCGTCTCACAAGATGATGTGATAGACATTCTGATGGCGATCGGATGGATGGTGACTTGATTGGGACTCAGATTGGTGGATCGACGGATCTAGAGAGATCCAACGGTCCGATTGAAGATCCAACGGTCCGAAAATGTGTTTAATGCATGCAAATATACCATTTCGTCCAGAAAAGTGTGTTCTACGCGACACAAGAGACTCTTACGTAGAAAAGTAGATAAATAGAGTATTTTAACGTAGGAGAATGCAATAACGCTAACAGGATAATTGCTTAAAATAAGCACTTTTGAGCGAATATCACAACCCCCAACCAGCATATTGCCAATCCTTGGCAATTAGTGCGAAATAAATGAGCTTAAAAGGGCTCTGCACATGCTGCACACTTTTTCATATTAGCTCAGGGAAAACATCGTTCGTCAAATCATTGAATGGATGCAAAAATAGTTACATGCTAGAGAAGAGTTTGAAAGTTTTGGCAAGACTACAGACTGATAATCATGACCCAGAATAGTCAGACTCTGCGTGTGTGTGTGCTCAACATTCTCATCATCCGACAGTAAAGATTTCCAAATCACCTCTAAGTTTTTCTGCCTCGACCTCAAATCTCACATGTTTAGCACTCAGAATAGAATCACACAAGAAGGGTTTTCTTCTTTTCTCTCAATTTATATGTGAGGAGATGTATTTAATATAAAGAGGCAAAAGATCTCACATATGTTTTATTTGAAGGAAGGACATCTTTAACAGAAGAAGATCTCATGATTGGAATACCACTTCACTCGGGAACGTCAGATCAAACTCTATAGCTTCTCTTTCTCCAATCTCCACATTTTATGATTGTACTATCCTAGAATCAAGTAGGACTTTCCTGGGCTGTAATGAGGCTTAGGTCAGGTGTAGAGAGATAAAGGAATGCAGGATTTCAAAGATCTTGAGAGGATATTGCCCTTTTCTAAAAATTTTCCTGCGGCGTAACACCATTATCTGGTTCTTTTTCCTTTTTTTTTTCGTATTTTTCTCTTTTTTTTGATATTTCTGAGACTGCTCAATTTCTTTTCAGCTCTTCTTCATACTTTCTTTCTATATTTTGTTTTTGGCTTGAACCACTTTCTTTTCCTTTTGATTCTTCTTCTTTACTTTTCTTTTTCACGGTACACCCACATCAGTTATTCTTTTGTCCATCTCAAAATAAGGGTAGCCAGTCATGTTTCGTAGCTGGACTGGATTTTAGGTTGATGGGTTTGCAAATAAAATGCTTTTATAGAAAGGTTCAAGGGGTTTCTAGTGAAGTATAATTCAGGTGAGTAAAAAGGCTGAATGGTTCAGAAAAAATAGCCTAAATCATTTTCTAGGGTTTGCACTATCATGTATACTGTCTTGACTGGATATAGAGAAGGTTCTGTCGTAGTAATCCAATGTTGATGTCGTTCTGAGTTCCATGATCGAAGCAAAAGATAATGAGATCTCTCAACGAATATTGCGGGCATGAAGAATAGTGAGTCATCTTGTGACTCAGGATTAATGTATAACTCTCTAAAATGATTAAAGGCTCGAAAGCTTACTGGGTTAGGTCTCCACAATTCTTCTCACAGGATCTCTAGAATTTCCAAACTTAGGATGACTCTGATGTTGATAGTGTACAATTGTGCCAAATCTGAGTTTTTCTGAGTTTTCAAACCTGCTGTAGTCACGCCTGACTTGACTCAAAGCTATCCTTAAACAAAAATTGACATCCTCAATACTGACTTAACGGAGGTTTTCAGCTAATCAAAGTCAGGGTATTTGACACATTTTTGAAATTCTAGAAAACTTTTGGAGAACATCGGAAATCACCCCAAAAACAACAATATTTATTTTATTTTATTTTATTTTTTATTTTTTATTTTTTTATCAAAATGAAGACATGAGTTTTGGTAAATACCCACCCCCAACCAAAATACAGCACCGTCCTCGGTGCTCATGACTGGGACATAAAATGATGAAAAATCAGTGATGATGATGCAAAGGTTCAGGGAGGATGTTACCAAGTCGGCAGAAACTCGACAGTGTGTGGTACCTGATGATCGGGAGAATGAATGTACCTGCATTTTCAGAGATATAACAGTAATAACAAATGCATGAGACTCATGTACTCTAGGAATACCGGAATTGCCTTTTCGAAAGCGCTAAGTTTTACGTCTTCAGCCAGACATGACGGGGGTATATCAAATACCCCCAACCAGGTTAAAACTCATGGAGACTGAGTGGATCTACAGTCTTCCTGACACCTAAGGTGGAACGGAGACAACTATCCTATCCCTTGTCTAGGTAGACCTGTGTAGAACAGGTCTTTCTCAGTGTAGACTGAGAGAAGGGCATTGAGCTCTCTGAGCAGACCTGTAAAAGTACGGAGTTGATCTGGGAGGGATCGAAGCTTCTCAGTAAAGATTGAGAGGAGAGTAGGAGTGGTTTCTCTGATCAGACCCGCAAAAACATTTAATTCAGTGGGGAGGGATAGAAGCTTCTCAGTAAAGACTGAGAGGGGAGTAGTAGTGGGTTCTCTGACCGTGGTTAGCAGAGCCGCAAACTCATTGAGTTTTGCGGGAATGTATCTGAATGGAGCAGACTCCTGCAGATCAGTAATACCAGAAATGTTGGACTCCGTGATGAAGTCAGACTCACAGTGTTCATGACACTTGGATAATATATCTTCGGGAGAGTCCTGAGTTAGACTCTCTACGGCACACGGGTCATCGAAAATATCGACGTAGGGTGACGGGTGAAAACTGTTGACCTCTTTCTCGATGTTTCCTGATGTGATAGGGATGTTCCAATCCTTGTACTCAATATGTTCCTCCTCGATAGGGATCGGTAGGTCCAGGACAGCGGGAGGCCCATTTTCTAGACATGGCTCATCAGTAGGAATGTCTGCATTCAGAGCAGAGAGAGAATTATCAGAGATAGAGATGGGACTAAGTTCCTCTGCGCTCAGTCCAGAAGTTGGTGCTGTTAAGGGCACCAAAGATTGCGACTCGGGTTCATCACTAATGTTGCACAATCCAAGGGAGGTGGGGAGGAACGGTAGATCTATGACAGTTGGGATCCTACGATCGAGACACAGCTCAGTGTCATGAAGATCGACATCAGGGGCAGCAGAGGTAGAGTGAGAATTAGGTTGCTCTGAGGTAGGTTCAAGATTTGGTGCTGTTAAAGGCACCGAAGAAGGAAACACTGGCTCCTCAATAGTCGGGCTCGATCTAGGGGTGGGTACAACTTCTATTTCTTCCTCACAATGGTGGTACTGGGTCCAATTGTGCGGCTCCTCATTATAGACAGTGGCCATATCATTCTCCTCCGGATAGGCTATTGGTGGACTAGTGAAGTTGACTTCCTCTCTCTCATTTTCTAATTGAACTAGACGTTGCTCGAAGCTCTCCATAGATTGCTGTTGTTGGTGCTCTAGCTGGGCAATGTACTTAGAGAGAAGGTCCTCTAGACCAGGGTTAGTAGCCAACGGAGGTAGTTCAACCAAGGGGGGCTGAGGTTCCACCTCTTGGTTGTAGTCCGACTGGGTATGAAAGTTGTAAGGCAAAGTGGAGTCTGGGACTAGTTGCTGACTCTGAAAATCTTGAGGGGCCCACTGTTGATCAGAATAGTCATTCTGTGGATATGACGGGTACTGGGATTGCGAGTATTGCCAGTCATACTCTCCATTGGGTTGATGGAACCCGGAAGGATAATTATCCTGCGGTAGTTGCTGCGGGAGGGCAGACTGTTCCCAACCAAAGTTATGGTGACTCCTATTATCCTGATAATAAGTGTTGTCATAGGATGTCTGCATTGGAGATGGAAAGGTACAGATATCTTGCTGGATAGGAGGGTAATATCCTACAGACTGGGAATGGTACACAGGCTGCTGGACTGCGGCATGAAGGGCAGAGACTGAATTTTTAAGCTCTTGGAGTACAGAATTGTACTCCGGATCTTGGTGATTATCATACCCTGTAGAAGTGTGCGAGACTGGAGTATCATGATGATACGCAGAATTGTCATACCATGGTTGAGAGTGATCACTTCGATTCTCACAGAAACTGTAGTAGGTCTCATACAGAGGCTGTTCATCTGCCATTAGAGGCGATAGAGGGGTGCGGTGGACTAACTCTCAGATCGAGTCAGTAAAAGGTTAGGATAGGTCCAACCGGGCTTCTACTTGAAAAAGCAAGCCCAAGATTTGGTAAAAAGTTGTCAAAAGGAGACACTGGAGTAGTGATTCTAAATGATGCACACCAAGCACAGATAATCCTATTCTAAACAAGCAGGATATATTTTAGGCATTATCTTGTTAGTTTGGGGCTAGAGTAGATTATGACAGTGGGCGGACCACTGGTTTATCTTTTAGCCGCCGGACTAACTGTATGCACTCAGAGGTTCTCACCAGGCTACACTCTTCAGAGCGAATCCTTTAGTACTAACTCTAGTCAACAACAAGGCAATCCGAAGCCTAGACAGACGTGCGGCACAATGGCTGTCTTAAGTACGTCCCAGACTAACCGGATTGGTCAAGTGGATAAGAAGAGTTTTCCCTCGGGTTAAGCTAGGGTTGGTGCGTGTTCCTAGTCCACACGCAACTAACCGCCGAATAGTCCAAGATGCCACGTCGAGCTCAGTGTACTTGAGTAGCAGGGACTTATGAGGAATATGGCATCGGATTTAAAAACATTCTTTTTAAGAGATCTAACAAAAAATTTAGTAAATAAAGAACAAGCATTGATCCAAAATTAAATTCTTTCATTAATTACTCCTATTACATTCAAAGAATTACACATGAAAGCATTACAACTTAACTAGAAGCCAAACCCTATTGCTAGAAAGCATGAAAATAGAGAAAGAAAGAAGATAATAAAGAGAAAAGATAGGTCTAACCCGTGTACCATGCGTGAAAGGGAGGTGAGATGGAGAGTTGTAGATGCAACACCGGAGGGGTGAGGAACTATGGTGTTGTCTGGCCACGAGTTGATGCGTTGCAGGTGAGCTTGTGGAGGCATGTAGCAAGATTTCATAACTAGACAACAAGTGGGATAACCCGGGTTTAAGAAGGTGATGGTGTGGGCTGGGGCGATGCACCTTTAGGAACGATGGTGGAAGGTAGTTGTAGAGGTGTATCTAAGATGCTGACCGTGCAGCTTCTGCCGGTGGAGAACATAACGAACTGTGGGAGATCAAGGGTGATCAAGAGAGATCCACGGTCCTCCTTCCTTCTCTTCTTTTCTTTTCTTTTCTTTTCGTTTTTATTTTTTTTTTATTTTCCTTTTGAGGTGAGAACGATGAAGAGAAGGTAGAGGGTGACGGTTATGAGAAAGGAAGGGGCTGCAGTGTGGTGGAGCAATACACGACACCAACAAGAGGGGCTGGAGACGGTGGTGCGTGGTGAGGAGGACAGCAACTAGGTGAAGTTGCAGGTGGCGCAAACCAGCGAGAAGATGAGGTTGTAACAGATGGTGGCGTGGAGGGCAGACAAGTAGAGGGTGAAGCATAAGAGAAGGAGGGAGAAGGGTGCAAAGTTGCAGGTGGTGGCGATCGCCGGAAGTTGCAGGTGAAGCTAACGGTGGGTGGTGGAGCTAACAGCGGTGGTGGTGTTGCAAAAAGGCAGCAGGCGGAGCCAGGAGGCGCAGAGCCGAAGAGGTGGAGCTAGCGGAGACGGAAAGGCAGTAGGGAGGTGCTATGGTGAAGACGTGGTGCTGCAAGAGGCGCAGGTGCGATGGCGACCGGAGTTGCAGCCTGCAACTCCGGTGAGGACGTGAAAAATAAAAACAAGAAAAGCAAGAAGAAGAAGACAGAGGAGAGAAGGAAAAAGAAGAAGAAGAAGAAGAAGAAGAAGAAGAAGAAGAAGAGGAGGAAGCCTCACCAGACGGCCGGAGTTGCAGGCAACTCCGGCGAAGACGTGAAGAAGATGAAGAGAAGGAAAAACGAGAAAGAAGAAAGGAGGAGGAAGATGGGGCCAAAAACGAGGGGAAGAGTATAGGGGAAGGAGAGGAGAAGAAAAGAGGGGGATTAGGGTTCGAACGAACCCTTCTCCCTCCTCTTATAAAGCTCCCTATTTCCATTAATGGAAATAGGGTATTTTTTGAAAATAAAAAATTTTTTTTTTTTTTTTTTTTTAAAGTAAAAACCTACTTTTCTATGGGGAATCTCCCCAATTAGTGGACCCCCCATTTAATTAAAATTATTTTGAAATTCGCGGGGTCCACTAACTGGTCGGACAGCGGGTCGATGAAGATGGGCCCGGCTATTGGCCCACATGGACTGATGATGTCCATCGTCTCACAAGATGATGTGATAGACATTCTGATGGCGATCGGATGGATGGTGACTTGATTGGGACTCAGATTGGTGGATCGACGGATCTAGAGAGATCCAACGGTCCGATTGAAGATCCAACGGTCCGATGGAAGATCCAACGGTCAGAAAGCTAAGGGAGATGAGATAGAGCTGATGGGCAGGAGTTCTGGGGTTAGGTCAGTAGATTCGAGGACCGAGAGATGAAGAGAGAGAGAGAATAAGGAGAGATGAGAGAAAAAGTATCAAAAAAATGGAAAAAAGCACTAGCGGAGGGTCTGGAACCCTGGTCTTCACTGTGACCATCCTCACGCTTCTCCAGTAGAGTCGACTATCATTCTTTGCTGACTCATGTGGCTTTAAACGCTTTGATCCGTCTCTTGGTCATTGGCTCTCCTGTTCTTTTCGTTCTTTGGGCTGGCTTTTTGGTCATCTTGTTCAGCCCATATTTGGCCCATATCTTCTAGTCATAGCATGTGGGCTCTTTAAGCTTTGATAATGGGCTTTCATGATTGATTTGGGCTCGCAAGTCTCGAGAATTATCCCATCGGGGTTTCCTACGACAGAAGAAGCGCGTAATGAGACTTTATCAGAATGACTACATGTCTAGACTTCCGAAAATGTGTTTAATGCATGCAAATATACCATTTCGTCCAGAAAAGTGTGTTCTACGCGACACAAGAGACTCTTACGTAGAAAAGTAGATAAATAGAGTATTTTAACGTAGGAGAATGCAATAACGCTAACAGGATAATTGCTTAAAATAAGCACTTTTGAGCGAATATCAACAGTAAAAATGAATTTTTATGAAAAAATTCTAACTCTTCTTTATATATAACTCCATTTTTCACTGGACGGTTGCGCCCTTCACCTTCAACTACCATTTTTGGCAGCCTTGGGCTCTCGTTTGCAGTCTCGTTTGTTCCTATGGCGTGCTATTTCACGGTTCTACTTTGTTTTCCCTTTGGATTGCCGCCCCATCAGGGCTTTAGGCTGCTTTCTTTTTGCATGAGCCCTGCTGGCAGAAGTTCAGATTTTTGGCCATGGGATTATTTTTCGCATACCATCACTTCCCACCTGTCCTTTACCTCTATATGGACATGTGGAAACTGATGGTACTCTCACAGCCTTTTTCTGTTGGATTTTGTGGTCACTACACCCCTACGCCCTACAAGAACACTCATTCAACATGGGTTTTATTTCAAACAGGGATTACATTCGACTTTTGGCCCCTGCCTCTCATGCCTGACCCCTTTACATCGGCCTTTAGCCCACTCCCTCGTACAAGCCCTACAACAGAAGCCATCTCAGCCTTGGCATGGCCGGTTCCAAGTGGCTTAATTGCTCCCAGGTGTCCTACACCTCCAGCTCCTTTTGTTCTACTAGGGTGCCTAGTATGCTTGCCACACCCTTTGCCTGCTCTACTACAAGGGTCCCCTCGATCTTTTTCACATGCTCCTCGGCCTTTCAGAGCTCCTCTTGTAGTGCTGCCAACTTCCCCGACAGATCGGTCACCCGTGCTTTGGCCTCTTCCAGCCCCGTTGCTCGTGCCTTCGCCTCTATGGCCTCTGTCAACTGCTCTCGAAGCTTGGCCAAGGCCATTTCATTCTTCTATAGCCCCTCCAAGGCCCTAACATGGCTTTTCACGAGGTGTTCACGGAGGAATCCCACACGGAATCCCGCTATCGTCAGTACTCACATGGTGGCGATGATACTTTTATGCTCCTCTCCTCGACGTTCAAAGGAGCGCTTAGCCACGAGCCTTATGACACGGAGATACATCTCCCACATCACATCAATGGCCTCTTCTCAGGATTGACAGGCCTTGCCCATGACTTGATCATAGGCTGGAGCTTGAGGGTATTTCAGATTGGCATCACTACAGGCCATTATATACTTGGCCTCACCGGTGTGCTCCTCGCTCACCTCCAGAACCCTATTGGGAGCCCAGAATCTGCACCGGTACATTTGCATAAAGGTCATGTCTTGGATGACTAGCGATTCCCCCGTCATTCCGGCGGAACTTGCTCACCTTTTCCTCGACGATGACATGTTGCCCCTCCTTTGGATCGATTTTGGGAGTGCTCTCTTGGTTGGTGTTTCCTTATGAGCCCCCCTATGGCTATTTATAAACTTCCATCATCTTTTTGTCTTATATTTCACCGAATGCACTTAGTGTCCCACTTGGCGTGCATCCGGCGATGGGGCTTTATGTTAATAGTGAAATGTGGATCGTTGCAAAAATCACGACCAAGGGACGCGAAAGCTGACTGTCAAAGTCAAAGTCAAAACGTGTAATAGTGGACCAACCAGAGAAGAGGACTTTAAGAGGACATTTAACTGGAAAAATGAACCCATACGATTGTGTAAGATATGAGAATACACAGCCGTATTCAGTCAGAAAGGGCACAACTGGCACAGATTTTAAGAAAATGAAGATGGACAATTTTGAGCAGAACCAGGCCATACCTTCAGAAAGTAATTACATACGGTTGTATAAGGCATATGGATACACAACCGTATGCCCTCAGATTTAGCAGAATAGGGCTGGATTTCTGCATAAAGGGGATGCCTCAATTTCTTAGCCAACCACCCACAAATCAGAGAAACTAACTGGATACGGTTGTGTAGGAAGGGAACCTACACAACCGTATGGAATCAGATCTGGAAGATCTATGGTCAAAAAGGAGAAAAAGCACGTGTGCCTTTTCCTCGAGATCCGCGCAGTGGGATGAAAAACTATTCACATACGGTTGTGTAGGACCTCCTCCTACACAACCGTATGCAATTACATTTCCAAAAATACCCTTCATATCCCCAGAAAAGCACCCATGCCATTTTCCTCGAGATATGTGCAGATGATGAAAAAAGTAATGATATACGGTTGTGTAGGACCTCCTCCTACACAACCGTATGCAGTTAAAATTTCAGGAAGATCTTTCATTTCTCCAGAAAAGCACATATGCCATTTTTCTCGAAAAACGTGTAGAATCCACCAGAATTAGTGCCATACGGTTGTGTATCTCTAGGAGCCCTACAACCGTATGTAATTATTTTGTTAAGATTGTTTGTAATTTTTCATTATTTTAAGCATTTTTTCCTTATAAAGGTGAGTCTGCAACATGTGCAGACCCCGCCCCAAAACTCTATAAATAGAGGACTCTAGGGACAGAAAAGAAGATCATCTTCTCCTATTTTCATTGTGATAAGGCTATACTCTGTCAAAATTCATTTAGAATTTAACTTAGTGTTTTCCTTCAGTGTATGTGAGATTTATCGAAGAAATACAGAATCTCGAGTTCAGATATCCTGTTAAAAAGGTAATTCCTAATGAACAATACCGGATAGATGTTCCTCTTCTAAGGACTCTATGTCGGGTTACTACACGATTAATACTTGAGTGATGTACTCCCCGTCTTGAGGGGAATGGACTGAAACAAGAGAACAAGCCTATCCTTTGTGGGTCCAGGGGATTTCGCTTAGGATTGAAAAACGGTTAGGAATCGGGCACTTAGAACATAATAGAGTTGTCTCGCCGCATAGATGTTTCTGTCACATCGTTTAACGAACCTATTAATGTTATTGAGACCCGGAGATCTTCTCCTTCAATTCTTAATGAACCTATTAATGTTATTGATATCTGAAGATTTTATCTCCATTGTTTAAAGCAAGACGCTTAAAAGATAATTGTGGACTAATCAATGAATTAATTGAATCATACCCCTTTGAGACTACCCAAGTAGAGGATGACTCCATTTAACAATGTTTTAAACACGTTGGATGCATTTTGGACATTCCCCAATCCCTCAGTGTGACAGGCTGAGGGATCCATTCAACATGACTAGATTAAGATTACTTTCTTGGCGAATGATGAACTGGAAACGACACTAATCAATCAACCACCTGTTACGTTTGTGATAGTTTGGAATGACGGTGTTAGTGAAGGACAGTTCAGTCAAGTTCTACTATATGAAGTGGATGATTTTATCTCTATATTTGTTCAGAGGAGACAATACACACCGCATTACCACTCTCACAGACTAACAGAGACCACTCACACCATGGGAACTCTAAAAATGACACCAGCACACCTTCCTCTCGCTTCCAGCATCATGTGTCACCAAAATCAGCCCGACACCTACTTGTATTGTACTTCCACCCACGAAGGCAGTTCAGTTCAAAATCCGACCGCACATAGTACAGATGATGCCTACCTTTCATGGTCTTCCAAAAGATGACTAGTACACTCATCTGAGGCAATTTTTGAACATCTACACTCTCCTCAAACTTCAACACCTTGATGACGAGAGTGTGAAATTGAGAATTTTTTCTTTATCTCTGAAAGATAGAGCCACTACTTGGTTTTATTCTTTGCCCGAGAATTCGATTACCACATGGGATGAATTAGCTCAGAAATTTGTATACAAATTTTACCCCATGTCAAGGACGAACGAGATGAAGCAGATCATCCAAGACTTTCGACAAAAGTCCGATGAAAGATTCTATGAAGCGTGGGACAAGTTCCAAGATTCTCTAATCAAGTGTCCCCATCACAATTTTGATAAGGAGAGTCTAGTACATATGTTCTATACAGGCTCACTGATGAGTCTAGAATTCTGCTAGAGTCGATGTGTCAAGGCAAATTCATGCACAAGACTCCAACCGAAGCCTGCATTTTCTTAGGAGAACTAGGTGAGACCTCTCAACACTGGAATACCAATTCTACGTACAGTAGTGACACTCTGGTCCAACAGACTTCTATGGTATATGAGGCACAGGGTGAACCCGAGCTACAATCCCTGATTCAGGAACTTACCAAATTAGTCTCCGCCCTTGCTATCTCAGTTCAGAACCCTATACATCATTCCAATTCTGTGGGATATTTCCCTTCTGTCCAAGAAGAGGTTTGTACTTTTAGTACATTTCAATCTCCGATGCAGACTTCCTTCAATAACTCGTATCATCCGGACAATAGGAGTAACCATAACTTTGAATGGGAACATCAGTCTTTTCTCCAGCAGCTACTGCCAAAGGATAATTATCCTTCCGAGTTTCATCAACCCCATAGAGAGTATGATTGGCAATACTCGCAATCGCAGTACCAGCCAGATCCACAGACTTAATATTTTGGTCAACAATGGATCCCTCATGATTATCAGAATCAGCAAATAGTCCCAGACTCATTTCAGTCCTATCACTTTCAAACTCAGTCAGACTATAATCAAGAGTTGGCACCTCCGCTTGCCTTAGCTGAACCACCACAATCTGCTCCTACAACTGGTCTAGAAGACCTTCTCTCTCAGTATGCACTCAGCAACAACAATCTATGGAGAGGTTGGAACACCGTTTAGGTCAGTTAGAGTTTGAGAGTGCAGAAGTCAACTGCCCCAATCAACCTATCGCTTATCCAGAGGGGAATGATATGGCCACTATCTATAATGAAGAATCACACAATTGGACCCCGTACTAGACTTTCGATGATGAAATAGAAGTTGTTACCACAACTAGATTGGCCTAGAGTTTTGACGAGCAAGTGTCTCCATCGTCAGTGACTTCATAAGCACCTAATCCTGAACCTAGCTCTGAGAAACCTATTTCTCAATCTACCTCTGCTATTTCTATCTCGGACGCTGAAGAAGCTATTCATGGCACTGAGCTGTGTCTCGATTATAGGATCCCAACTGTCCTCGATCTACCATTCCTGACCACCAGTGAAGTGTGCAACATGAGTGATGAGCCAGAGTCTCCATTTCTAGTGCCTTAACAGCACCGACTTCTAACCCGAGCCCAGAGATACCCATTCCAATCTCTATCTCTAATGATTCTACCTCTGCATTGGATGCAGACATTCCTACCATTGAGTCGTGTCTGGAAAATGGGGCTCCAGCTGTCCTGAACCGACCATTCCCCACCAAGGATGAGGACATTGAATGCAAGGTTTGGAATATCCCTATCGCATTAGGAAACCAAGAAGAAGAGGTCAATAGTTTTCACCAGCCACCCTACTTCGATGTTGTCGATGACCCATGTGCCGTAGAGAGTCTAATTCAGGACTCTCCCGATGAAAAATTCTCTCAATGTCAAGAACACTTTGAGCCTAACTTCATCTCGGAGTCAGACAATTATGAATTTACTGATCTGTTGGAGTTTGCTCCATTTAGATCTATTCCCGTTAAACTCAATGAGTTTGCAGCTCTGTTAACCATGGTCAGAGAACCCACTACTACTCTCCTCTTAGTTTTTACTGAGAAGCTTCGATCCTTACTTGCTAAACTAAATGTTTTTGCGGGGCTGCACAAAGCACGTACCGTCCTTCTCTCAGTCTACACTAATAAAGACCTGTTCTACACAGGTATACCTAGACAAGGGATAGGATAGTTGTTTCTACTCCACCTTAGATGTCAGGAAGACTGCAGATTCACTCAGTTTCCATGAGTTTTAACCTGGTTGGGGGTACTTGATATACCCCCGTCATGTCTGGCTGAGGATGTAAAACTTAGCGCTTTCGGAAAGGCAATTCTAGTATTCCTAGAGTACACGAGTCTCATGCATTTGTTATTACTGTTATATCTCTAAAAATGTAGGTACATTTATTCTGCCGATCATCAGGTACCACACACTGTCGCGTTCTCCTGCTGACTTGGTAACATCCTCCCTGAACCTTTGCATCATCATTACCAATTTTTCATCATTTTATGTCCCGGTCATGAGCATCGATGTCGGTGCTGTATTTTGGTTGGGGGTGGGTATTTACCAAACTCATGTCTTCATTTTGAAAAAATAAAAATAAAAAGAAGAAAAAAAAGAGAAAATCTTATTTTTGGGTGATTTTCGATATTCTCCAAAAGTTTTCTAGAATTTCAAAAATGTGTCAAATACCCTGACTTTGATTAGCCAAAAATCTCCATTAAATCAGTATTGAGGATGATAATTTTTGTTTAAGGTTAGCTTGAGTCAAGTCAAGCGTGACAATAATTGTGAAGACCTAACCTAGTGAGCTTTCGAGCATTTAATCATTTCAGAGGGTTATACAATAATTCTGAGTCACAAGATGACTCACTATTCCTCATGCCCGCAATATTCGTTGAGAGATCTCATTATCATTTGCTTCGATCATAAAACTTCAGAACGACATCAACATTTGATTACTACAGCAAAACCTTCTTTGTATCCAGTCAAGACAGTATACATGATAGTGCAAACCCTAGAAAATGATTTAGACCATTTTTCTGAACCATTCAGCCTTTTTACTCAACTGGATTACACTTCACTAGAAACCCTTTGAACCCTTCTATAAAAGCCTTTTCTTGTTAAGCCCATCAACCTAAAACCTAGTCTAGCTACGAAGTATGAGTCACGACCCTACTTCTGAGAAGGATAGAGAAATAATGGATATGGGTGTACCATGAAAAGAAAAGTCAAGAAAAATCAAAGATAAAGACAAGTGGTTCAGACTAAAAAGAAGATATGAAAAGAAAGTATAAAAAAGAGCTGAAAAAGAAATTGAGCAGTCTCAAAAATATCGAGAAAAAGAGAAAAATACAAAAGAAGGAAAATAAAAAGAAATTATATTACAATCGTAGAAAAAATACAAGAAAATAGAGATATCTGAAAGTAGGGTTTTTTCCCGCGTCGTTGGTTACGGAAACCTTAATTTCAACACATTTTTAATTATCCGAGATTTATTCCTGCAAAATAGAAACTTGCTTGCATAGTGGAAAGTCGGAGTCGAATCCGCACTCGGGATTAGTCAGATTAGCGCGATTCAGAGCAAATAACAAAATTTTCCACAGAAATTGCTAAAAAGAAATGATGGAGGGGTGAGAGTGGTTGTTCGCTTTAAAACATGATATTTTTAGAGAGAGAATTTATGGACTATCGAAAGCATACGAAATAATGAAGACAATAAATTGAACTGAAAATAAACTATTTTATTAATCAAATTAAACTAAAAGAAATACATTGCTTGAATAAAAAATTCCCAACTAAAAAGCAAACAAATTGGCGTGAGAGTTAGAGAGAGAAATTAGGAGGCTAGAGAGAGAAAACTTGAGAGAGAGAAAATAGTACTAAACCTAGAGAGAGAAAGATGAGAGACTAAAGAGATTTAGAGAGAGAAAGGATAAGAAGAGAGAAAAAGTGAAGAGAAGCCTAGAGAAATGAAAGAGGAGAGAGACAAGCTTACCACTAACTTACCGTGATTTGGGAACGGTCTACTGAACGCGTGGCGAACTCGCAGGTAGGGAGGGAGGCAGAGGCGATAATGGTGAGAAGGTTGGCTGCACCCCGGAATATTAGGGAACCGATGTTGCTGCAGGTGCTCTTGCAAGGACGCGAATGGTGGTTGGAGCTGTGAAGAGGTCGCTCCCTACTCCATCTTTCTTTCTTCACCCTCTTTCTTCTTTTTTTTTTTTTTTTTTTTGTTTCTCTCTTTTTTTTTGTGTTTTTTTTTTTTTTTTTTACCGTTGAGAAGAAGAAGGTGAAGAGGAGTGCGGCTGGAGAGGCTAGCAGGCAGTGGAGGTGGTCTGCAAGAAGGATGAGAGGTATGGACGGTGATGCAGGAGCAGGCGCAGGCGCACGGCGGAGGATGAACCAGCAACGACGTGGGGGCGAGGTTGCTGGTTCGGGCGGAGCTTCTTGGTGGTGGAGATGGTTGCTGCCCGCGGCAGCAAGCTATGCTACGCACAGGTGGAGGAGGGAGCAACAGAGGAACCTTCGGGTATTGAAGGAAGGAGATGGCGGTGAAGGAAGAGGTGACCGGAGTTGCAGTTCCGGCAAACTGCAGGTGGGAGGCGGTGGTTGCTTGTTGAGGAGCTAAAGCTGAGTTGCAGAGGAGGAGCAACAGCAACAGCAGCAGCAGTAGCAGTAGGGTGGAGGTGGGGATGGTGGTGTTTTGCTCAAGAGAGGAACGTGGGGGAGAAGATGATGGTGCAGGCGGTAATGGAGGTTGCCGGAGTTGCAACCTGCAACTCCGGTGATCTAAAAAATTTTTTTTTTTTTTTCTTTTTTTCTTGTGATTAGCGGCTTGGGTTTTTCAGAGGAAAGGAAGAGGCAGCTTCGAGTGGGAAGAGAGGAGAGAAGAGGTGCGTGGGGAGAGGTGCTGCTGGAATGTGAGAGAATGGAGAGGGGGCAGCTTGCTCTTGCTGTCATGGACGTGGGAGAGAAATGAGGCGCTTGGTGGCTAGGGTTTTGAAGGCATTAGAATGGGTGTGGGGGAAGATCCAATGGGGGAAAGAATGGCTGGCCATTCCATGTCGCCTTATAAGGGTGGATGCCCAGCCATAGCAAGTTCCCACAATCCTTCCCTTTTGAAGAATGTTTCCTTTTTTTTTTTTTTCTTTCTTTGCAAAACATCCACGCCTTCTTATTTGCCGACTTCATTTTCTACACATGGGAAATTATCCTACGCATCTCTTTGTGTAGCCATCCATATGCATATTCTCAAATCCACCACCTGATCGGCCAATAACCTTCCCTATTGTTTAGAAAAATCTCTTGTATAGTAGTGCCAACCCTTCCTTAGTTTGTAAGACGCATCCTCTCTCGTTATGTTTCACACAATTCCCAATCTTTGTAGGGCATCTTGTCCCGATGTCCATGCATGTTGTGAACCCCAAACAAGTTCTCGCATGTCACCACCATCTATCATTTTCGTTCAATGCCACATCATCCAGTTTATTGCTTCTTTCATCATGTGACAATAAAATTTGGGTTCTACCATGTCTCTACCATTTGACGCTTTATGACCCACCTTGTTGGTCCATTACTCGGTCCTTGTACTAGGTAAGTACTCCTATTACATGATGGTCCATATACTTGGCCTGCACCTTTTTGGGCTTGAGCTCTCTTGGGCTTTCGTGATTGAATACGTCTCGTATCTCATGAATTGTCTAGGTAGGGTTCCTCATCTTGGCCCATTCGTGTGGCTCGTCGACCTGGCCCATAGGCCCACATCTTTGGTTCGTTACCTTGGCCAACACACATGTTGTCCCATTGGCCTTTAGATATCTTGATCGCCATCCCATGGAATAATCAGCATCACATGTCCACTAGCTCTTTCGGCTTACCATCGGGCTTTGGACATTGCATCCCGGGTCTTGCATATTCTCCAGATAGGATTCCTCAGCTTCATCATACACTGGATATGTTAAATATATGCCCTCTTCTACCATGCTTGCTTGCCTACGATAGATTTCCCTCATCTCATTAACATGGTCCACTGGCTCATTCTCTCTCTTGGTTCTCGGTCTGGCGCTTTGATTATCTGGCTCGACCTGTACTTGGCTCATATCTTCTGAACATAGCATGTTGGCTCTTTAAGCTTTGATAATGGGCTTTTATGGTTGATTGTGGGCCCGTAAGTCTCGAGAATCGCCTGATCGACTTTCCTGAAATAACGAAAAGCGCGTAATGAGACGTCTTCATATCTAGACTTCTAAAAATGTGTTTAATGTATGCAAATATACCATTTCGTCCAGAAAAGTGTGTTCTATGCAATGAGATAGACTCTTACGTAGAAAAGTGGATAATTAGAGCAGTTTTACGTAGGAGAATGCGATAACACTAAAAGGATAATTGCTTAAAATAAGCACTTTTGAGCGAAAATCACAACCCCCAACCAGCATATTGTCAATCCTTGGCAATTAGTGCGAAATAAATGAGCTTAAAAGGGCTCTGCACATGCTGCACACTTTTTTCATATTAGCTCAGGGAAAACACCGTTGGAAAGTTACATGCTAGCGAAGAGTTGGAAAGTTTTGGCAAGACTACAGACTGATAATCATGACCCAGTGATATTCGCTCAAAAGTGCTTATTTTAAGCAATTATCCTTTTAGCGTTATCGCACTCTCCTACGTAAGAGTCTCTTCTGTTGCGTAGAACACACTTTTCTGGACGAAATGGTATATTTGCATGCATTAAACACATTTTCGGAAGTCTAGACATTGAGTCATTCTGATAAAGTCTCATTACGCGCTTCTTCTGTCGCAGGAAACCCCGATGGGACAATTCTCGAGACTTGCAAGCCCACATCGATCAGGAAAGCCCATTATCAAAGCTTAAAGAGCCCACATGCTATGACTAAAAGATATGGGCCAAATATGGGCTGAATAAGAGGACCAAAAAGCCAGCCCAAAGAACGAAGAGAGTAGGAGAGCCAATGACCAAAAGACGGACCAAAGCGTTTAAAGCCACATGAGTCAGCAAGGAATGATAGTCTACTCTACTGGAGAAGTGTGAGGATGGTCACAGTGAAGACCAGGGTTCCAGACCCTCCGCCAGTGCTTTTCTCTCTATTTTCTGATACTTTCTCTCTCATCTCTCCTTATTCTCTCTCTCTCTTCATCTCTCGGTCCTCGAATCTACTGACCTAACCCCAGAACTCCTGCCCATCAGCTCTATCTCATCTCCCTTAGCTTTCTGACCGTTGGATCTTCCATTGGACTGTTGGATCTTCAATCAGACCGTTGGATCTCTCTAGATCCGTCGATCCACCAATCTGAGTCCCAATCAAGTCACCATCCATCCGATCGCCATCAAACCGTCTGTCACATCATCTTGTGAGACAATGGACATCACAAATCCATGTGGGCCAGTAGCCGGGCCCATCATCATTGACCCGCTGTCCGACTAGTTAGTGGACCCCGTGAATTTCCAAAGAATTTTAATTAAATTTCAAAAAAATGGGGGGTCCACTAATTGGGGAGATTCCCCGTAGAAAAGTAGATTTTTACTTAAAAAAAAAAAAAAAAAATTATTTTTTTTTTTATTTCAAAAATACCCTATTTCCATTAATGGAAATAGGAGCTTTAAAAGGAGAAGGAGAGGGGTTCGTTCGAACCCTAATCCCCCTCCTTTCCTCTCCTTTCTCTTCCCAAAAACCCCCCCTACGTTCTTTCCTCTTCTTTCTCTTCTTCTTCTTCTTCTTCTTCTTCTTCTTCTTCTTCTTCTTTTACCGGCCGGAGTTGCAGAACTCCGGCCACCTCGTCTTCTTCACGTTTTTCTCCTCTTCCAGCCACTGCCCAACCCCTTGCTCACCTCCCCAGCGTCCTCCACGATCTCTTTTGGAAGTCCACCACCCTCAGCCATCACCAGCGTGTGCAACTGCTTGCTGTCAAAACTGCACCACCCAGCCCACCGGACTGGTTCGCCTCCATCTCCTCCGCCTGCAACAGCGCCTCCTCTTCTCTCCGGCAACGCCCCCTCCTTCTCCACCTGCTACGCCTGTCTCCACGACCACCTCCCTGTTGCTGTTGCGAACAGCAACTCCGGCAATACCCACCTGCAACCTTCTTCTCTCCGCTTGAACGAGCTCCACGTCGCCAGCAACACCACCTCCGCCTGCATTCCGCCCTCCTTTCTGTTGTGCACACCACGTTGCAAATCTGCAACGTCCTCTCCTTTTAGGACCAGCAAGTTGCAGCTCTAGAACCACGCACCACCTGTTAGTGCACCTGTGCACCCCTCCACAGGTTCTTCTCCAACCAGCACACCGTCTCCACATGTTGCTCCCTCCATTGCTGCACCAACGTGCTCCCAAGCTAACCCTCCATCATTACTGCTTATGCGCCACTCGATCCAGCAACCCCAAGATGTTGGATCTTTCCTCTTCCATGCATCTTCTCCATTTTTCAAGGTAAGGTGAGAATCTCTCCTCTTAAGGTAAGTCTTTTCTTCAAATCTCACCCTATTTTCTCTCTCTAGAAATGTCCCTTCTTTCTATCTCTAGTTCTTTTCTTCTCTCTAACTTTCTCTCTCTATAACCCTCTCTCTCTCTCTAGGATAATTGTTAGTTCTTTCGAATTGTCAGTATTTGTTTGATATTTTGTTTGAGCATTGTAAGGACTTGTTTGGATTCAATAAATTTTATTTGCTTCACTATAATGGATTTTCTTTAGTGCTCTTCGTTCTCTTTATTTGTATTAGTTTAATTCATAATTTCTAGGATATCAATAGTTTTAAAAAAAAAGAAATAAAATCAATCAAGTTTTAATCCATCCCACCATCATCACCCTTCCATCCTTTTAATTTTAGCAATTTCTGATAAATTTCGTCAGTTCATGTTCTGAATTAGCGCTAATCCGACTAATCCCGAGTGCGGATCGACATCCGACACGAATCCCTATACAGATCTAAAATTTTGCAGGATTTAAGAATCGGATCAATTTACAAATGTGTTGAAGTTAGGGTTTCCGTAACCAACGACGCGGAAAATACCTATTACCAAATAGCATATTGCCAATCCTTGGCAATTAGTGCGAAATAAATGAGCTTAAAAGGGCTCTGCACATGCTGCACACTTTTTCATATTAGCTTTGGGAAAACACCGTTCGTCAAATCATCGAATGGATGCAAAAATAGTTACAGGCTAGCAAAGAGTTGAAAAGTTTTGGCAAGACTACAGACTGATAATCATGACCCAGAATAGTCAGACTCTGCGTGTGTGTGTGCTCAACATTCTCATCATCCGACAGTAAAGATTTCCAGATCACCTCTAAGTTTTTATGCCTCGACCTCAATTCTCACTTGTAAACTACTCAGAATGGAATCACACAAGAAGGGTTTTCTTCTTTTCTCTCAATTTATATGTGAGGAGATGTATTTAATATAAAGAAGCAAAAGATCTCACATATGTTTTATTTGAAGGAAGGACATCTTTAACAGAAGAAGATCTCACGATTGGAATCCCACTTCACTCGGGAACATCAGATCAAACTCTATAGCTTCCCTTTCTCCAATCTCCACATTTTATGATCGTGCTATCCTAGAATCAAGTAGGACTTTCCTGGGTTGTAATGAGCCTTAGGTCAGGTTAGAGAGATAAAGGGATACAGGATTTCAAAGATCTTGAGAGGATATTGCCATTTTCTTGCACTTTTCCTGCGGCGTAATACCATTATTTGGTTCTTTTTCCTTTTTTCGTATTTTTCTCTTTTTCTTGATATTTCTGAGACTGCTCAATTTCTTTTCAGCTCTTCTTCGTACTTTCTTTCCATATTTTGTTTTTGGCTTGAACCACTTTCTTTTCCTTTTGATTCTTTTTCTTTACTTTTCTTTTTCACGGTACACCCACATCAGTTATTCTTTTGTCCATCTCAAAATAAGGGTAGCCAGTCATGTTTCGTAGCTGGACTGGATTTTAGGTTGATGGATTTGCAAAGAAAAGGCTTTTATAGAAAGGTTCAAAGGGTTTCTAGTGAAGTATAATTCAGGTGAGTAAAAAGGCTGAATGGTTCAGAAAAAATGGCCTAAATCATTTTCTAGGGTTTGCACTATCATGTATGCTGTCTTGACTGGATATAGAGAAGGTTCTGTCGTAGTAATCCAATGTTGATGTCGTTCCGAGTTTTATGATCGAAGCAAAAGATAATGAGATCTCTCAACGAATATTGCGGGCATGAAGAATAGTGAGTCATCTTGTGACTCAGAATTGTTGTATAACACTCTGAATTGATTAAAGGCTCGAAAGCTCACTGGGTTAGGTCTCCACAATTATTCTCACAGGATCTCCAGAATTTCTAAACTTAGGGTGACTCTGATATTGATAGTGTACAATTGTGCCGAATATGAGTTTTTCTGAGTTTTCAAACCTGCTGTAGTCACGCTTGACTTGACTCAATGCTAACTTTAAACAAAAATTGACATCCTCAATACTGACTTAACGAAGGTTTTTTAGCTAATCAAAGTCAGGGTATTTGACACATTTTTTGAAATTCTAGAAAACTTTTGGAGAACATCGGAAATCACCCCATCGGAAACACATTTGAAATTTTAAAAATTCTAGAAAACGTTTTTTAGCTAACGAAGGTTTTTTTTTTTTTTTTTTTTTTTTTTTTTTTTATCAAAATGAAGACATGAGTTTTGGTAAATACCCCACCCCCAACCAAAATACAGCACCGTCCTCGGTGCTCATGACCGGGACATAAAATGATGAAAAATCAGTGAAGATGATGCAAAGGATCAGGGAGGATGTTACCAAGTCAGCAGAAACTCGACAGTGAGTGATACCTGATGATCGGAAGAATGAATGTACCTGCATTTCAAAAGATATAATAATAATAACAAATGCATGCAACTCATGTACTCAACGAATACCGGAATTGCCTTTCCGAAAGCGCTAAGTTTTACGTCTTCAGCCAGACATGACGGGGGTGACAGGCACCCCCAACCAAGTTGGAACTCAGGAGACTGAGTGGATCATCAGTCGACATAGGCAGGATCGATGAGATCAATTTCAAAAGTCTGAATGAACGACACATCAAGTTCATGGAATTGCTTAAGACGCTGACCATTGACCTGGAATGAGGAGTGATCCTTGGGATCCTCAATAGTGATTGCCCCAAAGGGTGTGACTGCGGTGACCGTATAAGGACTGGTCCACCTAGATTTCAGTTTCCCAGGGAAGAGATGGAGATGAGAATTATAAAGAAGGACCTTCTGTCCTGGATGGAACTCTTTCCTGATGATGCTCTTGTCATGTATCCACTTCATTTTTGCTTTGTAATTCTTGGATAAGTTGTACGCATCATTTCTGAGTTCTTCTAACTCATTCATTTGAAGTTTCCGCTCATCCCTTGCGGAGTCTAGGTCGAAGTTGAGTTTCTTAATGGCCCACAGGGCACGATGTTCAATCTCTACCGGTAGATGACAAGGTTTCCCAAAGACGAGACGATAGGGAGACATATTGAGTGGGGTCTTGTAGGCGGTTCTGTATGCCCATAAAGCATCAGTGAGACGAGTAGACCAGTCTTTACGTGTGGTATTGACCGTTTTCTCCAAGATCTGCTTGATCTGACGATTAGAAACCTCCACTTGACCACTAGTCTGCGGATGATAAGCTAGGGCAACCTTGTGGGTTACCCCATACTTTTTCATTAATTTCTCGAATATCTTATTGCAGAAATGGGTGCCCCCATCACTAATGATGGCCTTAGGGGCACCGAATCGGGCGAAGATGAACTCCTTTAGGAATTTGACCACCACTTTGTGGTCATTGGTCTTGGTGGGAATGGCTTCTATCCATTTGGATACATAGTCTACCGCAAGGAGAATGTACTCAAAACCATAGGAAACGGGAAAGGGGCCCATGAAGTCGATGCCCCAGATGTCAAATATTTCATCGACCTGGATGGGAGTGAGGGGCATCATGTTCCTCTGGGAGATGCGGCCTAGATGCTGGCAATTAGGACAGGTTTTGCAGTAGATATGGGCATCTTTAAATAGTGTAGGCCAGTAGAGTCCGCATTGCAGCACTTTTTCTGCAGTCTTCTTAGTGCTGAAATGACCACCACAAGGTTGGTCATGACATGAGGACAAGATATTGAGTTGGTCCGACTTAGGGACACAGAGACGAATGATCTGGTCAGGACAGTATTTATACAAATAAGGGTCATCCCAAGAGTAGTACTTAACTCTTGCTAGGAATTGGCTTTTGTCCTATTTTGACCAGTGTGAAGGCATTTCTTCGGTGACAAGGTAGTTGACAATGTCAGCATACCATGGATGAACGGAAATAGTGAACAGTTGTTCGTCTGGAAAGGTTTCAGGGATGGGCTGGGTGTCGAAGGATGACTCTAAAGTCAGTCTAGTCAAGTGATCAGCCACTACATTCTTAGTTCCTTTCTTATCCTTAATCTCGAGGTCAAATTCCTGCAGTAAGAGAATCCATCGAATTAATCGAGGTTTGGTTTCCTTTTTCGACATGAGATAACGAAGGGCTGCATGATCAGTGTACACTACCACCTTAGTGGCTAAGAGGTACTGACGGAATTTATCAAGGGCGAAGACTACCGCCAGGAGTTCTTTCTCAGTGGTGGAGTAATTCATTTGGGCAGAATTAAGAGTTTTGCTCGCGTAGTAGATCATGTGTGACCTTTTGTCAACTCTCTGCCCTAGAACAGCGCCTAACGCGTAGTCAGAAGCATCGCACATTACCTCGAAAGGTAGAGTCCAGTCCGGGGGACGGATAATGGGCGCAGTAGTGAGCTCAGATTTGAGACGCTCAAATGCCTTGACACAGTCAGCATTAAAGTCGAAAGGACTATCTTTAGCCAGAAGATGGGACAGAGGTCGAGCGATTTGAGAGAAGTCCTTGATGAATCGCCTATAGAATCCCCCGTGTCCCAAAAAGGATCGGAAGTCACGCACAGACTTAGGAGTAGGCAAGGTCGAGATGATATCGATTTTTGCTTTGTCGACCTCAATGCCCTGATGGGAAATGACATGTCCCAGAACAATGCCCTTCTCCCAGAATAGTCAGACTCTGCGTGTGTGTGTGCTCAACGTTCTCATCATCCGACAGTAAAGATTTCCAAATCACCTCTAAGTTTTTATGCCTCGACCTCAAATCTCACATGTTTAGCACTCAGAATAGAATCACACAAGAAGGGTTTTCTTTTTTTCTCTCAATTTATATGTGAGGAGATGTGTTGATATATGAAAGCTAAGATCTCACATAGGTATTATTTAAAGGAAGGACATCCTTAACAGAAGAAGATCTCATGATTGGAATACCACTTCACTCGGGAACGTTAGATCAAACTCTATAGCTTCTCCTTCTCCAATCTCCACATTTTATGATCGTGCTATCCTAGAATCAAGTAGGACTTTCCTGGGTTGTAATGAGGCTTAGGTCAGGTGTAGAGAGATGCAGGATTTCAAAGATCTTGAGAGGATATTGCCATTTTCTAGAATTTTTCTTGCGGCGTAACACCATTATCTGGTTCTTTTTCCTTTTTTCGTATTTTTCTCTTTTTCTTGATATTTCTGAGACTGCTCAATTTCTTTTCAGCTCTTCTTCATACTTTCTTTTCATATTTTGTTTTTGGCTTGAACCACTTTCTTTTCCTTTTGATTCTTTTTCTTTTTCTTTTTCACGGTACACCCACATCAGTTATTCTTTTGTCCATCTCAAAATAAGGGTAGCCAGTCATGTTTCGTAGCTGGACTGGATTTTAGGTTGATAGGTTTGCAAAGAAAAGGCTTTTATAGAAAGGTTCAAAGGGTTTCTAGTGAAGTATAATTCAGGTGAGTAAAAAGGCTGAATGGTTCAGAAAAAAATGACCTAAATCATTTTCTAGGGTTTGCACTATCATGTATACTGTCTTGACTGGATATAGAGAAGGTTCTGTCGTAGTAATCCAATGTTGATGTCGTTCCGAGTTTTATGATCGAAGCAAAAGATAATGAGATCTCTCAACGAATATTGCGGGCATGAAGAATAGTGGGTCATCTTGTGACTCAGAATTGTTGTATAACACTCTGAATTGATTAAAGGCTCGAAAGCTCATTGGGTTAGGTCTCCACAATTATTCTCACGGGATCTCCAGAATTTCTAAACTTAGGGTGACTCTGATATTGATAGTGTACAATTGTGCCGAATATGAGTTTTTCTGAGTTTTCAAACCTGCTGTAGTCACGCTTGACTTGACTCAAAGCTAACCTTAAACAAAAATTGACATCCTCAATACTGACTTAACGGAGGTTTTTAGCTAATCAAAGTCAGGGTATTTGACACATTTTTAAAATTCTAGAAAACTTTTTGGAGAACATCGAAAATCACCCCAAAAGCAAGAGGTTTTTTTTTTTTTTTTTTTTTTTTTTCAAAATGAAGACATGAGTTTTGGTAAATACCCACCCCCAACCAAAATACAGCACCGTCCTCGGTGCTCATGACCGGGACATAAAATGATGAAAAATCGGTGATGAAGATGCAAAGGATCAAGGAGGATGTTATCAAGTCAGCAGAAACATGACAGTGAGTGGTACCTGATGATCTGAAGAATGAATGTACCTACATTTCCAAAGATATAGCAATAATAACAAATGCATGAGACTCATGTCCTCTAGGAATACCGGAATTGCCTTTCCGAAAGCGCTAAATTTTACGTCTTCAGCCAGACATGACGTGTCACGCCCCGAATTTCAACTACACAAATCCCGAGGTGTGCGCCGCGTGTCTTGAATCCAACGCTTGAATTCAAGGCACGCAAGGCTTTCTCACTCTCTCATCTAACCCAGTTATGACATTCTAGGGAAATTTTTTTTTTTGAAATGCGGAAGCGCGAAGCTACCTAGCTATACACCTATACCTATTCCATTTCATTTAACATGAAGAACTGAATAAGTTATAACAAAGCTAACTATTGCCAATATATTTCTCAAGTGTTATCGTGATACAATACTATAGAAAGGTTGTAATATCAAATGATACATATTTATAGGCAAACAAGAAAATTGAATAATCTAAAGATAACTACCTACTCGATCATAATATCGAAATCAACATGCTCCATCGCGTCTGGATATCATTCCAAAATCGGTCTGGATAACTCTTGAGATTTTCTCTGCAAGGAACTGTAAGTGGATGAGCTTTTATGAAAAAGCTCGTAAGTGTGCCCAACTTCTACAACATGTCAGGGGATAAAATATTTTATAAATCAAAACTCGGGCAAATCATTTTGGCCACGATATAAAGGCATACATAATTATAAAAGAACTAAAGTTAGAAATATAATGAACATCATGTATTTGAAACAAAGCAAGAATAATAATGTCATGGATGCATGAGTTTGCAGTTCATAAATCAATAATAGTGGCAGGCCCAAGTCATAACCTCCCAGCCCATACCGGGCGTTACTCATGAGTCTACCTATAGCATGCAGTATATATCCGGTTCCTTTTCATGATCTTTCATCTTTCCGCTTTATAAATCGGGACCCGGTCCCACAAGTTTATTTGGACCACTAGAAATACCGACTGATTTTCTCACCACCTCGGCCAAGGTATCTGCTGGTTTTCTCACCACCCCAGCGTAGTATCTGACTGGTTTTCTCATCACCCCAGCCTGGGTATCTTTCCAAATCAATCCATCATCTCATATCCAACTCATCAGTACCTATATACATAGCTCCCAAGTTCACCGGCTGGAGTCTGTCCCGTAACCAATTTCACCGCTGGTCAGACGTTCGACGACTGCAGATTTACTAAGGATCCAAAGCTCATCCGGTGCGGCTGCCCACCTACACCCGCGTCTAATGCCCATCGGGCGATCATATATCTCTAGTGTCCGGTGATCACACAAAGAAAATCATGATTATCTTATTACATGCTCAGTGTCGTTTAAATCCCAAAGATTCCTCGAATCATGCAACAATCCTAACATTTCAAAATGTGCAAGTATAGAGATATATAATCATAATGCATAAAACAAATCTGATATGCAAGTTAAAGCATTTCATTTGAAGAACATTTTAAATAAAGCAGTTTTGGTTCTAAGAAATGCCTAATACAAGGCACGAAGGAGAAGGGAAGCCACTTACAGTTAAACGCTCTAATTTTTTCTTCTTTTATCGCTTCTGCTTTGAGGTCGTATGCCGATGCCCTAAAATAGTTTAAGATTGAGAATTAGGAGAGCTTAAAGTGATAGAAACATAATCGACAAAACGAGGTCTCTTAAACTAACTTTAGTTCTGGCCTAGACTCTTCAGGAACCCTAATCTCAATTAGAATGGTTAGACAATGGTCAATCCCTGTTCGATTAATCTGACTCAGATCAGTAATCAGAGTTCGTGAAGTTCTATCCTACACGGGGGAAACCCTAAATAAGCAACCTAACGAATTTAGTTAATCTTGTCTAAGTCGGCCAAACCGATCGGGGTTCGACGGCTTACAAAAAGGTGAGTGAGTTAAACTGACATGCCAATAAAAATGCGGATAGTTCAAAATTCCGTCGCTCGGTTAAAGTCCGATAAATTCGATCTCAGGTAAAAGTTCAACAAAACCGCATCTTAATTGGTGGCTCGGAAAATTGTCTATCGTTGCTATGCGGACCTTCGATTTCTAATTTGTACGGGATCATGATCACGATTATTTCCCTTGATATTAATACAAGTTTAACGTTTTGGTTGGAATTATCGACGAACGGCCCTGACCACGATTGGGTCTATGATCTTCAAAAACTTCGACGCCTTAACTACTATTGGCAGTGATTATAAAATTCGCATTTAGCAATTCTGCCGGCAACGCATGTGCTTAAAATGTGTCACCATGCGACGACTCATTCGCATCAACTCTATTCTAGCCTAATTGACCTAGTAACAATCATTTCAATATATTTTATTTGTTTATTATTATTATTGTTACTATTATTATTATTATTATTATTATTATTATTATTATTATTATTATTATTATTTGTTTAACTTATTTCTCATGTATAATATTTCCATTAATGGCATTTGTACAAGTACTTTCATTATTTTCATTATTATATATATATGGGTTAACATCCATTCCAATTGGTTTTGTCCCTGCCACTTCATATCTAACACATCTGCATGTCAATAGTTGTTATTCCCCCATGATAATTTATCAATATTATGATACTTATTATACACCTTGCTCAATATCCATATATTCTTTTGTTTATTCCTTTATGTACATTAGTTTCTTAACTCAATTACAATTTGTTTTCTATTAACTATATGTACCATTTTCTTTTGACTAGCATATGTTGACAACGTAAGTGCATTGGTGATGACATTGTCACTATTCACAAGTCTATTATTTATTTCATTTTAAAAAGGCTCATATCCATGTCACCAATATTTTATGCTTTTCTAATGGTTCTCATCATTATTTTATGTCACTTTCTTATATTATTATTTTCCTTTCATCTTCTATGCCTATGTAAATTTATGCCCATATGGATATTAACGTTGTTAAACCTCTCATTTACTTTTTTCACATGGAGACGTCTTGGACATCTTCATTGATTAGACTACCTTAAACCATGCAAAGGTGGGCCCAACTCGGTGGGGACCACACTACAACTGAGCCAGGTGGTACAATTAATAACAATAACCATTTGGATGTTTGGCTAGTAGGAGACAAGTGGACTTACATACAAGAAAAGAGGGTTGCCACCGCTTCAACTTGGCCAACCCAACAATTAGGTGGTGGGGGCAATTCCGGGTAGGTAAGGCAGCGTGGGTTGTGTATTGGTGATGCGAGGGGGATTGGTTGGGGAGTTTCATCGAACATATTGTGGGGGTGATTTGGTAAGGGCTGAATAGGAATGGTTGCTGGGGTTGTACGGCCAGGATGATCGGGGTGGCCACGGACCATGGTAGGGGTTAGACAGGGTAGTGTTGTGTCCAGGTTGTAGGCCAAGTGCTGGCCATGACCAAGCTAAGGTTAGGTTATGGCCTGATCAGTGTGTGGCTTGATTAGTGCATGACCAAGCTAGAGTTGGGGTTGGGACATGCACTGACAAGATTACTCCAAGTGCATGGAGCGAATGTTAGGGATTTGAATGATGCATGGTAGGGTGGCCCGATTATTGGGCATGTTGGGTTAAAAGTGGGGATTGGGGACACTTGTCGAATAGGTGGTAGGCTAGCATGATGCACAAGCATGCACTAGGCATGGGGTGTTGGGTATTTTGCCGAATAGATGGTGGGCTAGGTCGGCTGGGTGCACACACAAGGTGGTTGGCTGAACGGTTGATGGGGATTCGAGCATGATCCAAGTCATGACCAGGGCGTGTTGGGCATGCTTGGTTATGGCCTGGGTTGTAGGCATGGTTGTAAGGTAGGGTGGTTGGTCATGGGAAGGGCAAGGCGTTGAGGAGGTCTGGGTTGGGCATTTGGTCGAGCCGTTGGAGGGAGTGATCTGGGTGTGTATGGATGGCATAACTTGTTTGTGTTGAGCATTTCCTCAAACACTTGGAAGGCATGATCTGGGCACTGACCAAATACCCAAAGGGCACCAAATTTGATGCATCCGACAGCCTTCATGGTGGGAGCCACGTGTCCCACTAACTGACACATACGACATGGATGTTGGCCACTCCTTAGGTGGATCTATGATCCAAACTACACCCGAAACAGTGAATCTAACCGTTGGATATGAAGTCATTTACCTATGTTGGACTTGGCTGTGAAATGTTTGAGCCATCGATGAAGTGGACCTGCAACCCAAGAACCATTCTGATTTGTGATCTAAAACGTTGGATGGAATTCTTTTCCTTGGTCAATTTAAACCGTGGGATAATGGCTATGTGAACCCACAAAAATGACACACCTGACCCTTGCTCCGGCTCAGCTCATGACACTGCCATGGCTGGCTGCTGTGCGACTCAATGATGGGTCCATATGGACCGGCTAGCATACTACAATCGACCCCCCACCCTTAACATTTAAGAAGACACGGTGGAAATCTGAAAATTTCCAGATTTGCATCATGTTTTCCACTAACAAAAAGGAAAATAACAAACAAAAGAAAAAAAAGAAATTTATTTGACTTAATCAAATCAAAACATTTCTTTCAACTCAAATTAACACAGCATACTGGATAAACCCCAGATCTATATATAAAAAGATGGAGACACGAAGAAGAAGGTGGGGATTACTTACCCTAATTTACTCAAAATTAGGGGTTTCATGTGCCTCTTCGAAGTTCTCTTCACCCTCTATCACACATGTCGGTTGCAGCCTCAAGGCCCACTTCAATCTTTCTTTAACAGTGGATGTTTGTTAACAATGAAAAGTGGGCTTATTTTCATAAAATTTGGTTTAAATAACAAGGAGGGTAACATTGGAATTTCCCATGCCAAGGGACATGTGTCCCATGAGTGTAACACCCAAAAGCTATGTGGTGAATATACCTCCATGTGTCACCCACCTGGTAGATTTCTTGATGGGCAAGTTTATATGGTGACAATAAGGTGGGGTCGGTTGCATGGCATTATGTTGCATCCGACGACACTGATTCATTTTGGACTCGAATTGCCCAATTGAGCTAGAGAACTCCGATTTTTATGATTTCATAGTGTAAATTGAGTATTTCGACGAGCTCTATTCAATGGTACGGTCCGATTTGTCTAAAAACCCATGATTTCCATCTTGATTTAGAGATCTCTTTACGTGTATCTCGAGAAAGTTTGAAAGCTCCATTGATATAACGAAAGTGACTAACCGAGAATAGTCATGGGTACTAGGGTTATTACTACACCTCCCATTCTATCTTCATTCCGTAATGGCATGATGGTAATATTAAAAAGGGCAAGTTTGTCTTCTCAATAAACTTAGGACACATTTGTCATTTGTTTAAAAGTGTTGCCCACACATGTCGGCATCCTATGGTGCAACTCGGCACATGTCGCAATATATGGTGTGGTTGGCGGGGATGGTTGATATCCCTAAAATGTTCACTACGACGTATGGAGGTTACACCAATCAATTGTACACTCGAAAGTGCTTTCCTTCTAAAATACGATGGGGATCGATCATCAATGATCAGACCATACGGATGCGAAGAGTGTTCAGTCCTCTTCAACCTAACGGTCTAGATGAAAGTCGGGTGATGAGAGCATGGTGAGATTAAGTTAACATGGTAAATCTGACACCTAATTTAAGTCAATTATGTGTTAAAATGGAAATTCGAACATATCGTAACTCCCGAGATGACTAAGGAAGTGATGTTACTGTGATAAGAGAGTTCCTATAGTTAAGGGCATCTTAGGATCATGAGGTATGACCCAAACTCGAGGAAAAAGTGATCGAAAATGGGTCCAAAGTCCTGGTAGGGGACCCGAATACCTCGAAAAGAACCCGAAAAGTCGACCCAAAAATCTGGGTCATTACATGACGGGGGTGATAGGTACCCCCAACCAAGTTGGAGCACAGGAGACTGAGTGGATCATCAGTCGACATACACAGGATCGATGTGATCGATCTCAAAAGTCTGAATGAACAATACGTCAAGTTCATGGAACTGTTTTAGACGCTGCCCATTGACCTGAAAGGAGGAGTGATCCTTGGGATCCTCAATAGTGATTGCCCCAAAGGGTGTGACTACTGTGACCGTATAAGGACCGATCCACCTAGATTTCAATTTCACAGGGAAGAGATGAAGACGGGAATTATAAAGAAGGACCTTCTGTCCTGGATGGAACTCTTTTCTGAGGATGCTCTTGTCATGTATCCACTTCATTTTTGCTTTGTAATTCTTGGACAAGTTGTACGCATCATTTCTGAGTTCTTCTAACTCATTCATTTGAAGTTTTCTCTCCTCCCCTGCAGAGTCGAGGTCGAAGTTGAGTTTCTTAATGGCCCACAGGGCACGATGTTCAATCTCTACCGATAGATGACAAGGTTTCCCAAAGACGAGACGATAGGGAGACATATTGAGTGGGGTCTTGTAGGCGGTTCTGTATGCCCATAAAGCATCAGTGAGACGAGTAGACCAGTCTTTACGTGTGGTATTGACTGTGTTCTCCAAGATCTGCTTGATCTGACGATTAGAAACCTCTACTTGACCACTAGTCTGTGGATGCTAAGCTAGGGCAACCTTGTGGGTTACCCCATACTTTTTCATTAATTTCTCGGATATCCTATTGCAGAAATGGGTGCCCCCATCACTAATGATGGCCTTAGGGGCACCGAATCGGGCGAAGATGAACTCCTTTCGGAATTTGACCACCACTTTGTGGTCATTGGTCTTGGTGGGAATGGCTTCTATCCATTTGGATACATAGTCTACCGCAAGGAGAATGTACTCAAAACCATAGGAAACGGGAAAGGGGCCCATGAAGTCGATGCCCCAGATGTCAAATATTTCATCGACCTGGATGGGAGTTAGGGGCATCATGTTCCTCTGGGAGATGCGGCCTAGATGCTAGCAATTAGGACAAGTTTTGCTGTAGATATGGGCATCTTTAAATAATGTGGGCCAGTAGAATCCGCATTACAGAACTTTTTCTGCAGTTTTCTTAGTACTGAAATGACCACCACAAGGTTGGTTATGACACGAGGACAAGATATTGAGTTGGTCTGACTCAGGGACACAGAGACGAATGATCTGGTCAGGACAGTATTTATACAAATAAGGGTCATCCCAAGAGTAGTACTTAACTCTTGCTAGGAATTAGCTTTTGTCCTGTTTTGACCAGTTTGAAGGCATTTCTTCGGTAACAAGGTAGTTGACAATGTCAGCATACCAAGGATTAACAGAGATGGCTAACAGTCGTTCATCTGGAAAGGTTTTAGGGATGGGCTGGGTGTCAAAGGATGACTCTAAAGTCAGTCTAGACAAGTGATCAGCCACTACATTCTCAGTTCCTTTCTTATCCTTAATCTCGAGGTCGAATTCCTGCAGTAAGAGAATCCATCGAATTAATCGAGGCTTGATTTCCTTTTTCAACATGAGATAACGAAGGGCTGCATGATCAGTGTACACAACCACCTTAGTGGCTAAGAGGTACTGACAGAATTTATCAAGGGCGAAGACTACCGCCAGGAGTTCTTTCTCAGTGGTGGAGTAATTCATTTGGGCAGAGTTAAGAGTTTTGCTCGCGTAGTAGATCACGTGTGACCTTTTGTCAACTCTCTGCCCTAAAACAGCGCCTAATGCGTAGTCAGAAGCATCGTACATTACCTCGAAAGGTAGAGTCCAGTCCGGGGGACGGATAATGGGCGCAGTAGTGAGCTCAGATTTGAGACGCTCGAATGCCTTGACACAGTCAGCATTAAAGTCGAAAGGACTATCTTTAACCAGAAGATGGGACAAAGGTCGAGCGATTTGAGAGAAGTCCTTGATGAATCACCTATAGAATCCTCCGTGTCCCAAAAAGGATCGGATGTCACGCACAGACTTAGGAGTAGGCAAAGTCGAGATGATATCGATTTTTGCTTTGTCGACCTCAATGCCCTGATGGGAAATGACATGTCCCAGAACAATGCCCTTCTTCACCATGAAGTGGCATTTCTCCCAATTGAGGACAAGTCGCTTGTCCTGACAGCGTTGAAGTACAAGCCCTAGATGGTTCAGACAGTCATCAAAGGATGACCCAAAGACTGAGAAGTCGTCCATAAAGACTTCGAGGAATTTTTCCACCATGTCAGAGAATATGCTCATCATACACCTTTGAAAGGTTGCGGGTGCATTGCAGAGGCCAAAGGGCATGCGCTTGTAGGCAAAAGTGCCAAAGGGACAAGTGAAGGTTGTCTTCTCGTGATCCTCAGGGGTGATTGGTATTTGATTATACCCTGAGTAACCATCGAGGAAGCAGTAATAGGAGTGACCTGCGAGTCTCTCCAACATTTGTCTATGAAGGGTAAAGGAAAATGGTCCTTCCTAGTGTTGGTGTTGAGTCGTCGGTAATCGATGCAGACTCTCCACCCTTTCTTCAGGCGCTGGGTTACCATTTCCTTGTTCTCATTTTCCACAACTGTGAATCCTGCCTTCTTAGGGACGACATGAATAGGACTCACCCATTTGCTATCGGAGATGGGGTAAATGATACCCGCATCTAACAGTTTAAGGACCTCATCCCGGACTACATCCTTCAAGACGGGGTTCAACCTCCTCTGGTGTTCTCGAGAGGTTTTGGATTCATCCTCAAGATAGATGTGATGTTGGCACACCGAGGGGTCTATGCCACGAATATCATCTATAGTCCAACCTATCGCAGATTTGTGCTCGTTGATCAGCTCGAGAAGTTTTTTACGTTCACTCTCAGACAAAGCGGAAGCAATAATGACAGGGTAGGTTTCCTTAGGACCAAGATAGGCATATGAAAGATCTGTTGGAAGTGGCTTGAGCTCCAATATTGGAGCAGATGGAGTAGAAATAGGTGTCACAGAAGACACAGATTGAAGAGGTTTGACTTCAGTAGGTAAAAGAAGGATGGGTTCTCTGGCCATGGTTATCAGAGGCTCGAACTCGATGAGTGGAGCGGGGATCTCTATCAGTGGAGCAGTCTCCAAAAGATCATTGAGATCAGAAATAGCTGACTCTGTTGCAAAGTCAGCTCCAAAGTGTTCTAGACACTGCTGAAGAATATCTTCGGTGGAGTCCGGGATTAGACTCTCAACGGCACACATTTCATCGGTCACTTCGCGATCGGCATCTTGTTGCATTAAACGAAAGATGTTGACCTCAGCTTTGAGGTTACCGAAAGCAATGGACATGTTTCCATCCCGGCACCCGATGTGTGCGTTAGCGGTGGCAAGGAATGGACGGCCTAAGATGACCGGAATGCGGTTATCCTGACACGGCTCGGTGTCGAGAATGATAAAGTCCACAGGATAATAAAAGTCAGCGACTTTTACTAGGACATCTTCAATGATTCCTCTTGGAATCTTGATGGACTGATCAGCCAATTTCAGGGTGACATTGGTAGGCTTCATATCTTTCAGTCCTAACTGTTGATATACCGAGAATGGTATGAGGTTAACACTAGCCCCTAAATCTAGCAAAGCAGTGCAACTAAAGTTGTCTCCAATTTCACATTGGACAGTTGGGCTACCTGGATCCTTGTGTTTGATCACACTATTGCGTTGAATGAACGCTGTAGCTTTTTCGGCCAAGAAAGCAGCTTTGGGTACATGTGTACACCGCTTGACTGTGCACAAGTCCTTGAGGAATTTGGCATAGGAGGGGATTTGCTTGATAGCAGAAAGGAATGGGATATTAATCTGGACATCTTTAAAGATATCTAAGATCTCAGAGAATTGCTGATCCCGCTTATCTTGGACAAGTGTGTCCGGGAAGGGAGGCTTTACTCGACAAATGGATTTGTCTTTAGCCTTCGATTTTTGCACATGGATATCTGATGTAGGTGCAGAGGTAGAAGAAGCAGAGGTAGGATTGGTACTAGTTTCCTCTGTATGAGTGATGGGTGCTGGAGATGGCACCGGCGGTGGTTGGACTCCCATGTCCACAGTTTTTCCAGATCGTAGGGTGGTTACAGCTTGCACCTCCCCTTGACAATTCTCATTCTGGCTTTGAGATTGGGAACCGATCTCATATACTGCTCCTTTGGCATATCCTTTTGGGTTAGCGATGGGTTGGCTAGGGAAGATGCCTTTAGCTTTCTCAGCTTCCAGGCTGCCTAAGCGTTGCTCTAGACGAAGCATGGATTGCTGTTGCTGTTGCTCTAGGCGTTGCATAGATTGAGTAATGAGTTGAGCTAGAAGGTCCTCGATACCGGGTTTGGGGACCGACTGTTGGGGGGCAGCTAATGGGAGCTGAGGTACCAATTCGCGACTCGAGTTCATCGGGGCATTATAGTTATAGGCTGGAGAATTAGTTGGGACAATCGATTGGTTCTGAAAGGTCTGTGGGACTCTTTGCTGATTCTGAAATGTGCTCGGTTGTCCAGAGTATTGACCCTGTTGGAACTGCTGGTTCTGAGTAGATGGGTACTGATTCTGCTGATATTATCCCTGATTGAATTGCCTATTGGGTTGATTGAACCCAGGAGGATACATGCCCTGAGGTTGACGTGGAGGTTGAGCTTGTGGTTGCGTAGACTGAGGCCTCCAAGAGAAGTTAGGGTGGTTTCTCGTGTCCGGATGATAAGATTGACTATACGAGTTTTGAGTGGGTGGTTTGTATGTGCTGAAAGCACAAACTTCTTCCTGAAGAGGATTTGACCATCCTTCATTCAAAGGACAATGCTCAGTAGTATGGGAGGGTTACAGACAGAGGGTGCAGGATTCCATAGAGCTCTCATGTCCCACATGCATGACTGGGGTAGATTGTTGAGTAGGCTTTTGTACTGACACAGCCAGTGCCGAGACTGACTTGCTCAACTCTTGAATGACAGATCGAAGCTCAGTATCAGCTGTAGCATCATGTCCCTTGGTTGTCCTTTGGACCGAAGTGGTTCGACTAAACTCTGAGTCAGTCGTCCAATGTTGAGAATTTTCTCCTAACTCTCCCAAGAATTTGTATGCATCGGTCGGAGTTTGGTGCAGGAATTTTCCTTGACACATTGACTCTACCATGGTCCGGGACTCATCAGTAAGTCCCTTGTAGAAGACGTGGACAAGATTGCCCTTGTCGATGCTATGGTGGGGACACTTAGTCAGGTAGTCTTGGAATCTATCCCATGCGTCAAAAAATTTCTCATCGGACTTCTGTCTAAAGTCCTGAATGAGTTGCTTCATTTGGTTGGTCCGAGTCATGGGGTAGAATTTAGACATGAATTTGCCCACCAACTCTTTCCAACTGCTGATTGAATCAGCGGGTAAGGAGTAGAGCCAATCTGAGGCTCGGTCTTTGAGCGAGAATGGGAAAACTCGCAGACGCACATTGTCATCATTGAGGTTCTGATTCTTGAAAAGTAGGATGACATGTTGGAATTCCCGAATATGGGAATAAGGGTCTTCTCTTGGGAGACCACGAAAGGTAGGCAGCATTTGGATCGTCTGCGGTCTGATCTCAAACTGTACTGCCGTAGTAGGTGGGAGAATAATGCAAGTGGGTGGATTCGCAGAGATAGGGGCGAACGTCTCGATAAGAGGTCGTTCGACTGCCATGACTACAAAGGTAGTAGTACTGGGGGAGGCGGGTGGGGAAAGAGATGGGGAAGAATTCAGTAGAGGATCCACTGTAGGTACGTGATTCTCAGATCGAACCAAGCGTTTGTTCGAACGATTCCAAACGGGCATACGCTAATGAGGCAAGCTCTATACTTGGCAAAAAGTTGCCAGAGAGGAACACTATCCTAAATGATGCACACCAAGCACAGATAATCCTATTCTTAGCCAGAAGACTACATAGGGGTCGAGCTATCTGGGAGAAATCCTTAATGAATCTCCTGTAGAATCCTCCATGTCCAAGAAAAGATCGAATGTCACGCACAGATTTAGGAATTGGTAGGGTCGAGATAATATCAATCTTAGCTTTGTCGACCTCAATACCCTTGTCAGAAATGACATGTCCTAGCACGATTCCTTTCTTTACCATGAAGTGGCATTTTTTCCAATTTAGGACAAGTCGCTTATCCTGACATCTTGCGAGTACCAGACTCAGATGTTGGAGACAGTCATCGAAAGAGGATCCAAAGACGGAGAAGTCATCCATGAAAACTTCTAAGAACCGTTCGACCATGTCCGAAAATATACTCATCATACACCTTTGAAAAGTCGCAGGTGCATTGCAGAGGCCAAAAGGCATGCGACTGTAGGCAAAAGTGCCAAAGGGATAGGTGAACGTGGTCTTCTCATGGTCCTCCGGTGCAATGGGAATCTGATTATATCCCGAGTACCCATCTAGGAAGCAATAGTAGGAATGACCTGCAAGACGTTCCAATATCTGATCAATGAATGGGAGAGGGAAATGGTCTTTCCGAGTGTTGGTATTGAGCCGTCTGTAGTCAATACAAACTCTCCATCCTTTCTTTAAGCGCTGGGTCACCATTTCTCCTTGATCATTTTCTACAACAGTGAAACCCGCCTTCTTAGGTACGACATGGATTGGACTCACCCATTTGCTATCAGAGATGGGGTAAATGATACCCGCATCTAGCAATTTTAGAATTTCATCCCGTACTACTTCTTTTAGGACCGGATTTAACCTCCTCTGGTGCTCTCTAGACGTCTTAGAGTCGTCTTCAAGATAAATGTGATGTTGACACACAGAAGGGTCTATCCCACGAATGTCGTCAATGGTCCATCCTATTGCTGCTTTGTGCTTTTTTAGCAACATAATCAGTCTCTCTTTTTGGGACGCAGATAGGGCAGAAGAAATGATGATAGGATAAGTCTCTTCAGGACCAAGATAAGCATAAGATAGTTCAGAGGGTAGAGGCTTAATCTCAAGTTTCTGATCAGTGGAGCTTGATTCTTCCTCCTCTACCGAGATAGAGTTGACAGTAGTAGGATCTCTGATCATGGTTAGCAGAGGCTCGTACTCAACAATAGGAGGAGGAGTAGAAATCAGTGTAGCTGACTCTTGGATAGTATTATCCTCAAAAATTGTTGACTCCCATTGGAAGTCAGTATCAAAGTGCTCTTGGCACTGTTTCAAGATATCTTCGGTGGAGTCCTGAATTAGACTCTCAACGGCACACATTTCATCTGTCACATCGCGATCGGCATCCTGTCGCATAAGTCGAAAGATGTTAACCTCAGCCTTTAGGTTGCCAAAGGCAATTGACATATTCCCGTCCCTACGCCCGATGTGTGCATTAGCGGTAGCAAGGAACGGTCGGCCTAGAATGATCGGGATCCGATTATCCTGACACGGTTCTGTGTCGAGGATGATGAAGTCTACAGGGTAGTAAAAGTCAGCTACTTTCACTAGTACATCTTCAATAATTCCCCGTGGAATTTTTATGGACTGGTCGGCCAGCTTCAGAGTGATTTTTGTTGGCTTCATATCCTTTAGGCCTAACTGCTGGTATACCGAAAATGGTATGAGATTCACACTACCTCCTAAGTCCAACAAAGCTGTGCAACTAAAGTTATCACTGATTTCACACTGCACAGTAGGACTTCCCGGATCCTTATGCTTAATTACACTGTTGCGTTGGATGAACGCTGTAGCTTTTTCTGCCAAAAAGGCATCTTTGGGTACATGCGTACGCCGTTTGACAGTGCATAATTCTTTCAGGAATTTGGCATAGGAAAGGATCTGTTTGATAGCAGATAGGAAGGGGATATTGATCTGGACGTCTTTGAAAATGTCTAAGATCTCTGAAAATTGCTGATCTCTTTTGTCTTGGACAAGCCTATCCGGAAAGGGAGGCTTAATCCGACAAATAGATTTGTCCTTCACCTGATATCTTTGCACTGGGATTGTAGATTTTGGTGCAGGCTTCACAGCATCAGAGGTAGATTTTGAAATGTGTTCCTCTGTGCTAGGTTTAGGAATAGGAGCGGGAGATAGCTCTGACGGTTCTTTTACTCCCATATCCACAGTCTTTCCAGATCGGAGTGTGGTAACAGCTTGTACCTCTCCTTGGTAGTTTGGATTCTGTGACTGGGAACCGACCTCATAAACTGTGCCCTTGGCATTCCCTTTAGGATTTGCAATAGGTTGGCTAGGGAAGATGCCTTTGGCTTTCTCAGCTTCTAAATTCCCAAGACGCTGCTCTAGGCGCTGCATGGACTGGGTTTGCTGCACAATAAATTGTGATAAGAGGTCTTCTAGACCGGGTTTAGGAGTAGCTTGAGCAACCAGTTCACGATTTGAGCTCATAGGGGCAGAATAATTGTAGGATTGAGGTGCAGTTTGACTTAACTGCAGATTCTGGGGATTCTGATTAGGTGCCTGTTGACCAGAGTATTGTCCTTGCTGGAATGATCGAATCCGATTAGACGGGTATTGACTCGTCTGGTTCTGACTCTGTTGGTACTGTCCCTGTTGGTATTGCCTGTTGGGTTGATTAAACCCAGGAGGATATGTGCTCTGCGCAGGTCTTTGCTGTGGAGCAGACTGCTGCCTCCAGGAGAAGTTAGGATGATTTCTCGTATCAGGATGGTATGTTTGGCTATACGAGTTCTGGGTAGGTGGTTTAAAGGTATTAAACGCACAAACTTCTTCTTGGAGTGGAGGGGCACATCCGTCATTTAAAGGACAATTTTCAGTAGAGTGGGAGGGCTGTAAACAGATATTACAGGGTTCCATTAAGTTCTCTTGACCTATATTCATGACTGGGGCAGAATGGTGAACAGGCTTGTGTACAGACACAGCCAGGGCAGAGACTGACTTGGTCAACTCTTGAATGAGGGATTTGAGTTCAAGGTCAACCTTTGCTTCATTTCCCATATTAGTTTTCATTACCAGAGTATTTCGACTGAAGTCATTGTCAATCGTCCAATGTTGGGAATTTTCACTTAATTCTCCCAGAAATTTGTACGCTTCAGTAGGAGTATTATGCATGAATTTTCCTTGGCACATGGACTCAACCATAGTGCGGGACTCATCAGTAAGTCCCTTATAGAAAATGTGAACCAGACTGCTTTTGTCGATACTATGATGTGGACACTTGGTCAGATGATCCTGGAATCATTCCCAAGCTTCATAAAATTTCTCATTGGACTTTTGTCGGAAGTCCTGTATGAGTTGTTTCATTTGATTAGTACGAGTCATGGGGTAAAATTTGGACATAAATTTTCCTACAAGTTCTTTCCAATTTGTGATAGAATCTGCAGGAAGAGAGTAAAGCCAGTCCAAGGCTCTATCCTTTAGAGAGAAAGGAAAAACTCTCAGTCTAACATTGTCATCATCAAGATTCTGATTTCTAAAGAGCAGGATGACATGTTGAAATTCCCTGATATGGGAATAGGGGTCTTCTCTGGGGAGACCTCTAAAAGTTGGCAGCATTTGAATAGTTTGCGGCCTGATCTCGAATTGTACCACCGCAGTAGGTGGAAGAACAATGCATGATGGCGGGTTGGCTGAGATCGGCGCATACGTCTCGATAAGGGGACGTTCGTCTGCCATAACGATGAAGGTATTTTCTCTGGAAGAGGGGGGAGGAAAGGAGGATGGGTGATGAATAGTGGAAGACTCCACTGTAAGAGAATGATTCTCAGATCAAATCAATCTACGATTAGATCTAGTCCAAGCGGGCATGTGCTGAAAGAGCAAGCCTCTAGAGTCGGCAAGAGGTGTATGAAACCAAATGAGCCTAGATGATGCACACAGAGCAACAAATATTCTTAACCTAAACAATCAGGATAGTATTATGAATTATCTTGTTAGTGTAGGGATAGTGTAGATTATGACAGTGGGCGGACCACTGGTTTATCTTCAAATACCCGCCGGACTAACTTTTCACTCTGTAGGTTCTCACCAGGATACACTCTTCAAAGCAAATCCGCTAGTACTAACTCAAGTTGACTGCAAGATAATCCGAAACCTAGACAGACGTGCGGCACATCGGCTGACTTAAGTACGCCCCAGACTAACTGGATTTGTCAAGCGTGAAGATGAGTTTTCCCAGAAGAGGAGCTAGGGTTGGTTCGTGTTCCTAATCCGATACTAGCTAATCCGACAGACAATCAAGGAGGCCACTTACGAGCTCGGTATACTTGAGTAGTAGGGACCTATGGGTGTGTTAGATAACAGGGACCCGCACTCATGGACTTAATCGACTTGATCTTTGAAGGGGTCGCTTTGTGTGGAGTTTTCCTCGAACACCGATCTAAGTGGGCTCTATTCTTGATTGATTTTAATTCTTGGCTGTGGTTGCACAAAAGCTGGAATGACGAGGTGAGTGATGAAATTCCACCAGTTTCAAGTTAGAGCTGGGTTTGCTCTTTAATGTATTTTATTACGGCCAAACCAAGCAGTTCCGATAATTTTTGCGAAAGCAAATAGACAATCGGCACAGTATTTTGCACAATGAGCAAGATCGCACTCAAGGTGAGGTATAGAAACTTACCTACCCGTTGGCTACGCACGGGGTCTCCTCCGTGAGATAGGGAGGGGTATCCAAATGGGCTTGGGCCCGACTCCACCTCTTTGAGCTTTCGCTCCCTACTCACTTGGTAAACGCAATCCGTAATCACGTTAGTCCACAATGGTCTATGGTATGGAATTGGAAGGTATACCGCCTTTGGGGTTTCAAGAAACACGCAATGATTTAAGGCAGGTAATGTGAATTAGTTCCAATTAGGGTTTAAAATTCAACTTTAGCTATTCCCGAATTAGGGTTCGGAAATATCTACTTTTGAATTACCCGGAGTTGGAAATCTTCCAATTTGAATCAAATAACCAATGGTGATCTAACTAGAAATGGCAGAATTGAAATCTGGCCCTAATATTTTTGGTATTTTTAATTAGTTAATTATCTAGCAGTTATTTTAAAAGCAGAGAAAATAAAGTCCTAAGTTATTACAACTTTGCACTCGGCCGTCCGAGGCATTAAAATAATAAGTGGAAAATGTGAAAAATAAAGTGGAAAGTTTCCGATCTGGATCGGATCTTCAATATTAAGCAGCTTTTCGAATTCCTGTTCGTCTTTTTGCAATCCCGTCAACCGAGCGGCAGCGGCGCCATTTGAAATTAGGGTTTTTCCGCGTCGTTGATTACGGAAACCCTTGTATTTCAACAATATTTATAATTTCCTCCGATTTGGTTCACTTTATCTGCAAAAATGCAGACTTGCACAGTGGCTCGTGTGGGGTATCGTCCGCACTCGGGGTTAAGGCAAATAAAGAACAAATTAATAGAAATCTGCTAGAAATGATGGAAGAGGTGAGAATGGTGAATCGGTGATTTAAAATAAGCTTTCGTGTTTCAGAAAGAGAAAATGATGAAGAAATTAAACTGAAAACAAAAATAAAATACGAGATAGAATGAACTGCTCAAATTATGAACTCAAATCACTTTATTAAATTCAAATGTCAAAATACAACTTTCAATCGAATAAAACATGCTGATTAAATAATTAACTAGAAAGCAATAATAAGAGAGACAAAATTATAGAGAGAGAAAATTAGAGATAGAGAAAGAAATGGTAGAGAGAGAAAGTGAGATTTAGAGAGGGAGATGGTTGCAACTAGAGAGCAAAACAAAAGAAAAGATAGAGAAAATAGATTGTAAGATAGGTAGAGAGAGAAAGAGATAGGTAGAGAAAGTTAGAGAGAGAAAGGGAATTCTAAAGAGAGAAAACAATAGAATACTTGATAGAGAAGATGGAGAGAATGAGTTTTACCTTCGGGCTTACCAATATTTGCTTCAAGTGAGAATGACGACCAGCCAATGAGGTGGACCAAGGTAGCAACTACGGTTGGTGATAGTGTTCATCCAACCGTTGGAAGAGATCAAGTGATTGGTACACGTGCAGCAAGAGAGTTGCTTGCTACTTTGGATGGATGGTGTGCCAGCATGCAATCTTCTTGTGGAGGTGCTGGCCTATGAGCAATGCGCAGACACGATGGTTGCTGTTTGGACCAGCACTGTAGAAGACGTTGAGGATTTGAGAAGGATGAGATGAACGGAGTGAACCACTTGAGGAGTGTAGCAAGGAGGAACAATGCAAGGTGCTGTTGGGTACACTCTTCAAAGGAGGAGAATGTGCAGACCTGCACTTGCAAAAGATAGAACGCAGGTAGCAAGTCACCACGGTTTGATTGAGGGGCACATGGGTGTAGCAACCATTGAAAATAAAGGTGATTCTGCCACGTCTTGCAATGGTGGGTCTTCTTTTGGGTTCACAGCAAACTGGGTGTTGTGGAGGACGTGAATAGGTGATGCAGGTGGTGGCCGCTCAACACAAGAGAGTGCACAACGTTAAATTGAGTTGCTGTGGAGTTCTAGCAATGGTGAACCACCAAGGTGGATGCGTTGGCTGTGTGTGCACAATAGCATGGAGGGAATGCGGCAGTTCGTTGCTGACTTGCTTAGGGCTGTGGTGCACAGGGACGTGAGGAGAATAGAAAATAGTGAGATGCAACAGCAAACGAGAGTGGCTAGGGGCAGACGGTGGTAGGTGCTTAGATGATTGTGCAGCGGTGGTAGCAAGCCGTTAGGATAGAAGGAGATGCAGGGGTGAAGTTGCAGGCGGGAATACTCGTTCAGTTGTAGATCTGCACACTAAGTTGCAGGTCTTGAGATAGAGTATGAAAGATGGCCAACCAATAGCAGCAGTGTTGAAGGAGGAAGGAGAACCAGTCCGGCGATTAAATTCGCCGGAGTTGCTGGTTTCAGACGGTGCTAATGGTAGAGGAAAATGGTGAGCCGTTGGACGATGCTGGAGTGTGGAAGACGCTCAACTGTGAGAGATGCAGGTGAGGAGGAACCCGAAAAGAGCACCTGCTTACACGGTGATCATGGAGATGAGGTGTTTGCCGGCCGGAGTTGCTGGTTGCAACTCCGGGGAGGATGAAATAAAGAAGAAGAAGGATGAGAAGAAGAAGAAGAAGATGAAGAAGAATTGCAACCGGTGAGAGCAATGGAAGAGAGGGGTGTGATGTGCTGGTTGGGGGAGCAATTCTGGCGAGCTTCTCGCCGGAGTTAATGGTGAAAAGAGGTGGGGGGTGCTGGCTGTCACACAGCCACCCAAAATCTTCAAAGGAGAAGCGAGAGAAGAGAGGGGTAAGAAGATATGGAGTTTTAGAGGGGGAGGGAACCAGCCGTTTGGGCTGTGAAGGTTGCTAGTTTGGGGAGCTCCGGCGATCACACTTCAAGAAGAGGAGGAAGAAGAAGGAAAGAAAGAAATCAAGGGGGAGGGAACCAAAGAAACCCAAGGTTTCTCTCTCTTTTATAGGAGTAGTTTGTTGTGGGAGAGAGAAACGTGGGAATGAAGTTGGGGATTGATGAGAAGTGGTCAAAGTTGACCACTTCTCCCATTGGCTTGAATGTGGGCTTGTGAGAGCCCATGGGTTTATGTTGGCCACTTGCTTTGATTGGGTCATTACAAGGATAATTGGCCCGTGGGCCTTGTGAGATGATGAAACTATGATAATTGGATGAGATGAGGTGGCAGTTTGACTCGGTCCACAATTGGCGGACCGTAGGATCTGGAAAGATCCAACGGTCAGATGAATGATCTAACGGTCGAATTGAAGATCTAACGGTAGAAGAACTATGAGAGATGGAATAAAGCTAAAGGAGAGAAGATCTGAGGTTAGATGATGGAGATCAGAGGGTTAGGACGATCGATCTAAGGATTGGATGGTGAGATATAGGCAATTCGATCATGGAGAGGGGGATCGGATGGTAGATCTGGGGATCTAATGGTAGGATGAGATGATCTACAGGTTAGATATTAGAGTCTAGAGAGATGGAGAGAGAATTAGGAGAGAGGAGAGAAAAAATAATACAAAATAATGGCAAAAGAGCTGGCGGAGGGTCATGAACCCTGATCTTCAATGTAATCTTCCGTCAGCTTTACCAATTACGTAAGCCATCATTTTATGTCAGTTGGTGCGGCTTTGAATCACTTTAGCTCATCTCTTGGTCTTCAGCTTTTCCTCTCTCTTGGTTCTTTATCTGGCTCTACAATCCTCTAACTTGACCCGTACTTGGCCGGTATCTTCTTGTCATAGCTTGTTGACTCCTTAAGCTTTGATATTAGGCTTCTATGGTTGATCGTGTGCCCGCAAGTCTCTAAAATCGCCCGATTGGGTTTCCTGCGAGAGAAAAGCACGTAATGAGACTTAATCAAAATGGCTTCATATCTAGACTATCCGAAATGCGTATATTTCATGCAAATAGTCGATTTTCGTTTAAAGATTGCGCTCTACGCATTGGAAGAAACTCTTACGTGAAAAAGTCGACGAAAAGACAAGTTTTGCGTAGGAGAATGCGACATCGCTATAAGGATAATGGCTTAAAATAAGCACTTTTGAGCGAATATCAGCCTCCAAGAGAAGTTAGGGTGGTTTCTCGTGTCCGGATGATAAGATTGACTATACGAGTTTTGAGTGGGTGGTTTGTATGTGCTGAAAGCACAAACTTCTTCCTGAAGAGGATTTGACCATCCTTCATTCAAAGGACAATGCTCAGTAGTATGGGAGGGTTGCAGACAGAGGGTGCAGGATTCCATAGAGCTATCATGTCCCACATGCATGACTGGGGTAGATTGTTGAGTAGGCTTTTGTACTGACACAGCCAGTGCCGAGACTGACTTGCTCAACTCTTGAATGACAGATCGAAGCTCAGTATCAGCTGTAGCATCATGTCCCTTGGTTGTCCTTTGGACCGAAGTGGTTCGACTAAACTCTGAGTCAGTCGTCCAATGTTGAGAATTTTCTCCTAACTCTCCCAAGAATTTGTATGCATCGGTCGGAGTTTGGTGCAGGAATTTTCCTTGACACATTGACTCTACCATGGTCCGGGACTCATCAGTAAGTCCCTTGTAGAAGACGTGGACAAGATTGCCCTTGTCGATGCTATGGTGGGGACACTTAGTCAGGTAGTCTTGGAATCTATCCCATGCTTCAAAAATTCTCATCGGACTTCTGTCTAAAGTCCTGAATGAGTTGCTTCATTTGGTTGGTCCGAGTCATGGGGTAGAATTTAGACATGAATTTGCCCACCAACTCTTTCCAACTGCTGATTGAATCAGCGGGTAAGGAGTAGAGCCAATCTGAGGCTCGGTCTTTGAGCGAGAATGGGAAAACTCGCAGACGCACATTGTCATCATCGAGGTTCTGATTCTTGAAAAGTAGGATGACATGTTGGAATTCCCGAATATGGGAATAAGGGTCTTCTCTTGGGAGACCACGAAAGGTAGGCAGCATTTGGATCGTCTGCGGTCTGATCTCAAACTGTACTGCCGTAGTAGGTGGGAGAATAATGCAAGTGGGTGGATTCACAGAGATAGGGGCGAACGTCTCGATAAGAGGTCATTCGACTGCCATGACTACAAAGGTAGTAGTACTGGGGGAGGCGGGTGGGGAAAGAGATGGGGAAGAATTCAGTAGAGGATCCACTGTAGGTACGTAATTCTCAGATCGAACCAAGCGTTTGTTCGGACGATTCCAAACGGGCATACGCTAATGAGGCAAGCGCTATACTTGGCAAAAAGTTGCCAGAGAGGAACACTATCCTAAATGATGCACACCAAGCACAGATAATCCTATTCTAAGCAATCAGGATATATTTTAGGAATTATCTTTGTTAGTTTTGAGGCAAGAGTAGATTATGACAGTGGGCGGACCACTAGTTTATCTTTTAACCGCCGGACTAACTGTTTTGCACTCAGAGGTTCTCACCAGGCTACACTCTTCAGAGCGAATCCTTTAGTACTAACTCTAGTTAACAACAAGGCAATCCGAAGCCTAGACAGACGTGCGGCACAATGGCTGACTTAAGTACGTCCCAGACTAACCGGATATGTCAAGTGGATAAGAAGAGTGTTCCCTCGAGTTAAGCTAGGGTTGATGCGTGTTCCTAGTCCACACGTAACTAACCGCCGAATAGTCCAAGATGCCACGTCGAGCTCAGTGTACTTGAGTAGCAGGGACTTATGGGTGTGTTAGACAACAGGGACCCACGCTCGTGGTCTTATTTCGATTGGATGTTAAGCGGGTTCGCTTTGTGTGGATTTTTCCTCGAACACCGGGCTAATTGGCTCTACTTCTTGATTCTTTTTAATTAAATGGAGCCTTGGGATCAAATCAGTTGGAATGATGAGGTGGGTGATGAAATCCCACCAGTTTCAATTGTGGAGCTGGGTCTGCTCTCTTAGAGTTGATTGATTAATGGTCACGCCACGCAAGTCGAAGAATATGGATGCGAAAGCAAATAGACAAGCGGCAATGAGTCACCCAACGGCGCAGTATCGCACTCAAGGCGAGGATAGAGACTTACCTCCCGTGGGCCACGCCACGGGGTCGCCTCCGTGGGTTAGAGAGGGGTATCCTAATGGGCTTGGTCCCGACTCCACCTCTTTGAGCTTTCGCTCTCTACCTACACTGGATTGTGTTCCTGCAGAAACAGTTAGATCGCACTGTCTAGGTATGTGGGATTCTATTTGGAAGATCCTTGCCTTTTTAGGGTTCACTGAACAAGCACTGAATTTAGGCAAGTTTTTGAATTAGTTTCCAAATTCGAGATGGGTTAAAATTTAGGAATTCCCAGATTGGAAAATACCTAGATTGGAAAGTTTCCCGAACTGTGGAGATCTTCCAAGAAAGATTTGATTGCGAGATCCCTTATAATTTTGGAAAATTTACCAAAATTGAAATTCTACTAGATTTGGGGCATTTTCTTTTGCAGACTTTTCCAAATTCGAAAGATTTCTAAAGATAGAAATTCTTCTAAAGAGGAAACTTCTAAGAGGGGAAACCCTAATTTAGCAAAGTTTCAAGATTTTAGAATCTTTCCAAAAATCGCAAATCCTAGATTGGTGATTTCTAAAAATCTGCAGAATATGAAACCCTAATTTTTTTGAATTTTGAATTTATTATTTTTTTTTGTATTTTCCACTTAATCTAGGGTTTCTAAAAAACCCTAGAATAAGATCTAGCAGTTATATAGAAAGCAGTTACAAATTGCACTCGGCCTTCCGAGGCATTAAAAATAGTAATTTAAAAACTGCTAAAAATCAACAAAAACAAAAAATAGAAAGTTTCCCGAGAAGGTCAGGCTGGCCAAATTGAGCAGCTTTTCACTTCAGCAACTTTCTAATTCCGTCTTTACGTCCTTTTTCGCACTCCCGAACACCCGAGCGGCAGCGGCGCCATTTGAAAGTAGGGTTTTTTCCCGCGTTGTTGGTTACGGAAACCTTAATTTCAACACATTTTTAATTATCTGAGATTTATTCCTGCAAAATAGAAAATTGCTTGCATAGTGGAAAGTCGGAGTCGAATCCGCACTCGGGATTAGTCAGATTAGCGCGATTCAGAGCAAATAACAAAATTTTCCACTGAAATTGCTAAAAAGAAATGATGGAGGGATGAGAGTGGTTGTTCGCTTTAAAACATGATATTTTTAGAGAGAGAATTTATGGACTATCGAAAGCATACGAAATAATGAAGACAATAAATTGAACTGAAAATAAACTATTTTATTAATCAAATTAAACTAAAAGAAATACATTGCTTGAATAAAAAATTCCCAACTAAAAAGCAAACAAATTGGCGTGAGAGTTAGAGAGAGAAATTAGGAGGCTAGAGAGAGAAAACTTGAGAGAGAGAGAAAATAGTACTAAACCTAGAGAGAGAAAGATGAGAGACTAAAGAGATTTAGAGAGAGAAAGGATAAGAAGAGAGAAAAAGTGAAGAGAAGCCTAGAGAAATGAAAGAGGAGAGAGACAAGCTTACCACTAACTTACCGTGATTTGGGAACGGTCTACTGAACGCGTGGCAAACTCGCAGGTAGGGAGGGAGGCAAAGGCGATAATGGTGAGAAGGTTGGCTGCACCCCGGAATATTAGGGAACCAATGTTGCTGCATGTGCTCTTGCAAGGACGCGAATGGTGGTTGGAGCTGTGAAGAGGTCGCTCCCTACTCCATCTTTCTTTCTTCACCCTCTTTCTTCTTTTCTTTTTTTTTTTTTTATTTTTCTCTTTTTTTTGTGTTTTTTTTTTTTTTTTTTTACCGTTGAGAAGAAGAAGAAGGTGAAGAGGAGTGCGGCTGGAGAGGCTAGCAGGCAGTGGAGGTGGTCTGCAAGAAGGATGAGAGGTATGGACGGTGATGCAGGAGCAAGCGCACGGCGGAGGATGAACCAGCAACGACGTGGGGGCGAGGTTGCTGGTTCGGGCGGAGCTTCTTGGTGGTGGAGATGGTTGCTGCCCGCGGCAGCAAGCTGTGCTACGCACAGGTGGAGGAGGGAGCAACAGAGGAACCTTTGGGTATTGAAGGAAGGAGATGGCGGTGAAGGAAGAGGTGACCGGAGTTGCAGTTCAGGCAAACTGCAGGTGGGAGGCGGTGGTTGCTGGTTGAGGAGCTAAAGCTGAGTTGCAGAGGAGGAGCAACAGCAACAGCAGCAGCAGTAGCAGTAGGGTGGAGGTGGGGATGGTGGTGTTTTGCTCAAGAGAGGAACGTGGGAGAGAAGATGATGATGGTGCAGGCGGTAATGGAGGTTGCCGGAGTTGCAACCTGCAACTCCGGTGATCTAAAAAAATTAGTTTTTTTTTTTTCTTTTTTTCTTGTGATTAGCGGCTTGGGTTTTTCAGAGGAAAGGAAGAGGCAGCTTCGAGTGGGAAGAGAGGAGAGAAGAGGTGCGTGGGGAGAGGTGCTGCTGGAATGTGAGAGAATGGAGAGGGGGCAGCTTGCTCTTGCTGTCATGGACGTGGGAGAGAAATGAGGCGCTTGGTGGCTAGGGTTTTGAAGGCATTAGAATGGGTGTGGGGGAAGATCCAATGGGGGAAAGAATGGCTGGCCATTCCATGTCGCCTTATAAGGGTGGATGCCCAGCCATAGCAAGTTCCCACAATCCTTCCCTTTTGAAGAATGTTTCCTTTTTTTTTTTTTCTTTCTTTGCAAAACATCCACGCCTTCTTATTTGCCGACTTCATTTTCTACACATGGGAAATTATCCTACGCATCTCTTTGTGTAGCCATCCATATGCATATTCTCAAATCCACCACCTGATCGGCCAATAACCTTCCCTATTGTTTAGAAAAATCTCTTGTATAGTAGTGCCAACCCTTCCTTAGTTTGTAAGACGCATCCTCTCTCGTTATGTTTCACACAATTCCCAATCTTTGTAGGGCATCTTGTCCCGATGTCCATGCATGTTGTGAACCCCAAACAAGTTCTCGCATGTCACCACCATCTATCATTTTCGTTCAATGCCACATCATCCAGTTTATTGCTTCTTTCATCATGTGACAATAAAATTTGGGTTCTACCATGTCTCTACCATTTGACGCTTTATGACCCACCTTGTTGGTCCATTACTCGGTCCTTGTACTAGGTAAGTACTCCTATTACATGATGGTCCATATACTTGGCCTGCACCTTTTTGGGCCTGAGCTCTCTTGGGCTTTCGTGATTGAACACGTCTCGTATCTCATGAATTGTCTAGGTAGGGTTCCTCATCTTGGCCCATTCGTGTGGCTCGTCGACCTGGCCCATAGGCCCACATCTTTGGTTCGTTACCTTGGCCAACACACATGTTGTCCCATTGGCCTTTAGATATCTTGATCGCCATCCCATGGAATAATCAGCATCACATGTCCACTAGCTCTTTCGGCTTACCATCGGGCTTTGGACATTGCATCCCGGGTCTTGCATATTCTCCAGATAGGATTCCTCAGCTTCATCATACACTGGATATGTTAAATATATGCCCTCTTCTACCATGCTTGCTTGCCTACGATAGATTTCCCTCATCTCATTAACATGGTCCACTGGCTCATTCTCTCTCTTGGTTCTCGGTCTGGCGCTTTGATTATCTGGCTCGACCTGTACTTGGCTCATATCTTCTGAACATAGCATGTTGGCTCTTTAAGCTTTGATAATGGGCTTTTATGGTTGATTGTGGGCCCGTAAGTCTCAAGAATCGCCTGATCGACTTTCCTGAAATAACGAAAAGCGCGTAATGAGACGTCTTCATATCTAGACTTCTAAAAATGTGTTTAATGCATGCAAATATACCATTTCATCCAGAAAAGTGTGTTCTATGCAATGAGATAGACTCTTACGTAGAAAAGTGGATAATTAGAGCAGTTTTACATAGGAGAATGCGATAACGCTAAAAGGATAATTGCTTAAAATAAGCACTTTTGAGCGAATATCAATATCCTCTCAGAAATTTGAAATCATGTATTCCCTTATTTTTTTACACTTGACCTAAGCCTCATTACAACCCAAGAAAGTCCTACTTGATTCTAAGATAGCACGATCATAAAATGTGGAGATTGGAGTAAGAGAAGCTATAGAGTTTGATTTGACGTTCTCGAGTGAAATGATATTCCAATCATGAGATCGTCTTCTGTTAAAGGTGTCCTTCTTTCAAATAATACATATGTGAGATCTTTGCTTTCACATCTCCTCACATATAAATTGAGAGAAAAGAAGGAAACCATTCTTGAGTGATTCCATTCTGAGTGGTTTACAAGTGAGAATTGAGGTCGAGGCATACAAACTTATAGGTGATCTAGAAATCTTTACTGCAAGATGATGAGAATGTTGAGCACACACACACACGCAGAGTCTAACTATTCTGGGTCCTAATTATCAGTCTGTAGACTTGCCAAAACTTCCCCACTCGTTGCTAACCTGTAACTATTTTTGCATCCATTCGATGATTTCAAGAACGGTGTTTTCCCAAAGCTGATATGAAAAAGTGTGTAGCATATGCAGAGCCCTTTTAAGCTTATTTATTTTAGACTAATTGCTAAGGATTGGCAATATGCTGGTTGGGGGTTGTGATATTCGCTCAGAAGTGTTTATTTTAAGCAATTATCCTTTTAGCGTTATCGCACTCTCCTACATAAAATTGCTCTAATTATCCACTTTTCTACGTAAGAGTTTCTTTTGTTGCGTAGAATACACTTTTCTGGATGAAATGATATATTTGTACGCATTAAACACATTTTCAGAAGTCTAGATATTAAGTCATTATGATTATCTCGATACGTGCTTTTTCTGTTGTAAGAAGCCCCTTTCGGATGATGCTCTTATGCAAATCAACCTAAAGGTGATCATCAGACCAGTGAACCAATGAGGGACTGCAAATGAAATTGGATGTCAAAAAGCAGAAGAATCTGGACCGGATGAGCAAATCCACTCATCTCAAAAAATTTCAACCGAGAATTCTCAAGGTCTGCCATGCAAGGGCGATCAAACCCATAGCCTAAAGGAGAATGCTAGAACTCAAGACCTCATGTCCGTTGTACGTCTAGCCCATATTCAGCTCAAAAAAAATAGTGGGCCACATCACCAAAATCATGAGCCAAATGTATGGGCAATTAAAGCACACACAATGGACTGAAGTAGTATCCACAGTTTTAGCAGGTAGTTGGTGAAATAAACAAGTGGGCCAATTGTTAAGATCAAGGGTGATCCAAGTTGCTCGATCATGGAACAAGTGTGGGATAAGTTAAGGACGTAATTGGAAATTTAACAAAAGTGGGAGAACACGTGATTTAGCTTCAAGAATATGAATGGAAGGTTGTCAACAAGGCACATGAAAATATGGCTGAAAAGTGAAAAGATCGCTGCTGATTTGGAAAGGGTGTGGGGTTGAATATGCTAACCCTAATCATAAGAAGATCAAGGGTGATGCTTGCAAAGAAAGGAACATGCCCGTGTGATTGACGTTAGACAAATAAAGATAAACTAGATCAAGAAATGCATGTGGCAGTGATTGATTGGCACAACCCATAGAGGTATGGACTGTCTTGATGTTTACAACCATGAGGTGTTGCTAGATTAACTTCCAACTGAAAAGTGAAAAGATTGTTGCTGATTTGGAAAGGGTGTGGGGTTGAATATGCCAACTCTTATCATTAGAAGATCAAGGGTGATGCTTGCAAAGAAAGGAACATGCACGGGTGATTGACGTTAGACAAATAAGGATAAACTAGATCAAGAAATGCATGTGGCGGTGGTTGATTGGCACAACCCATAGAGGTATGGATGTTCTTGATGTTTACAACCATGAGGTGTTGCTAGCTTAACTTCCAACTAAGGAGAATATAAGTTTGGAAAACATGGAATGACTTTGACAAAACTAAGAAAGATTTTACAATACAAGGAAAGTCAAGGGATAAAAGTAACTAAAGGAAGGTGGCTGGGTAAGAAACTGATTACATTTTCAAAGCATGAAAGAAAAGATTAATGAGAGTTGCTATTTTGAAAATAAAGAAAGAAGGCAACGATGGACGGTGATCTAGGAGGACTTGTTGGCATGGAAGTGGGGCCCATCTCCTTGACACATGGAGCAACAACCAGCACTTCCAAGATGGACGGCTATGGATGTAAACAAAGGGGCTTTGACATGTGAGGTAGCAGGGTTTAAAGTCATAGCATGATGGACCGTATGAGGAGGGATTGCTATATAGTGAGGAATATATCAAAAAAAAGAAAAAAAGAAAAAGAAAAGGGGGATGATAAGTTGGACGTCCAGCCCTAAGGGAGATTGGGACCGAACCCTAATGAATATTGATAAGTCTCGATTGTCAATTCCCAGGAATACTTAGTTCTTCGGTGATATATATCGTTGTGTCTCGAATCCCTTGAAGACTGAAGAGTCAAAGACCAAGTGAGCTTCGACAAAACAAATCAAAGAATGATTAAAGCTGAAGAAAAATCAACCCAAGTGCTCAAGATCAATTGAATGCAAAGTCAAGTTATCAAGCTCAACTGAAAATTAAGTCAAAAGCTCAAGTACTTTCTCACTCAACGAACGTTCAACTATGAAGAAACTCGTGTTGCAGTTACTTACGCAAATCTGAGGGTAAAACCGCGCAGTGCCAGCGGATATTGATTTACCCTAGATGGCTAAGAGTTAGTTAGGGATCATGCGTGTGACAAGAAGAGAAATTCTAATAATTTTGGGAGAATTCAATTTTGGACAAAGTGGTCCAGCCGACCGGCCTTTATGAGCGGGCGACCGAAGGTTCAGTCGACCCTAACTCTCGGGTTCAGGAAATTGGTGAGTAAACCTGAGCGGACGATCGACTAAAAGCTCTATCGATCGAGGTCCGGTCGATTGGCCAATAATGCGATCGACCCCGCTCGTTTCAGATCTCGTTTGACAAAATCTCTTATGCGATTAGTGATGGGAGGCCTACTTATAAATTAGAGCCCTCTCCCTTCATTAAAATCAACCCAATCAAGAGATCTCTATACTACATTCTTTGATTATCATTCTTTGAGTCCACAGATCTGGAATTTTAAAGAGCTCACCTGTGCAAATCTGTACATCCTTTGTGAAGGCTCTAGATTGTTTGAGAGAGCTTCACATGAGCAAATTTGGTTCATCTATTGTGAAGGCTGCCCTAATTGTTTGAAAAGATTACGAAGGATATTGTTTCCTGCAATCATCTTCTTCCAAGAAGAGGATCGTTATTGGCAGAGCGTCTCTGTGGCAAATTCTTCTACGAGGATTCACCATTTTTATTGAATTCATCAAAAGGTAAGTATCTCATAGAACAAACCTTTTAGATTGACTTCAATATTATCAAACCTGAATTATTTGTGATTGGTGGATGAGTGAGTACTCATCAAATTGAGTTGAGGACGGTGGAATCCTTGAGAAATTCGTTTCTCTAAAATACTACGAGCCTAATGTAACTCTCTAGGTGAATTGAGAAGTGATTCTCGTATAGATCGAGTTGAGGATTATAGATCCATGAGAAGAGGGCTTCTCTAAATAGACTACTGGCCTAGGCTGTCACGCCCCGAATCTGGATATCCAGATACGACCCCAAAAATCCGTGGATCGACCCGTACCCGAACCCAGAGGTGATCCATGAATGTCCCCTAGTGATCCAATTAGATCAATTAGACTACTAAGGTTCATTCGAAAACCCATTAAGTAAAAAAAATATAGATGTAGAAAATAAATAATTAAAATAATTCATAACTCAAACAATTCAATCAATCAATTAAGTATGGAGAGATGGAGGTGAGAACATGCTCTCAATCAAAGGACTACATGCCCGTGAAAATAAATAAGTAATGTTTTAAAACAATCAAAATAAAGTCTTCTAAAGTGTGGGGATCGACTCCCAAATCCCCTCCGATCTCCTCGAATGCACCGGAGTCTTTCGCCTCAAAATCATCCAACATACCCAGCTCCTTAAAATCTGAAAATGGTATCAGTGTAGCACCGTGAGCTGAGGCCCAGTAATACAACAGTGTGCATAGTATGATATCATATTATACAAGTTTTTTTAATCAATGTATGCATCTCAATTGTATAATAGGGATGACATGAATATGAAGGTGAATGCAAGTGAGTACTGGATGCCAATGCAACTAGTACCCATAACCACATAGGGTCTTCATCTCCTTCCCACACTGGGAGTGGTCTCATCGACCCATCTGCAGGATATAATAACATCTGGGGCCTTTCACCCTAGGGTACCGAACCCTGATTTATTGATAAAACCAATATAAACATATATAATATACTTCAACCCCGTTCCCTTATGCACCTCTTATATGAAATGACGTGATGATCATGGTATGACAACAAGATAGTACTAGGGCTACATGGCATAAGTACACATGTATTTAACATTTAAATAAGAATATAAAATGAAACATGATCATCAAAAGTGATAACATGGGAACGAATTAGGGTTAAACATGAATAACATGTGACAATCACCAAAAGTCACAATCAACACGGATGAACAATATAAGTGAAAATCGCAAGTGAATCTAACACAACATTGCCGAACCCTATGAGGATCCATGACACAAGGTCGAACCCTAAAGAGAGATCCAAGATACATGGCCGAACCCTATGAGAGATCCAAGACACATGGGTGGGATCCCTATGTATACAAGTCTAAGTCAAACAAGGCTAAAACCTTAATAGTCAATAATCATGACTGAACCACTAACAATTAATAGGTTTTTATAAAAAAAATATACTGTCTTATAAAAATCATAACTAAATAAATATAAATTAGAAAAATATAAACTCAATGGATTCACAGAGGATTTTAGAAAAAATAAATAGAAAAATATTCAGATTCAAAATATCGGTCAAAACCCTTAATGAAGTGGGCCAAACAGAATCTGGAATTCTGGGTTTTACAGAAAAGTCCCGTACATTTAAAAAATCATAACTTAATCAATACAAATTCGAAAAATACAAACTTAAAGGTTATAGAAACTAGATTTACAGAGGTATTTAGGAACAATAAATAGAAAAATATTTAGATTTAAAATATAGGTCGAAACCCTTAATGAAATGGGTCGGACAGAATCTGAAATTCTAGGTTTTATGGAAAAGTCCAGCACATTTGAAAAATCATAACTGAATCAATATAAATTAGAAAAATACAAACCCAAAGGTTATAAAAACTAGATTGATAGAAAAATAATTATAAAAATATAAATCAAAATCTTAAGTTAAGTGGACCGTATAAAATCTAGAATTCTGGTTTTTTTGGTAAAGTCCAACAACTTAGAAAAATCATAACTTAATCAATACAAATCAAAAAAAATACAAACTCAAATGTTCTAGAAACGATTAATAGAGGTATCTAGAAAAAATAATTAAAAAAATATTTAGGTTAAAAATATAGATTGAAATTCTAAGTGAATTGGACAGTGTAAAATCTAGAATTCTAGTTTTTTTTGTAAAGTCCAACAACTTAGAAAAATTATAACTTAATCAATACAAATCAGAAAAATACAAACTCAAATGCTCTAGAAACTAGATTGATAGAGGTATCTAGAAAAAATAATTAGAAAAATGTTTAGGTTAAAAATATAGATCGAAATCCCAAGTGAAGTGGACTGTGTAAAATCTAGAATTCTAATTTTTTTTGTAAAGTCCAACAACTTAGAAAAATTATAATTAAATAAATATAAATCAGAAAAATATAAATTAAACGGTTTTGGAAATAACTAGAAAAATATTTAAGTCTTAAAAATACCACAAAAATTATAAAGAAATGGCTATCTATCATGAGTACCAAATAAGTCATGGCCAACCCATCATAATGGCACCAAACAATAATCAACTCAAGAAAAATACACTAAATCATGCCCAAATTAATTTATAGTTAAGATCTATCATTATATAATGAATGAAAAGCAATAACTTGAAGAAGAACAAGCATAGGATGGATCAAGCACACTTACCTTAAGGTTTCTTGAACTTTAATGGAAATCAAAAGTTTCTTCAAATTTGAAAGTTGTCGGATCGTCTTCTCCTCGGAGTATGTTCTTCCATTCGGAGTCCCCGTCAATTCTCCTTTCTTGCTCGAGTGCGATCGGTGCCCGAATGAAGGTTTAATAAAGTTTTCTCTATTCTTTAATGGAGTTTGGTTTGTGAAAACTTCTAAAGCTTTAAAGTTTTCATAAGTAGGTTTAGGGAAGGATTAGGGTTTCTATTTTAGTGGAATTCGTAACTATCAAAGGGATGACTTTTTCAACCCTCAAAAACTTATATTTTACACTACTTATGGTTTAAAAATGGGCCCAAGGCCCATATATAACAACTGGGCTTCATTTAAGATTATTATTAAGCCCAAAAGGCCTCTAGATTGGCCATACGAGCCCACCCAACAATCATAACACAAATAATTATAAATTGATTCAATTAAACTATATTATATAATTTAAAAGTTGATACAATAAGGTATTGACACATGTCACACACATAAATCATAAAAATGTTCAAAGCCCTAGAAAAGTGTCAAATGACATCAGAATGACCCGAAAGTGATTCACAGGTCCCACACTCTTATTAAATAAATAAAATATAATTAAATATTATTTTTGAAAAATATAAGAATGGTAGGAAAGTCACATACATAAATCTCCCAAAATCTTCGACTAGAGTTTTCATGTCTCAGGAAAAAGTTCCAAATTTCACAAGTAAGTTGATAAGGATAAAATAAGAATATTTTTGTTGTCTCGGGCCCACAAAATAATTTTTTTATAAAAGTTTTGGAATGTTAGTTGCGGCAAGAAAAAGTCCCCTACAAGTTATAGTTCATTATTCTTAACAGGAATTTAGCCCTAAAGAGCAAGTTTCAAAAATAGCAGATTTTTGAAAGTTGTCAGAATAAAACCAAATTAAACATACATACTCAACAATGATATTAAACCATAAAAATAATAATCGAAGTCTGAAAAAGGTTCAGGTTTTCATTATTAAGTGAATTTACCATAATACCCTAGAACGAAAGTTCAAGGTATTACATAGGCTGACTCTCTAAGTGAGTGAGAGGCAATTCTCATTAGATTAAGGCTAAGTGTAATCTTAGTTGGTTGATTATTTATTTCGATTGAAAATATTGTAATGCACGATTGAAATAATATAATACTACTCGTGGTGAGTATTGGACAGTGGACGTAGGTGTGGAGTCACCAAACCACTATAAATCTAAGTCTCGTGTGATTGTGAATGTTTGCATATTTGTTTCTCAGTTTTTCCCATATCTATGCTCTGTGGATGATTCATATTTTAATTGCTTGATCCTTCTCCGCCTTGTGTGATCAATAATTTTTTAATCCATAAAAAATTCGCAGAGGAATCAAAAATTGTCCTATTCACCCCCTCTAGGACTTAACCTGGTAATTAAAAGAGAATTTCAAATATATATTCTCTTCTAAAGAGAATATAGCTCTCTCATTCTATCTCAAAGAATTCTAGCCGCCCTTCTCACCTCGCTTCTCTCGGCCTCACCTGCACATGCACACGGGAGCACTCACCCCCACCATACCAATGTTGATCCACCGTGTTGCTGCTCTACCTAAATGTCGTTCTCCACACCTGCGACTCGCACCACGTCCTCCCACCTTGCTATCTATCCAGCCACCATCAACCACCATTTTCCCCCAATCGTCGTCCTCTACAGGTGCACCACCATCATCCTTTCCCCCTTCTTCATTGTTTTCAAAAGTGAAAAAAAAGGGGAAAGAGAAAAGAGAAAAAGAAGAGAAGAGGAGAGGAGGACGAACCTTCCATTGTTGCCGCTCCACACTTGCACCGATCACACTAGTCCTACGATCCACTTCCTGAAGCACCAAATGGTGCTGCTACTTGCTGGAAATCACCTTGTGAAGACCAAAAAATGGCATGTAAACTCCTTCGACCTCCTGCTCTTCATCTGCAACTTGTGGTGGGACAGCCAACAACTTCAACTTGTTGAACTGATCACCATCCCTTCACTCCGGCATTCTTCTTCTCCTCCATTGGAGCTTGCAAGGAATATTTTCATATTCAATTTGGCAAAGATTCTGTTTGACATAAAAACATTATTGTAACCGTTCCTACGAGCACTAGTGTAGCATGGAGATGTCATGGTACATATAGTTCACCGACTACTTGAAGACACAAACAGCAAAAATCAGATGGTTGACGAGTGGAGTTGATAGAAAGGTTTTTTCCGTGTCGTCAATTCGGAAACCCTAACTTCAACAATATTTGTAAAATTCGATTATCTGCAAAATGTAACTTGTATAGCAGTACGTGTCGGATGTCGATCCGCACTCAGTGTGAGTTAGCACAATAAGGAATTAAAACTGACAAATAATATACAGAGATAAATGAGAATGGTGGAAGAGATGAGAAGGGCGAGTCGATTTAAAAACAACATTCATTTGAGATTCAGAACACCAAAATATCAAAAACAACTTCATTAATCATCAAAGAGTGCGTACATAAATCAAAATAACAGAAATAAAGAAAGCATGTAAGAAAGCATGTAAAGGGATGAGAGGTGAAGAGGTAAGGGAAAGAAACGTCCATTGAAATCTCAGAGCTAAGGGCGCTACCGATCAAGAAGAGGATCGTCCAAGACTTCGATGAATGCTTCAATCGTGGAGAAGGGTTTTGACAGAGAGGCATCCCATGACCTTTGGAGCTAAGGACGCTACCGATCAAGAAGAGGATCGTCCAAATTTCATGGAATGCTGCTCAATCGAGAGAAGGGGTAAGGGAAAGAAACGTCCATTGAAATCTCAGAGCTAAGGGCGCTACCGATCAAGAAGAGGATCGTCCAAGACTTCGATGAATGCTTCAATCGTGGAGAAGGGTTTTGACAGAGAGGCATCCCATGACCTTTGGAGCTAAGGACGCTACCGATCAAGAAGAGGACCGTCCAAATTTCATGGAATGCTGCTCAATCGTGGAATCCACATCGACTCTTACCGGCCGACAAGGTAGATGTGAATTGGCTAATGTACTATAATGTGCCCTAAAAAGCTCACCTTTTCACTCGCCGAAAGGAGTCGGCCAAGTGAATAGGCGATCGGCCTGAGAAAGTAGTGAGAGGATCTAGAGAGAAAAAATAGACTTAGAGAGAGAAATCTCACTCTAGAGAGAGAACATGGGATTAGGGATGTCACGTCCCTTCCATGTCGTCTAGAGAGAGAAAGTCACTAACTCTAGAGAGAGAAAGTGAGGGTTTGGACACAGGTTTAGGGATGAGACGTCCCTTCCATGTCCGTTAGAGAAAGAGAGAGAGAAAATGAAATGTAGAGAGAGAAACTATGATTTTTAGAGAGAGAAGAGAAATCCTAGAGAGAGAAAGTGAAAGAACATGGAATTAGGGATGTCACGTCCCTTCCATGTTATTTAGAGAGGAGATCTAGAAAGAGAAAGTAGAAGAAGAGAGAGAAAGTGTTACCTTGCAAACTTACCTCGGTGAAGGATCGGAGATCGGCCAAGTTGGCCAATGAGGTCTGGCCATGAGTGAGAGAGGGCTTGCATGATGGAAGGAGGAGCAGCATAGTTGCATCGGCAAGGGAAGAGGCCAAGATGTAGCTGTTGCCTAGTGGAGAAATGGGTAGCGAACCATGGTGTTTGATGATGCGGAGCCCGAGCGAGTTGATCACGGCCTGCATGTGAACAAGAAGTCCAGTGGAGGAGCCCACAGACCTGCTGTAGAGAAGAAAATGGTGATGGAGACTTGCTGGTTTTTCCAGCTGGTTGAGAACGGGTGTTGTTACTTGGTGCACAGGCCATGGAGAACCCAGCTTGCAAGAAGATCACGGTTGGTATGCACCAGCAAGGGGTGGAGAAGTGGAAAACCTGCATATAGCATGTGCTGCAATGGAGGTGTGGAGAAGATGAGTCGTATGGAGGATGACCTGTTGGGTTGACCATTAGCCGGTGGTTGGAGAGGTTTGCAACCGGTGGTCGCAGGTTGTTGCAGCACCGTAGGTAGTGTAGTGCACTCAGCACAGGGATGGAGGCATGGAGGTGATGACGGTGACGGTAGCTGCTGGTGTGGGAGTGAGCAAGAGAAGGAGGCTGTTGCAGTGGAGGTGTACAGAAGAGAGGAGGGTTGCACAGCATGGAAGAGGCCGAACAGCAAGTTGCTGTTTGAGTTTCAAGTCTGCGCGACCCTCAGTCCGTGAGAATCACGACTGAGGAAGAGGAGAAGACAGTGGAAGGAGCTGCTGGTGAAGACGGTGCATTCTTTGGTCGAAAGTTGCAGAGATGACCGGAGCTTGAAGAAGAACCAGTGCCATTGTGGGAGAACGTGGGAGAGAAGAAGCTTTTTAGATCCAGATCTCAAGCCGTTTGCAAGTATGAAGACGTCCTGGCTGCAATCCCGCTAGAGAAGGCAAGGAGCATGGGGGGGGGGGCAAAACGGCTATGGGGAAGAAAACGGTTTGCTGGAGTTGCAGGTTTGCAACTCCAGAAACGTGGAGGAAGATCATGAGGCACATGTACAGTAAGATCTAGCCATTAATGGCAGATGGACTGGCCCACGAGTTGCGGAGGCGATGTACAGCAAATCCGTGGGTTCCCACGGTGGTGCATGGGGGCGTGGTTGCAGGATAGAGCAACACGGTCTGCAAGACTGTCCGGCCATTGGAAAAGATCACGGCCTGCAAGAGAGAGTTGCAGTCCGAACCTGCAAGGGAGAGAAAACATAAGAAGAATGAGGAGGTTCGCAGCAAGTGATGGTTGCTGGAACCTCCGATGAAGTGGTGGAAAGCACCAGCACGGGGCTTGGTCGAGAGAAAGGTTTGGCCAAAGTTGCTTGCAACTCCGGCTGTGCTTGAAGAAGATGGGGAGGAGCTCCTCATCTGTTGTTGCCAATGAGAGAGGTTCTTCCTCTCGTTTTTGCTTTTCCGATAGAAATATAGAGAGTGAAAGTAGGTTTTTTCCGCGTCGTTGGTTACGGAAACCCTAATTTCAACAATATTTATAATTATCCGAGACTTTTAACCTGTAAAATATGAACTTTTGTATAGGGATTCGTGTCGGATGTCGATCCGCACTCGGAATTAGTCGGATTAGCGCGAATAAGAACATAAAATGACAGATAATATACAAGAGAAACGTGGAAGGATGAGAATGGCGAGTCGAGATTAAAAACACATCCATGAGATCCAGAGAAGACTAAAATTATCGAAATCAAATTGCATTAATCAAACTGTTGCTTACATGAAATAAATAACAGAAATAAATAAAGCGGTAAATCTATTCTAGAAAGCATGTAAGAAAGCATGTAAAAAGAGTTTTTAGAGAGAGAGGAAGAAGGTAGAGAGAGAATTTTCACACCTCGGTCGTTTACCGGCCGACAAGGTAGAGGTGAGAGAAAAACTCACCCTCTTGCATTCACCGAACGGAGTCAGTGGTGCAAAAAGGCGATCAGCCTGGGGTATTTACTCTAGAGAGAGAAAGTTACTAACCCATGAGCAAGAATGGAGATCAATGGTCGGATCGAATTCGGCCATGAGAATAGCCTAGTGATTGGTTTGGCCCGGGTGATCGACCATTGATGGAGAGTTCAGTCACGACTGGCTTTGGGAGGAGCCCGACTAGCAAGCGACAAGACTGGATCTGCCATGATCGAGGCAATGATGGATCTAGTGGTTGCCGATCATGGAGAAGCCCAGGGAGGAGCTGCTAGTGCATTGGGAAGCATGTAAGAAAGCTCGCAGCGAGGAGATCCAGGCCGTTTGGAGGCTGCCCTTGGGAGCTTGCTGGTTGGGGTATGAGGAGCCCGACTGATCTGGCCGTTGAGATGAGGCAGCAAGTCATGGACCTTGACTTCCACGTTGAAAGGTGGTGGCGGTGCACATGCTGTTGCAATGGTGGAATGGTTGTGCAGATCTGCAACTCGGTAATGGTGGTGGCGCTAGCAGCAACAGTAGGAAGAGAGGGCGGTGGTCTGTGGTTGCAGGAGGAGGTGTGTTGCAGACGTTGCTGTCTGCACTTGAAGGTGGACTGCAGGGTGGATCACCGTCCATGAAGGGAGATGACGGTGGTAAGATCAGGAACACGTGGTGGCTGTTGTTGGAAGAAGACGCAGTAGCAAGGGGTTGCTGTTCGTTGCTGGGAAATGGAGAAGATGGTGTGCAGATCAGCACGCAGGTAGGAGATGGCCGGAGTTGCTGATCTACAACTCCGGTAAAGGGTGGATGGAGATAATGGCAGCAAGTTTGGGGATGAGCTGTAGGCTCTCCCTTGTGAAGAGGAACTGCAGTTGAAGGGGACCAGACATGGCCGTGAGAAACACGGACTGTGGAAGATGGTCTTGCAGGTTTGGTGGCCAAAGAGGAGGAGAACCGGTGAACGGTCCAAACTTCAGGCCGTGAAGGCGCACTAGCAAGACGATGATGGAGCAAGCTTTATTCAACAGCATGCCTGTAAGTGAGCAGCACAGTGGTTGGTTGCAGATCTGACTACATGCATGGTGGTTGGGTGCAATGAAGGAGAAGAGCACCAAGGTTTCAGGTCGTTTGGAGGCGATAATGGCAGATCGTTGCATTACAAAGATCCAGAGTTGCAGGTTGCGTAGTAGCAGCGAGTATGGTGGTGTTGGAGGCGCGGGAGATCAAGAATTCCACCTGCGTGCTCGTAGGTGCGAGCACCAAGAGGAATGGTGGAGATGCAGGCGGAGGAAGAGGAATTGTTGTTGCTACCGGCCGGAGTTGCAGGCTGCAACTCCGGTAAAGAAAATGAAGAAGATGAAGAAGACGAGAAGGAAGAAGAGGAGAAGAAGGAGGGGGAAGAAGGGGAAGTGATGTGGGGGGAAGGAGAGGAGAAAAGGAGTTTGAAAATTAGGGTTCGTCCCCCTCCTTCCCCCTTTATATAAGCTCCTAATTTCCATTAATGGAAATTAGGATTTTTAGGAAATAAAAAAAAAAAAATATTAAATTTTTTTTTTTTTTTTTTTTTTTTTTTTTTTTTTTTAAGTAAAAACCTACTTTTAAATGGGGAATCTCCCCAATTAGTGGACCCCCCATTTAATTAAAATTATTTTGAAATTCGCGGGGTCCACTAACTGGTCGGACAGCGGGTCGATGAAGATGGGCCCGGCTACTGGCCCATATGGATTGATGATGTCCATCGTCTCACAAGATGATGTGACAGACAGTCTGATGGCGATCGGATGGATGGTGACTTGATTGGGACCCAAATTGGTAAATCGACGGATCTAGAGAGATCCAACGGTCCGATTGAATATCCAACGGTCCGATTGAAGATCCAACGGTCAGAAAGCTAAGGGAGATGAGACAGAGCTGATGGGCAGGAGTTCTGGGGTTAGGTCAGTAGATTCGAGGACCGAGAGATGAAGAGAGAGAGAGAATAAGGAGAGATGAGAGAAAAAGTATCAAAAAAAAATGGAAAAAAGCACTGGCGGAGGGTCTGGAACCCTGTTCTTCACTGTGACCATCCTCACGCTTCTCTAGTAGAGTCGACCATCATTCTTTGCTGACTCATGTGGCTTTAAACGCTTTGGTCCGTCTCTTGGTCATTGGCTCTCCTACTCTCTTCGTTCTTTGGGCCGACTTTTTGGTCCTCTTATTCAGCCCATATTTGGCCCATATCTTCTAGTTATAGCATGTGGGCTTGTTAAGCTTTGATAATGGGCTTTCATGATCGATTTGGGCCCACAAGTCTCGAAAATCGTCCCATCGGGGTTTCCTGCGACAGAAGAAGCGCGTAATGAGACTTTATCAGAACGGCTTAATATTTAGACTTCCGAAAATGTGTTTAATGCATGCAAATATACCATTTCGTCCAGAAAAGTGTGTTTTACGCAATGAGATAGACTCTTACGTAGAAAAGTGGATAATTAGAGCAGTTTTACGTAGGAGAGTGCGATAACGCTAACAGGATAAGTGCTTAAAATAAGCACTTTTGAGCGAATATCAGAGAGAGGGTTAGTTAAAGAGAGATATACATGGTTTCTAAAATTGGGGGAATTTTTGGAGGAGAGAGAATCGGGGAAGCCGTTGGATGACTTGGTCACTAAGGCTAGATGGGGAAATGGGCTTTGTGAGGCCGTGGGCTTTGTATATGATGGTGAAGGGCCTTTGAGGTCCCATGGGTTATTGAGAACCCGTGGATATTAAATGGGTGAAGGTCGTGGGCCATGGGCTTGAGTTTTGGATGCTTGTCGGCCACTTGGCCATAGGCTTTGTGGACCGTTTGGCAAAGTGACTTGTGGGACACTTGGCCATGAGATTTCTGGGCCATTCTTTTAATTGAGCCATGGAATGAATGGGTGGATGGCCAAGATTTTGGCCGGGTCGATGATGGTGGTTTTAGCCAGATAGGCGAACTATCAAATCTGGAGAGATCCAACGGTCCAATGGAATATCCAACAGTGGAAAAGCTATGGGAGATGTGATAGAGCTGGAGAAGAGGAGGTCAAAGGTTAGATGATGGAGATCGGAGGGTTAGGATGATCGATCTGAGGATCGGGGTGGTCGATCTGAAGATCAGATGGTCGATTTGAGGATCTAATGGTTGGATGAGATGATTTAAGGGTTAGATGTTATAGTCTAGAGAGATGGAGAGAGAGGAGAGAGAATTAGGAGAAAGGAGAGAGAAAATAATACAAAATAAAGACAAAAGAGCTGGCGAAGGGTCTTGAACCCTAATCTTCAATGTAATCTTCCGTCAGCTTCACCAATTATGTAAGCCGTCATTTTATGTCAGTTGGTACGGCTTTGAATCACTTTGGCCCGTCTCTTGGTCTTCAGCTTTGCGTCTTTCTCGGTTCTTGATCCGACTCTACGATCCTCTGACTTGACCCGTACTTGGCCTGTATCGTCTAGTCATAGCCTATTGGCTCTTTAAGCTTTGATAGTGGGCTTCTATGGTTGATCGTGGGCCCGTAAGTCTCAAGAATCGCCTGATCGGGTTTCCTGCAATAACGAAAAAGCGCGTAATGAGACTTAATCAAAACGGCTTAATATCTAGACTTCCAGAAATGTGTTTAATGCATGCAAATATACCATTTCGTCCAGAAAAGTGTGTTCTATGCAATGAAAGAGATTCTTCCATAGAAAAGTATATAAATAGGGAAGTTTAACGTAGGAGAGTGTGATAACGCTAAAGGATAATGGCTTAAAATAAGCACTTTTAAGCGAATATCACAACCCCCAACCAGCATATTGTCAATCCTTGGCAATTAGTGCGAAATAAATGAGCTTGAAAGGGCTCTGCACATGCTGCACACTTTTTCATATTAGCTCAGGGAAAACACCGTTCGTCAATTATCATATGGACGCAAAAATAGTTACAAGCCAGCGGATAGTAAAGAAGTTTTGACAAGACTACAGACTGATAATCATGACCTAGAATAGTCAGACTTGGCGTGTGTGTGTGGTCAACATTATCACCATCCGACAGTGAAGAGTTCCAAATCACCTAAGAGATTGTATGCCTTGACCTCAAATCTCACTTGTAAAACACTCAGAAATGATCACTCGTCAGTGGTTTTATTTCTTTTCTCTCAATTTATATGTGAGGAGACATATTGATAAAAACAAATATCTCACATATGTTTTGTTTGAAGGAAGGACATTTTTAGAAATAGACGATCTCATGATAGGAATATCATTTCACTTTGGGAACGTTAGATCAAACTCTATAGCTTCTCTTTCTCCATTCTCTACATTAATGATCATGCTATCCTAGAATCAAGTAGGACTTTCATAGGTTGTAATGAGGCTTAGGTCAGGTGTAGAAAAATAAGGGGATACAGGATTTCAAAGCTTCTAAGAGGATATCTCAATTTTCTTGTATTTTCCTATGGGTATAGCACCATTATCTGTTTCTTTCCCTTCTTTTGTATTTTTCTATTTTTCTCGATATTTTTGAGACTGCTCATTTTTGTTTTCAGCTCTTTTCTATACTTTCTTTTCATCTTTTCTTCTCAGTTTGAACCACTTGTCTTTTTCTAGACTTTTTCTTGACTTTTCTTTTCATAGTATACCCATAACAATCATTTCTCTATCCTTCTCAGAAGTAGGGTCGCGAGTCATACTTCGTAACTGGATTTGGTTATAGGTTAATGGGCTTAACAAGGAAAGGCTTTTCATAAAGGCTCAGAAGGGTTTCAAACGGTAGAGATTTAAGGTAAATTAAAAAGGTGAAAGGTTTAAAAAGATGGCCTAAATCATTTTCTAGGATTTGCACTCTCACGTAGCATGTTTTGAATAGATATAGAAAAAGGTTCTGTCGTAATAATCTAATTTTGATGTCGTTCCGAGTTCCATGATCAATACAAAGGATAATGAGATCTCTCAACAAATATTACGGACATGAAGAAATAGTGAGTCATCTTGTGACTCAGAATTGTAGTATAACTGAAAGTAGGATTTTTCCGTGTCGTTGGTTACGGAAACCCTAACTTCAACACATTTGTAAATTGATCCGATTATCCTGTAAAATGCAGAGATTTGTATAGGGATTCGTGTCGGATGTCGATCCGCACTCGGGGTTAGTTAGCGCGACTCATGAACATGCAATGACGGATTTTTATCAAGAAAACATGGATATTGTAGAAAATATGGAGAGGTGAGAATGGTGGTAGTGATTTTAAAACATTCATCTTTTTAGAGAGAAGTTAAGAGAACCATTCTTTAGATTAATGACAAAATTTAGAACAAATTACCAAACTAAAATTTCTTCATTAAAACTAATATATCAAATTACAAAACTGTTGAGCTTTAGTACAAACATGACAAAAAGAAAGCAAGTAAGATTAAACTATCTAGAGAGAGAAAACTAATTTAGAGAGAGAAAACTAGGGAGAGAGAATCTTGCTAGCTTACCAACGGGAGATGATGAGTGGCAAACAACTTATTGGGGAAGGCGTGGAGGTGGTGAGAAGCACGGTCTGGAAACCCGAATTGGCAGGTGGTGGAGGCGTGATGGTGATGGACGGTGAAGCAAGGCCGGCAAGAGAGAACGCCCAGTTCAATGGTGAGTACGTGTTGATGAAGATGGAGGATGCGGCAGGACTGTGAGGTGTTGAAGGAGGATGGAAGATTGCTGGAGCAAGGGCAGCGAGGTGCAGTCCGGCAACTTGGAGCGCTGATGGAAGGAGGGGGCGGTAGCTTGGTGGAGATTTCGGGTTTGATCCTTCTATGATAGAAAGAAGGCAGCCTGGTGAGTGCGATCTCACCTCCTCCCTCTTCTTCTCTGGTGTGGCTGCTGGGATTGAGGTGTGATAGAGTTTCTGCTGGTGTGCGTGGCTGTGGAGAGAAACGGTGGTGGTTGGAGATGATTTTTTTTTTTTTTTTTTGGGTTCTAACGGCTTGGGTTTAAAAGAAAATGGTGTAGAAGAGGAGGAGGATAAAGGCTGTGATTTTTAGGAGAGGCTGAAGTGGTGTTTTTGGGAGAAAAGGGAGAAAAGTGGTGCAGGTCGCCGGTTTTAATGGAGATTGCCGGAGTTCTGCAACTCCGGCGAGCTCTTTTCTTTTTTTTTTTTGTTTTGTTCCTCCTGGAGATGATGAAGAGAAGTGCAGGAGGTGACGGTAGGGAGAAAGGAGGGGGCTGCGGTGTTGTAGTGCGATGCCCGACGCCAACAAGAAGAGTTGGAGACGGTGGTAATGGAGGTTGCCGGAGTTGCAACCTGCAACTCCGGTGATCTAAAAAAAAAATTTTTTTTTTATTTTTTTTTGTTTGCAGCAAGCTTTGAAGCTTGAAGGGAGGCCGCTGCAGGTGGAAACAGTGGAGGGAATGAGGAGAGTGAAGAGAGATGGGTTGAGACGTCGGAGAAGAAGAGAAGGGCAGCCTCTTTTTTTTTTTTTTTTTTTTTTTTTTTCTTTTGAATCTCAAATCCGGCAAGGTGGAGGACTGCAGGTGACGTTTCTGTGCAAGGGGAGAGACAGAACCACTTTGTGGGGCGGCAAGGGAGTGGCAGGAGATGCACCAGCTTGGAGGAGATGGAGGGGTTATTCAGTCCGTTGGAGAGGAACTACCAGGCGTTGGAGATGAAGGCTAATGGCAGTCCGTTGGAGCAGCAGCAGGTGGTGATGGGGGGAGCAAGGTGGAGGCTGTTGCTCCTATGGAAGATGCTTGGAGATCAGGGGTGGTTCTAGTTGTGGAACGTGGGGGAGAAGAAGGAACGTGGGAGAAGGGAAGGGAAGAGATCGATTGGGAAGAGTGAAAAACGTGGAGAGAGTATGAGAACGTGGGGGAGAAACCCATTAGGGTTTTGGTCCAAATATATATGCTAGATGTCTAGCCACAACCAACTTCCCTTTGCTTCAAAAAAAATCTTAGGACTTTCCATAGTTGTATCCTAAGTTTCTTCAAGAAATTCCCTTCTTTTGCAAAACCAGCCTTCTAATTTGAAAACCACCTTTTTCTTACCTTATGGGAATATTTTCTTGTATGGGCTGGGCTCCACGAGGAATGGGCCCACTTAGTCCAATGTATATTGTCCATATTTCAACACCATTTAATGGGAACTGCCATCCTTCATCATCGTTTGATTTCTAGCAATCCTCCATGGCATGCTACCATGCCATGCGTCCTTTGTGGACCCCAAGGTCATCGACTTTCAATAAATTGGACCATTTGATGTTGTTCCATGCGTGTGAACACTATACAGTGTATTAGGCCACCACATATCCAAAACTGTATTCATATTATCCAAGCATATCGAGTTCTTTGGACTTGCTTTTCGACTTTCTCCTTTATACCCTCTGCTTGATCACCACTTTAACAAGTTGGTATCTTGGCTTAGTGTCGTGGCTTATCAACTTGGTCTCACATCCTGGCTCACCCTTGATGATGTTGTTTTGCTCCACTGGCCTAGTAACATGACCCACTATCAATTTGTGTTTGGATCTTCAATATCCCTTCTGGCTCATATGTGATTTGCGCTTATTTGTAAGCCATGTTAGCTCTTGACTTTGTGATCATAGGCTCTTAAAATTTGCCTAGATCTTCATAATCAAATCTTGGGGGTGCCTTTTGTTCATCATCAACTCTTCCGCCCTTTTGGTTCTTGGCCGGCTCTGTAATCCTCTGCCTCGACCCGTACTTGGCCTGTCATAGCCTGTTGGCTCTTTATGCTTTGATTAAAGGCTCTGGCAGTCAGTTGTGGGCCCACAATCCTTAAAATTCTCCAATCGGGTTTCCTGCGATAAAAGAAGCACGTAATGAGACTTAATCAGAACGGCTTTATATCTAGCCTTCCGAAAATGTGTTTAATGCATGCAAATATACCATTTCGTCCAGAAAAGTGTGTTCTACGCAGCAGAAGAGACTCTTACGTAGAAAAGTAGGTAAATAGAGTATTTTACGTAGGAGAATGCAATAACGCTAAAAGGATAATTGCTTAAAATAAGCACTTTTGAGCGAATATCACAACCCCCAACCAGCATATTGCCAATCCTTGGCAATTAGTGCGAAATAAATGAGCTTAAAAGGGCTCTGCACATGCTGCACACTTTTTCATATAGCTCCGGGAAAACACCGTTCGTCAAATCATTGAATTGATGCAAAAATAGTTACATGCTAGCGAAGAGTTGGAGAGTTTTGGCAAGACTACAGACTGATAATCATGACCCAGAATATTCAGACTCTGCGTGTGTGTGTGCTCAACATTCTCATCATCCGACAGTAAAGATTTCCAAATCACCTCTAAGTTTTTATGCCTCGACCTCAAATCTCACACGTTTAGCACTCAGAATAGAATCACACAAGAAGGGTTTTCTTCTTTTCTCTCAATTTATATGTGAGGAGATGTATTTAATATAAAGAGGCAAAAGATCTCACATATGTTTTATTTGAAGGAAGGACATCTTTAACAGAAGAAGATCTCATGATTGGAATACCACTTCACTCGGAACGTCAGATCAAACTCTATAGCTTCTCTTTCTCCAATCTCCACATTTTATGATCGTGCTATCCTAGAATCAAGTAGGACTTTCCTGGGTTATAATGAGGCTTAGGTCCGGTGTAGAGAAATAAAGGGATACAGGATTTCAAAGATCTTGAGAGGATATTGCCATTTTCTTGTATTTTTCCTGCGGCGTAACATCATTATCTGGTTCTTTTTCCTTTTTTTTTTTTTTTTTTTTTTTTGTATTTTCTCTTTTTCTTGATATTTCTGAGACTGCTCAATTTCTTTTCAGCTCTTTTTCATACTTTCTTTCCATATTCTATTTTCAGCTTGAACCACTTTTGATTTTTCTTCTTTACTTTTCTTTCACGGTATACACACATCATTTATTCTTTTGTCCATCTCAAAATAAGGATAGCCAGCCATGCTTCGTAGCTGGACTGGATTTTTGGTTGATGGGTTTACAAAGAAAAGGCTTTTATAGAAGGGTTCAAGGGGTTTCTAGTGAAGTATAATTCAGGTGAGTAAAAAGGCTGAATGGTTAAGAAAAATGGCCTAAATCATTTTCTAGGGTTTGCACTATCATGTATACTGTCTTGACTGGATACAGAGAACGTTCTGTCGTAGTAATCCAATGTTGATGTCGTTCCGAGTTTTATGATCGAAGCAAAAGATAATGAGATCTCTCAACGAATATTGCGGGCATGAAAAATAGTGAGTCATCTTGTGACTCAGGATTAATGTATACTCTCTGAAATGATTAAAGGCTCGAAAGCTTACTGGGTTAGGTCTCCACAATTCTTCTCACAGGATCTCTAGAATTTCCAAACTTAGGATGACTCTGATGTTGATAGTGTACAATTGTGCCGAATCTGATTTTTTCTGAGTTTTCAAACCTGCTATAGTCACGCTTGAATTGACTCAACGCTAACTTTAAACAAAAATTGACATCCTCAATACTGACTTAACGGAGGTTTTCAGCTAATCAAAGTCAGGGTATTTGACACATTTTTGAAATTCTAGAAAACTTTTGGAGAACATCGGAAATCACCCCAAAAACAAATAGTTTTTTTTTTTTTTTTTTTTTTTTTTTTTTTTTTTTTTTTTTTTTTTTTTTTTTTTTTTTTTTTTTAGAGACATGAGTTTTTGTAAATACCCACCCCCAACCAAAATACAGCACCGTCCTCGGTGCTCATGACCGGGACATAAAATGATAACAAATCAATGATGATGATGCAAAGATTCAGGAAGGATGTTACCAAGTCGGCAGAAACTCGACAGTGTGTGGTACCTGATGATCGGAAGAATGACTGTACCTGCATTTCCAGAGATATAACAGTAATAACAAATGCATGAGACTCATGTACTCTAGGAATACCGGAATTGCCTTTCCGAAAGCGCTAAGTTTTACGTCTTCAGCCAGACATGACGGGGGTGACAGGCACCCCCAACCAAGTTGGAGCACAGGAGACTGAGTAGATCATCAGTCGACATAGGTAGGATCGATGAGATCGATCTCAAAAGTCTGAATGAACAATACGTCAAGTTCATGGAACTGTTTTAGACGCTGCCCATTGACCTGAAAAGAGGAGTGATCCTTGGGATCCTCAATAGTGATTGCCCCAAAGGGTGTGACTGCGGTGACCGTATAAGGACCCGTCCACCTAGATTTCAGTTTCCCAGGGAAGAGATGAGACGAGAATTATAAAGAAGGACCTTCTGTCCTGGCTGGAACTCTTTCCTGAGGATGCTCTTGTCATGTATCCACTTCATTTTGGCTTTGTAATTCTTGGACAAGTTGTAGGCATCATTTCTGAGTTCTTCTAACTCATTCATCTGAAGTTTTCTCTCCTCCCCTGCAGAGTCTAGGTCGAAGTTGAGCTTCTTAATGGCCCACAGGGCACGATGTTCAATCTCTACCGGAAGATGACAGGGTTTCCCAAAGACCAGACGATAGGGAGACATATTGAGTGGGGTCTTGTAGGCGGTTCTGTATGCCCATAAAGCATCAGTGATACGAGTAGACCAGTCTTTACGTGTGGTATTGACTGTCTTCTCCAAGATCTGCTTGATCTGACGATTAGAAACCTCCACTTGACCACTAGTCTGCGGATGATAAGCTAGGGCAACCTTGTGGGTTACCCCATACTTCTTCATTAAGTTCTCGAATATCTTATTGCAGAAATGGGTGCCCCCATCACTAATGATTGCCTTAGGGGCACCGAATCGAGCGAAGATGAACTCCTTTAGGAATTTGACCACCACTTTGTGGTCATTGGTCTTGGTGGGAATGGCTTCTATCCATTTGGATACATAGTCTACCGCAAGGAGAATGTACTCAAAACCATAGGAAATGGGAAAGGGGCCCATGAAGTCGATGCCCCAAATGTCAAATATTTCATCGACCTGGATGGGAGTGAGGGGCATCATGTTCCTCTGGGAGATGCGGCCTAGATGCTGGCAATTAGGACAGGTTTTGCAGTAGATATGGGCATCTTTAAATAGTGTAGGCCAGTAGAATCCGCATTGCAAGACTTTTTCTGCAGTTTTCTTAGTACTGAAATGACCACCACAAGGTTGGTCATGACACGAGGACAAGATACTGAGTTGGTCCGACTCAGGGACACAGAGACGAATGATCTGGTCAGGACAGTATTTATACAAATAAGGGTCATCCCAAGAGTAGTACTTAACTCTTGCTAGGAATTGGTTCTTGTCCTGTTTTGACCAGTGTGATGGCATTTCTTCGGTGACAAGGTAGTTGACAATGTCAGCATACCAAGGATTAACAGAGATGGCGAACAGTTGTTCGTCTGAAAGGTTTCAGGGATGGGCTGGGTGTCGAAGGATGACTCTAAAGTCAGTCTAGACAAGTGATCAGCCACTACATTCTCAGTTCCTTTCTTATCCTTAATCTCGAGGTCGAATTCCTGCAGTAAGAGTATCCATCGAATTAATCGAGGTTTGGTTTCCTTTTTCGACATGAGATAACGAAGGGCTGCATGATCAGTGTACACAACCACCTTAGTGGCTAAGAGGTACTGACGGAATTTATCAAGGGCGAAGACTACCGCCAGGAGTTCTTTCTCAGTGGTGGAGTAATTCATTTGGGCAGAGTTAAGAGTTTTGCTCGCGTAGTAGATCACGTGTGACCTTTTGTCAACTCTCTGCCCTAGAACAGCGCCTAACGCGTAGTCAGAAGCATCGCACATTACCTCGAAAGGTAGAGTCCAATCCGGGGGACGGATAATGGGCGCAGTAGTGAGCTCAGATTTGAGACGCTCAAATGCCTTGACACAGTCAGCATTAAAGTCGAAAGGACTATCTTTAGCTAGAAGATAGGACAGAGGTCGAGCGATTTGAGAGAAGTCCTTGATGAATCGCCTATAGAATCCTCCGTGTCCCAAAAAGGAACGGATGTCACGTACGGACTTAGGAATGGGCAAGGTCGAGATGATATCGATTTTAGCTTTGTCGACCTCAATGCCCTGATGGGAAATGACATGTCCCAGAACTATGCCTTTCTTCACCATGAAGTGGCATTTCTCCCAATTGAGGACAAGTCGCTTGTCCTGACAGCGTTGAAGTACCAGCCCTAGATGGGTCAGACAGTCATCAAAGGATGACCCAAAAACTGAGAAGTCGTCCATAAAGACTTCGAGGAATTTTTCCATCATGTCAGAGAATATGCTCATCATACACATTTGAAAGGTCGCGGGTGCATTGCAGAGGCCAAAGGGCATGCGCTTGTAGGCAAAAGTGCCAAAGGGACAGGTGAAAGTTGTCTTCTCGTGATCCTCAGGGGCGATGGGTATTTGATTATACCCTGAGTAACCATCGAGGAAGCAGTAATAGGAGTGACCTGTTAGTCTCTCCAACATTTGGTCTATGAAGGGTAAAGGAAAATGGTCCTTCCTAGTGTTGGTGTTGAGTCGTCGGTAATCGATGCAGACTCTCCACCCTTTCTTCAGGCGCTGGGTGACCATTTCCTTGTTCTCATTTTCCACGACTGTGAATCCTGCCTTTTTAGGGACGACATGAATAGGACTCACCTATTTGCTATCGGAGATGGGATAAATGATACCCGCATCTAACAGTTTAAGGACCTCGTCTCGGACTACATCCTTCAAGACGGGGTTCAACCTCCTCTGGTGTTCTCGAGAGGTTTTGGATTCATCCTCGAGATAGATGTGATGTTGGCACACCGAGGGGTCTATGCCTCGAATATCATCTATAGTCCACCCTATCGCAGATTTGTGCTCGTTCGAGCAGCTCGAGAAGTTTCTTACGTTCACTCTCAGACAAAGCGGAAGCAATAATGACAGGGTAGGTTTCCTTAGGACCAAGATAGGCATAGGAAAGATCTGTGGGAAGAGGCTTAAGCTCCAATATTGGAGCAGATGGAGTAGAAGTAGGTGTCACAGAAGACACGGATTGAAGAGGTTTGAGTTCAGTAGGTAAAGGAAGATGGGTTCTCTGGCCATGGTTATCAGAGGCTCGAACTCGATGAGTGGAGCGAGGATCTCTAGCAGTGGAGCAGCTCTCCAAAAGATCATTGAGATCAGAAATAGCTGACTCTGTTGCAAAGTCAGCTCCAAAGTGTTCTAGACACTGCTTAAGAATATCTTCGGTGGAGTCCGGGATTAGACTCTCAACGCCACACATTTCATCAGTCACTTCGCGATCGGCATCTTGTTGCATTAAACGAAAGATGTTGACCTCAGCTTTGAGGTTACCGAAAGCAATGGACATGTTTTCGTCCCAGCACCCGATGTGTGCGTTCGCGGTGGCAAGAAATGGACGGCCTAAGATGACCGGAATGCGGTTATCCTGACACGGCTCGGTGTCTAGAATGATAAAGTCCACAGGATAATAAAAGTCAGCGACTTTTACTAGGACATCTTCAATGATTCCTCTTGGAATCTTGATGGACTGATCAGCCAATTTGAGGGTGACATTGGTAGGCTTCATGTCTTTCAGTCCTAACTGCTGATATACCGAGAATGGTATGAGGTTAACGCTAGCCCCTAAATCTAGCAAGGCAGTGCAGCTAAAGTTGTCGCCAATTTCACATTGGACAGTTGGGCTACCTGGATCCTTGTGTTTGATCACACTGTTGCGTTGAATGAACGCGGTAGCTTTTTCGGCCAAGAAGGCAGCTTTGGGTACATGCGTACGCCGCTTAACTGTGCACAAGTCCTTGAGGAATTTGGCATAGGAAGGGATTTGCTTGATAGCAGAAAGGAATGGGATATTGATCTGGACGTCTTTAAAGACATCTAAGATCTCAGAGAATTGCTGATCCCGCTTATCTTGGACAAGTCTGTCCGGGAAGGGAGGCTTTACTCGACAAATGGATTTGTCTTTAGCCTTAGATTTCTGCACAGGGATATCTGATGTTGGTGCAGAGGTAGAAGAAGCAGAGGTAGGATTGGACTAGTTTCCACGGTGCGAGTGATGGGTGCTGGAGATGGCACCGGTGGTGGTTGGACTCCCATGTCCACAGTTTTTCCAGATCGTAGGGTGGTTACAGCTTGCACCTCCCCTTGACAATTCTCATTCTGGCTTTGAGATTGGGATCGATCTCATATACTGCCCCTTTGGCATTTCCTTTAGGGTTGGCAATGGGTTGGCTAGGAAGATGCCCTTAGCTTTCTCAGCTTCCAGGTTACCTAAGCGTTGCTCTAGACGAAGCATGGATTGCTGTTGCTGTTGCTCTAGGCGTTGCATAGATTGTTGTTGCTGAGTAATGAGTTGAGCTAGAAGGTCCTCGATACCAGATTTGGGGACCGACTGTTGGGGGGCAGCTAATGGGAGCTGAGGCACCAATTCGCGACTCGAGCTCATCGGGGCATTATAGTTATAGGCTGGAGAATTAGTTGGGACAATCGGTTGGTTCTGAAAGTTCTGGGGAACTCTTTGCTGATTCTGAAATGTGCTCTGTTGTCCAGAGTATTGACCCTGTTGGAATTGCTGGTTCTGAGTAGATGGGTACTGACTCTGCTGGTATTGACCCTGATTGAATTGCCTATTGGGTTGATTGAACCCAGGAGGATACATGCCCTGAGGCTTGACGTGGAGGTTGAGCTTGTGGTTGAGTAGACTGAGGCCTCCAAGAGAAGTTAGGGTGGTTTCTCGTGTCCGGATGATAAGATTGACTATACGAGTTCTGAGTGGGTGGTTTGTATGTGCTGAAAGCACAAACTTCTTCCTGAAGAGGATTAGACCATCCTTCATTCAAAGGACAATGCTCAGTAGTATGGGAGGGTTGCAGACAGAGGGTGCAGGATTCCATAGGGCTCTCGTGTCCCACATGCATGACTGGGGTAGATTGTTGAGTAGGCTTTTGTACTGACACAGCCAGTGCCGAGACTGACTTGCTCAACTCTTGAATGACTGATCGAAGCTCAGTTTCAGCTGTAGCATCATGTCCCTTGGTTGTCCTTTGGACCGAAGTGGTTCGACTAAACTCTGAGTCAGTCGTCCAATGTTGAGAGTTTTCTCCTAACTCTCCCAAGAATTTGTATGCATCGGTCGGAGTTTGGTGCAGGAATTTTCCTTGGCACATTGACTCTACCATGGTCCGGGACTCATCAGTAAGTCCCTTATAGAAGACGTGGACAAGATTGCCCTTGTCGATGCTATGGTGGGGACACTTAGTCAGGTAGTCTTGGAATCTATCCCACGCTTCGAAAAATTTCTCATCGGACTTCTGTCGAAAGTCCTGGATGAGTTGCTTCATTTGGTTGGTCCGAGTCATGGGGTAGAATTTAGACATGAATTTGCCCACCAACTCTTTCCAACTGCTGATTGAATCAGCGGGTAAGGAGTAGAGCCAATCTGAGGCTCGGTCTTTGAGCGAGAATGGGAAAACTCGCAGACGGACATTGTCATCATCGAGGTTCTGATTCTTGAAAAGTAGGATGACATGTTGGAATTCCCTAATATGGGAATATGGGTCTTCTCTTGGGAGACCACGAAAGGTAGGCAGCATTTGGATCGTCTGCGCCTGATCTCAAATTGTACCGCCGTAGTAGGTGGGAGAACAATGCACGTGGGCGGATTCGCAGAGATAGGAGCGAACGTCTCGATAAGAGGTCGTTCGACTGCCATGACTACAAAGGTAGTAGTACTGGGGGAGGCGGGTGGGGAAAGAGATGGGGAAGAATTCAGTGGAGGATCCACTGTAGGGACGTGATTCTCAGATCGAACCAAGCGTTTGTTCGGACGATTCCAAACGGGCATACGCGAATGAGGCAAGCTCTATACTTGGCAAAAAGTTGCCAGAGAGGAACACTATCCTAAATGATGCACACCAAGCACAGATAATCCTATTCTAAGCAATCAGGATATATTTTAGGAATTATCTTTGTTAGTTTTGGGGCTAGAGTAGATTATGACAGTGGGCGGACCACTGGTTTATCTTTTAACCGCCGGACTAACTGTTTTGCACTCAGAGGTTCTCACCAGGCTACACTCTTCAGAGCGAATCCTTTAGTACTAGCTCTAGTTAACAACAAGGCAATCCGAAGCCTAGACAGACGTGCGGCACAATGGCTGACTTAAGTACGTCCCAGACTAACCGGATATGGTCAAGTGTATAAGAAGAGTGTTCCCTCGGGTTAAGCTAGGGTTGGTGCGTGTTCCTAGTCCACACGCAACTAACCGCCGAATAGTCCAAGATGCCACGTCGAGCTCAGTGTACTTGAGTAGCAGGGACTTATGGGTGTGTTAGACAACAGGGACCCGCGCTCGTGGTCTTATTTCGATTGGATGTTAAGCGGGTTCGCTTTGCGTGGATTTTTCCTCGAACACCGGGCTAATTGGCTGCTACTTCTTGATTCTTTTTATTATAGATGGATCCTGGGGATCAATATCAGCTGGAGTGATGAGGTGGGTGATGAAATCCCACCAGTTTCAATTTTGGAGCTGGGTTTGCTCTCTTAGAGTTGATTGATTAACGGCCACGCCACGCAAGTCGAAGAATATGGATGCGAAAGCAAATAGACAAGCGGCAATGATGCACCCAATATGCTCTGTATCGCACTCAAGGCGAGGATAGAGACTTACCTCCCGTGGGCCACGCCACGGGGTCGCCTCCGTGGGTTAGAGAGGGGTATCCTAATGGGCTTGGGCCCGACTCCACCTCTTTGAGCTTTCGCTCTCTACCCACACTGGATCGTGTTCCTGCAGAAAAGTTAGATCGCACGGTCTAGGTATTCGGGATTCTATTTGGAAGATCCTTGCCTTTTTAGGGTTCACTAAACAAGCACTGGATTTAGGCAAGTTTTTTAATTAATTTCCAAATTCGAGATGGGTTAAAATTTAGGAATTCCCAGATTGGAAAATACCTAGATTGGAAAGTTTCTCGAACTGTGGAGATCTTCCAAGAAAGATTTGATTGCGAGATCCCTTATAATTTTGGGAAATTTCCCAAAATTGAAATTCTGCTAGATTTGGGGCGTTTCCTTTTGCAGACTTTTCCAAATTCGGAAGATTTCTAAAGATAGAAATTCTTCTAAAGAGGAAACTTCTAAGAGGGGAAACCCTAATTAAGCAGAGTATCAAGATTTTGGAATCTTTCCAAAAATCTCAAATCCTTGATTGGTGATTTCTAAAAATCTGCAGAATATAAAACCCTAATTTTTTTTGAATTTTGATTTTTTAATTTTTTTGGTAATTTCCACTTAATCTAGGGTTTCTAAAAAACCCTAGAACAAGATCTAGCAGTTATATGGAAAGCAGTAAAATTCCTAAATTATTACAAATTGCACTCGGCCTTCCGAGGCATTAAAAATAGTAATTTAAAAACTGCTAAAAATCAACAAAAACAAAAAATAGAAAGTTTCCCGAAAAGGTCAGGCTGTCCAAATTGAGCAGCTTTTCGCTTCAGCAACTTTCCAATTCCGTCTTTACGTCCTTTTTCGCACTTCCGGTCACCCGAGCGGCAGCGGCGCCATTTGAAAGTAGGATTTTTCCGTGTCGTTGGTTACGGAAACCCTAACTTCAACACATTTGTAAATTGATCCGATTATCCTGTAAAATGCAGAGATTTGTATAGGGATTCGTGTCGGATGTCGATCCGCACTCGGGGTTAGTTAGCGCGACTCATGAACATGCAATGACGGATTTTTATCAAGAAAACATGGATATTGTAGAAAATATGGAGAGGTGAGAATGGTGGTAGTGATTTTAAAACATTCATCTTTTTAGAGAGAAGTTAAGAGAACCATTCTTTAGATTAATGACAAAATTTAGAACAAATTACCAAACTAAAATTTCTTCATTAAAACTAATATATCAAATTACAAAACTGTTGAGCTTTAGTACAAACATGACAAAAAGAAAGCAAGTAAGATTAAACTATCTAGAGAGAGAAAACTAATTTAGAGAGAGAAAACTAGGGAGAGAGAATCTTGCTAGCTTACCAACGGGAGATGATGAGTGGCAAACAACTTATTGGGGAAGGCGTGGAGGTGGTGAGAAGCACGGTCTGGAAACCCGAATTGGCAGGTGGTGGAGGCGTGATGGTGATGGACGGTGAAGCAAGGCCGGCAAGAGAGAACGCCCAGTTCAATGGTGAGTACGTGTTGATGAAGATGGAGGATGCGGCAGGACTGTGAGGTGTTGAAGGAGGATGGAAGATTGCTGGAGCAAGGGCAGCGAGGTGCAGTCCGGCAACTTGGAGCGCTGATGGAAGGAGGGGGCGGTAGCTTGGTGGAGATTTCGGGTTTGATCCTTCTATGATAGAAAGAAGGCAGCCTGGTGAGTGCGATCTCACCTCCTCCCTCTTCTTCTCTGGTGTGGCTGCTGGGATTGAGGTGTGATAGAGTTTCTGCTGGTGTGCGTGGCTGTGGAGAGAAACGGTGGTGGTTGGAGATGATTTTTTTTTTTTTTTTTTGGGTTCTAACGGCTTGGGTTTAAAAGAAAATGGTGTAGAAGAGGAGGAGGATAAAGGCTGTGATTTTTAGGAGAGGCTGAAGTGGTGTTTTTGGGAGAAAAGGGAGAAAAGTGGTGCAGGTCGCCGGTTTTAATGGAGATTGCCGGAGTTCTGCAACTCCGGCGAGCTCTTTTCTTTTTTTTTTTTGTTTTGTTCCTCCTGGAGATGATGAAGAGAAGTGCAGGAGGTGACGGTAGGGAGAAAGGAGGGGGCTGCGGTGTTGTAGTGCGATGCCCGACGCCAACAAGAAGAGTTGGAGACGGTGGTAATGGAGGTTGCCGGAGTTGCAACCTGCAACTCCGGTGATCTAAAAAAAAAATTTTTTTTTTATTTTTTTTTGTTTGCAGCAAGCTTTGAAGCTTGAAGGGAGGCCGCTGCAGGTGGAAACAGTGGAGGGAATGAGGAGAGTGAAGAGAGATGGGTTGAGACGTCGGAGAAGAAGAGAAGGGCAGCCTCTTTTTTTTTTTTTTTTTTTTTTTTTTTCTTTTGAATCTCAAATCCGGCAAGGTGGAGGACTGCAGGTGACGTTTCTGTGCAAGGGGAGAGACAGAACCACTTTGTGGGGCGGCAAGGGAGTGGCAGGAGATGCACCAGCTTGGAGGAGATGGAGGGGTTATTCAGTCCGTTGGAGAGGAACTACCAGGCGTTGGAGATGAAGGCTAATGGCAGTCCGTTGGAGCAGCAGCAGGTGGTGATGGGGGGAGCAAGGTGGAGGCTGTTGCTCCTATGGAAGATGCTTGGAGATCAGGGGTGGTTCTAGTTGTGGAACGTGGGGGAGAAGAAGGAACGTGGGAGAAGGGAAGGGAAGAGATCGATTGGGAAGAGTGAAAAACGTGGAGAGAGTATGAGAACGTGGGGGAGAAACCCATTAGGGTTTTGGTCCAAATATATATGCTAGATGTCTAGCCACAACCAACTTCCCTTTGCTTCAAAAAAAATCTTAGGACTTTCCATAGTTGTATCCTAAGTTTCTTCAAGAAATTCCCTTCTTTTGCAAAACCAGCCTTCTAATTTGAAAACCACCTTTTTCTTACCTTATGGGAATATTTTCTTGTATGGGCTGGGCTCCACGAGGAATGGGCCCACTTAGTCCAATGTATATTGTCCATATTTCAACACCATTTAATGGGAACTGCCATCCTTCATCATCGTTTGATTTCTAGCAATCCTCCATGGCATGCTACCATGCCATGCGTCCTTTGTGGACCCCAAGGTCATCGACTTTCAATAAATTGGACCATTTGATGTTGTTCCATGCGTGTGAACACTATACAGTGTATTAGGCCACCACATATCCAAAACTGTATTCATATTATCCAAGCATATCGAGTTCTTTGGACTTGCTTTTCGACTTTCTCCTTTATACCCTCTGCTTGATCACCACTTTAACAAGTTGGTATCTTGGCTTAGTGTCGTGGCTTATCAACTTGGTCTCACATCCTGGCTCACCCTTGATGATGTTGTTTTGCTCCACTGGCCTAGTAACATGACCCACTATCAATTTGTGTTTGGATCTTCAATATCCCTTCTGGCTCATATGTGATTTGCGCTTATTTGTAAGCCATGTTAGCTCTTGACTTTGTGATCATAGGCTCTTAAAATTTGCCTAGATCTTCATAATCAAATCTTGGGGGTGCCTTTTGTTCATCATCAACTCTTCCGCCCTTTTGGTTCTTGGCCGGCTCTGTAATCCTCTGCCTCGACCCGTACTTGGCCTGTCATAGCCTGTTGGCTCTTTATGCTTTGATTAAAGGCTCTGGCAGTCAGTTGTGGGCCCACAATCCTTAAAATTCTCCAATCGGGTTTCCTGCGATAAAAGAAGCACGTAATGAGACTTAATCAGAACGGCTTTATATCTAGCCTTCCGAAAATGTGTTTAATGCATGCAAATATACCATTTCGTCCAGAAAAGTGTGTTCTACGCAGCAGAAGAGACTCTTACGTAGAAAAGTAGGTAAATAGAGTATTTTACGTAGGAGAATGCAATAACGCTAAAAGGATAATTGCTTAAAATAAGCACTTTTGAGCGAATATCAATAACCCTCTGAAATGATGAAAGGCTCGAAAGCGCACTGGGTTAGGTCTCCACAAATATTCTTCTAGGATCTTTATAGATTCTAAACTTAGGATGACTCTGATGATGAATGTGTACAATTTGTGCCAAATCCGAGTTTTTCTAAGTTTTCAAATCTGTTGTAGTCACGCTTGACTTGACTTGACTTGACTCAAAGCTAGCATGTAACACGGAAAATGTCATCCTTTATAAAATAATTTCACGGATATTTCTAACTAATCAAAGTCAGGGTATTTGACACATTTTGGATGTTCTAGAAAACATTGAAAATCATCGGAAAACACCTAAAAACACAATTTTTTTTATTTTTTTATTTTTTATTTTTATATATTTTATAATTTTTTTGGAATTTTATCAAAATGAAAACATGAGTTTTGGTAAATACCCACCCCCAACCAAATATAGCACCGTCCTCGGTGCTTATAACCAGGACCAAAAAAATGTTGAAATATCGGTAATGATGCAAGGAGATTAGGGAGGATGTTACCAATGGGGCATGAAATGAATACTGTCTAGTACCAGATGATTTTCTGTATTGAAGGTACCTGCATGAAAGATAGATATAGCAAATATGCATGCGACTCATGTAACTACGAATACCGGAATTGCCTTTCCGAAAGCGCTAAGTTTTATGTCTTCAGCCAGACACAATGGGAGTGATAAGCACCCCCAACCAAGTTGAAGCACAGGGAGACTGCGTGAATCATCAGTTATCTAGCTCATCAGTTGGAGCAATAACACTTCCATTCGAGCTAACCAAACCCAGCAGTAGTACGGGTAGGTTCTTTCTCAGTAGAGACTGAGAGGTTTCTCTGACCGTGGTTAGCAGAGCCGCAAACTCTGAAAGAGGAGCGGGTATGGGATTGCAGTAGGGGGTCTCTCATCAGTAAGAGACCTAGCAAAGGGATTCTCTGACCATGGTTAGCAGAGCCGAAGACACAATGTGTATCGGGGATGGATTTTGTGGAGCAGACTCCAGTGGGGTTTACAGTAAGCACCCCTATCCAAGATTATGGTGTTGAAGATCGAAAGACTCTCAGATCGAATCAAACTGTGTGGCAGTTGAACTCATAAAAATAAGCCCTAGACTCGGTTCAAGGAGACACTGGAGTATGAACCTAAATGATGCACATAGAGCAAGCAAGATAATCCTATGTCTAAAACAAATCAGTATAAGTTGAGGATTTATCTTGTTAGTTTGTGGGGTATTGTAGATTATGACAATGGGCGGACCACTGATTTATCTTGTTTACCGCCGGACTAACTTTGTCGCTCTTGGGTTCTCACTGGGATACACTCTTCAAAGCAAATGCTTCAGTACTAACTCAAATTGATCACAAGATAATCCGAAGCCTAGACAGACGTGCGGCACATCGGCTGACTTAAGTACGCCCCAGACTAACCGGATTTGTCAAGCAATGGAGATGAGTGTTCCATTAGTATAAGCTAGGGTTGGTTTGTGTTCCTAACCCAACAAATAAGCAGACCAACAAAGAACCAGGGAAGCCACTGGTGAACTCGGTATACTTGAGTAGTAGGGACCTTTGGGTATGTTAGACAGCAGGGACCCGCGCTCGTGGACTTATTCGACCTGGGATTGATGGAAAGACTACGTGAAGGGGTGTCCTAGAACACCGATCTATTTTGGCTCTAACTCTTGATTCTTTTTATTTGAGTGGATCGTGGGGATCAAAATCAGCTGGAATGATGAGGTGGGTGATGAAATCCCACCAGTTTCAAGTAGAGCTGGGTCTGCTCAATTAGGGTTCATTAATTAGCGGCCACATCCACACAGTGCGAATAAGTTTATGCAAGCAGCAAATAGACATACGGCATTATAATGCACCCAATTGCACAGTATCGCTCTCAAGGCGAGGGAAAGGACTTACCTCCCATGGGCCACGCCACGGGGTCGCCTCTTCGGGGTAGGGAGGGGTATCTTCATGGGCTTGGGCCCGATTCCTTCGTAATGAGCTTTCGCTCCCTACCCGCATTTAGAATCGCAATCCTGCATACGAATTAGTATACGATATGGGTCTAGGGTGTGGGAATATTTTTTGGAATGTCCCTGCCTTGTGTGGGTAAGCAATCAATCAATCAATAAGGCAAGGTAAATTGGAAAGTTACTATTTATGAGAGTTGACTAAACAACTATCAACCCCCTAATAGACCTTTCCAATTTAACAGTTTCTCCAAGTTAGGAAAATTCTCTAAAATTAGTAGTTTCCTAAATCTGAAAACTTGCTAAATTTAGGGTTTCTTCCCGTGTTGGAAACCTTCCAAAAAGGGGACCTTCCACATCTAGAAAACCTCTAAAAATAAGAATTTCTAAGTATGAAATTTCGTCAAATTCGAAAATTTTCCAAATAAGCTCGATTCCAATGAAATTTCCCAGGAATGGAAACCTTGCAAAGATGGAAACTTCCCAATTTGGAAAGCATCCAAAAATACAATCTTCCCATATGTGAATATCCTAAAATGTGCAGAAATGTAAACTAGCATTTTTAAATTTTTTAATTTTTTTGTGAGTTAGGCACTCAATCAAGGGTTTCTAAAACCCTCGAACACACATCTAGATATGGTAATCATCAAGGTGTCCGATTACAACTTTGCACCCGGCCTTCCGAGGCATGACAAAATAATACTAAAAATCTGCAAATAGAAAGTTTCCAAAGGTCCGGATCTTTCCATTTTCGTCGTCTTTATTCCTTTATCCATTCCTGTACACCAAGCGGCAACGGCACCATTTGAAAGTAGGTTTCTCGTCATCTTTATTCCTTTATGCATTCCTGTACACCAAGCGGCAGCGGCGCCATTTGATAGAAAGGTTTTTTCCGTGTCGTCAATTCGAAAACCCTAACTTCAACAATATTTGTAAAATCCGATTATCCGCAAAATGTAACTTGTATAGCAGTACGTGTCGGATGTCGATCCGCACTCGGTGTGAGTTAGCACAATAAGGAATTAAAACTGACAAATAATATACAGAGATAAATGAGAATGGTGGAAGAGATGAGAAGGGCGAGTCGATTTAAAAACAACATTCATTTGAGATTCAGAACACCAAAATATCAAAAACAACTTCATTAATCATCAAAGAGTGCGTACATAAATCAAAATAACAGAAATAAAGAAAGCATGTAAGAAAGCATGTAAAGGGATGAGAGGTGAAGAGGTAAGGGAAAGAAACGTCCATTGAAATCTCAGAGCTAAGGGCGCTACCGATCAAGAAGAGGATCGTCCAAGACTTCGATGAATGCTTCAATCGTGGAGAAGGGTTTTGACAGAGAGGCATTCCATGACCTTTGGAGCTAAGGACGCTACCGATCAAGAAGAGGACCGTCCAAATTTCATGGAATGTTGCTCAATCGAGAGAAGGGGTAAGGGAAAGAAACGTCCATTGAAATCTCAGAGCTAAGGGCGCTACCGATCAAGAAGAGGATCGTCCAAGACTTCGATGAATGCTTCAATCGTGGAGAAGGGTTTTGACAGAGAGGCATCCCATGACCTTTGGAGCTAAGGACGCTACCGATCAAGAAGAGGACCGTCCAAATTTCATGGAATGCTGCTCAATCGTGGAATCCACATCGACTCTTACCGGCCAACAAGGTAGATGTGAATTGGCTAATGTACTATAATGTGCCCTAAAAAGCTCACCTTTTCACTCGCCGAAAGGAGTCGGCCAAGTGAATAGGCGATCGGCCTGAGAAAGTAGTGAGAGGATCTAGAGAGAAAAAATAGACTTAGAGAGAGAAATCTCACTCTAGAGAGAGAACATGGGATTAGGGATGTCACGTCCCTTCCATGTCGTCTAGAGAGAGAAAGTCACTAACTCTAGAGAGAGAAAGTGAGGGTTTGGACACAGGTTTAGGGATGAGACGTCCCTTCCATGTCCGTTAGAGAAAGAGAGAGAGAAAATGAAATGTAGAGAGAGAAACTATGATTTTTAGAGAGAGAAGAGAAATCCTAGAGAGAGAAAGTGAAAGAACATGGAATTAGGGATGTCACGTCCCTTCCATGTTATTTAGAGAGGAGATCTAGAGAGAGAAAGTAGAAGAAGAGAGAGAAAGTGTTACCGTGCAAACTTACCTCGGTGAAGGATCGGAGATCGGCCAAGTTGGCCAATGAGGTCTGGCCATGAGTGAGAGAGGGCTTGCATGATGGAAGGAGGAGCAGCATAGTTGCATCGGCAAGGGAAGAGGCCAAGATGTAGCTGTTGCCTAGTGGAGAAATGGGTAGCGAACCGTGGTGTTTGATGATGCGGAGCCCGAGCGAGTTGATCACGGCCTGCATGTGAACAAGAAGTCCAGTGGAGGAGCCCACAGACCTGCTGTAGAGAAGAAAATGGTGATGGAGACTTGCTGGTTCGTCCAGCTGGTTGAGAACGGGTGTTGTTACTTGGTGCACAGGCCATGGAGAACCCAGCTTGCAAGAAGATCACGGTTGGTATGCACCAGCAAGGGGTGGAGAAGTGGAAAACCTGCATATAGCATGTGCTGCAATGGAGGTGTGGAGAAGATGAGTCGTATGGAGGATGACCTGTTGGGTTGACCATTAGCCGGTGGTTGGAGAGGTCTGCAATCGGTGGTCGCAGGTTGTTGCAGCACCGTAGGTAGTGTAGTGCACTCAGCACAGGAATGGAGGCATGGAGGTGATGACAGTGACGGTAGCTGCTGGTGTGGGAGTGAGCAAGAGAAGGAGGCTGTTACAGTGGAGGTGTACGGAAAAGAGGAGGGTTGCACAGCATGGAAGAGGCCGAACAGCAAGTTGCTGTTTGAGTTTCAAGTCTGCGCGACCCTCAGTCCGTGAGAATCACGACTGAGGAAGAGGAGAAGACAGTGGAAGGAGCTGCTGGTGAAGACGGTGCATTCTTTGGTCGAAAGTTGCAGAGATGACCGGAGCTTGAAGAAGAACCAGTGCCATTGTGGGAGAACGTGGGAGAGAAGAAGCTTTTTAGATCCAGATCTCAAGCCGTTTGCAAGTATGAAGACGTCCTGGCTGCAATCCCGCTAGAGAAGGCAAGGAGCATGGGGGGGGGGGGCAAAACGGCTATGGGGAAGAAAACGGTTTGCTGGAGTTGCAGGTTTGCAACTCCAGAAACGTGGAGGAAGATCATGAGGCACATGTACAGTAAGATTTAGCCATTAATGGCAGATGGACTGGCCCACGAGTTGCGGAGGCGATGTACAGCAAAACCGTGGGTTCCCACGGTGGTGCATGGGGGCGTGGTTGCAGGATAGAGCAACACGGTCTGCAAGACTGTCCGGCCATTGGAAAAGATCACGGCCTGCAAGAGAGAGTTGCAGTCCGAACCTGCAAGGGAGAGAAAACATAAGAAGAATGAGGAGGTTCGCAGCAAGTGATGGTTGCTGGAACCTCCGATGAAGTGGTGGAAAGCACCAGCACGGGGCTTGGTCGAGAGAAAGGTTTGGCCAAAGTTGCTTGCAACTCCGGCTGTGCTTGAAGAAGATGGGGAGGAGCTCCTCATCTGTTGTTGCCAATGAGAGAGGTTCTTCCTCTCGTTTTTGCTTTTCCGATAGAAATATAGAGAGAGGGTTAGTTAAAGAGAGAAATACATGGTTTCTAAAATTGTGGGAATTTTTGGAGGAGAGAGAATCGGGGAAGCCGTTGGATGACTTGGTCACTAAGGCTAGATGGGGAAATGGGCTTTGTGAGGCCGTGGGCTTTGTATATGATGGTGAAGGGCCTTTGAGGTCCCATGGGTTATTGAGAACCCGTGGATATTAAATGGGTGAAGGTCGTGGGCCATGGGCTTGAGTTTTGGATGCTTGTCGGCCACTTGGCCATAGGCTTTGTGGACCGTTTGGCAAAGTGACTTGTGGGACACTTGGCCATGAGATTTCTGGGCCATTCTTTTAATTGAGCCATGGAATGAATGGGTGGATGGCCAAGATTTTGGCCGGGTCGATGATGGTGGTTTTAGCCAGATAGGCGAACTATCAAATCTGGAGAGATCCAACGGTGGAAAAGCTATGGGAGATGTGATAGAGCTGGAGAAGAGGAGGTCAAAGGTTAGATGATGGAGATCGGAGGGTTAGGATGATCGATCTGAGGATCGGGGTGGTCGATCTGAAGATCGGATGGTCGATTTGAGGATCTAATGGTTGGATGAGATGATTTAAGGGTTAGATGTTATAGTCTAGAGAGATGGAGAGAGAGGAGAGAGAATTAGGAGAAAGGAGAGAGAAAATAATACAAAATAAAGACAAAAGAGCTGGCGAAGGGTCTTGAACCCTAATCTTCAATGTAATCTTCCGTCAGCTTCACCAATTATGTAAGCCGTCATTTTATGTCAGTTGGTACGGCTTTGAATCACTTTGGCCCGTCTCTTGGTCTTCAGCTTTGCGTCTTTCTCGGTTCTTGATCCGACTCTACGATCCTCTGACTTGACCCGTACTTGGCCTGTATCGTCTAGTCATAGCCTATTGGCTCTTTAAGCTTTGATAGTGGGCTTCTATGGTTGATCGTGGGCCCGTAAGTCTCAAGAATCGCCTGATCGGGTTTCCTGCAATAACGAAAAAGCGCGTAATGAGACTTAATCAAAACGGCTTAATATCTAGACTTCCAGAAATGTGTTTAATGCATGCAAATATACCATTTCGTCCAGAAAAGTGTGTTCTATGCAATGAAAGAGATTCTTCCATAGAAAAGTATATAAATAGGGAAGTTTAACGTAGGAGAGTGTGATAACGCTAAAGGATAATGGCTTAAAATAAGCACTTTTAAGCGAATATCACAACCCCCAACCAGCATATTGTCAATCCTTGGCAATTAGTGCGAAATAAATGAGCTTGAAAGGGCTCTGCACATGCTGCACACTTTTTCATATTAGCTCAGGGAAAACACCGTTCGTCAATTATCATATGGACGCAAAAATAGTTACAAGCCAGCGGATAGTAAAGAAGTTTTAACAAGACTACAGACTGATAATCATGACCTAGAATAGTCAGACTTGGCGTGTGTGTGTGGTCAACATTATCACCATCCGACAGTGAAGAGTTCCAAATCACCTAAGAGATTGTATGCCTTGACCTCAAATCTCACTTGTAAAACACTCAGAAATGATCACTCGTCAGTGGTTTTATTTCTTTTCTCTCAATTTATATGTGAGGAGACATATTGATAAAAACAAATATCTCACATATGTTTTGTTTGAAGGAAGGACATTTTTAGAAATAGACGATCTCATGATAGGAATATCATTTCACTTTGGGAACGTTAGATCAAACTCTATAGCTTCTCTTTCTCCATTCTCTACATTAATGATCATGCTATCCTAGAATCAAGTAGGACTTTCATAGGTTGTAATGAGGCTTAGGTCAGGTGTAGAAAAATAAGGGGATACAGGATTTCAAAGCTTCTAAGAGGATATCTCAATTTTCTTGTATTTTCCTATGGGTATAGCACCATTATCTGTTTCTTTCCCTTCTTTTGTATTTTTCTATTTTTCTCGATATTTTTGAGACTGCTCATTTTTGTTTTCAGCTCTTTTCTATACTTTCTTTTCATCTTTTCTTCTCAGTTTGAACCACTTGTCTTTTTCTAGACTTTTTCTTGACTTTTCTTTTCATAGTATACCCATAACAATCATTTCTCTATCCTTCTCAGAAGTAGGGTCGCGAGTCATACTTCGTAACTGGATTTGGTTATAGGTTAATGGGCTTAACAAGGAAAGGCTTTTCATAAAGGCTCAGAAGGGTTTCAAACGGTAGAGATTTAAGGTAAATTAAAAAGGTGAAAGGTTTAAAAAGATGGCCTAAATCATTTTCTAGGATTTGCACTCTCACGTAGCATGTTTTGAATAGATATAGAAAAAGGTTCTGTCGTAATAATCTAATTTTGATGTCGTTCCGAGTTCCATGATCAATACAAAGGATAATGAGATCTCTCAACAAATATTACGGACATGAAGAAATAGTGAGTCATCTTGTGACTCAGAATTGTAGTATAACCCTCTGAAATGATGAAAGGCTCGAAAGCGCACTGGGTTAGGTCTCCACAAATATTCTTCTAGGATCTTTATAGATTCTAAACTTAGGATGACTCTGATGATGAATGTGTACAATTTGTGCCAAATCCGAGTTTTTCTAAGTTTTCAAATCTGTTGTAGTCACGCTTGACTTGACTTGACTTGACTCAAAGCTAGCATGTAACACGGAAAATGTCATCCTTTATAAAATAATTTCACGGATATTTCTAACTAATCAAAGTCAGGGTATTTGACACATTTTGGATGTTCTAGAAAACATTGAAAATCATCGGAAAACACCTAAAAACACAATTTTTTTTATTTTTTTATTTTTTATTTTTATATATTTTATAATTTTTTTGGAATTTTATCAAAATGAAAACATGAGTTTTGGTAAATACCCACCCCCAACCAAATATAGCACCGTCCTCGGTGCTTATAACCAGGACCAAAAAAATGTTGAAATATCGGTAATGATGCAAGGAGATTAGGGAGGATGTTACCAATGGGGCATGAAATGAATACTGTCTAGTACCAGATGATTTTCTGTATTGAAGGTACCTGCATGAAAGATAGATATAGCAAATATGCATGCGACTCATGTAACTACGAATACCGGAATTGCCTTTCCGAAAGCGCTAAGTTTTATGTCTTCAGCCAGACACAATGGGAGTGATAAGCACCCCCAACCAAGTTGAAGCACAGGGAGACTGCGTGAATCATCAGTTATCTAGCTCATCAGTTGGAGCAATAACACTTCCATTCGAGCTAACCAAACCCAGCAGTAGTACGGGTAGGTTCTTTCTCAGTAGAGACTGAGAGGTTTCTCTGACCGTGGTTAGCAGAGCCGCAAACTCTGAAAGAGGAGCGGGTATGGGATTGCAGTAGGGGGTCTCTCATCAGTAAGAGACCTAGCAAAGGGATTCTCTGACCATGGTTAGCAGAGCCGAAGACACAATGTGTATCGGGGATGGATTTTGTGGAGCAGACTCCAGTGGGGTTTACAGTAAGCACCCCTATCCAAGATTATGGTGTTGAAGATCGAAAGACTCTCAGATCGAATCAAACTGTGTGGCAGTTGAACTCATAAAAATAAGCCCTAGACTCGGTTCAAGGAGACACTGGAGTATGAACCTAAATGATGCACATAGAGCAAGCAAGATAATCCTATGTCTAAAACAAATCAGTATAAGTTGAGGATTTATCTTGTTAGTTTGTGGGGTATTGTAGATTATGACAATGGGCGGACCACTGATTTATCTTGTTTACCGCCGGACTAACTTTGTCGCTCTTGGGTTCTCACTGGGATACACTCTTCAAAGCAAATGCTTCAGTACTAACTCAAATTGATCACAAGATAATCCGAAGCCTAGACAGACGTGCGGCACATCGGCTGACTTAAGTACGCCCCAGACTAACCGGATTTGTCAAGCAATGGAGATGAGTGTTCCATTAGTATAAGCTAGGGTTGGTTTGTGTTCCTAACCCAACAAATAAGCAGACCAACAAAGAACCAGGGAAGCCACTGGTGAACTCGGTATACTTGAGTAGTAGGGACCTTTGGGTATGTTAGACAGCAGGGACCCGCGCTCGTGGACTTATTCGACCTGGGATTGATGGAAAGACTACGTGAAGGGGTGTCCTAGAACACCGATCTATTTTGGCTCTAACTCTTGATTCTTTTTATTTGAGTGGATCGTGGGGATCAAAATCAGCTGGAATGATGAGGTGGGTGATGAAATCCCACCAGTTTCAAGTAGAGCTGGGTCTGCTCAATTAGGGTTCATTAATTAGCGGCCACATCCACACAGTGCGAATAAGTTTATGCAAGCAGCAAATAGACATACGGCATTATAATGCACCCAATTGCACAGTATCGCTCTCAAGGCGAGGGAAAGGACTTACCTCCCATGGGCCACGCCACGAGGTCGCCTCTTCGGGGTAGGGAGGGGTATCTTCATGGGCTTGGGCCCGATTCCTTCGTAATGAGCTTTCGCTCCCTACCCGCATTTAGAATCGCAATCCTGCATACGAATTAGTATACGATATGGGTCTAGGGTGTGGGAATATTTTTTGGAATGTCCCTGCCTTGTGTGGGTAAGCAATCAATCAATCAATAAGGCAAGGTAAATTGGAAAGTTACTATTTATGAGAGTTGACTAAACAACTATCAACCCCCTAATAGACCTTTCCAATTTAACAGTTTCTCCAAGTTAGGAAAATTCTCTAAAATTAGTAGTTTCCTAAATCTGAAAACTTGCTAAATTTAGGGTTTCTTCCCGTGTTGGAAACCTTCCAAAAAGGGGACCTTCCACATCTAGAAAACCTCTAAAAATAAGAATTTCTAAGTATGAAATTTCGTCAAATTCGAAAATTTTCCAAATAAGCTCGATTCCAATGAAATTTCCCAGGAATGGAAACCTTGCAAAGATGGAAACTTCCCAATTTGGAAAGCATCCAAAAATGCAATCTTCCCATATGTGAATATCCTAAAATGTGCAGAAATGTAAACTAGCATTTTTAAATTTTTTAATTTTTTTGTGAGTTAGGCACTCAATCAAGGGTTTCTAAAACCCTCGAACACACATCTAGATATGGTAATCATCAAGGTGTCCGATTACAACTTTGCACCCGGCCTTCCGAGGCATGACAAAATAATACTAAAAATCTGCAAATAGAAAGTTTCCAAAGGTCCGGATCTTTCCATTTTCGTCGTCTTTATTCCTTTATGCATTCCTGTACACCAAGCGGCAACGGCGCCATTTGAAAGTAGGTTTCTCGTCATCTTTATTCCTTTATGCATTCCTGTACACCAAGCGGCAGCGGCGCCATTTGATAGAAAGGTTTTTTCCGTGTCGTCAATTCGGAAACCCTAACTTCAACAATATTTGTAAAATCCGATTATCCGCAAAATGTAACTTGTATAGCAGTACGTGTCGGATGTCGATCCGCACTCGGTGTGAGTTAGCACAATAAGGAATTAAAACTGACAAATAATATACAGAGATAAATGAGAATGGTGGAAGAGATGAGAAGGGCGAGTCGATTTAAAAACAACATTCATTTGAGATTCAGAACACCAAAATATCAAAAACAACTTCATTAATCATCAAAGAGTGCGTACATAAATCAAAATAACAGAAATAAAAAAAGCATGTAAGAAAGCATGTAAAGGGATGAGAGGTGAAGAGGTAAGGGAAAGAAACGTCCATTGAAATCTCAGAGCTAAGGGCGCTACCGATCAAGAAGAGGATCGTCCAAGACTTCGATGAATGCTTCAATCGTGGAGAAGGGTTTTGACAGAGAGGCATCCCATGACCTTTGGAGCTAAGGACGCTACCGATCAAGAAGAGGACCGTCCAAATTTCATGGAATGCTGCTCAATCGAGAGAAGGGGTAAGGGAAAGAAACGTCCATTGAAATCTCAGAGCTAAGGGCGCTACCGATCAAGAAGAGGATCGTCCAAGACTTCGATGAATGCTTCAATCGTGGAGAAGGGTTTTGACAGAGAGGCATCCCATGACCTTTGGAGCTAAGGACGCTACCGATCAAGAAGAGGACCGTCCAAATTTCATGGAATGCTGATATTCGCTCAAAAGTGCTTATTTTAAGCACTTATCCTGTTAGCTTTATCGCACTCTCCTACGTAAAACTGCTCTAATTATCCACTTTTCTACGTAAGAGTCTATCTCATTGCGTAAAACACACTTTTCTAGACGAAATGGTATATTTGCATGCATTAAACACATTTTTGGAAGTCTAGATATAAAGCCGTTCTGATTGAGTCTCATTACGCGCTTCTTTTGTCGCAGGAAACCCGATCAGACGGTTCTCAAGACTGGTGGGCCCACAATCAACCTCTAGAACCTATGATCAAAGCCCAAAAGCCAGTGGACTTGGACAAAAAGATGTAGGCCAAAGACGGGAGAGCCAGAGAGTCGGAAAAGCCTAAGAGAAGATTAAGAGGGAAGGAGAGGCAAGCCCTCAAAGAAGAGACTAAGGAGATTAAAGCTTATCAACTAACACAAGATGAGGACTTGCTCAATTGGTAAAGCATGCAGAAGACCAAGTCAAAGACCAAGGTTCAAGCCCCTATACTATCATTTTTCTCTTTATTTTGTAATATTTCTCTCTCTTCTCTCCTCTCTCTCTCCAAACCATCATTCTCTCTCTACTCTTGAATCCACATCATCCGATCCTCTCCCCTCCCTCAATCACTCAATTCTATGGCCTACCTTGGCCAATTTCCATTACTCGATCATCACCGTCCATCTCTACCATGCGATCGCTCAGTCAGTCCCCAATCATCCATTTTACCATCTCATAAATCCAATGGCCCTCATCACTTCATGTTCAATCCTATGGGCCTAAGCCAAGATGAAGTGCGGGCCCGGGCCCATTACCCATGGCCCAGCCATCCAGTGGGACCCACATACCCAACATGGACTGGAAATGGCTGCTAAAGAAGGAAAGAAGAGAATTTTGAAAAGAATTTTTAAAAATCAAACATTTTTCAAAAAGGAATTTTTTGACTCAATCTTTTCAAAAAAATGGAGGTATTTACATTTTAGAAACGTGGGTTTCTAAGTTAGGAACCCACGGTTATATACAAAGGTTTTCTAGAAGAAAGATATTTTGTGGAAAAGAATTTTTAAAAATCGTGGGATTCTAATCTGGGAACCCACGATTTTACCAAAAAAATGAAGGAGAATCAAAAGATTTTTAAGAAACCGTGGGTTTCTAATGTAGGAACCCACGGTTCCTACCAAAAGATGGAAAATGAGCTTTAAAGAAATAGAAACCGTGGTTCCCATATATAAAGGGTGGAGATATCAAACCCTAGACCCCCCCCCCCCCCCCACGTTTTGGAATAAGAAGAATTCCTTCTTCTTGCTGCCATTACGCCCACACCACCAGCCGTTCCTCCATCAAGACCCCCAGCCATTCACTCAACGTTTTTGAAAGAAGAGAGTTCTCTCTTCTTGTAAAAACCTCCCCCGAATCGATCCCTTCCTCTCTCCCACGTTCTCAAACTCTCTTGACCGTCCCTCTCTCTCCCATTTTCCATCCACGTTTTCTTCAAAAAAAAAAAAAACAAAAAAAAAAAAGGGGAAGAGAAGAAGAAAACGAGGTGAAGGAGGGCCTTTGCACTGCTGCCACCACCATCTAAGCACCACAGCACCTTACACCGCCTGCTACCATTGTTACCACCACCATCTAAACACCACAGCATCACCCACCATTAATTCCGGTTGATACCTGCAACTCCGGCGAACTTGATCGCCGGACTGGTTCTGTTTTCTCTACAGCAGCCACACCAAGATCGCCTCCACCAACCGCTTCTATCCTCCATCTAGTTGCTACCTAAAAGAGGGGCAGCAGCACTTGCTATTGTGATATTCGCTTCCACCACCACCACTTCGCCGGAACTGCAACTCCGGTCGGCCCTCTCCTATCTTTTCCTCTCTCTTCTAGCGCTCTCACCCCCTCTAACGGTTGCTGGAGTTGCAACCTGCAACTCCAGTCCGTCCAAGCCTTCCTAGCCGGTCTCTTCCTCTCATTTCTCTTTCAAAAGAAAACCAAAAACAAGAAAAAAAAAAAAAAAGAAAAGAGAGAGAGGAAAGAAAGAAGAAGAAGATAGAGGAAGGGGTGCAAACCTGGTGCGCCCCTCTCCTTGCTGCCACCTCACCGCACTGCTGCACCACCATCTTCACCGTTCCACAGCTCCACTCACCACCACTTGCAGCCCATTCCACCCTTCAAACCGCTAGTCCACCTCAACTTTTGATCACCACGGGCTACCAGTCACCACCATCGCCATGGTTCGGAGCATCACTAGCAGTCCAAACCGTGGGCCCCATTTTCTCACTCACTATCCTTGGCCAAATCATGGCCAAGCATCCATTCCTTCCAAGTTCGGGTAAGTCTAGAATACATTCTATAATTTCTTCTCATTTCTACTGTTTCTCTCTACCTTTCTCTCTCTAGATCTCCACTTTCTCTCTCCCCCATATTTTCTCTCTCTAGGATAGCCTTCTTCGATGTTTCTCTCTCTACATTTTCTCATTTCTCCCTCTAATTTTTATGGCTTTCTAGGTTAATTTTTGAATTTAATTTGATTTTGTAAGACTCATTGAGGATGAATAAAATTATTATTTTTGCATTTGTTAGTTTACTTTTGTGTTTTTGATTGTTTGTGATAATTTCTCTCTCTGAAAATCACTAAGAATGTTTTAAATCCATCACCATTCTCACCTCTCCATGTTTTCTTGATAAAAATCCGTCATTTCATGTCATTGAATTACGCAGACTAATCCCGAGTGCAGATCGACATCCGACACAAGCCACTGTACAAAATTGCCCATTTTACAGGTTAAAAGTCTCGGATAATTACAAATGTGTTGAAGTTAGGGTTTCCGTAACCAACGACGCGGAAAAATCCTACTTTCAAATGGCGCCGCTGCCGCTCGGGTGTTCGGGAGTGCGAAAAAGGACGTAAAGACGGAATTGGAAAGTTGCTGAAGCGAAAAGCTGCTCAATTTGGCCAGCCCGACCTTTTCGGGAAACTTTCTATTTTTTGTTTTTGTTGATTTTTAGCAGTTTTTAAATTACTATTTTTAATGCCTCGGAAGGCCGAGTGCAAAGTTGTAATAATTTAGGAATTTTACTACTTTCCATATAACTGCTAGATCTTGTTCTAGGGTTTTTTAGAAACCCTAGATTAAGTGGAAAATACCAAAAAAAATAATAAATTCAAAATTCAAAAAAAATTAGGGTTTCATATTCTGCAGATTTTTAGAAATCACCAATCTAGGATTTGCGATTTTTGGAAAGATTCTTAAATCTTGAAACTCTGCTTAATTAGGGTTTCCCCTCTTAGAAGTTTCCTCTTTAGAAGAATTTCTATCTTTAGAAATCTTCCGAATTTGGAAAAGTCTGCAAAAGGAAACACCCCAAATCTAGCAGAATTTCAATTTTGGGAAATTTCCAAAATTATAAGGGATCTCGCAATCAAATCTTTCTTGGAAGATCTCCACAGTTCGGGAAACTTTCCAATCTAGGTATTTTCCAATCTGGGAATTCCTAAATTTTAACCCATCTCGAATTTGGAAATTAATTCAAAAACTTGCCTAAATCCAGTGCTTGTTTAGTGAACCCTAAAAAGGCAAGGATCTTCCAAATAGAATCCCAAATACCTAGACCGTGCGATCTAACTTTTCTGCAGGAACACGATCCAGTGTGGGTAGAGAGCGAAAGCTCAAAGAGGTGGAGTCGGGCCCAAGCCCATTAGGATACCCCTCTCTAACCCACGGAGGAGACCCCGTGGCGTGGCCCACGGGAGGTAAGTCTCTATCCTCGCCTTGAGTGCGATACAGAGCATATTGGGTGCATCATTGCCGCTTGTCTATTTGTTTTATAGCAACAACTTATTCGACTTGCGTGGAGTGGCCGTTAATCAATCAACTCTAAGAGAGCAGACCCAGCTCCAAAATTGAAACTGGTGGGATTTCATCACCCACCTCATCACTCCAGCTGATATTGATCCCCAGGATCCATCTATAATAAAAAGAATCAAGAAGTAGAGCCAATTAGCCCGGTGTTCGAGGAAAAATCCACACAAAGCGAACCCGCTTAACATCCAATCGAAATAAGACCACGAGCGCGGGTCCCTGTTGTCTAACACACCCATAAGTCCCTGCTACTCAAGTACACTGAGCTCGACGTGGCATCTTGGACTATTCGGCGGTTAGTTACGTGTGGACTAGGAACACGCACCAACCCTAGCTTAACCCGAGGGAACACTCTTCTTATACACTTGACCAATCCGGTTAGTCTGGGACGTACTTAAGTCAGCCATTGTGCCGCACGTCTGTCTAGGCTTCGGATTGCCTTGTTGTTAACTAGAGCTAGTACTAAAGGATTCGCTCTGAAGAGTGTAGCCTGGTGAGAACCTCTGAGTGCAAAACAGTTAGTCCGGCGGTTAAAAGATAAACCAGTGGTCCGCCCACTGTCATAATCTACTCTAGACCCAAAACTAACAAAGATAATTCCTAAAATATATCCTGAGTGCTTAGAATAGGATTATCTGTGCTTGGTGTGCATCATTTAGGATAGTGTTCCTCTCTGGCAACTTTTTGCCAAGTATAGAGCTTGCCTCATTCGCGTATGCCCGTTTGGAATCGTCCGAACAAACGCTTGGTTCGATCTGAGAATCACGTACCTACAGTGGATCCTCCACTAAATTCTTCCCCATCTCTTTCACCACCCGCCTCCCCCAGTACTACTACCTTTGTAGTCATGGCAGTCGAACGACCTCTTATCGAGACGTTCGCCCCTATCTCTGCCAATCCACCCACTTGCATTGTTCTCCCACCTACTACGGCGGTACAGTTCGAGATCAGGCCGCAGACGATCCAAATGCTGCCAACCTTTCGTGGTCTCCCTAGAGAAGACCCATATTCCCATATTAGGGAATTCCAACATGTCATCCTACTTTTCAAGAATCAGAACCTTGATGATGACAATGTCCGTCTGCGAGTTTTCCCATTCTCGCTCAAAGATCGAGCCTCAGATTGGCTCTACTCCTTACCCGCTGATTCAATCAGCAGTTGGAAAGAGTTGGTGGGCAAATTCATGTCTAAATTCTACCCCATGACTCGGACCAACCAAATGAAGCAACTCATCCAGGACTTTCGACAAAAGTCCGATGAGAAATTTTTTGAAGCGTGGGATAGATTCCAAGACTACCTGACTAAGTGTCCCCACCATAGCATCGACAAGGGCAATCTTGTCCACGTCTTCTATAAGGGACTTACTGATGAGTCCCGGACCATGGTAGAGTCAATGTGCCAAGGAAAATTCCTGCACCAAACTCCGACCGATGCATACAAATTCTTGGGAGAGTTAGGAGAAAACTCTCAACATTGGACGACTGACTCAGAGTTCAGTCGAACCACCTCGGTCCAAAGGACAACCAAGGGACATGATGCTACAGCTGATACTGAGCTTCGATCTGTCATTCAAGAGTTGAGCAAGTCAGTCTCGGCACTGGCTGTGTCTGTACAAAAGCCTACTCAACAATCTACCCCAGTCATGCATGTGGGACACGAGAGCCCTATGGAATCTTGCACCCTCTGTCTGCAACCCTCCCATACTACTGAGCATTGTCCTTTAAATGAAGGATGGTCTAATCCTCTTCAGGAAGAAGTTTGTGCTTTCAGCACATACAAACCACCCACTCAAAACTCGTATAGTCAATCTTATCATCCGGACACGAGAAACCATCCTAACTTCTCTTGGAGGCCTCAGTCTACTCAATCACAAGCTCAACCTCCGCGTCAACCTCAGGGCATGTATCCTCCTGGGTTCAATCAACCCAATCGGCAATTCAATCAGGGACAATACCAGCAGAATCAGTACCCATCTACTCAGAACCAGCAGTTCCAACAGGGTCAATACTCTGGACAACAGAGCACATTTCAGAATCAGCAAAGAGTTCCCCAGAACTTTCAGAACCAACAGATTGTCCCAACTAATTCTTCCGCCTATAACTATAATGCCCCGATGAGCTCGAGTCGCGAATTGGTGCCTCAGCTCCCATTAGCTACTCCCCAACAGTCGCTCCCCAAATCTGGTATCGAAGACCTTCTAGCTCAACTCATTACTCAGCAACAACAATCTATGCAACGCCTAGAGCAACAGCAACAGCAATCCATGCTTCGTCTAGAGCAACGTCTAGGTAACTTGGAAGCTGAGAAAGCTAAGGGGATCTTTCCTAGCCAACCCATTGCAAACCCTAAAGGAAATGCCAAAGGGGCAGTATATGAGATCGGATCCCAATCTCAAAGCCAGAATGAGAAGTGTCAAGGGAAGGTGCAAGCTGTAACCACCCTACGATCTGGAAAAACTGTGGACATGGGAGTCCAACCACCACCGGTGCCATCTCCAGCACCCATCACTCGTACAGAGGAAACTAGTACTAATCCTACCTCTGCTTCTTCTACCTCTGCACCAACATCAGATATCCCTGTGCAGAAATCTAAGGCTAAAGACAAATCCATTTGTCGAGTAAAGCCTCCCTTCCCGGACAGACTTGTCCAAGATAAGCGGGATCAGCAATTCTCAGAGATCTTAGACGTCTTTAAAGACGTCCAGATCAATATCCCATTCCTTTCTGCTATCAAGCAAATCCCTTCCTATGCCAAATTCCTCAAGGACTTGTGCACAGTTAAGCGGCGTACGCATGTACCCAAAGCTGCCTTCTTGGCCGAAAAAGCTACCGCGTTCATTCAACGCAATAGTGTGATCAAACACAAGGATCCAGGTAGCCCAACTGTCCAATGTGAAATTGGTGACAACTTTAGCTGCACTGCCTTGCTAGACTTAGGGGCTAGCGTTAACCTCATACCATTCTCGGTATATCAGCAGTTAGGACTGAAAGATATGAAGCCTACCAATGTCACCCTGAAATTGGCTGATCAGTCCATCAAGATTCCAAGAGGAATCATTGAAGATGTCCTAGTAAAAGTCGCTGACTTTTATTATCCTGTGGACTTTATCATTCTAGACACCGAGCCGTGTCACGACAACCGCATTCCAGTCATCTTAGGCCGTCCATTCCTTGCCACCGCGAACGCACACATCGGGTGCCGGGACGGAAACATGTCTATTGCTTTCGGTAACCTCAAAGCTGAGGTCAACATCTTTCGTTTAATGCAACAAGATGCCGATCGCGAAGTGACCGATGAAATGTGTGCCGTTGAGAGTCTAATCCCGGACTCCACCGAAGATATTCTTAAGCAGTGTCTAGAACACTTTGGAGCTGACTTTGCAACAGAGTCAGCTATTTCTGATCTCAATGATCTTTTGGAGACTGCTCCACTGATAGAGATCCCCGCTCCACTCATCGAGTTCGAGCCTCTGATAACCATGGCCAGAGAACCTATCCTTCCTTTACCTACTGAAGTCAAACCTCTTCAATCCGTGTCTTCTGTGACACCTATTTCTACTCCATCTGCTCCAATATTGGAGCTTAAGCCTCTTCCCACAGATCTTTCCTATGCCTATCTTGGTCCTAAGGAAACCTACCCTGTCATTATTGCTTCCGCTTTGTCTGAGAGTGAACGTAAAAAACTTCTCGAGCTGCTCAACGAGCACAAATCTGCGATAGGTTGGACTATAGATGATATTCGAGGCATAGACCCCTCGGTGTGCCAACATCACATCTATCTCGAGGATGAATCCAAAACCTCTCGAGAACACCAGAGGAGGTTGAACCCCGTCTTGAAGGATGTAGTCCGGGACGAGGTCCTTAAACTGTTAGATGCGGGTATCATTTATCCCATCTCCGATAGCAAATGGGTGAGTCCTATTCATGTCGTCCCTAAAAAGGCAGGATTCACAGTTGTGGAAAATGAGAACAAGGAAATGGTAACCCAGCGCCTGAAGAAAGGGTGGAGAGTCTGCATCGATTACCGACGACTCAACACCAACACTAGGAAGGACCATTTTCCTTTACCCTTCATAGACCAAATGTTGGAGAGACTAGCAGGTCATTCCTATTATTGCTTCCTTGATGGTTACTCAGGGTATAATCAAATACCCATCGCCCCTGAGGATCACGAGAAGACAACTTTCACCTGTCCCTTTGGCACTTTTGCCTACAAGCGCATGCCCTTTGGCCTCTGCAATGCACCCGCGACCTTTCAAAGGTGTATGATGAGCATATTCTCTGACATGGTGGAAAAATTCCTCGAAGTCTTTATGGACGACTTCTCAGTCTTTGGGTCATCCTTTGATGACTGTCTGACCCATCTAGGGCTGGTACTTCAACGCTGTCAGGACAAGCGACTTGTCCTCAATTGGGAGAAATGCCACTTCATGGTGAAGAAAGGCATAGTTCTGGGACATGTCATTTCCCATCAGGGCATTGAGGTCGACAAAGCTAAAATCGATATCATCTCGACCTTGCCCATTCCTAAGTCCGTACGTGACATCCGATCCTTTTTGGGACACGGAGGATTCTATAGGCGATTCATCAAGGACTTCTCTCAAATCGCTCGACCTCTGTCCCATCTTCTGGCTAAAGACAGTCCTTTCGACTTTAATGCTGACTGTGTCAAGGCATTTGAGCGTCTCAAATCTGAGCTCACTACTGCGCCCATTATCCGTCCCCCGGACTGGACTCTACCTTTCGAGGTAATGTGCGATGCTTCTGACTATGCATTAGGCGCCGTTTTAGGACAGAGAGTTGACAAAAGGTCACACGTGATCTATTACGCGAGCAAAACTCTTAACTCTGCCCAAATGAATTACTCTACCACTGAGAAAGAACTCCTGGCGGTAGTCTTCGCCCTTGATAAATTCCGTCAGTACCTCTTAGCCACTAAGGTGGTAGTGTACACTGATCATGCAGCCCTTCGTTATCTCATGTCGAAAAAGGAAACCAAGCCTCGATTAATTCGATGGATTCTCTTACTGCAGGAATTCGACCTCGAGATTAAGGATAAGAAAGGAACTGAGAATGTAGTGGCTGATCACTTGTCTAGACTGACTTTAGAGTCATCCTTCGACACCCAGCCCATCCCTGAAACCTTTCCAGACGAACAACTGTTCGCCATCTCTGTTAATCCTTGGTATGCTGACATTGTCAACTACCTTGTCACCGAAGAAATGCCTTCACACTGGTCAAAACAGGACAAAAGCCAATTCTTAGCACGAGTTAAGTACTACTCTTGGGATGACCCTTATTTGTATAAATACTGTCCTGACCAGATCATTCGTCTCTGTGTCCCTGAGTCGGACCAACTCAATATCTTGTCTTCATGTCATGACCAACCTTGTGGTGGTCATTTCAGCACTAAGAAGACTGCAGAAAAAGTTCTGCAATGCGGATTCTACTGGCCCACATTATTTAAAGATGCCCATATCTATAGCAAAACCTGTCCTAATTGCCAGCATCTAGGCCGCATCTCCCAGAGGAACATGATGCCCCTAACTCCCATCCAGGTCGATGAAATATTTGACATTTGGGGCATCGACTTCATGGGCCCCTTTCCAGTTTCCTATGGTTTTGAGTACATTCTCCTTGCGGTAGACTATGTATCCAAATGGATAGAAGCCATTCCCACCAAGACGAATGACCACAAAGTGGTGGTCAAATTCCTAAAGGAGTTCATCTTCGCCCGATTCGGTGCCCCTAAGGCCATCATTAGTGATGGGGGCACCCATTTCTGCAATAGGATATTCGAGAAATTAATGAAAAAATATGGGGTAACCCACAAGGTTGCCCTAGCTTATCATCCGCAGACTAGTGGTCAAGTAGAGGTTTCTAATCGTCAGATCAAGCAGATCTTGAAGAAGACAGTCAATACCACACGTAAAGACTGGTCTACTCGTCTCACTGATGCTTTATGGGCATACAGAACCGCCTACAAGACCCCACTCAATATGTCTCCCTATCGTCTCGTCTTTGGGAAACCTTGTCATCTACCGGTAGAGATTGAACATCGTGCCCTATGGGCCATTAAGAAACTCAACTTCGACCTAGACTCCGCAGGGGAGGAGCGGAAACTTCAAATGAATGAGTTAGAAGAACTCAGAAATGATGCCTACAACTTGTCCAAGAATTACAAAGCCAAAATGAAGTGGATACATGACAAGAGCATCCTCAGGAAAGAGTTCCAGCCAGGACAGAAGGTCCTTCTTTATAATTCTCGTCTCCATCTCTTCCCTGGGAAACTGAAATCTAGGTGGACCGGTCCTTATACGGTCACAGCAGTCACACCCTTTGGGGCAGTCACTATTGAGGATCCCAAGGATCACTCCTCTTTTCAGGTAAATGGCCAGCGTCTTAAACAGTTCCATGAACTTGACGTATTATTCATTCAGACTTTTGAGATCGATCTCATCGATCCTGTCTATGTCGACTGATGATCCACTCAGTCTCCTATGCTCCAACTTGGTTGGGGGTGCCTGTCACCCCCGTTGTGTCTGGCTGAAGACGTAAAACTTAGCGCTTTCGGAAAGGCAATTCCGGTATTCCTAGAGTACATGAGTCTCATGCATTTGTTATTATTGTTATATCTTTAAAAATGCAGGTACATTCATTCTTCCGATCATCAGGTATCACACACTGTCGAGTTTCTACCGACTTGGTAACATCTTCCCTGAACCTTTGCATCATCATCACCGATTTTTCATCATTTTATGTCCCGGTCATGAGCACCGAGGACGGTGCTGTATTTTGGTTGGGGGTGGGGTATTTACCAAAACTCATGTCTTCATTTTGATAAAAAAAAAAAAAAAAAAAAAAAAAAAAAAAAAAAAAACTTTTTATTTTTGGGGTGATTTCTGATGTTCTCCAAAAGTTTTCTAGAATTTTAAAAAAATGTGTCAAATACCCTGACTTTGATTAGCTGAAAACCTCCGTTAAGTCAGTATTGAGGATGTCAATTTTTGTTTAAGGTTAGCTTTGAGTCAAGTCAAGCGTGACTACAGCAGGTTTGAAAACTCAGAAAAACTCATATTCGGCACAATTGTACACTATCAATATCAGAGTCACCCTAAGTTTAGAAATTCTGGAGATCCTGTGAGAATAATTGTGGAGACCTAACCCAGTGAGCTTTCGAGCCTTTAATCGTTTCAGAGAGTTATACATTAATCCTGAGTCACAAGATGACTCACTATTCTTCATGCCCGCAATATTCGTTGAGAGATCTCATTATCTTTTGCTTCGATCATAAAACTCGGAACGACATCAAAAATTGGATTACTACGACAGAACCTTCTCTGTATCCAGTCAAGACAGTATACATGATAGTGCAAACCTTAGAAAATGATTTAGGCCATTTTTCTGAACCATTCAGCCTTTTTACTCACCTGAATTATACTTCACTAGAAACCCCTTGAGCCATTCTATAAAAGCCTTTTCTTTGTAAACCCATCAACCTAAAATCCAGTCTAGCTACGAAACATGACTGGCTACCCTTATTTTGAGATGGATAAAAGAATAACTGATGTGGGTGTACCGTGAAAAAGAAAAGTAAAGAAGAAGAATCAAAAGGAAAAGAAAGTGGTTCAAGCCAAAAACAAAATATAGAAAGAAAGTATGAAGAAGAGCAGAAAAGAAATTGAGCAGTCTCAGAAATATCAAGAAAAAGAGAAAAATACGAAAAAAAAAAAAAAGAAAAAGAACCAGATAATGGTGTTACGTCGCAGGAAAAATTCAAGAAAATGGCAATATCCTCTCAAGATCTTTGAAATCCTGTATTCCTTTATCTCTCTACACCTGACCTAAGCCTCATTACAACCCAGGAAAGTCCTACTTGATTCTAGGATAGCACGATCATAAAATGTGGAGATTGGAGAAAGAGAAGCTATAGAGTTTGATCTGACGTTCCCGAGTGAAGTGGTATTCCAATCATGAGATCTTCTTCTGTTAAAGATGTCCTTCCTTCAAATAATACATATGTGAGATCTTTGCTTTCATATATCAACACATCTCCTCACATATAAATTGAGAGAAAAGAAGAAAACCCTTCTTGTGTGATTCTATTCTGAGTGCTAAACATGTGAGATTTGAGGTCGAGGCAGAAAAACTTAGAGGTGATCTGGAAATCTTTATTGTCGGATGATGAGAATGTTGAGCACACACACACGCAGAGTCTGACTATTCTGGGTCATGATTATCAGTCTGTAGTCTTGCCAAAACTTTCAAACTCTTCGCTAGCATGTAACTGTTTTTGCATCCATTCAATAATTTGATGAACGGTGTTTTCCCTGAGCTAATATGAAAAAGTGTGCAGCATGTGTAGAGCCCTTTTAAGCTCATTTATTTCGCACTAATTGCCAAGGATTGGCAATATGCTGGTTGGGGTTGTGATATTCGCTCAAAAGTGCTTATTTTAAGCACTTATCCTGTTAGCGTTATCGCACTCTCCTACGTAAAACTGCTCTAATTATCCACTTTTCTACGTAAGAGTCTATCTCATTGCGTAAAACACACTTTTCTGGACGAAATGGTATATTTGCATGCATTAAACACATTTTTGGAAGTCTAGATATAAAGCCGTTCTGATTGAGTCTCATTACGCGCTTCTTTTGTCGCAGGAAACCCGATCAGACGGTTCTCAAGACTGGTGGGCCCACAATCAACCTCTAGAACCTATGATCAAAGCCCAAAAGCCAGTGGACTTGGACAAAAAGATGTAGGCCAAAGACGGGAGAGCCAGAGAGTCGGAAAAGCCTAAGAGAAGATTAAGAGGGAAGGAGAGGCAAGCCCTCAAAGAAGAGACTAAGGAGATTACAGCTTATCAACTGACACAAGATGAGGACTTGCTCAATTGGTAAAGCATGCAGAAGACCAAGTCAAAGACCAAGGTTCAAGCCCCTATACTATCATTTTTCTCTTTATTTTGTAATATTTCTCTCTCTTCTCTCCTCTCTCTCTCCAAACCATCATTCTCTCTCTACTCTTGAATCCACATCATCCGATCCTCTCCCCTCCCTCAATCACTCAATTCTATGGCCTACCTTGGCCAATTTCCATTACTCGATCATCACCGTCCATCTCTACCATGCGATCGCTCAGTCAGTCCCCAATCATCCATTTTACCATCTCATAAATCCAATGGCCCTCATCACTTCATGTTCAATCCTATGGGCCTAAGCCAAGATGAAGTGCGGGCCCGGGCCCATTACCCATGGCCCAGCCATCCAGTGGGACCCACATACCCAACATGGACTGGAAATGGCTGCTAAAGAAGGAAAGAAGAGAATTTTGAAAAGAATTTTTAAAAATCAAACATTTTTCAAAAAGGAATTTTTTGACTCAATCTTTTCAAAAAAATGGAGGTATTTACATTTTAGAAACGTGGGTTTCTAAGTTAGGAACCCACGGTTATATACAAAGGTTTTCTAGAAGAAAGATATTTTGTGGAAAAGAATTTTTAAAAATCGTGGGATTCTAATCTGGGAACCCACGATTTTACCAAAAAAATGAAGGAGAATCAAAAGATTTTTAAGAAACCGTGGGTTTCTAATGTAGGAACCCACGGTTCCTACCAAAAGATGGAAAATGAGCTTTAAAGAAATAGAAACCGTGGTTCCCATATATAAAGGGTGGAGATATCAAACCCTAGACCCCCCCCCCCCCCCCCCACGTTTTGGAATAAGAAGAATTCCTTCTTCTTGCTGCCATTACGCCCACACCACCAGCCGTTCCTCCATCAAGACCCCCAGCCATTCACTCAACGTTTTTGAAAGAAGAGAGTTCTCTCTTCTTGTAAAAACCTCCCCCGAATCGATCCCTTCCTCTCTCCCACGTTCTCAAACTCTCTTGACCGTCCCTCTCTCTCCCATTTTCCATCCACGTTTTCTTCAAAAAAAAAAAAAACAAAAAAAAAAAGGGGAAGAGAAGAAGAAAACGAGGTGAAGGAGGGCCTTTGCACTGCTGCCACCACCATCTAAGCACCACAGCACCTTACACCGCCTGCTACCATTGTTACCACCACCATCTAAACACCACAGCATCACCCACCATTAATTCCGGTTGATACCTGCAACTCCGGCGAACTTGATCGCCGGACTGGTTCTGTTTTCTCTACAGCAGCCACACCAAGATCGCCTCCACCAACCGCTTCTATCCTCCATCTAGTTGCTACCTAAAAGAGGGGCAGCAGCACTTGCTGTTGTGATATTCGCTTCCACCACCACCACTTCGCCGGAACTGCAACTCCGGTCGGCCCTCTCCTATCTTTTCCTCTCTCTTCTAGCGCTCTCACCCCCTCTAACGGTTGCTGGAGTTGCAACCTGCAACTCCAGTCCGTCCAAGCCTTCCTAGCCGGTCTCTTCCTCTCATTTCTCTTTCAAAAGAAAACCAAAAACAAGAAAAAAAAAAAAAAGAAAAGAGAGAGAGGAAAGAAAGAAGAAGAAGATAGAGGAAGGGGTGCAAACCTGGTGCGCCCCTCTCCTTGCTGCCACCTCACCGCACTGCTGCACCACCATCTTCACCGTTCCACAGCTCCACTCACCACCACTTGCAGCCCATTCCACCCTTCAAACCGCTAGTCCACCTCAACTTTTGATCACCACGGGCTACCAGTCACCACCATCGCCATGGTTCGGAGCATCACTAGCAGTCCAAACCGTGGGCCCCATTTTCTCACTCACTATCCTTGGCCAAATCATGGCCAAGCATCCATTCCTTCCAAGTTCGGGTAAGTCTAGAATACATTCTATAATTTCTTCTCATTTCTACTGCTTCTCTCTACCTTTCTCTCTCTAGATCTCCACTTTCTCTCTCCCCCATATTTTCTCTCTCTAGGATAGCCTTCTTCGATGTTTCTCTCTCTACATTTTCTCATTTCTCCCTCTAATTTTTATGGCTTTCTAGGTTAATTTTTGAATTTAATTTGATTTTGTAAGACTCATTGAGGATGAATAAAATTATTATTTTTGCATTTGTTAGTTTACTTTTGTGTTTTTGATTGTTTGTGATAATTTCTCTCTCTGAAAATCACTAAGAATGTTTTAAATCCATCACCATTCTCACCTCTCCATGTTTTCTTGATAAAAATCCGTCATTTCATGTCATTGAATTACGCAGACTAATCCCGAGTGCGGATCGACATCCGACACAAGCCACTGTACAAAATTGCCCATTTTACAGGTTAAAAGTCTCGGATAATTACAAATGTGTTGAAGTTAGGGTTTCCGTAACCAACGACGCGGAAAAATCCTACTTTCAAATGCTGCTCAATCGAGAGAAGGGGTAAGGGAAAGAAACGTCCATTGAAATCTCAGAGCTAAGGGCGCTACCGATCAAGAAGAGGATCGTCCAAGACTTCGATGAATGCTTCAATCGTGGAGAAGGGTTTTGACAGAGAGGCATCCCATGACCTTTGGAGCTAAGGACGCTACCGATCAAGAAGAGGACCGTCCAAATTTCATGGAATGCTGCTCAATCGTGGAATCCACATCGACTCTTACCGGCCGACAAGGTAGATGTGAATTGGCTAATGTACTATAATGTGCCCTAAAAAGCTCACCTTTTCACTCGCCGAAAGGAGTCGGCCAAGTGAATAGGCTATCGGCCTGAGAAAGTAGTGAGAGGATCTAGAGAGAAAAAATAGACTTAGAGAGAGAAATCTCACTCTAGAGAGAGAACATGGGATTAGGGATGTCACGTCCCTTCCATGTCGTCTAGAGAGAGAAAGTCACTAACTCTAGAGAGAGAAAGTGAGGGTTTGGACACAGGTTTAGGGATGAGACGTCCCTTCCATGTCCGTTAGAGAAAGAGAGAGAGAAAATGAAATGTAGAGAAAGAAACTATGATTTTTAGAGAGAGAAGAGAAATCCTAGAGAGAGAAAGTGAAAGAACATGGAATTAGGGATGTCACGTCCCTTCCATGTTATTTAGAGAGGAGATCTAGAGAGAGAAAGTAGAAGAAGAGAGAGAAAGTGTTACTTTGCGAACTTACCTCGGTGAAGGATCGGAGATCGGCCAAGTTGGCCAATGAGGTCTGGCCATGAGTGAGAGAGGGCTTGCATGATGGAAGGAGGAGCAGCATAGTTGCATCGGCAAGGGAAGAGGCCAAGATGTAGCTGTTGCCTAGTGGAGAAATGGGTAGCGAACCGTGGTGTTTGATGATGCGGAGCCCGAGCGAGTTGATCACGGCCTGCATGTGAACAAGAAGTCCAGTGGAGGAGCCCACAGACCTGCTGTAGAGAAGAAAATGGTGATGGAGACTTGCTGGTTCGTCCAGCTGGTTGAGAACGGGTGTTGTTACTTGGTGCACAGGCCATGGAGAACCCAGCTTGCAAGAAGATCACGGTTGGTATGCACCAGCAAGGGGTGGAGAAGTGGAAAACCTGCATATAGCATGTGCTGCAATGGAGGTGTGGAGAAGATGAGTCGTATGGAGGATGACCTGTTGGGTTGACCATTAGCCGGTGGTTGGAGAGGTCTGCAATCGGTGGTCGCAGGTTGTTGCAGCACCGTAGGTAGTGTAGTGCACTCAGCACAGGGATGGAGGCATGGAGGTGATGACGGTGACGGTAGCTGCTGGTGTGGGAGTGAGCAAGAGAAGGAGGCTGTTGCAGTGGAGGTGTACGGAAGAGAGGAGGGTTGCACAGCATGGAAGAGGCCGAACAGCAAGTTGCTGTTTGAGTTTCAAGTCTGCGCGACCCTCAGTCCGTGAGAATCACGACTGAGGAAGAGGAGAAGACAGTGGAAGGAGCTGCTGGTGAAGACGGTGCATTCTTTGGTCGAAAGTTGCAGAGATGACCGGAGCTTGAAGAAGAACCAGTGCCATTGTGGGAGAACGTGGGAGAGAAGAAGCTTTTTAGATCCAGATCTCAAGCCGTTTGCAAGTATGAAGACGTCCTGGCTGCAATCCCGCTAGAGAAGGCAAGGAGCATGGGGGGGGGGGGGGCAAAACGGCTATGGGGAAGAAAACGGTTTGCTGGAGTTGCAGGTTTGCAACTCCAGAAACGTGGAGGAAGATCATGAGGCACATGTACAGTAAGATCTAGCCATTAATGGCAGATGGACTGGCCCACGAGTTGCGGAGGCGATGTACAGCAAAACCGTGGGTTCCCACGGTGGTGCATGGGGGCGTGGTTGCAGGATAGAGCAACACGGTCTGCAACACTGTCCGGCCATTGGAAAAGATCACGGCCTGCAAGAGAGAGTTGCAGTCCGAACCTGCAAGGGAGAGAAAACATAAGAAGAATGAGGAGGTTCGCAGCAAGTGGTGGAAAGCACCAGCACGGGGCTTGGTCGAGAGAAAGGTTTGGCCAAAGTTGCTTGCAACTCCGGCTGTGCTTGAAGAAGATGGGGAGGAGCTCCTCATCTGTTGTTGCCAATGAGAGAGGTTCTTCCTCTCGTTTTTGCTTTTCCGATAGAAATATAGAGAGAGGGTTAGTTAAAGAGAGAAATACATGGTTTCTAAAATCGTGGGAATTTTTGGAGGAGAGAGAATCGGGGAAGCCGTTGGATGACTTGGTCACTAAGGCTAGATGGGGAAATGGGCTTTGTGAGGCCGTGGGCTTTGTATATGATGGTGAAGGGCCTTTGAGGTCCCATGGGTTATTGAGAACCCGTGGATATTAAATGGGTGAAGGTCGTGGGCCATGGGCTTGAGTTTTGGATGCTTGTCGGCCACTTGGCCATAGGCTTTGTGGACCGTTTGGCAAAGTGACTTGTGGGACACTTGGCCATGAGATTTCTGGGCCATTCTTTTAATTGAGCCATGGAATGAATGGGTGGATGGCCAAGATTTTGGCCGGGTCGATGATGGTGGTTTTAGCCAGATAGGCGAACTATCAAATCTGGAGAGATCCAACGGTGGAAAAGCTATGGGAGATGTGATAGAGCTGGAGAAGAGGAGGTCAAAGGTTAGATGATGGAGATCGGAGGGTTAGGATGATCGATCTGAGGATCGGGGTGGTCGATCTGAAGATCGGATGGTCGATTTGAGGATCTAATGGTTGGATGAGATGATTTAAGGGTTAGATGTTATAGTCTAGAGAGATGGAGAGAGAGGAGAGAGAATTAGGAGAAAGGAGAGAGAAAATAATACAAAATAAAGACAAAAGAGCTGGCGAAGGGTCTTGAACCCTAATCTTCAATGTAATCTTCCGTCAGCTTCACCAATTATGTAAGCCGTCATTTTATGTCAGTTGGTACGGCTTTGAATCACTTTGGCCCGTCTCTTGGTCTTCAGCTTTGCGTCTTTCTCGGTTCTTGATCCGACTCTACGATCCTCTGACTTGACCCGTACTTGGCCTGTATCATCTAGTCATAGCCTATTGGCTCTTTAAGCTTTGATAGTGGGCTTCTATGGTTGATCGTGGGCCCGTAAGTCTCAAGAATCGCCTGATCGGGTTTCCTGCAATAACGAAAAAGCGCGTAATGAGACTTAATCAAAACGGCTTAATATCTAGACTTCCAGAAATGTGTTTAATGCATGCAAATATACCATTTTGTCCAGAAAAGTGTGTTCTATGCAATGAAAGAGATTCTTCCATATAAAAGTATATAAATAGGGAAGTTTAACGTAGGAGAGTGTGATAACGCTAAAGGATAATGGCTTAAAATAAGCACTTTTAAGCGAATATCAGGAGTCATCTGAGTAACTACCCATTTGTAAATTAAAGATCGTGTATGCTCGATTAGGAAGGTATGTGACTTAGTGGCCATAGAAATTGGTTAAAATGGATAAAATATAATGGTCAAACCTAGTCATTGGACAGACCCGAGTCTAAGTCAAAGATATTGACTTTTGGGATAGTCCAATCGATTGGACACTTATCCCCAATTGATTGGACCCAATCGATTGGAGGACTCTATGTAATCGATTGGAAGCTATGAGGTAGAATCTTATTTCAGCCCAATATATTGGAGTCTTTGGGATAGAAACTTATTTGAGTAAAATCGATTAGAGACCATGAAATCGATTGGAGCCTTCGGGACAGAAACTTATTTGAGTCAATCGATTGGAGACCTCTGTGTAATCGATTGGAGCCTTCGGAATAGGAAACTTATTGAGCCCAATCGATTGGACACTTCTTCCCAATCGATTGGACATGGCCCAATTGATTGGACCTAGAGTACAATCGATTGGACCATGCACAGAATCAGTCCTTCTTAGATCTGAAATTCTTGGTTCCATTATCCCACGTTCTACACAACTCAGGGTCATGGAATTCTATAAATACAACCCTTCTATACCTCCTCTAAACACACACAGAGATACAGAGTGACTCAATCTTAAAGAGAGAGAAGAAAATGTTCTATTTATTAGAGTGTCCATTCAAAGAGCAAGAAGCTTGTTTTCCATTCACATCTTGTGAACTTGTTCTCTTCTTGATCAAAGCCAAGTGCTTGATCCTTTCCTCAGCTTAGGTCTTCCACTTCTATATTCGACCTAGTATCCTGAGTGTACTAGTGTGACTTAATACCATTTGAGCAACCTAGGGTTCAAGGTATACTAAAACATTCACCTTCTGCAAAGGCGGGAGTGTTGAGAACTAAGATCGGAGGAGCCGATCGACGGTAGGTCTGGCGTGTACCAAACTGAACAAGTGGACAATGCTTCTTGGCTGGAAGGGCGCATGTGGATTCGTAACATTGATTCAGAGGACATGGACGCATCGGAAGTAGGCCTTGGCTAAGGTTGGAAGTTATATTTGCAACGGTGCTGCATAATTAACCTTTGTTTCATTTAACTTTTCAGTTAGTGATACTTTCCGTCCGGACGTGGTCCCGTGGTTTTTCCTTGGCTAAGGTTTCCAAGTAAAAATCTCTTGTCATGTGTGATTGTTTGTTTATATTCCGCAATCTATCTTGATTAGATCAAACGAAGAAAAGAAAATATACCACGGAGGTATATTCGATTTGAGTCGCTTGTGATAATCTTTTATCAAACAACTAAGGCATGCAATTTTGTTCCCCTACCATAGACCAGTAAAACTGTATAAGTATAAATAATTTAAATACCTAATCAACCCCCCCCCTTCTAGGTATATTAGATTAAAGAGAACGGACCGGTGAAATTTCAATTGGTATTAGAGCGGGTATTTCTATTTAAGGTTTAATCACCTGAATTTAGAATCCTGAGAAACTAGTCTATTTTCATTAATTTGTCAAAATGCAAAGAGAATGTGGAAACACATCCAGACTTCCATTATTTGATGGAGAAGTGAAAGTAGGATTTTTCTGCGTCATTGGTTACGGTAATCCTAATCTCAACACATTTGTAATTTTTATCCGATTATCCTGCAAAAAGATGAGATTTTGTATAGGGATTCATGTCGGATGTCGATCCGCACTCGAGATTAGTCGGATTAGCGCGAATAAGAACATAAAATAATAGATTTTTGTTAGAAAATGCTACTAAAGATGATGTAGGGGTGAGAATGATGATCACAGGATTTTAAAACATGATTTTTTTTAGATTATTTTTTATTAATAACAACATTAATGAAGAACACGATTCATCGCATGACTTAAATTGAACGACTTGTATCAAAAGAAGCCATTTTATTTAATTAAGATAAATGTACTACAATCCTTAAAAAAAAATTACATATTGGAAAGCTTGTAAAGAACTATACTAAAAAGCAACTAATGTAAATCTAGAGAGAGAAAAAATGATATGTAGAGAGAGAAGAGCACCATTTAGAGTAAGAAAGCAGATGAGACCTTACCAAGAATGGTCAAGACCCTAGTTAAGGGAGATCCGAGCCGTGGAGCGCCGGCAAAAGGTAGAGCGATGAAGTCTTGCAGCAACTTAATGCAGCATCGTCTTCATGTAAAGAGCTTAACGGCTTGACCATTGGAAGATAGGGGCAGGCGGTGCTGGTTTGTGATGTGGCCAGGAGCGTGAAGAAGGTGCTGGGTTCCTCTCTGTTGGCGGCAACAATGGAGATGAAGGGAGCTGCTTGAAGGGTGGAGAGGAACAGCAGGTAGGCGTTCCTCTTCTTCTCTTCTTCTCCTCCTTTTTCTTTTCTCTTTTTTTTTTTGTTTTGTTTTTGAACGGCTTGGAGAAGTCAAAGAAGGAGAGTAAAGAGAGAAGCATGTGGCAGGCGTGGATGGCTTGGGGTTGTATGATGTTGCAGACCAGAAACGTGGAAGGGAGAGGAGTGGAATGAAGTGGCTTGCTGGAGTGGTAGTTCAAGGCGTTGAGATGCAGCAGGTTGTAGGTGTGGGCAGCAGCAAGCTCACCTAGATGACGACGAGCAGCAGCCCAAGGAGGTCGCCAGCGGTGATGGCAGCAAGGTGAGTGATGTCTCCTTATTTTCTCTCATCTTCTCTTTTTTTTTTCTTTTTTTCTGTTTACTGTGGAGAGAACCGGAGTTGCAAACCTGCAACTCCGGTTGATGGAGGAGGCGGTGGAGGATGAGCAGGTGAATGGCCATTTTGCTCAAGAGAGGAGACGTGGGGAAGATCAAACGGCTTGGCTTAATGGAGGAGACGGTGCTGGTGGAGGTTGCAGGCGGACTTGCAACTCAAGAGTTGCAGGTCATGGTGGAGGCGGTACCGTGGTGCAGCAGCTTTTCGGGGGTGTTGTGTGGCAGGCGAGGAAGAAGTGGGGGGCAGGCGGAGTGGTGCTGCTACAAGGAGGAGAAAAGGAGAAGAAGGGATAAGCAGAAAAGGAGAAGGACGAGGCGCGTGGCCGGAGTTGCAGAACTCTGGCTGGAGAAAAGGAGAAGAAGGAAGAAGAAGATGAAGATGAAGATGAAGAAGAAGAAGAAGAAGAAGAAGAAGAAGAAGAAGAAGAAGAAGAAGAAGAAGAAGAGGAGGAAAGAAGGAGAGGAGGAAGGGTAGAACGTGCGGGAAGGTTTTGGGAAGAGAAAGGAGAAGAAGGGAGGGGGATTCGGGTTCAAACGAACCCTTCTCCTTCCCTTTTTAAAGCTCCCTATTTCCTTTAATGGAAATAAGGATTTTTTGAAAATAAAAAATAAGAAAAATAATTTTTTTTTTTTTTAAAGTAAAACACTACTTTTCTTTGGGGAATTTCCCCATTTAGTTGACCCCCGATTTTTTTAAAATTTAATTAAAATTATTTTAAACTTCACGGGGTCCACTAAATGGTCGGACAGCGGGTCGACGATGATGGGCCCGACTACTGGCCCACATGGCGTCTCACAAGATGATGTGACAGACAATCTGATGACGATCAGATGGATGGTGACTTGATTGGGATCCAGATTGGTAGATCGACGGATCTAGAGAGATCCAACGGTCCGGTGGAAGATCCAACGGTCCGATTGAAGATCCAACGGTCAGAAAGCTAAGGGAGATGAGACAGAGCCAATGGGCAAGAGTTCTGGGGTTAGGTCAGTAGATTCGAGAACCGAGAGATGAAGAAAGAGAGAATAAAGAGAGAAAATATCAGAAAATTGAGATAAAAGTATTGGCAGAAGGTCTAGAACCCTGATCTTCACTGTGACCATCCTCACGCTTCTCCAGTAGAGTAGACTATCATTCCTTGCTGACTCATGTGGCTTTAAACGCTTTGGTCCGTCTCTTGGTCATTGGCTCTCTTGCTCTCTTCGTTCTTTGGGCCAGCTTTTTGGTCCTCTTATTCAGCCCATATTTGGCCCATATCTTCTAGTCATAGCATGTGGGCTCTTTAAGCTTTGATAATGGGCTTTCCTGATCGATGTGGGCTCGCAAGTCTAGAGAATTGTCCCATCGGGGTTTCCTACGACAAAAGAAGTGCGTAATGAGACTTTATCAGAACGACTCAATGTCTAGACTTCCGAAAATGTGTTTAATGCATGCAAATATACCATTTCATCCCAAAAAGTGTGTTCTACGCAACAAAAGAGACTCTTACATAGAAAAGTAGATAAATAGAGCATTTTAACGTAGGAGAGTGTGAAAACGCTTAGAAGATAACAGTGAAAAATATGCACTTTTAAGCGAATATCAAGAAGACTATGCCTATTAGAAGGCAAAGATGAGGGCTTTTCTAAAGTCTATTGATGAAAGAGTTTGGATGTCTAATATTTGCTCAAAAGTACTTATTTTAAGCCATTATCCTTATAGTGATGTCGCATTCTCATACGTAAAACTTGTCTTTTCGTCAACTTTTTCACGTAAGAGTTTCTTCCATTGCGTAGAACGCATTCTTTAGACGAAAATTGACTATTTGCATGAAATATATGCATTTCGGATAGTCCAGTATCAAGATGTCTTAGTTGAATCTCATTACGCGCTTTTTCACTTATAGGAGACCCTATCGGGCGATTCTCGAGGACTGGCGAGCCCACAATCTACCACAGAAGACTTCTATCAAAGCTTAAAGAGCCAATAGGCTAGGATAAAAAGATAGAAGACATGTACAGACAAAGCTAGAGGATCGTAGAGCCGGAACAAGGACTAAGAGAGAGAAGAATAGCTGGAGACCAAGAGAATGACTTAGGTGTTAAATGCCACACCAATTGACATCAAAGGATAAGTTTGACTAATTGGTGGAATGGACGAGAGAGAATAAAGAAGACTAGGATTCAAGACCCCATTAATGCATTTATTTTTGTATTTTTCTCTCACCTCTCTCATATTTCTCTCTCTATCTATCTATCTTGGCCCATGACCCATTACCCATGCCCATACCCATGACCCATACCCATGCCCATACCCATGACCCATACCCATAGCCCATGCCCATTTGCAACAACAAGAGAGAATTGGTCTCACTTGACCGATTCTTCTCTCCCCCATCTCTCTCTATCCTAGTCACTCTCTCTCATCTAACTAATCCATTCCCAACTGTTGGATCTCTCTAGATCCAACGGTCATCATTTTTACAACAAGTAAAAAAAAAGAAAAAAAAATCTATAAGAGATCTACGATCTCTCCCTGGGTTGGTTCTCTTCCCCCCCTCACTTCTCTCATCTTGTCTTTTCTTCTCTCTCTCACTCACAGGCATACCTTAGATGGTTGCTCATCAACGCCTACTCATTTGCAACACCGGAACCACCTGCTACGATCTCATTCACAAGGCTACAATCCTCAATCCTATTGAGGTCAGTCCAATCGGAGTTGCACCATCTACCTCTTCAATGGTAAGCTTCTCTAACTCATCTCTCTAACCTTCCTACCTTCTTTCTCTCTCTTCTTTCCCTCTCTACCTTTACATGCTTTCTAGGATAATATTTTAATGGCTTTTTAGATTAATTTAGTTTAATGTTATTTTCGTTGTAAAGCATTTGGACAAGCATTGTAAGCATTTGTTTTTAGTTTAATGAACAAGTTTTAAATTCAAGTTTAAATTGTTTTCATTTATTGTGTTTTTCATTCTCGTTTCTCTTATATTTTTTTCATTCTTATAGTTTTAACAATAATCTCAAGTATATTTTAAATCAACCTCCACCATTCTCACAATTCCATTTATTCTGAGTATTTTTTTATTATTCTTGTTTCTTATTGTGCTAACTAATCCCGAGTGCGGACGATATCCGACACGAGCCACTGTGCAAGTCTGCTTATTTGCAGATTAAGTGAACCAATTCTGAGAAATTATAAATATTATTGAAATCAAGGGTTTCCGATCCAACGACACGAAAAAATCTTACTTTCAAATGGCGCTGTTGCCGCTCGGTTGACGGGATTACAAAAGACGAACAGGAAATTGAAAAGCTACTTAATCTTGAAGATCCAATCTAAATCGAAAACTTTCCATTTTATTTTTTACATTATTCACTTATTATTTTAATGCCTCGGACGGCCGAGTGCAAAGTTGTAATAACTTAGGGATTTATTTTCTCTCATTTTACAATAACTGCTAGATTAATTAATTAATTAAAAAATATAAAAAATATTAGGGTTAGATTTTGATTTTGCTATTTCTAGTTAGATCACCATTGGTTATTTGATTCATTTTGGAAGGTTTCCAACTCCGGGTAATTCAAAAGTAGATATTTCCGAAACCTAATTCGGGAATAGCTAAAGTTGAATTTTAAACCTTAATTGGAACTAATTCACAATACCTGCCCTAAATCATTGCGTGTTTCTTGAAACCCCAAAGGCGGTATACCTTCTAAATCCATACCATAGATCATTGTGGACTAACGTGATTGCGGATTGCGATTACCAAGTGAGTAGGGAGCGAAAGGTCAAAGAGGTGGAGTCGGGCCCAAGCCCATTTGGATACCCCTCCTTATCTCACGGAGGAGACCCCGTGCTTAGCCAACAGGCAGGTAAGTGTCTACACCTCGCCTTGAGTGTGATCTTGATCATTGTGTAAATACTGTGCCGATTGTCTATTTGCTTTTGCAAACATTATCGGAACTTCTTGGTTTGACCGTAATATCTTTGATTTAGAGAAGGATAAGGATGAAAAATGTGCCATGACCATGCACTAATAGAAACTACGGATAGTTCTCATTAGTGGATCGGCCATGAGAACACCTCTAGGTGGAAACATTTTTGCCCTTAGCCCTCCTCTTGCTATAGTTATTTTGACATTTGATTTATATTATGCTTATCATTGTCACTTGGGGGTTCATGTAAGAGGAAGTTTATTATTTTTGTCGTTAAGCAAGAAGGGCTAGAAAACCTTAGGGTGAAAGACCCCAAACAATCCTGTAGATGAGCCATACGGGTACTCCCAGCGAGGGAAGGAGATGGAGACCCGTTAGTGGTTGAGTTATTAGGGTGGGACATCCTCGCATTTTGCATACCTTATAGATCATTGGTTGTATATTGATTGTTGTCTTGCTTATCACATGCTATATTCTATCATTGATTTCCAATGATTATGCTTAGTTAACTTTATATATGGATTAAGAGTGTCATGAGGTTACCCGTTGCACTACCGAGTCCGTTGAACTCACGGTACTTTGTGACACCGCACAAACGAGTTGGGCTTTAATCCGACAGATGACTCTTCTTGGGAAGTACCCGACGACGAGGAGTACGAGGATGGTGATCATGGCGAACCTTTGGAGGCATCGGAGGAGTTCTAGTTCTTTAAACTCTTTATTGATAAAAACTAGTTATCTTTGATTTTGATTTCGAGCTTGTTCTGGCCTATCTTTGAGAACTTGTCCATTTTATCTTATGGATGATGCTTGATTATTTTATTCGATAAACATAATGATTTGACATTATATTATTTATATGATGATAGTAGATTAGTGGTTAATAATGAGAAATGGACCCTTAATGGACCTGGACCGAGTTTTGGACTCGAGTGACTAAAAGCACTAAGAATACGTATGAGATAGAACTGTAATTTCTGACCTGTAATATATTTTCGGTAAGGTAACTGAGAGAATTTGCAATTATCGTAGAAGGACTTTTCAAAGGTCTGTCAGTTAGCTTTCCAGCGATATAAACGATTTTCACAGATTCTTCCTATATAGAAAGTTATGGCCAAAACACTGACTGTAGTAAGAACTAGTATATTCTGAACTCGAGCCAAACAAACAGTGTTTCAACCCTTCAAATGGCACATTTGATCTCTGACGAGAGTTGTAGCCAACTCAAAGGGCTATCCAACGGGCTTCAGAACAGCCAAATCGGACATTGAACGAAGAAATGGCGGCCGTTTTACTGTAGTGTTGTCCTGGTGCACTATAAGGAAGGAAAAAATTTGAGGAAAATTTATTTTCTCCGTTTGACCTAATTTTTTATTGGAGACTTCCTTATATATAGTGGGTTAATGCCATATAGTTTAAAAATAAAAATAATTAATTTAGTATTTTTCTCATAATTAATTCCATAATTTATTCTATGGTCTAATTACCGAAATCTACTTAATCACTTAATGAATTATGGTATAGATTGACTTGTTTGAAGATGAATCTTTGTGGTTTAGAGTCACTTGAACCATTAAGATGCATTCATAGATCACCTCTAGGTTCGGGTATGAGGTTGATGTCATTCCCAGCCAAAAAGATATCGTCGACATACAACGACAAGATAAGAACGCACTTCTTGGATCATTTAAGACACGCAATGGTCCTCTTCAATCATCTCAAAACCAATTGAGGTAATGGAATCATGAAACCTTAAATATCATTGCCTGGACGACTGCTTGAGACCATAAATGGAACGTTAGCCGCACACTTGGCGCTCATGTCCCCTGATTTCAAAACCCACTAGTTGAGCCATGTAGATCTCTTATTCTAGTTCTCCATTGAGAAACGCAGTCTTAACATCCATCTGAAAGAGTTCTAAATCCTGTTGAGATATAATAGCTAAAATGAGGCATATAGAGGCAAATCTCTCCACTGGGGAGAATGTGTCCTCATAGTCAATACCCTCTTGTTGTGTATAGCCCTTCGCCACAAGGCGCGCCTTATACTTGTCAATTGAACCATCTGCCTTGCGTTTGATTTTTAAGACCCATTTGTTTCCAATGGTCTTACGCCTAGGCGGAAGATCAACTAACTCCCAGACCCTGTTCTTGTCCATAGAGCTCATCTCATCCTGCATAGCGGTCATCCACTCATCACTAGCTGATGAAGAAAGTGCTTCACTGAAAGAAGCAGGCTCATCCTCATCCTTACTAGCCCATAAGAAAACATTCCCCTCAATCTCAAAATGACGACGAAGGATGTGCCCTCTACTGTTGCTTTTGCGTGCTTGAGAATCTGGTTCTAGTGGAGCACTCCCGTTTAGAACACTACTACTAGGTGGAATATCACTCCCACTGTCTTCAACGATTATAGGACGAGGAATGATATTCGCTCAAAAGTGCTTATTTTAAGCAATTATCCTTTTAGCGTTATTGCATTCTCCTACGTAAAATGCTATATTTATCTACTTTTCTACGTAATAGTCTCTTCTGTTGCGTAGAACACACTTTTCTGGACGAAATGGTATATTTGCATGCATTAAACACATTTTCGGAAGTCTAAATATTAAGCCGTTCTGATAAAGTCTCATTACGCGCTTCTTCTGTCGCAGGAAACCCCGATGGGACGATTCTCGAGACTTGTGGGCCTAAATCGATCATGAAAGCCCATTATCAAAGCTTAAAAAGCCCACATGCTATGACTAGAAGATATGGGCCAAATATGGGCTGAATAAGAGGACCAAAAAGCCGGCCCAAAGAACGAAGAGAGTAGGAGAGCCAATGACCAAGAGACGGACCAAAGCGTTTAAAGCCACATGAGTCAGCAAAGAATGATGGTCGACTCTACTGGAGAAGCGTGAGGATGGTCACAGTGAAGACCAGGGTTCCAGACCCTCCGCCAGTGCTTTTCTCTCTATTTTCTGATACTTTCTCTCTCATCTCTCCTTATTCTCTCTCTCTCTTCATCTCTCGGTCCTCGAATCTACTGACCTAACCCCAGAACTCCTGCCCATCGACTCTATCTCATCTCCCTTAGCTTTCTGACCGTTGGATCTTCCATCAGACCATTGGATCTTCAATCGGATCGTTGGATCTCTCTAGATCCGTCGATCTACCAATCTGAGTCCCAATCAAGTCACCATCCATCCAATCGCCATCAGACTGTCTATCACATCATCTTGTGAGACGATGGACATCATCAATCCATGTGGGCCAATAGCCGGGCCCATCTTCATCGACCCGCTGTCCGACCAGTTAGTAGACCCCGCGAATTTCAAAATAATTTTAATTAAATGGGGGGTCCACTAATTGGGGAGATTCCCCATAGAAAAGTAGATTTTTACTTAAAATATATATATATATATATATATATATATATATATATATATATATATATATTTTTCATATTTTTATTTTCAAAAACTACCCTATTTCCATTAAAGGAAATAGGGAGCTTTAAAAGGAGAAGGATAGGGGTTCGTTCGAACCCTAATCCCTCTCCCCTCTCCTCCTCTCCTTCCCCCTATCCTTTCCCTTCTTCCCCGACCTTTTCCTCTCTTTCTTCTTCTTCCTTTCTTCTTCTTTTTTTCTCCTTTTTTCCGGCGAGAACCTGCAACTCCGGCCGCTCCTTCTTCTTCTTCTTCTTCTTCTTCTTCTTCTTCTTCTTCTTCTTCTTCTTCTTCTTCTTCCGCTTCTTCTTCTTCTCCCCACCTGCGCGCGTGTTCTCTGGCGGATTCTCCCTTCTCTACCGCCCCTTCCAACAACTCCGGCAAGCAACCAGCGTGCTCGCCGGACTGGTTCGCCCTTTTCAACCCGCCTGCGCGACCGCCCTCCAGACCGCCTTCTTCTCCGCTCGCCTGCGCCACCGCCCTCCACAGGTGCAGATCCTCACCTCTTCACGACCACCATCTTCTTCATTGTTGCTGGAAACGTCCAGCAACAACCTCCACCTGTGCACACCGCCTGAACCTGCATGCAACATCTCCGCCCTTCACTACTGCCTGCAGCATCTTCGCCCTTCTCTTCTGCCTGCGCCGCGCCTTCTCCTCCTGTTCCTTCTTCTTCTCCAGCCATGTTCCCTTGATGCGCCAGCCACCACCGCTGGAACCAGCATGTAAACACCGCCCTCAACTAGATCGGACTGGTCCGCCTCCTCCATGCAGCATCGTGATTTCTCACGATCAGTCATCTACAAGAATGCTCCACCACTCCCTGATCGTGTGCTCCGTGCACATCCGATCAAAACCAGCCCCTCACCATTAAGATTGACCATGAGCACCTCCAACTTGGTGATTTTCTTCATCTTCTCCGGCGAGAACCACCAGCAGATCGAAGTCTGCAACTTCACAGCCACTTGGTCGAATCTCTCTTTCTTTACGGTTGTTGCACGGTGAAGGTGTAGCAACTCCATCAGATCACCGCCATTGCTCCTTCACCTACCGTCCAACAGTGGTTCTCTCAAGGTAGAGAATCGTCTTCTCACCCCAGCTCCTCAACGTGTTGGCTAAAACAGATAACCTATTGAGATCCAACGCTGTACCATCGTCATTGGCCCACCATCTGTCCATCAACAGCAACTTTCTGGGACTTCAATAGCTACTCCTCATGCACACACCGTGGAGCTTCAACCTGCATCTTCACCGGACAACAATCTCCAACCCGCCTGAAAGTGCATGCCCATCTTACTGGGCTTGAGATCGTCTTCCTCACCATCTGTTGACCATCCTCTCTCCACTCTCTTGCCCTCGCTTGCTGCCTAGTTGCACCACGATGCACTTTTTCAAGGGATGTGAATCATGGTAAGCCTTCTCTCTCTCTAACCTTTTCCTTTCTCTTTTTCTCTCTTGCTTTCTTCCTTTTTCTCTCTCTAGAATAACCTCTTCTCATTTTCTCTCAATCTCTCTCTAAAAACTCCAATTTTCTCTCTTCTTCTACCACTTTCTCTCTCTCTTCTTTAACATTTCTCTAACTTTCTCTCTCTAGTTTCTCTCTCTCAAAACCTCTTTCTCTCTCTACATCCCTCTCTTATTAAAATGCTTTCTAGTTTAGTTATTTTGTTAGATTTTTGCTGTAAAAGACAATTTTGATTGAATGAAGTTGATTTGAATAATATTATGTTCCATTCTCTGCAAATTTCCCGTCATTTTATGTTCTTATTCGCACTAATCCGACTAATCCCGAGTGCGGATCGACATCCGACACAAGCCACTGTGCAAAATTGCTCATTCTACAGGTTAAAAGTCTCGGATTAATTAAAAATGTGTTGAAGTTAGGGTTTCCGTAACCAACGACGCGGAAAAGCCCTATTTTCAAGGAACAAATTCCCCACCCTCACTAGAAGACGATAAGAGGCCATCGGGTTCCTCTAACTCATAGAGGTTCAAATTCCTATTAGCATCGCTTAAGCTAGGATAATCATCCTCAATGAAATCGATATCGCGCGACTCTATCTCAGTCATCCCTCCATTTGGATGTTCACCATACATCACATAGCCTTTTGAGCTTGCAGAATATCTAATGAAGATATGCTTTCTAGCTCTAGGGCCTAGTTTCCCATGCTTATGGGAAGTGTTGTGTACAAAGCCAACAAATCCCCAAGGTCGCAAATGCTCCAAATTGGGCTTTTCGCCTCTCCAAAGCTCATATGGGGTGGAGGGTACAGACTCAGAAGGCACTCAGTTAAGTATATAGGCTGCAGTCAGCAAAGGGATTTGGTTCTTGTGGGAACTCTACTTTCTCTCTCTAGAAATCCCAAGGGATTTGGTTCGTAGATCTTCAAGGGGTAACTCTAGTAGCCAACCCACACCCACGAGAACCATAACGTGCACGAGAGCGTGGACAGATCGTGACAGGGGAATGGCATCGGAGCTTGTAACGAGTCAACGGATCGAATCGCATCCGGGCATCTTCCGCACCGTTTGTAAGTAAAACGAACCCGGATATATGAGCTGCCATGTATTTGCATGCTAGTGTATTTTTTCAACATGGAGCAAACCCTAGATTTGCAGTGAAAATTAGGACTGCGGTTTAGGTTTCAACTATGACAGAATAAGATTTCAACTGAACTAGTATCACAAGTTCTGGGCCGTCCGATCCGTAACATCTTATGTACAGTGGATAAAGAGTGTATTCAATCTCGGGATTCAGAGAAAGGTATTACCTTCAAATTTTACTTTAGAAGATGAACTTTTTCTTTAGTCAATTGCCTGTATACATAAAGCACGTAAGACTTACAAATCAATTGGTCTGGTTCAAGTAACATGGCATACAAACTTTAAACCAAGGTTTAAAAGTGGCCGTTATAACGGTAAAATGGACTGGGAGCGTTACCATATTTTCAGTTGTAACGGTCGTTATAACGAATTGTACCGCATGCGCAAAAATGAAAATAATGGAGAAAAAACGGAAAAAGGCACTAAAATTCAAATTTTGAATCTCAAAATTTCGATAAAATTTATAACAGAAAATAACTCATTTTTTCTCAAGTTTTTTCATAAAATACCAGTCGGTATTTTCGTTATAACAGCCGTTATTTTCGTTATAACAGCTGTGCAATAACAAAAATAACGGCCATTATTTTCTTAGCGTTGAAACGGTTCATAACATAACGGAGTAGGTCCGAATCTGTTCTAACGACCGTTTTTTCGTTATAATTGCCATTTTTTTAAACCATGCCTGAAACCAAGGGTGTTAATGGGCCAGGCTGGCTCAATGGGGCTTTTAGGCCCAGCCAAAATGATCCCAAGTTTCCCAGCAGGCAGGCTGACCCTGCTATTGATTTTCAAAACCCACTCGATGAATAGGCCAGCTTGAGCTTAACTTTTAACAAAAATTACCATAGGCCCAGCCCAAATGTAATGGTATGGGCTTTTTAATCTCTAATGGGCTTGGTTGGGCTAAAATGTTGGGTCCACAATGGATTACCAACACCCGACACCTCAATATCCATATACCAAATCCGGTGTTATCGGCTTTGGGTCCATTTTGAGACCCGGTTAACAAATTTTGACAAAGCAAGAGATCTAAGGCAAAGCTTCAGGACCTCAAAAGCTTACGCCTCAAGGCGCAAGCCACACATGCTAGCCTTTTTAATAAAAATTATATAAACATGAGATTACTAATAGTAGAAAATTACATCAATAATTAAAGAAATAGATGTGAGACTATGTTTCGAAGCGCATACTGCTTAAATAAAACGTGCCTGACTAGGCATACGCCTATTGGTGCACATCTTGAGGAATTCTGCTTCCACCTCACCTCCTCATAAGCCTTTCTATACTGAACCCCACCTGTTGAGACGCACTTAATTTTGCAATTAAGTACGTGGTCCACAAATCTGAACCATCATTCTAGGCTATCCATTCCTTCCCATTTGATCCATGCATAATTCCCTCAAAATGATCCTCTAATGTAGGGCATATACTCAAAGAGTACGAGTTACAGGCAGCAGAAGACTATATGATCCATTGGGAGTAGAAGAAATATTGATCCAAACTGTTCACTTGGACTCTTAAGCATCAGATTGATTCTATTTTGAAAGGGGCATTACAGCCATTGTTTGAGCTAACTTGCTCACACCTACGAAACAAAAGGTAACCAGACACATATACTCTTACAGCCGATCATCTCATGTCTACAAATTCAATTTCATCACTAGACATGCTCACTGAATTGATCAATATTCTGCTTGTCTACGTTGCCGGATGCTTACCCTGAGAAGTTTGGATGTGAAGCTGACTGTTTCTCATCTTCATCAAAGTCCAGAAGGAAATCAGTCAAGTTCTCGGAATCATCAGTTGCGTCTTCTAGATTTATGGAATCTTCCAAAAACTGTTCACTTGGACTCTTAAACCATCGGATTGATTTTATTCTAGCCATTTGAAAGGGGCATTACACCCATTGTTCGCGCTAACTTGCTCACACCTAAGAAACAAAAGATAACCAGATACATATATTCTTTTATAGCCGAACATCTCAGGTATAAAAATTTCATTTCATCACTAGACATGCTCACTGAATTGGATCAATATTCTGCTTGTCTAAGTTGCCGGATGCTTACCCTGAGAAATTTGGATGTGAAGCTGACTGTTACTCGTCTTCATCGAAGTCCAGAAGGAAATCAGTCAAGTTCTCAGAATCATCTATAGCGTCTTCTAGATTCATGGAATCTTCCTTCTTTGGTTTTTCCTGAAAGAAAAGGAAAAGGCATAATTAGTCGTTCTTAGTTGCCATACTATAAATTATGTGGGTGCACTACAAATTTTACTCTTGCATAAATTTTGTCTTGAGAATGTTCTCAGACTTTCATGTAGCTAACCATATTATCATTCTATGTAGCGAACGACACAAACATGTGTCGGTGTCCAACACTGACAGGTATTGTCAGACCACTGACTCCCAAAAACCCAATAGGCCAACATGTTCATACAGTTTACCGCATATGTAGAGAAATGTATTTTTAAAATATTTAGTCCATGTTTAGTATACAATATAAAAAATGTATTTTCATAAGCTGCTATATATAAAAATCATATAAAATATATTATTTTAAATAAATTAAAGATTTGTTCAGATATGTGTCAAGCACGTGTCCAACACGGTGCCCAACATGGAAAATTCTTAGAAAATGGTGTCTTTGTACATAGTTCTTATTAATACTATTGAGGTTTGCATGAATATCTAGTTAAAAAAAGAGCTACTTGACTCCCAAACTTTACAAGAGGATTCCATTCCCTGATCTCTTTTCTTTCTTGTTTCTTCTTTTCTCTCTCGATAAATCTTTCAGTATTTATGCAAAAGAGAAGGATAGAATCAAGAATGAGGTAAAGTTCATCTCGGTCAGACTAATAGGCATGCCATAGAACCTGTAATCAAAAGATGACTGTGTAGGAAACAGAATCACCTTAGATTTGTTGAGCTCGGGAGTACTTCTCAGAACACTCCAATTGCGTGTAATTTTCTCCTCTGCTTCATCCTCTCCCTCAACCTCACTATCCTCTCCTTCATCCTACCGCAAACAAATGTCAGAGAGAAATATTACTAGCTTAACAAAGACCAAAATCCAGGGAGAAAATATAAACTATAGATGGTGCATGTTAACTCACATCATTTTCACCTATGTCGACAGCTCGCGCCATAGCTTCATCCATATCAGTGATCTGTTTTTATAATTGCAGAAGCAACATACAAATTAAGATGAAAAGTTATGGAAGAGTCAGATGACACATTAACAGGTTTCTTCCAGAATCTCCTTTCGTTAGTACTAAGTTAAAAAGAACAATAAGAAGTTATGTCTACTTCTCAAAATGAACATTGTTCAATTTGCATGGGTACAGATAAAAATTTTGGAACAAGTCACACACGGTGAACCTTGGAAAAATAGGATCTGCCTTTTTTGTATTATTTTATTTAAATTAATTTTAAAAGGGGTTATAATGCCATCATAAAAGGAAATCCAAGGCGCCCGCAGGGTAGACAGCAAGGACAGTTTACCAATGCCACAACAGCAATTCACACAATGCGTGGAGGGAGGATTTCATTGGTCTACCAAGGAGAAATATCACGCAAAAAATCATCCCCATTGAATGATACTAACCATCTGGACCATCGACCTTTTTTCGAATCAAATCAACCCTACTACCCAAAAAAATGATGTTGGTCAGAGGGTTAGAACTTAGAATCATCTTAATGGCCAAAAATCACCCATGGGACCTGTCAGATGGTGGATCTACGTGCTCAACACTACACCACTATACCATCAGTAGACCATCCTTACAATATACAACAGGTACCATAGGCTTCCTCTATATCAAATATCCAATGACAAGATTTTCCACACAAACAAAAAACAAAATCATTTTATACATGCGCGTCTCAGGAAAATAACCTGAAGAAATGACACCAAAATGAGGTATACACTATGCCCATTTTTGAAGAATATAGAAAACTAGAAATTTGAAAAAGCTATGGAGGAAAACTAATGTACTGATAGGGTGCAAATTTATCACTTATTTCGCTTTATTACCTCGAGTTCTTCAGTCTTCTCTTTGGCCAGAATTTTCTCAAGCTCCTCCCTTGATATGACTTTCCCATGCTGAGATCATGCAATTTAATATGGAGAACGTTACAAAAGGAAATTCAGCAATGAAACATAAAATAGTATAAACCACACGTCTGCATTAAACATCCTATACATTTCAATTGTTTATCATAAGGATTCAAGCTTCAAATAACTACATTAACTCATGAACAATTCAAGCAGATTTGAGAACTTGGGTACATCTGAATATTGCATCAAGGGCACAAGAAACCCTGGGAGAGGATCATTCTATGAATGACTCCACGGCAAAGATAACCTAAGAAGCACAGCGCCACCCATGACCTTGCATGCTATTGTTCAAAGTCAAACCACTGCTATTCTTAATATTTCAATCCACTGAAGAAGCATAAGAGCTGTTGAGGCTTAACAAGCTTTGTGATGACTCTTTTATTCAATGACTAAGTTGTAAATATTCTTTCCAGTCACCGGTAGTTTTACAAATACTTTGGTTGGTAGCACTGATGAAAAGTAGCAATTGTATTGAAAGTAGTCGGGCATGCTTGATGAAACGCAATGTTACATCTTCCCTACATGTACTGCACATATGTTCACATGTAGAAGATCAAGATCCATGGTACCTGGGTATGTATATGGGTCCAATTGTCGGACTTGCTCGACACCAAAATTCTAGGGTACTGGGATATGGCCATATAGTTAACATTATATTTTTTTGAGTCTGTCTAAAGGTCCAACCATTTCTTACATCCAGTTCTTACACCTGGTGGTGAGGCCCACATGGAGATCATGTTGGACAATCCAACCGCACAGTGAGTTTTTCATACTATGGTTACCCTCACAAAAATTCAGGACAGTTCAACATTCCTAACCTCATGAAAATTTGACTTTAATTTGAAAAATCCAGACCATCTACCATTATTTTGGGTCAATTTTTATATGGTTAGAAATATTTAAATGAACTCATTTTTGGTGATGAAGATCATCATGGCAAGGACAACTCAATGTATGGTTGGATTGTGCAAGATGATCTCAATGTGAGCCCCACCACCGGATGTAAGAACTGGATGTAAGAAGTGGGTGTAGTTCTAGACGGACTCTATTTTTTTTGCTACTATTATTATATTTTTATTGTATTCTTACATTTTCAAATGCTTTTATGCTTCTGTAAATATTATTAATACAAAATATTTGGGTAAACCTGAGCCATAACTGACATGGATCCCATCACTGTATCCAGGTCACGATGTGTCAACACAGGTAACATGGGGGACTTCAAGGTATCCATGTAACATGGATCAAGAACCACCACATGATGGCCCCTTATGAGAGATCTCACAGGAAAGAAAACAACCTGATAAGTGATGACTTCCAATTCCCCAGCTTGGAAACATTGAATGGTGAGTTCCAATCCCCTTGCCCACATACAGTCACAGTGGTTGGGATGCCAAGAATTCTAGTCCTCTCAAGAATAACCCCATCTTCCTTGTTATCAAATAATCTGAACTTCAAAAAAATGACCTTTCAAAGGAAATAGTGTACCAGTATAGTATCCACTGTTCAGAAAACCAGTAAACTACTTCCTTCACATCCTAAATCGCAAATTTCTTTCACAGGAAAATGACATGACGGTCATTTAGATTGATCAAATGAATGATTTCCCCTGAGCTGAATCTGACCTACTGAACAGAAGATTAAAGGAAATATATTTTAAGAGCTTTCAATATAACAATAAATAGTATTAACCTCCATAAGATATGACAGCATGTTGGGCGTTGGCTCATGGAAATCTGGGCCCCTGTAATCAATCACTTCATTTGGATCTTGAATGTAATTCACAGTCGGGTAAACAGGATCTCCACCCCATACTGCAAAAGCAAACAGACTAATTAAAGAATGGCATATAATCAAATAGATAAGGTAGACTAACAAGGAAAACTTGGAGGAGTTTTTCCATTTCCCTTTGAATTAACAGATTGCAGTAATACTTTTTGAGTTTAACAGTTTGAGATCATAAAGGAACATTAACAGAAACCACCTTAAAATTAATTATATTGAATGGATTAACAAGTTAATTATAATACGAGAATTAATATTTCTAGAGCACATTTTGCTTCTGCTTCTTCTGGAGCACCAATGTTTTTACTGTACTGGATGAAGCAAAATGATGTTATCATCTAACACGATGAAGAATGGGAGGAAAGGCAAAAGTTGAAGTTTTAAGTCAACTACAAAGCCAATTTTGAGATAAAAATATGATCATACTAGGGGAAATAACGATACACGTGAATATCTTAGTGCCAATAAAGGATTTTCTATCAAATAAAGAAAAGAAAAAGAAAAAGCCGAGTAGGAATCATGCCCAGTTTGGGGATCGCATAAGAAAAACAGGTTAATAAAATAAATAAAACAATAACCATCAACCAACATATATCATGAGTCAGAGCTCATATTAGAATGAAGTATCATGAGAACTAGCAAAAATGGAGATGAACCATAACTTCTCAGCTTTAAAGTAGCAAAAGTCATACTTTCCTTTATTTGATCTTCCCGCATTCGCATAGCTAAAGGATCCCGACGAATACGGACATCAGTGCCCATCATGATACGGTATTCTCGATCTGTTTGATACTGGAACATCGTGATGAGTTGAGTGTTCTCATCTTCACCAGTCTCTTCAAAATGTTTTTGCACAGCCTCATGTGAAGTGTCCCTCTTCCATGCTTTAACCCATTGTGAATAGTATGCTATTGGACCTATTCTTTCCAGTCTCTCTTTTTCAGCTTGTAACCTAAATGTATAGAAAATTAATTATGATATAAGTCAAGAAACTTCATTTTGAACACTATGGTACAATATCTCCATATGAGGTTGAAGAGTAAGTGTTCATACTTCAAGAAATTAGGCACAAGCATGAAACAATCTAATAGATTAATAGCGATCTTCTAGTTGGCATTCATTAAAAAATGCTTTGATGAGATGCTAGATACAACTTAAAGAGAATGGTATCTGGCATAAACACTTAACAATCTGAAAGTTTAAGAGGTTCAAGAATTTGCAAAATGAACAAAAGAAACGATTTATCTTTGCTTACAATCACATAACACTATGCTAGAATGGTTCAGCGAAAACAAATATTCAGTCTGGACCAAGATTTTAAAATTTCACCAAAACTCCCAAAATTTTGGTTTCAGGCATAATGGAAATAGAAATTTAAAGAATTCCTAAATTTCAGCCTACTCTTTAAAACCAGTAAAGAGAGATAATTATGACTCTCTTTATATTAAGGATGGCTAAATTTTAAGATTTTCTTATTATTTTCTAGGAGATTATGGAGAGAGAGATAAGAATTTCGTATTTTCTTTTAATGAAGCACACAATCGAAGATATACATGCCATTTCAATTTCGCCCAGGGCCGATACGTAGGTCGAATTCGAAATTTAAATCCTTGGTTTTAACTGACTAAATTGTATAATATAACTGATGAGAAGAGGGGTCAAGCATCCCACAAGAATGCTCAACTAAAGAAGTGGTCAAGTCAGGAAGCAATCGATATAGTCATCCTACAATAAACTAAATTGGCTAATATAAATGACATCATAATGAAGGATTGCTAGGATAAAAGAAGCTAGAATGGAGGGTTCTTCCATCTGCAGGTTTGGTGAGGGGAGTTGTCGTTGTTTGGGATAGTGGGTGGTCAAGGTGGCGGAATCTCATAGGAGCTTTCTCTATTTCTATCCTCTACTCTGGCATGACTGACAAATTCCAAAGGGCGCTATCTAGTGTGCTTAAAGGTGACTTTTGGAAGGAAGTAGGATGGGATCCATTGTCTTTAGAATGTGCTTTGGTGTGTAAGGGGTGACTTCAATGTTACTAGATTTTCCTATGAGAAGAATGGTGGCAGTAGGATTACCAGAAGTATGAGGGAGTTTGTGGACTTTGTAGGCAGAAACAAGCTAATGGATTTTCTTCTCAATGGAACATAGTTCACGTGGTTTAATAACCATGATAACCCCATTATGAATAAATTGGATAGATTTTTTGTTTCAGAGGACTACAAGTCTCACTTCTCAGATGTGGTTCAAGAGGCTATTTCTAAACCGACATCAGATCATGCGCCTATTCTTTTGGATTGTGGTGGCCTTCACCATTTCGATTTGGGAACTTTTGGTTCCAAGTTCACAGATTTAAGGATTTAGTGGCTGAATGATGGAGCTCTTTTCCTTTCTAGCAACGCGTGGTACATGTTCCGTTTGAAACTCAAAGCTCTCGAGAAGGAGATCAAAAGGTGGAATAAGGAGGTGTTTGGCAAGGTGGAGATGAAGAAGGGAGAACTCTTTGAGGAAATTGCTTCCATTGATAGATCGGACCAAAGTGGGGACTTTAACACTAGAGGACAATAACAAGAGTCTCTTTTGAAAAATGAGTTCCTTAAACTAGCTAGAATGGAAGAGATTAGTTGGAAGCAAAAGAACAGAGTTAAATGGCTTAAAGAAGGTGATATGAATACTGATTGTTTCATTGTATCGCTAATGCCAGGAAGGGGTGTAATCAGATCTCTTGCATCTTGGTCAATGGTATTCTTGTTGGCAAAGAGGAGCAAATTAGAAGCAATTAGTAGAAATTTACTAAGACTTTTCTTCTGATCCTGGTGTTACTTGCCCATACCTTGATGGTCTCGGGTTTGATAATATCAGTCTAAAGCAATGTGATTGGTTAGAGAGACCCTTTAACGAGGAATAATTTCGTCAGGTTGTGCAGGACTTGAGCGGGGATTATAGTTCAGCCCCATATGGTTTTTTGTTGTCTTTCTTCAAGCATTATGTGGGTGTAGATTTGATGGTGGTGCAGGAATTCCACAAAGATTCGTATATTGATTGGAGCTCTAACAGTACATTTATTACGTTGATCCATAAAAATTGAGCAGTTTATGTTAAAGATTTTAGACTGATTAGCCTAGTTGGGAGTGTACAAAATTATTTCTAAAGCTCTAGCTTCTAGGATGAAGACAATTGTCAATTAAGTCATTTTTCCTTCTCAAGGAACTTTTGTCAAAGGTCGTCAGATTCTTGATGGAGTCCTCATAACTAATAAGTGCTTGGATTTGCGCTTGCAATTGGGGAAGCTTGGGGTTCTTTGCAAGATTGACATGGAAAAGGCTTAAGACCATGTTAATTGAGATTTCTTGATTTATCTCCTTACAAAGTTGGGTTTTGAGGCTGTTTGGAGAAGGTCAATCATAGTCTTCATATCTAATGTGTATTTCTCTAGTTTGATCAACGGCTCACTGGCTAGGTACTTCAGAAGCTCTAGAGGTCTAAGACAAGGCAATCCCCTTTTTCCATTTCATATAGCGGTTGAGGCCCTGAGCTAACTGACTTAGAGGGTTGTTGAAGGAGGGGTTATTGAAGGATTTAGGGCAGGCATCGATATTTCTATCTCCCATATGCAGTTCGCGGATTACCCAATCTTCACCAGGGCATGTCATAGCCAACTTAGATATCTTAGACGTATCTTCATATGCTTTGAAGTAGTGTCAGGTTTATGTATTAATCTCTCCAAGTGTGAGGTGTTTACAGTTGGTAATGTGCCTAATATTGGAGATCTGGTAAGGAGCCTTGGGTGCAAAGTAAGTTCCTTCTCTATTACCTATCTTGGAATTCCACTGGGAATGACTTATAAAGCTAAATCAATTTAGGATTCGTTGATTGAAAAATTTGAGTGAAAATTGGATTTGTGGAAGTCAAATTATCTGTCAAAAGGTGGTATGCTCACTCTCATCAAGAGCACCATTACCAACATGCTAATTCACGTAATTTCTCTTTTCTATGTTCCAATTTGTATTGCTAATAGATTGGGAAGAATCACAAGGGATTTCTTGTGGAGTGGGAAGGATGACATACATAATCACCTTGTGGATTGGGGAATCGTGAGCAAGATGAAGAAAGAAAAGGGGTTGGAATATTAGACATATCAAGGAAATGAATACAACTCTTTGAGAAAGTGCCTTTGAAGATTTGGGGAGGAATTATATAGCTTTTGGCGTATGGTTGTGGTATTTAAGTACGGGAATAGGCCGTGTAGGCATGGTTTTAAAATTGAACAAAATTTGGCAAAATTACTCGTATTAATTCCGAATTTTGAATGATTGAATTAAAGTGTACATGTATTAAAAAATTTACAAAACTTCGCATAAAATTCGTTGATTAATTTGTTTAATTCCGAAGTAAACAGTAGAAATTCAGCCAATTTCTCGAAGTTTAGCCTTTTTTAGTAAAAGAATTGCAAAAATTCATCGAATTAATTCGTTTAATTCAAAATAAACAAGCATGATAACACTTATAACTCATTATATCATAAAAACAGTCATTTAGAGCAACCTAAGCAAGATTAATATCGTTTTACTCATTTTGGCAAAAAAAAACTCCAAACTTCACTAAGTTAGCAATTTTTTACAGAAATTCTCTAAATCGAATTGAACTTCCCCAAATTAATTCTGAATTTTAACTGACCAAAGTTTAAGGTGAAGTCGAAGTTTAGAACCTTGCGTGTAGGTGGGAAAGTAACCTGGTTTCTTCTTTTTAAGTTGCAAGTGTTTGGAAGAGGATCATGAAGGCCTCCACTCTTTTCAAAAGAAGAGTTAGCTTTCAACTAGGCAAAGGGGACATGGTCAAGTTTTGGGAGGATGTGTGAAGTGGAGATAATTCTCTCCATAATGACTTTCATCTATTCTTCTCCTTGGCAGATCATTAGGGAGCATTGGTTAAATATTGCCTGGAGAGGGGAGAGGACTCAAGTGCTTGGAAAATTGGTTTGAGGAGGAACATTAACGACTGAGAAGTTGAAGATCTCTCAGCTCTTTTATCTCAATTGGGAGCAACTCCTAGTTTATCTGATGTGGATGATAGTAGGGTTTGGAAATGAGATTTGAAAGGGAAGTTCTCAGTCCGCTTGTTCTACTATGCATTGGTGCCTCCGCCTCCCTCGTCATTTCCTGTGGGACGGGTATGGGATGCTCAAGTCCCCCCCGAAAGTAGGTTTTTTTGTTTGGATGACTATGCTCAACAAGATCTTAATGGTGGACCACCTCATTAATAGAGGATGGGCCATGTCGAATATGTGCTTCCTGTGCCGAGTAGATAGAGAATCAATGGATCATCTTTTGATGCATTTCTCTTTTACTTGGAAGGCGTGGTCTGAATTTTTCATGATTTTTGAGATTCGAAGGATTTTGCCATGGACTATTTGGGACCTTTTTCTAGCTGGTCGTTGGATATGTTTCAGTCTCGTGTGTGTATTTTGTGATGTCTTCTTCCTTTTGCACTGTGTTGGGTCATTTGGAAGGAGAGGGATCGGTGTATCTTCGAGAGCAAAATAGAGGAGATTCATTTTGTAGCTCCTAACATCAAGGCTTTTTTGTAAATTTGGTCGCCTTCTCTAGAAGAGTTTGGGGGAATTAAATTTGAAGACTTCGTTTTTGGTGGAAGGATATTGTTATGGGCCTCAGAAAGTTGTTGGGCCATGTTCTTTGTGACTAGTTCCTCCCCCCCCCCCCCCCCTCCCCTTTTTTTATCTTTAATACATACTTAACTTACCAAATATATATTGGTATATGTAAACTTGCAAGAGCTAGAAGATGGAAGAGAATGAGAGAGAGAATCGGCTTAGCTTGAATGAGCTTAGATCGATCTCCTCTATTATATTTATGGATGTTCCAATGTTACAAAATAGAAAGTGACAACTAGAAAAACTTAGGCAACAAGAAAAGCCAAAATAAAAACATGCTAAAATAGAAACAAGCTAATAAAGAAAATACTTAGGTGTGGACCAAGTGACTTAAGTGTGAGCCAAGTAACTTAAGTGTGAGCCCGAGGGGCCCAACAAGTTTTCTTCTTTAGCACCCCCCTCAAGCTGAAGCATATAGGTCATGCATGCCCAGCTATAGTAGAGAAAGGGCCTCGAGCCAAAAAGTTTGGTGAAGACATCACCAATTTGATCTACGAACTTGACATATGGCATGATTATCTGCTTGCTTAACATTGTCTCAGATAAAGTGGCAGTCAACTTCGATGTGCTACGTCCGCACGAAAAACAAGATTACTAGCAATGAAAGTAATCGCCTGATTGTCACAATACATTGTCAGAAGAGCAAACTGTAAAACACACATCTCGTGTACGATGGATTTGATCCACATCACTTCACAAGCAGTATGTGCCATTTCCCGATATTTAGCTTTTGCACTAGAACGGGCGACTTCAATTTGCTTTTTGCTTCGCCAAGTAACAAGATTGCCTCTCACAAAGGTACAGGAGCCAAAGGTAGAACGGCGATCAGACTTACTTCCAGCCAAATCTGCATCAGAATACCCAGAAATGCGCAAGTTTGAAGAGGGTCGATAAAGTAGGCCTTTGCCAAGTGCATTCTTCAAGTACCACAAGATACGGTAGACGGCCTCCCAATGTGGTTGGCGAGGAGAGTGCATAAACTGACTAATTGCACCAACTGCAAATGTGATATCTGGATGTGTAACCGTAAGATAGATCAAGTTTCCAACCAATCGGCGATACTGACTAACTCCCCCTATTCCCCATCCAGATGGATTGTCGGATCCATAAGGATATCAATGGGTTTAGCACCCATCATGCCTATCTCCTCAAGTATGTCGAGGACATATTTCTGTTGAGAAAGACTGATGCTGACAGGAGAAGGAGCTCCTCAATACCCAGAAAGTAGCGAAGAGTACCAAGATCCTTGGTATGAAATGTTGAATCGGATAACGTTTAAAAGATGCCATCCCACGACTGTCATTACCAGTAATAATAACATCATCTACGTAGACCGCGAGAACCACAGTACCAGAATTTGTATGTCAAATAAAGATTGAGTCATCAGAGGACAACCGAGTGAACCCATACTACAAGACCACCTTGCTAAACTTGTCGAACCGGGCACGAGGGGACTGTTGAAGCCCATAAATGGCCTTCAAACAGCAGACTTGCTCAGATTGACCACCAGTAACATAGCTAGGAGGTTGCTCCATATAGACTTCTTGCAAATCCCCATGCAAGAAGGTATGGATTTTAGGAGTCATTCATGTGGCGAGATGTTCGATAATAGTTGTGTTGAGTCGAGTCAAGTTTGGGTTGGCATTTCTTAAGTTGGCTCAAGTTGAGTCTTCACTCGCTAAGCTAAAAGACAGCCCCACCCATTACCTACCCTAGTTTTAACCATGTTTTATGTAGAGAGAACGAGTTTGCTAGCTTGCTTATTTTCATTTTATTAATGAAATTTAAATCATTTATCCAAAAAAAAGGAACACGTAATTTGTTATTTACTTGAAAAATATCATTTCCCCTTATAGAATGAAAACAACTTGTAAACAATTCAATGCTAAGCTTGAGTAATGAGTCACAGTCGTGTCAACCGCACGGGAAATTTAAATTGAGAGCATCTTCAAAAGTTTTTTTATGTTTTAAATCTTTTATTTAATTGAGGGAGAAGAGGACAGGAAAAAGGAAAGAGATGATTGAAACCCCAGAACTTAACATGATCATGAAGACTATGGAAAAAAATTGTCTTCAATGTACACTATCAATTGCCCACAGCTTACAATCACAAATGATGTAGTAAAAGTATGCACGACAGAGCAAGGTACCAAGCTTTGACTTCGCCCTAAACTTTGCTTAGTTAAAATTTGGAAATTAATTCGAAGAAATTTAATTTGACATAGAGAATTTTGTAAAAATTTGCCAACATTAGAGAAGTTTGTTACACTAATGTAGTCTAGATGTAAGAAAGAAACATGAAATTACAAAGAAAAATGGTTTTTACCAAAGAATAAAAAAAAGGTTTTTACCAAATATAACTTCAAATACGCAACCCAAGGAACGTTTGATCTTGATTTCAACCCAGACAACAGGTTTTTGAAAAGCAACAAAATTTGAAGGGAAAAAACCCGTAAGAGTGCGCGCGCGCGCGCGTGTGTGTGGTTGGGAGTGGGGTGGGATTGGGTGGGGTGGTTCTCATCTGTTTTGAAGTTTAGACTTGGCTAATAAATTAGCCGAAAAAATACATCTCCAAGTCATAAATCAACAAAATTCGCCAAAATTCAGATACCATTTATACTATGCAACAGAGCCTCATCCCACTAATGGGGCCCGCGTGCATATACACTTCAAATGAACATACTCAATGCATTACTTGTTTGAAGCTCCAGGTGAGCAAATATTGAAGAAAGCATGGAGCAAAACATCTGCAATATCATTTCTCTTCTACTAATAAGTAAAACAGGTAAAAGAAAGAGCACCAAAGCAGAGATCAATATCAATATTACCTTTCCTCTTTGAACAGATGGCGTCTTGCCCTGTAAAGAGAAGTCTCAGTTAGTGTTGGATGGTCTCCATAAAGCTTTACCTGCCCAGTCTCTGCCATGGCTTTTAAAAAAACCTGCAAACATCTTCAGAAGTCCAAATCAGTGTGGTATGATTTGTGCCAAGATAAGAGAATACTTAGCCTTAATTCCCTCTTGAGCACGTGCTCGAGGAAATCGATATAGTACCCACCAGGTAGATGGTAAGGACAGTCAACCAACAGCATAGTGGCCTATGAATCACAAATAGAGAGAATAGGGCCTACCCGGGAGATTCCTATGCTAAATTGACCCAATTAGATGATCCTAACTATTCATTACTTTTTGTTCTCAGCATTTTGTCCTAATCGGTCCAAAATAATGCAATGAAAAAGATAATTTAGATGGTTAGAAATATCCATGCAAGTCTACATTTATCATAGAAGATCTCCCAGGTGAGACCATGAGGTGGTGACCCCATCCTTGCATATACACAGTATGTACCACTGTACCATTACAATCTACTGGGGAGTATCTTAGATTTACTCATGCTTTTTGGTGGACTAACCGTTTCGACATCAGGACGCCTCCTCTGCCACCTAGACCATTGCTCCTTGTCTGGCTTTCTCCAGTTCCACCAGAGTTCTTCACTTGAACGAGGTTCCTCTATTGGCTTCTTCACTTTTGGATCAATAAAGGGGTGAGGCTGTCCAAGTTTCTTGTCTAATTCATAACCAGTGATGCTCTCTTCCTCAGGTTCCGACTGATAAACAACATATTCTGTGGACAGGTCTTTGGGCTCCTCCAAAACATCATCTGAAGTTTCTAGTGACACAGAATCACTTGAATGAGTTGAATCGACACTCAGTTCTGAAGATCCCAGGGCAGCTACACCTGTTTTATACTTCTTCCTTCTGCTTCCAGGATTTTTCCCATAGGATGGCGCCCCTTCTGACTTGCCAGTTGGTTCAGGAGCCTTGGCAGCCCTAACCCGGCTGGCTGTGCCTTCGGGCCAGTATTCCTGGCCAGGAATACTTGCACGAGCACCAGAGGCTGGTTCAAGCTGTCCAGATGTTGAATCCATATAACTATAGTATGGGGGCTGCTCAACAGACAAAGGATCAAAGGGAACATCCTTCTTTGCACACTTTACACAAGGAAGTAAACTGGCCCTCCTTTCAAATAGATTACTATTGAATCCAACACCAGCTTGCACCGTTCCCACCCGAAATGAACCTACAAATGTCTGGGTGGTTCCCTGAAAAATATGTACATATCAGCCATCAGATATAACCAAAAAAAGGAATATTCAAGTCAGGCTTCAAAGATGGGGACAGACTGTCCTCTCTGCTCTTCCATACAAGGTGCACATCCAAATGGTTGGGGCCAAATTCAATAAAGCCCACCACAGATATCTCTAGGAAAAAATTTGCCCACTCAGATGGACCAAATAATCCAACCTATCATATTCTAGACAGCATGGTTGAAAGTATTGTTTAACCTCGAAATGTCTCGGTCGTGATGTTTCGTTCTTGTGAAGTACCGATATGATACATCATGGTGGGTATCACCTCATACCAGAAAATTAATTTAATTCATAAAGCATTGATGATGACTGAAAGTAGCTAATTCATGGCCAAACGTACTATTATTTCATCAAACAACATATTTTTAGCTTAATTAAGCATTATAAAGTCTTATTTAATATATTCTGCATATCTTTGCATATCAAGAAGTACCGAGATTTTTACAATGTATCATTCCGTCTTGCTCCATCAGCTTACTCAGACACTGAATGAGACCAAGATTTTAAAACTTGCTGGGTCCAAAAAGTGCAATGAACAACCATAAAAATATCTACATATTGGATAGTTAAGTTCATCTGATAGGGCCAAAATATACCTAGGAGAAATCATTAGTAGGGTCTACCAGTTGTTGGGTTTCAACCCCCAACAAGATTTGCACCACAGCCCACATGTACCCACAGACAGGGAGGATGAGCATTCCAATATATCCTTCCTACTCAAGCACTAAAATAGTAATTAATGAAATAGCTCAAGCACTAAAAGTTTAGAAATCTCATGTAGATTTCATAAGTTCAACCATTCTTACATTAGAGCTTCTCACAACAATTAATTCCCACTGCACCATAATTTAAAAACACAAGCACTATAAAATTAAAAAGCACACTCACAACTAACAAGAAAAAAGGAAGTTAGTTTGCTGTGATGTTGGCCCATCGTGTACGTCTCATTAAAGGAAAACAGGGATTTTCTCAAGGGAAGCTCTGTTTCATAATGATGAAACCTGGTGTATGCTCAAGATGTCTCGAAATCCAACACATGACATGCATGGAGAGGCAAACGGGACCCACCGTTTGACAATCTAGCCTAGGAGATCTTGATCAAAAACTAACCTGGTCATATGATGGAAGCCATTTAGTCTATTGCATTCTTTTGTCAGTCAAATGAAATGTAAAAATTCCACAAAACAGTCCATATGTTGATAGCCGTGATCATTCGATCAGATTGAATATTTAGGAAATCTCTCAGGTAGCACAAGACTCAACCCCCCGGCACATGTAACACATGAACGATTTGTAAATTTCCATCTGCTGAAGAATATGCCAGTTCTCTCTTTAATAAACAAAAAGACAAACAACAGCATTCCAAGATTACAGCAATTAATTTAGCAGAGGCAATCATAAATATTCTATCGCAATCTTCTATATTATTCATAAATAGCAAAAAGGTAAACAAGACAGCCTAAATTTAAAACCATGTTGTTTCATCTGGGACTAGAAAATTGCAGATCTTTGCACATTCAAAAGCAGTCACCAAATCGGTAAAAAGATTTCCAAGTTAATCATCTTCTCCTTCTCTTTTTCTGATGATTGATGGTTTTATTGAGAGATTAGTCACTATCTTCTTGAATTTTAGAACCTCTGTATTTAAATAAGAAAAATTATAAGTAGCAGGCTGTCCGAAACACACCACTAACAAATCTTCATTTGAAACAGTCTATGGTATGAAACCTCGGCAACTGCTTGATTTGATATTGATGTCTACATCTACTCGAGTTAGTGATGACACGGAGAGCTTCGCCCAGCACATCAAATTTATCCATGATGAAGTAAGGAGAGACATTGCATAAAGTAATGAAGAATACAAGAATCATGCTGATTTACATAGAAGAGATGTTCAATTTAAAGGAGACATGGTTATAGTTTGTGTAATCAATGAAAGTTTCTTACAGAGACATACAAACTCAGAGAAGAAGATTGGTCCTTATAAGGTGATAAAACAATGTAATCACAATGCTTTCTTATTGGACTTACCTTCTGACATCAATATTAGTCCCATTTTGATATTCAAGATCTTACTCCTTACTTCAGGCACTCCCATGAAGAAGATGCTAACAAGCTAAAGATGCAAGTTCTTTAATTGTCGAAGAAGATTCAAGAAGAAATTGAGAATGTGGTTGATGATTAGCTGGTCTCTTTTTTTCATGGGAAACTATCATAAATATTTGCTGAAATGGAAAGGCATACCAATTTCAGATTGGACATGGATTACTACAGATGACTTCAAGAAAATCAAATCCGACATTCACAAGCAATATATGGCGAACACCCCACAAAGCTAAGTCCTTCTCAAAGGGGATGAATTGATGCAAGGGCTTCTCCAAAAAAGAGAAGTCTAGGCGGAACAAGAAATAGTTGGGATTTTTTTCTTTTCGTTATTTGGTTCTTTCCATTTTTGTTAAGTTGAGTCAACTTGAGTTGGGAGAAGATTTTTTTTCCAATAGGCTTTTTTCGGTTTTTTAGTTTCTGTTTTTCGCTTTATTAATTACTTAGGAGTCTGATTTACATCTAAAATAAGAGTTCTTGGAATCTATAAATTGAAGGACACCCACATCTTGTAAAGGCATGAAATTTTACTGAATAATACAAATTGGTGGACTATGTTCTACGCTTTTATGCTACTATACAGCATTGCTGCAGTTGTTCCTCTCTAGGTCTGAAAATTTCTAGCTACCAAGCTTGTGGTGAGACTCCACAAGGTAATCCTAGCTTCATTTAATATTACAGTGTTTTCTTGCTGTCTTTGGTTATTGTTCTTTGCTTCTATTATCGAATGTTCACTCTATCAACCCTGTGGGCTGTATGAGAAATATCTGTGGCCTATTTGAAGAATTTCTTTAGCCCACGTTACTAGAGAAAGAACAACAACCTCTCCTCCATGATAAGTTCCATTTGGCGGGAAATAGTCAAGCGACCAAATCAGGTGAACTATAGATATTTGAAAATTGGCCCTCTATGTCAAATATCTCGTACTTTTTGCTAGGCTCTAACATTTCAATTTTCTCAATATAATGACATAAAACTACATAACTTTTTCCTATTCAACAACAACATGACACTTTTAGGACTTTTTGCTGTGTCAAACACGCATTGACTAGGATACGCATGTCAACATGTCAAGACAGACACCCTGACACATACAACAGTGTCACCCTTTGGTTTAATGATTTTTTCTAAAAAAAAAATTCTAAAAGAGGGTTGGTGTGCTCCATCCTCTGTACAGTACTTTGTTAAGTTGTTAAATACATCTATAGTTGTTAGTCTTCCCTCTTACAAATCTACTTATATTTATTATAACATTGGATAGCTCTACTGCCTGTAGAAATGTTTTCTTTTACTTGTCATATATTTCTTTCCTTATTTTTCAATTTAACAAACTTATATAATAATAATACATCGACGTGTGGACTTCTCAAAGGCATTGTGTCAGACACCTCGCATCTATGTTGGACACCAACAACTTGAGAAAATTCTTAAGTAAAGAAACTAGCCCCAAAAGCAAATTCGTCATTCTTAGGCCAAAAAAGAGAAAAGCGTAGTCTTTTTTTTCGCGCAAAAAGGCTTTTTCCAAAAGAAAAAAGGCTGTTTGCTTGACCCTATTTTCAATAAATGACCCTACAGTCACTTTTCAGTCCAAAAAATGACTTCTCATTTTGCAAGTTTAAGAGATCGAATTAAAGATGGTATCTACTATTTTCCATCATTTTGTGTGAGTTCAATTCGATGGATGACAAAACTCTACTCACACCCCCTTCTTGCCTCTCACTCCCATCATTCAGGATGGCAAGGTCCACCAAGGGGAGAAAAAAAAATTCATTTTACGCTAATGAAAATCCAACCAGCATTTCTCTCAGGGAAGGCATTCTCAGAAATTCATTTAAGAAATGCGAGAATACAAACTTAGCCTTAAAATAGAACTGAAATGACGGGAAACTGAAGCAAGCAAGCAACGAACACAACAACATAGTAGAAAAAAATTACATTACAAAGAACAAACACGACACAATTATATCTGATAATCGAAACAAAACAAACAAACCTGAAAGTGTTGGAAACAGGATTTCCCACCAACAAAGCCATCTCTAGGAACCAAACCCCTCAGTCCTCTATCTGCAAGAGAAAGAATCCCATTTGCTTACTGACATGAAAGAGAGATATCAAATAGGGAGAGAAATACATGTAACATAAATATTAAACCAAACCTTGATAGAACCAAGTTGCAGATAGAGATGTCATTTCTATTAAAGATTATCAGCATAAGCTTTTCTTCAACAATCCTGGAGCGAATTAGATTCACTGATTAGTTGAGTATTCTGTTCATCGATTCAGGGAAGAATAAAAGCCCCATCCTTTCAACACAATCTGAGGGAAAACTGACTTCTTTTGGGAAGATAATCCTTTCGAGGGAGTAAGAGTGAAAAACATCGAAAGAAGATGAAGATAAATATTTACAGGGAAACGATAGGATGGGACAAGTAGTAGAATACAGTCTGAGTAAAACTTGTGTCACAAGATGTTGTGACGGAAGCCAGTCACAGCACACAATACGTGCCACGTGGCATACTATTAGAGGACAATGACCGTATGGATGTTTGTCCAGTCCTTCGGTGGACCGGTACACAAAAAATCAGCCGGATTAGTGATTTCTAACCGATTCGATTGAAGTTATTTTCATGGGTTGATTTTAACGGTAGGAATTTGAGCATTATTGAGGGTTATTTGGATGCAAAACTCTAAGGTTGTAAATCACTAATCAGGCTGATTTTTGGCTTGTAGGTCCACGAGGGACTGGCTAAACATCCATACGGTCACCGCCCTATGATCGTGTGTCACGTGGCTCTTATTGAGTGCTGTGACCGGCTTCCGTCACAACATCTTGGGACACAAGTTTTACTCTCTATGCGGCACAATTGTTGCAGATTTTTATCAATCTAGACCGTCAATCAGTATGTCCCATGATCAAGTGGTTTTTTCTACACTAGAGGAGCTCGGGAAGGTAGTTTGGGAAGAAAACGGACAAATTTAGTATGCAACCATTTGCACACTTAAAAGTATTTAAACATTGTCAATACTGTCGGATTTCCCTTGAAAACTGTGTTATTTCAATGTTTTCAAAACAAAATATTTTATAAATTAAAAGCACGTTTTTAATGAGCATTGAATGGTGGATACAATGTTTGCATACTTTTAAGTATGTAAATGGTTGCATCCTAGACCGACCCGAAGAAAACGTTTGCTCTCCTCCAAGATGTCAAAGTTTGAAGTGTCCCCTTCCAAAATGCCACGTGTAGCATTCTTTCAGGCCCACTGACCCATGGACTTACAACAGCAAAAATCAGCTTGATTGGTGATCTCTAGCAAATATATTTAGCACCAAATATACAACTCAAATCCAACGGCTAGAAATCCCCAATTAAGCTGATTTTTGTTGTGAATGTGAATAGATTTTTAATATTGATGGCAATATTATAACCGACACAAGAAGAGCAGCGGTCAGTCATCGGTTACAACACTCTCCCTTGGATGTCTGTCGCTTTATGGAAACTACCTCGTTAAAACCTTATCAGAAAAATCTTGTGGGATAAAACCTCATCGAAGGAAAAAGAGCATAGTGTATTGGCAAATCAAGGTGGTGGTGGTAGACGCACTTAAGGTTGCCTCATTAAAACCTTGCCTGGAAAAACCCTGTGGGGAAAAATCTAAGCGAAGGAAAAAGGTATAGTGCACAAAGGTCATTTCATAATGACACTCCCCCTGATGTGAACGGAGTATAAGTATGCCAACTGAAAAGTTGTAGAGCTGACGTAAATCAATGCAATATACCAATTTCTTGAATGTTGACGTTGGTAGCGCCTTGGTGAATAGATCTATAAGATTGTTGTTGGAGCGTATCTATTGGACATCAAAATTGTAGCTCTACGAAAGCTTATGAGTGTAAAAGAACTTTGGTGAAATATACTTGGTTCTCTCACCCTTGATATACCTGCTTTTAATTTGTGTGATACAACCAGTATTATCCATGTTGAAGCACTTCAGGACTTTTCAGTGTATGTGGGTTGATGAAATAGGATCCCACTTAAGAGATGTTTGATTTGCAGGCCGAGGTAAAATTATATTTTCCCAAAATCTTTCTTCAAGTATACAGAGATTTTGTGAGCTCTTTAAGAGTCCCTATGATATTCATATCATTTACATATACTATGACGATGGCAAATCTAATTTCTAATTTTTTTAATCAAAATGCATGGGCATATCGGATTATTTAATCCATGCATGAATCATAGTAGTTTGATTTCATACAAGCTATTTACTTCAGGCAGTATATCTTCATACAGATATCCATGTTTAACATTTTATATAAATAAGTTTGTAACCATGTCTATAATACGCATGTCGAGTCTTTTTAAGACAAATATTTATTAAAAATCAAAATGTAATTGCATTCATCATAGGTGAATGCATTTCTTTGTAATCAATACTAGTTCTCTACGAGTAACTTTATGCTACGAATCATGTCTTATATCTGATGATTTCATCTTTTTCGTTTTATTTTTATATACACATCCTATTTATGTTCTATAAGTTTTACAGCTTTGGGTGTTAGGACTTCAAGTCCTTTTACATCTTCGGGTGTTTAGGACTACAGGTCCTTTTACAGTTTCGGGATTAGGACTATATGTCCTTTTATAACTTCGGGTGTTACCAGCAAATCTAGCTCTCTCTAGATTGCTTCTTTCCACTTTGGCCAATTTATTTTTATGTTAACATTCTTCGACTGCGTGATTCAGGATCCTCATCATTCTTTATGATGGTAAAAGCTACTGGTAAATATAAAGAATATTTTCATATTCTAGTTTTAACAAAGATTCCGTGTAACTTAAAACATCCATGTAACCGTTCCTATGAGCACTAGTGTAGTATTGAAGATGTCGTGGTACGCATACTTCGCCGACTACGTGAAGACTAAAAGACAGAGACAGCAAGAATCAGACGATTGATGACAATAGTCATCTGAGTAACTGCCCATTTGTCGGATATAGACCAACACACACCGGCCATCTATTCCACACACACATATATATATATATATATAAAACATCAATTCTCACATAAACACCATACACATACACACACACACACACACACACACACACACACACACATATATATATATATATATTGTAATACCCCGAACTTTCAACTAGGGGTATTATGGTAATTTGACCGTCATGAGATAATTTTGGCAGTTTGAACTTTTTTTCTCTTTAGATATCCTATATTAAGTCACGTGTCAAGTTTGGTAGAATTCGGACAATTTTGAAAAACTTGTAATTTTTAGAACTCACTTTTATGGCTAATTTCCTGCTAAAAATAATGAACAATAACTCACAGAGGACTTTTCTGGATATGATATTCGCTCAAAAGTGCTTATTTTAAGCAATTATCCTTTTAGCGTTATTGCATTCTCCCACGTTAAAATACTCTATTTATCTATTTTTCTACGTAAGAGTCTCTTTTGTTGCGTAGAACACACTTTTCTGGACGAAATGGTATATTTGCATGCATTAAACACATTTTCGAAAGTCTAGACATGAAGTCATTCTGATAGAGTCTCATTACGCGCTTCTTCTGTCACAGGAAACCCCGATGGGACAATTCTCGAGACTTGCAAGCCCACATCGATCAGGAAAGCCCATTGTCAAAGCTTAAAGAGCCCACATGCTATGACTAGAAGATATGGGCCAAATATGGGCTGAATAAGAGGACCAAAAAGCCGGCCCAAAGAACGAAGAGAGTAGGAGAGCCAATGACCAAGAGACGGACCAAAGCGTTTAAAGCCACATGAGTCAGCAAAGAATGATAGTCGACTCTACTGGAGAAGCGTGAGGATGGTCACAGTGAAGACCAGGGTTCCAGACCCTCCGCCAGTGCTTTTCTCTCTATTTTTTGATACTTTCTCTCTCATCTCTCCTTATTCTCTCTCTCTTCATCTCTCGGTCCTCGAATCTACTGACCTAACCCCAGAACTCCTGCCCATCGGCTCTATCTCATCTCCCATAGCTTTCTGACCGTTGGATCTTCCATCGGACCGTTGGATCTTCAATCGGACCGTTGGATCTCTCTAGATCCGTCGATCTACCAATCTGAGTCCCAATCAAGTCACCATCCATCCGATCGCCATCAGACCGTCTGTCACATCATCTTGTGAGACAATGGACATCACAAATCCATGTGGGCCAGTAGCCCGGCCCATCATCATCGACCCGCTGTCCGACCAGTTAGTGGACCCCGTGAATTTCCAAAGAATTTTAATTAAATTTCAAAAAAATGGGGGGTCCACTAATTGGGGAGATTCCCCATAGAAAAGTAGATTTTTACTTAAAAAAAAAATATATATATATATATATATATATATATATATTTTTTTTTATTTTAAAAATACCCTATTTCCATTAATGGAAATAGGGAGCTTTAAAAGGAGAAGGAGAGGGGTTCGTTCGAACCCTAATCCCCCTCCTTATTGCTCCATTCTCTCCCCCAACTCGTTTGCCCTTTCTTCCCCTCGGTTTTAGACCGTTTTTCCTCCATTTTTCTCTTCTCAATCACCGTCTTCATCTTCATCTTTATCACCGGAGTTGCAGCCTGTAACTCCGGCCAACACCACTTTCTTACTGTTTTCAAAACCTGCAAGTCTGAGTTGCAGATCCGCCTCCTACACTACCCATTCTCTTACCGCCCCTCTCTCCTTCTCTTTCTCTCAATCCCGTCCTCATCTCTCTTCCCATCAAAACAGAAAAAAAAAAAAAGATCACCGGAGTTGCAGGTTGCAACTCCGGCGAAACCTGCAACCTCTAGCCTCCTACGTCTTCTCCCTTGTTGGGCGGAGGAACCAGCGGTCTCAAAGCTCCTCCTTCTCATCTCTCCCTTGACTGAACCGCCACCCTCTCCATTAGCATTGCCGGACTGGTACGCCTCCACCACGCTGCTATTTGCAGCCAACGCCTTCATCTCTTCAACGCGGGTCATCGCCGGTGCTCCTCATCCACGCTTCAGCAGGCGTTCTGCCTTTGCACCACCAGCGGCTCCTCAAGGAAGGTCTGAAATCCTTTCTTTCCAAGCTGCCACCATCTCAACCATCAACCTCCTGCAACTTGCCATCACCGTCCTCACCTACCTCTTCCCCCTCTCGCTAGCAGCCACCACGAAGACCACTCTCGTCGCCACCTTCTCTTCCTCTCCACGGTGCTGCTGCACCACCTGCACTCCATAAACCAGCAACCACGTACGCCCTCCATCTCGCTAGCGCCCTATCCATCCTCCACCAACTCCCACGATCCATCCCTTGCACCACCATGATCGCCAACCTGCTGCTATTCAAGGCATCACAATCACCACTGCCTTGCACAACCGCCTGAAACTCCTTCACCAATCACCACGCACCATAGGAAGCTAGATCATCTCCTCTTCTAGACCGTGGGCTCTCTTCAAGAGCTCCATAGACCTACTCGGTTGCTGCCATCTCCCTTGATCTCCATAATGCTACCCTCTTCCATTGGGTAGGTTGAATGGTAAGTCTAACTTTCTCTCTTCTCTTACCATTTTCTCTCACCATTAGTTCTCTTCTTCAATCTCCCTTCTATCTCTAGGTTTTAGTTAACTTTCTCTCTCTAGGGTAATTCTTTTACTTTCTCTCTCTAGTTCTTGTTTCTCTCTCTACAATCTCTTTCTCTCACTACCCTAATCACTTTTAATGCTTTCTAGTTTAATTAATTTTATCTGATTTGCATTGTAAGAGACAAGTTCAGTTGAATAAATATGATTTAAGTGTGATTGTTTTACATTCTGTGCAATGTTTTCTTTTTCGTCATTTTATGTGTTTTTGTGCTAATCCGACTAATCCCGAGTGCGGATCGATATCCGACACGAATCCCTATACAAATATGTCAATTTTGTAGGATAATTGGATAAAAATTACAAATCTTGTTGATTTTAGGGTTTCCGTAACCAACGACGCGGAAAAACCCTACTTTCAAATGGCGCCGCTGCCGCTTGGGTGTTCGGGAGTGCAAAAAAGGACGTAAAGACGGAATTGGAAAGTTGCTGAAGCGAAAAGCTGCTTAATTTGGACAGCCCGACCTTTTCGGGAAACTTTCTATTTTTTGTTTTTGTTGATTTTTAGCAGTTTTTAAATTACTATTTTTAATGCCTCGGAAGGCCGAGTGCAATTTGTAATAATTTAGGAATTTTAACTGCTTTCCAAATAACTGCTAGATCTTGTTCTAGGGTTTTTTAGAAACTCTAGATTAAGTGGAAATTACCAAAAAAATTAAAAAAATCAAAATTCAAAAAAATTAGGGTTTTATATTCTGCAGATTTTTAGAAATCACCAATCAAGGATTTGCGATTTTTGGAAAGATTCTAAAATCTTGAAACTTTGCTAAATTAGGGTTTTCCCTCTTAGAAGTTTCCTCTTTAGAAGAATTTCTATCTTTAGAAATCTTCCGAATTTGGAAAAGTCTGCAAAAGAAACACCCCAAATCTAGCAGAATTTCAATTTTGGGAAATTTCCCAAAATTGTAAGGGATCTCGCAATCAAATCTTTCTTGGAAGATCTACACAGTTCGGGAAACATTCCAATCTAGGTATTTTTCAAATCTGGGAATTCCTAAATTTTAACCCATCTCGAATTTGGAAACCAATTCAAAAACTTGCCTAAATCCAATACGTGTTCTGTGAACCCTAAAAAGGCAAGGATCTTCTAAATAGAATCCCGAATACCTAGACCGTGCGATCTAACTTTTCTGCAGGAACACGATCCAGTGTGGGTAGAGAGCGAAAGCTCAAAGAGGTGGAGTCGGGCCCAAGCCCATTAGGATACCCCTCCCTAACCCATGGAGGAGACCCCGTTGCGTGGCCCACGGGAGGTAAGTCCCTATCCTCGCCTTGAGTGCGATACAGAGTAATTTGGGTGAATCATTGCCGCATGTCTATTTGTTTTCTAGCAACAATTTATTCGACTTGCGTGGCGTGGCCGTTAATCAATCAACTCTAAGAGAGCAGACCCAGCTCCAAATTGAAACTAGTGGGATTTCATCACCCACCTCATCATTCCAACTGATTTGATCCCAAGGCTCCATTTAATTAAAAATAATCAAGAATTAGAGCCAATTAGCCCGGTGTTCGAGGAAAAATCCACTCAAAACAAATCCGCTTAACATCCAATCGAAATAAGACCACGAGCGCGGGTCCCTGTTGTCTAACACACCCATAAGTCCCTGCTACTCAAGTACACTGAGCTCGACGTGGCATCTTGGACTATTCGGCGGTTAGTTATGTGTGGACTAGGAACACGCATCAACCCTAGCTTAACCCGAGGGAACACTCTTCTTATCCACTTGACCAATCCGGTTAGTCTGGGACGTACTTAAGTCAGCCATTGTGCCGCACGTCTGTCTAGGCTTCGGATTGCCTTGTTGTTAACTAGAGTTAGTACTAAAGGATTCGCTCTGAAGAGTGTAGCCTAGTGAGAACCTCTGAGTGCAAAACAGTTAGTCCGGCGGTTAAAAGATAAACCAGTGGTCCGCCCACTGTCATAATCTACTATAGCCCCAAAACTAACAAAGATAATTCCTAAAATATATCCTGATTGCTTAGAATAGGATTATCTGTGCTTGGTGTGCATCATTTAGGATAGTGTTCCTCTCTGGCAACTTTTTGCCAAGTATAGAGCTTGCCTCATTCGCGTATGCCCGTTTGGAATCGTCCGAACAAACGCTTGGTTCGATCTGAGAATCACGTACCTACAGTGGATCCTCTACTGAATTCTTCCCCATCTCTTTCACCACCCGCCTCTCCCAGTACTACTACCTTTGTAGTCATGGCAGTCGAATGACCTCTTATCGAGACGTTCGCCCCTATCTCTGCGAATCAGCCCACTTGCATTATTCTCCCACCTATTACGGCGGTACAGTTTGAGATCAGACCGCAGACGATCCAAATGCTGCCTACCTTTCGTGGTCTCCCAAGAGAAGACCCATATTCCCATATTAGGGAATTCCAATATGTCATCCTACTTTTCAAGAATCAGAACCTTGATGAGGACAATGTCCGTCTGCGAGTTTTCCCATTCTCGCTCAAAGACCGAGCCTCAGATTGGCTCTACTCCTTACCCGCTGATTCAATCAGCAGTTGGAAAGAGTTGGTGGGCAAATTCATGTCTAAATTCTACCCCATGACTCGGACCAACCAAATGAAGCAACTCATCCAGGACTTTCGACAGAAGTCCGATGAGAAATTTTTTGAAGCGTGGGATAGATTCCAAGACTACCTGACTAAGTGCCCCCACCATAGCATCGACAAGGGCAATCTTGTCCATGTCTTCTACAAGGGACTTACTGATGAGTCCCGGACCATGGTAGAGTCAATGTGCCAAGGAAAATTCCTGCACCAAACTCCGACCGATGCATACAAATTCTTGGGAGAGTTAGGAGAAAACTCTCAACATTGGACGACTGACTCAGAGTTTAGTCGAACCACTTCGGTCCAAAGGACAACCAAGGGACATGATGTTACAGCTGATACTGAGCTTCGATCAGTCATTCAAGAGTTGAGCAAGTTAGTCTCGGCACTGGCTGTGTCAGTACAAAAGCCTACTCAACAATCCACCCCAATCATGCATGTGGGACATGAGAGCCCTATGGAATCCTGCACCCTTTGCCTGCAAACCTCCCATACCACTGAGCATTGTCCTTTGAATGAAGGATGGTCTAATCCTCTTCAGGAAGAAGTTTGTGCTTTCAGCACATACAAACCACTCACTCAAAACTCGTATAGTCAATCTTATCATCCGGACACGAGAAACCACCCTAACTTCTCTTAGAGGCCTCAGTCTACTCAACCACAAGCTCAACCTCCACGTCAGCCTCCGAGTATGTATCCTCCTGGGTTCAATAAACCCAATAGGCAATTCAATCAGGGACAATACCAGCAGAGTCAATACCCATCTACTCAAAACCAGCAGTTCCAACAGGGTCAATACTCTGGACAACAGAGCACATTTCAGAATCAGCAAAGAGTTCCCCAGAACTTTCAGAACCAACAGATTGTCCCAACTAATTCTCCCGCCTATAACTATAATGCCCCGATGAGCTCGAGTCGCGAATTGGTGCCTCAGCTCCCATTAGCTGCTCCCCAACAGTCGGTCCCCAAACTTGGTATTGAGGACCTTCTAGCTCAACTCATTACTCAATTTATGCAACGCCTAGAGCAACAACAACAGCAATCCATGCTTCGTCTAGAGCAACGCTTAGGTAACCTGGAAGCTGAGAAAGCTAAAGGCATCTTCCCTAGCCAACCCATCGCTAACCCAAAAGGAAATGCCAAAGGAGCAGTATATGAGATCGGTTCCCAATCTCAAAGCCAGAATGAGAATTGTCAAGGGGAGGTGCAAGCTGTAACCACCCTACGATCTGGAAAAACTGTGGACATGGGAGTCCAACCACCACCGGTGCCATCTCCAGCACCCATCACTCGCACCGTGGAAACTAGTCCAAATCCTACCTCTGCTTCCTCTCCCTCTGTGCCAACATCAGATATCCCTGTGCAGAAATCTAAGGCTAAAGACAAATCCATTTGTCGAGTAAAGCCTCCCTTCCCGAACAGACTTGTCCAAGATAAGCGGGATCAGCAATTCTCAGAGATCTTAGACGTCTTTAAAGACGTCCAGATCAATATCCCATTCCTTTCTGCTATCAAGCAAATCCCCTCTTATGCCAAATTCCTCAAGGACTTGTGCACAGTTAAGCGGCGTACGCATGTACCCAAAGCTGCCTTCTTGGCCGAAAAAGCTACCGCGTTCATTCAACGCAACAGTGTGATCAAACACAAGGATCCAGGTAGCCCAACTGTCCAATGTGAAATTGGCGACAACTTTAGCTGCACTGCCTTGCTAGATTTAGGGGCTAGCGTTAACCTCATACCATTTTCGGTATATCAGCAATTAGGACTGAAAGATATGAAGCCTACCAATGTCACCCTGAAATTGGCTGATCAGTCCATCAAGATTCCACGAGGAATCATTGAAGATGTCCTAGTAAAAGTCGCTGACTTTTATTATCCTGTGGACTTTATCATTCTCGACACCGAACCGTGTCAGGATAACCGCATTCCGGTCATCTTAGGCCGTCCATTCCTTGCCACCGCGAACGCACACATCGGGTGCCGGGACGAAAACATGTCCATTGCTTTCGGTAACCTCAAAGCTGAGGTCAACATCTTTCGTTTAATGCAACAAGATGCCGATCGCGAAGTGACCGATGAAATGTGTGCCGTTGAGAGTCTAATCCCAGACTCCACCGAAGATATTCTTAAGCAGTGTCTAGAACACTTTGGAGCTGACTTTGCAACAGAGTCAGCCATTTCTGATCTCAATGATCTTTTGGAGACTGCTCCACTGATAGAGATTCCCGCTCCACTCATCGAGTTCGAGCCTCTGATAACCATGGCTAGAGAACCCATCCTTCTTTTACCTAGTGAAGTCAAACGTCTTCAATCCGTGTCTTCTGTGACACCTATTTCTACTCCATCTGCTCCAATATTGGAGCTCAAGCCACTTCCAACAGATCTTTCCTATGCCTATCTTGGTCCTAAGGAAACCTACCCTGTCATTATTGCTTCCGCTTTGTCTGAGAGTGAACGTAAAAAACTTCTCGAGTTGCTCAACGAGCACAAATCTGCGATAGGTTGGACTATAGATGATATTCGTGGCATAGACCCCTCGGTGTGCCAACATCACATCTATCTTGAGGATGAATCCAAAACCTCTCGAGAACACCAGAGGAGGTTGAACCCCGTCTTGAAGGATGTAGTCCGGGACGAGGTCCTTAAACTGTTAGATGCGGGTATCATTTACCCCATCTCCGATAGCAAATGGGTGAGTCCTATTCATGTCGTCCCTAAAAAGGCAGGATTCACAGTTGTGGAAAATGAGAACAAGGAAATGGTAACCCAGCGCCTGAAGAAAGGGTGGAGAGTCTGCATCGATTACCGACGACTCAACACCAACACTAGGAAGGACCATTTTCCTTTACCCTTCATAGACCAAATGTTGGAGAGACTAGCAGGTCACTCCTATTACTGCTTCCTCGATGGTTACTCAGGGTATAATCAAATACCAATCGCCCCTGAGGATCACGAGAAGACAACCTTCACTTGTCCCTTTGGCACTTTTGCCTACAAGCGCATGCCCTTTGGCCTCTGCAATGCACCCGCGACCTTTCAAAGGTGTATGATGAGCATATTCTCTGACATGGTGGAAAAATTCCTCGAAGTCTTTATGGACGACTTCTCAGTTTTTGGGTCATCCTTTGATGACTGTCTGAACCATCTAGGGCTTGTACTTCACCGCTGTCAGGACAAGCGACTTGTCCTCAATTGGGAGAAATGCCACTTCATGGTGAAGAAGGGCATTGTTCTGGGACATGTCATTTCCCATCAGGGCATTGAGGTCGACAAAGCTAAAATCGATATCATCTCGACCTTGCCCATTCCTAAGTCCGTGCGTGACATCCGGTCCTTTTTGGGACACGGAGGATTCTATAGGAGATTCATCAAGGACTTCTCTCAAATCGCTCGACCTCTGTCCCATCTCCTGGCTAAAGATAGTCCTTTCGACTTTAATGCTGACTGTGTCAAGGCATTCGAGCATCTCAAATCTGAGCTCACTACTGCGCCCATTATCCGTCCCCCGGACTGGACTCTACCTTTTGAGGTAATGTGCGATGCTTCTGACTACGCATTAGGCGCTGTTCTAGGGCAGAGAGTTGACAAAAGGTCACACGTGATCTACTACGCGAGCAAAACTCTTAACTCTGCCCAAATAAATTACTCTACCACTGAGAAAGAACTCCTGGCAGTAGTCTTCGCCCTTGATAAATTCCGTCAGTACCTCTTAGCCACTAAGGTGGTTGTGTACACTGATCATGCAGCCCTTCGTTATCTCATGTCGAAAAAGGAAACCAAACCTCGATTAATTCGATGGATTCTCTTACTGCAGGAATTTGACCTCGAGATTAAGGATAAGAAAGGAACTGAGAATGTAGTGGCTGATCACTTGTCTAGACTGACTTTAGAGTCATCCTTCGACACCCAGCCCATCCCTGAAACCTTTCCAGACGAACAACTGTTCGCCATCTCTGTTAATCCTTGGTATGCTGACATTGTCAACTACCTTGTCACCGAAGAAATGCCTTCACACTGGTCAAAACAGGACAAAAGCTAATTCCTAGCAAGAATTAAGTACTACTCTTGGGATGACCCTTATTTGTATAAATACTGTCCTGACCAGATCATTCGTCTCTGTGTCCCTGAGTCGGACCAACTCAATATCTTGTCCTCGTGTCATGACCAACCTTGTGGTGGTCAATTCAGTACTAAGAAAACTGCAGAAAAAGTTCTGCAATGCGGATTCTACTGGCCCACATTATTTAAAGATGCCCATATCTATAGCAAAACTTGTCCTAATTGCCAGCATCTAGGCCGCATCTCCCAGAGGAACATGATGCCCCTAACTCCCATCCAGGTCGATGAAATATTTGACATTTGGGGCATCGACTTCATGGGCCCCTTTCCAGTTTTCTATGGTTTTGAGTACATTCTCCTTGCGGTAGACTATGTATCCAAATGGATAGAAGCCATTCCCACCAAGACCAATGACCACAAAGTGGTGGTCAAGTTCCTAAGGGAGTTCATCTTCGCCAGATTCGGTGCCCCTAAGGCCATCATTAGTGATGGGGGCACCCATTTCTGCAATAGGATATTCGAGAAATTAATGAAAAAGTATAGGGTAACCCACAAGGTTGCCCTAGCTTATCATCCGCAGACTAGTGGTCAAGTGGAGGTTTCTAATCGTCAGATCAAGCAGATCTTGGAGAAGACAGTCAATACCACACGTAAAGACTGGTCTACTCGTCTCACTGATGCTTTATGGGCATACAGAACCGCCTACAAGACCCCACTCAATATGTCTCCCTATCGTCTCGTCTTTGGGAAACCTTGTCATCTACCGGTAGAGATTGAACATCGTGCCCTGTGGGCCATTAAGAAACTCAACTTCGACCTCGACTCTGCAGGGGAGGAGAGAAAACTTCAAATGAATGAGTTAGAAGAACTCAGAAATGATGCCTACAACTTGTCCAAGAATTACAAAGCAAAAATAAAGTGGATACATGACAAGAGCATCCTCAGGAAGGAGTTCCATCCAGGACAGAAGGTCCTTCTTTATAATTCTCGTCTCCATCTCTTCCCTGGCAAACTGAAATCTAGGTGGACCGGTCCTTATACGGTCACCGCAGTCACATCCTTTGGGGCAATCACTATTGAGGATCCCAAGGATTACTCCTCATTCCAGGTAAATGGCCAGCGTCTTAAGCAATTCCATGAACTTGATGTATCGTTCATTCAGACTTTTGAAATTGATCTCATCGATCCTGTCTATGTCGACTGATGATCCACTCAGTCTCCTGTGCTCCAACTTGGTTGGGGGTGCCAGTCACCCCCGTCATGTCTGGCTGAAGACGTAAAACTTAGCGCTTTTGGAAAGGCAATTTCGGTATTCCTAGAGTACATGAGTCTCATGTATTTGTTATTACTGTTATATCTCTAGAAATGCAGGTACATTCATTCTTCCAATCATCAGGTACCACACACTGTCGAGTTTCTGCCGACTTGGTAACATCCTCCCTGAACCTTTGCATCATCGTCAGTGATTTTTCATCATTTTATGTCCCGGTCATGAGCACCGAGGACGATGCTGTATTTTGGTTGGGGGTGGGGTATTTACCAAAACTCATGTCTTCATTTTGATAAAAAAAAAAAAAAAAACTTTTTATTTTTGGGGTGATTTCCGATGTTCTCCAAAAGTTTTCTAGAATTTCAAAAAAATGTGTCAAATACCCTGACTTTGATTAGCTAAAAACCTTCGTTAAGTCAGTATTGAGGATGTCAATTTTTGTTTAAAGTTAGCGTTGAGTCAAGTCAAGCGTGACTACAGCAGGTTTGAAAACTCAGAAAAACTCATATTCGACACAATTGTACACTATCAATATCAGAGTCACCCTAAGTTTAGAAATTCTGGAGATCCTGTGAGAATAATTGTGGAGACCTAACCCAGTGAGCTTTCGAGCCTTTAATCAATTCAGAGTGTTATACAACAATTCTGAGTCACAAGATGACTCACTATTCTTCATGCCCGCAATATTCGTTGAGAGATCTCATTATCTTTGCTTCGATCATAAAACTCGGAACGACATCAACATTGGATTACTACGACAGAACCTTCTCTATATCCAGTCAAGACAGTATACATGATAGTACAAACCCTAGAAAATGATTTAGGCCATTTTTTCTGAACCATTCAGCCTTTTTACTCACCTGAATTATACTTCACTAGAAACCCTTTGAACCTTTCTATAAAAGCCTTTTCTTTGCAAACCCATCAACCTAAAATCTAGTCCAGCTACGAAACATGACTGGCTACCCTTATTTTGAGATGAAAAAAAAAAAGAATAACTGATGTGGGTGTACCGTGAAAAAGAAAAGTAAAGAAGAAGAATCAAAAGGAAAAGAAAGTGGTTCAAGCCAAAAATAAAATATAGAAAGAAAGTATTAAGAAGAGCTGAAAAGAAATTGAGCAGTCTCAGAAATATCAAGAAAAAGAGAAAAATACGAAAAAAGGAAAAAGAACCAGATAATGGTGTTACGCCGCAGGAAAAATTCTAGAAAAGGGCAATATCCTCTCAAGATCTTTGAAATCCTGCATTCCTTTATCTCTCTACACCTGACCTAAGCCTCATTACAACCCAGGAAAGTCCTACTTGATTCTAGGATAGTACGATCATAAAATGTGGAGATTGGAGAAAGAGAAGCTATAGAGTTTGATCTGACGTTCCCGAGTGAAGTGGTATTCCAATCATGAGATCTTCTTTTGTTAAAGATGTCCTTCCTTCAAATAAAACATATGTGAGATCTTTTGCCTCTTTATATTAAATACATCTCCTCATATATAAATTGAGAGAAAAGAAGAAAACCCTTCTTGTGTGATTCTATTCTGAGTGCTAAACATGTGAGATTTGAGGTCGAGGCAGAAAAACTTAGAGGTGATCTGGAAATCTTTACTGTCGGATGATGAGAATGTTGAGCACACACACACGCAGAGTCTGACTATTCTGGGTCATGATTATCAGTCTGTAGTCTTGCCAAAACTTTCAAACTCTTCGCTAGCATGTAACTGTTTTTGCATCCATTCAATAATTTGACGAACGGTGTTTTCCCGGAGCTAATATGAAAAAGTGTGCAGCATGTGCAGAGCCCTTTTAAGCTCATTTATTTCGCACTAATTGCCAAGGATTGGCAACATGCTGGTTGGGGGTTGTGATATTCGCTCAAAAGTGCTTATTTTAAGCAATTATCCTTTTAGCGTTATTGCATTCTCCCACGTTAAAATACTCTATTTATCTATTTTTCTACGTAAGAGTCTCTTTTGTTGCGTAGAACACACTTTTCTGGACGAAATGGTATATTTGCATGCATTAAACACATTTTCGAAAGTCTAGACATGAAGTCATTCTGATAGAGTCTCATTACGCGCTTCTTCTGTCGTAGGAAACCCCGATGGGACAATTCTCGAGACTTGCAAGCCCACATCGATCAGGAAAGCCCATTGTCAAAGCTTAAAGAGCCCACATGCTATGACTAGAAGATATGGGCCAAATATGGGCTGAATAAGAGGACCAAAAAGCCGGCCCAAAGAACGAAGAGAGTAGGAGAGCCAATGACCAAGAGACGGACCAAAGCGTTTAAAGCCACATGAGTCAGCAAAGAATGATAGTCGACTCTACTGGAGAAGCGTGAGGATGGTCACAGTGAAGACCAGGGTTCCAGACCCTCCGCCAGTGCTTTTCTCTCTATTTTCTGATACTTTCTCTCTCATCTCTCCTTATTCTCTCTCTCTTCATCTCTCGGTCCTCGAATCTACTGACCTAACCCCAGAACTCCTGCCCATCGGCTCTATCTCATCTCCCTTAGCTTTCTGACCGTTGGATCTTCCATCGGACCGTTGGATCTTCAATCGGACCGTTGGATCTCTCTAGATCCGTCGATCTACCAATCTGAGTCCCAATCAAGTCACCATCCATCCGATCACCATCAGACCGTCTGTCACATCATCTTGTGAGACAATGGACATCACAAATCCATGTGGGCCAGTAGCCGGGCCCATCATCATCGACCCGCTGTCCGACCAGTTAGTGGACCCCGTGAATTTCCAAAGAATTTTAATTAAATTTCAAAAAAATGGGGGGTCCACTAATTGGGGAGATTCCCCATAGAAAAGTAGATTTTTACTTAAAAAAAAATATATATATATATATATATATATTTTTTTTTATTTTAAAAATACCCTATTTCTATTAATGGAAATAGGGAGCTTTAAAAGGAGAAGGAGTGGGGTTCGTTCGAACCCTAATCCCCCTCCTTATTGCTCCATTCTCTCCCCCAACTCGTTTGCCCTTTCTTCCCCTCGGTTTTAGACCGTTTTTCCTCCATTTTTCTCTTCTCAATCACCGTCTTCATCTTCATCTTTATCACCGGAGTTGCAGCCTGTAACTCCGGCCAACACCACTTTCTTACTGTTTTCAAAACCTGCAAGTCTGAGTTGCAGATCCGCCTCCTACACTACCCATTCTCTTACCGCCCCTCTCTCCTTCTCTTTCTCTCAATCCCGTCCTCATCTCTCTTCCCGTCAAAACAGAAAAAAAAAAAAGATCACCGGAGTTGCAGGTCGCAACTCCGGCGAAACCTGCAACCTCTAGCCTCCTACGTCTTCTCCCTTGTTGGGCAGAGGAACCAGCGGTCTCAAAGCTCCTCCTTCTCATCTCTCCCTTGACTGAACCGCCACCCTCTCCATTAGCATTGCCGGACTGGTACGCCTCCACCACGCTGCTATTTGCAGCCAACGCCTTCATCTCTTCAACGCGGGTCATCGCCGGTGCTCCTCATCCACGCTTCAGCAGGCGTTCTGCCTTTACACCACCAGCGGCTCCTCAAGGAAGGTCTGAAATCCTTTCTTTCCAAGCTGCCACCATCTCAACCATCAACCTCCTGCAACTTGCCATCACCGTCCTCACCTACCTCTTCCCCCTCTCGCTAGCAGCCACCACGAAGACCACTCTCGTCGCCACCTTCTCTTCCTCTCCACGGTGCTGCTGCACCACCTGCACTCCATAAACCAGCAACCACGTACGCCCTCCATCTCGCTAGCGCCCTATCCATCCTCCACCAACTCCCACGATCCATCCCTTGCACCACCATGATCGCCAACCTGCTGCTATTCAAGGCATCACAATCACCACTGCCTTGCACAACCGCCTGAAACTCCTTCACCAATCACCACGCACCATAGGAAGCTAGATCATCTCCTCTTCTAGACCGTGGGCTCTCTCCAAGAGCTCCATAGACCTACTCGGTTGCTGCCATCTCCCTTGATCTCCATAGTGCTACCCTCTTCCATTGGGTAGGTTGAATGGTAAGTCTAACTTTCTCTCTTCTCTTACCATTTTCTCTCACCATTAGTTCTCTTCTTCAATCTCCCTTCTATCTCTAGGTTTTAGTTAACTTTCTCTCTCTAGGGTAATTCTTTTACTTTCTCTCTCTAGTTCTTGTTTCTCTCTCTACAATCTCTTTCTCTCACTACCCTAATCACTTTTAATGCTTTCTAATTTAATTAATTTTATCTGATTTGCATTGTAAGAGACAAGTTCAGTTGAATGAAGATGATTTAAGTGTGATTGTTTTACATTCTGTGCAATGTTTTCTTTTTCGTCATTTTATGTGTTTTTGTGCTAATCCGACTAATCCCGAGTGCGGATCGATATCCGACACGAATCCCTATACAAATCTGTCAATTTTGTAGGATAATCGGATAAAAATTACAAATCTTGTTGATTTTAGGGTTTCCGTAACCAACGACGCGGAAAAACCCTACTTTCAGGATACTAGATGATATACTTAATCTAATAAGATAATAAAAATATTTTGACCCCGGGCTCCGAAAACTTTCCAAAAATAACCTACTTACCTTATCTTAGGGTTAAGAACTCATTTCTCGAATTTCAGGTCATTCCAATGTCATCTTGACACTTTTCCGGGACTTTGAACATTTTTGTGAATTTTGTGTACTGAAATTATTTCATGTGATTTATATGTGTGTAACATGCGTCAATACCTTGTTGTATGAACTTTTAAATTTTATAATATAGTTTATTTGAATTAATACATGATTGTTGTATATTATCATATAGTATTGGACCCACATGTATTATATATGTTAAATCACCACCTTTTTAGGCAATAAGGCATAATTGTAATTAATAAGTATTTAAATAGTTAATATAAGTAATTGCATAAATTATTGAGCTATAATTGTAGGGTGGGCCCATAGAGCTAATTTAGAGGCCTTTTATACTTAAGAATAACCTTAAATGGGCCCAATGGATACATATGGGTCTTAGGCCCCATTTTAACGCATAAATAACTTAAAATATGAGCTTTTGAGGGTTGAGAAAGTCACCCCTTTGAAAGGTACGAAATTCACCTAGAATAGAAATCCTAAAGATTACTTCATAAATCTATTTAAGAAAGCCTTAAGGCGTAGGAGCTTTCACAAATCCTAAACCATCACTCCTATATTTCTCCATAAAAAATGAAAGTTGGATTTTTCCGCGTCGTTGGTTACGGAAACCCTACAATCAACAAGATTTGTAATGTGATCCGAGCCTCAAAATTCCTGCAAAATTATCTGATTTAATTCCTGCAAAAGTATGAACTTGGTATAGGGATTCGTGTCGGATGTCGATCCGCACTCGGGATTAGTCGGATTAGCGCGCATAAGAACATAAAATGATAGAAAATTTCCTGAAAATGGAACACAATTTTATTCAAATCAACTTCATTCATTCAAATATGTCTCTTACAATCAAGTAAAAATAACTAAATTATAAAGCTTAAAAAAAAATAAACTAGAGAGAGAAAGAGAGAACTAGATAGAGAAAATAGAGAGAGAACTACCCTAGAGAGAGAGAATGTTAGAGAGAAAGTGAGAAAAACTAAAAAGAGGTAGAGATAGAAAGTGGAAGGAGAAAGAGATTTAGAGAGAATTAGAGAAGGATAGAGATGCCTAACCTAGAGAGAGAAAATCAAAAGATAGAGAAGAAGGCATGCTCACCATGGAATGGGGGTTATACCATGGCACATGGAGGTTGAGATGCACTTTCGGGATGGTGCACAAGTGTAGAGATATGCACCCGACTGGTTCGGATTCAATGGAGGAGATACCATGTGGTGGATGGCCAAGAGAGTAGTGGCCAAAAAGAAGTGACGCACGACCCTAGATGAGGGAAGTGGCTGTGGAGGTTCGCTTGGCAAAAGGCATCAGCAGGAGTACCATTCGGAGAGGCCACCAGCAAGTGAGAAAACCGGTGAGGAGGGCGTTGCTGGTGGTACGGCTTACAGGTGGTCGTGCAAAGGAGAAGGTGGCTAAGGCGCTGCAAAGGCTTTCTCCTCCTATCCCTTTTCTTCCCTCCTACTTTCTTTTCTTTTGTTTGTTTTCTATTCTTTTTTTTTTTTTGTTTTTTTGGGAAGAGATGGGGGAAGACGGTAAGATAGAGGGGTGGCTTTCACGGTTTGAGGGGATGGTTCACCGGACTGTGGAGTTTCCGGTGAACACTTGCAGGTGGGGCGAGCTGGGCACGCACACAAGCAGCAAGAAGGCGCGGTGCAGTAGCAACGTGATGGAGGTGACTGTTGGGCGTGGTGGAGCGGCAATGGGAGGTACGATCTCCTCTCCTCTTCCCCTCTTCTTCTTCTCTTCTCCTTCCTTTTTTTTGTGTTTTTTTTTTTTGGTTTGATGAAGAAAATGTGAAAGGGCTGAGGGAGTGTAACGGCTTGGAGATAAGAAAACGTGGGGAGAGAGTGATGATGGCTTAGGGAGAACAGTAGGAGCAGGGCGTTGGAGAAGCGAAAGTCCAGGACGTGGGAGAGGAGATTGGACGGCTGGGAGAGAGAGAGAGGGGCGGTGAAGGAGGAGCACCAGCAGCAGAACGGTGCTGGGTGGTGATGGTGGCTGTGGCAAGGAAGTGGAGTTGCTGTTGAGGTCGCCGGTGGTGCAAGGAACAGGCGGTGGAGCTCGCAGCAGCAGTGGAGGAATAGCAGCAGAGAAGGAGGAGAAAGAGGAGAAGGAAGGGAGAGGAAGAAGGGGAGATGGCCGGAGTTGTAGACCTGCAACTCCGGCGAGGAACAATGACGAAGAAGAAGGTGAAGAAGATGGAAAACTTGTCAAAAACCGAGGAGAAAGAGGGGGCAACGAGTTGGGGGAGTTTTGGGGGAAGGAGAGGAAGAGATTGGAGGGGGATTAGGGTTCGAATGAACCCCTATCCTTCTCCTTTTAAAGCTCCCTATTTCCTTTAATGGAAATAGGGTCTTTTTTAAAATAAAAAAATACGAATTTTTTTTTTTTTTTTTTTAAGTAAAAACCTACTTTTCTATGGGGAATCTCCCCAATTAGTGGACCCCCCATTTAATTAAAATTATTTTTGAAATTCGCGGGGTCCACTAATTGGTCGGACAGCGGGTCGATGAAGATGGGCCCGGCTATTGGCCCTCATGGATTGATGATGTCCATCGTCTCACAAGATGATATGACAGACAGTCTGATGGTGATCGGATGGATGGTGACTTGATTGGGACTCAGATTGGTAGATCGACAGATCTAGAGAGATCCAACGGTCCGATTGAAGATCCAACGGTCCGATGGAAGATCCAACGGTCAGAAAGCTAAGGGAGATGAGATAGAGCCGATGGGCAGGAGTTCTGGGGTTAGGTCAGTAGATTCGAGGACCGAGATATGAAGAGAGAGAGAGAATAAGGAGAGATGAGAGAGAAAGTATCAGAAAATAGAGAGAAAAGCACTGGCGGGGGGGTCTGGAACCCTGGTCTTCACTGTGACCATCCTCACGCTTCTCCAGTAGAGTCGACCATCATTCTTTGCTGACTCATGTGGCTTTAAACGCTTTGGTCCGTCTCTTGGTCATTGGCTCTCCTACTCTCTTCGTTCTTTGGGCCGGCTTTTTGGTCCTCTTATTCAGCCCATATTTGGCCCATATCTTCTAGTCATAGCATGTGGGCTCTTTAAGCTTTGATAATGGGCTTTCCTGATTGATGTGGGCTTGCAAGTCTCGAGAATTGTCCCATCGGGGTTTCCTGCGATAGAAGAAGCGCGTAATGAGACTCTATCAGAATGACTTCATGTCTAGACTTTCGAAAATGTGTTTAATGCATGCAAATATACCATTTCGTCCAGAAAAGTGTGTTCTACGCAACAAAAGAGACTCTTACGTAGAAAAGTAGATAAATAGAGTATTTTAACGTGGGAGAATGCAATAACGCTAACAGGATAATTGCTTAAAATAAGCACTTTTGAGCGAATATCAAAAAATCTTTCATTCTCTTTCATCTTTCTCTCCCTCTTCCTCCATTGAAGCACCTCCATTAAAGAACCTTTTCAACCCTTAGAATACCCTCATCCCAGCATAAATAAAAAGAGATCAAAACTTAGCATTCAAACTTTCTCATCAACCTCTTCAACATAGTTGAAAATCAAGGGCATCGGAGAACTCAAAGAAAACGTGGAGCTCCCCTTTCACCATTATTTCAAGCTTCACAATACGAATCTATTATCTATTTAAGAAGGTAACCCCTACCGTGCGTATCTTTATTTACATATTTTGTTTTCTCTAAGCATGTTTATTATGGATATGAAGTGATTGAATTATTGTTTTAAATTACTCACATGTGCTTCAATTTCTATTTATTTAAATATTATATTGTTCTTTCCTTACAACCCCCTTCTTATATATTATCTTTGATTTGGAGGAAATGATAGGGGTGAAACGTGCCGTAACCATGCACTAATGGAAACTACAAATAGTTCTCATTAGTAGATCGGTCATGAGAACACCTCTAGGTGAAAATGTTTTTGACCTTAACCCTTATCTCGCTATAGCTATTTTGACATTTGATTTACACTATGCTTATCATGGTCACTTGGGGGTTCATGTGAGAGGAAGTTTATTATTTTTGTCGTTAAGCAAGAAGGGCTAGAAAACCCTAGGGTGAAAGACCCCAAACAATCCTGTAGATGAGTCATACGACTACTCCCACCGAGGGAAGGAGATGGAGATCCGTTAGTGGTTGAGTTATTGGGGTGGGACATCGTCACATTTTGCATACCATGTAAATCATTGGTTGTATATTGATTGTTATGTTTTGCTTATCACATGCTCTATTTTATCCTTGATTTTTAATAATTATGCTTAGTTAACTTTATATGTGGATTAAGGAGGCATTTGGCAACACACAAAAAAAGTTACTTCTTGACTTTTTTAAGCTAAAAAGTAAATAAGTTAGTTTGGATTTGACCCATGTTTTAAGTTTCGATAAGTTAAAATCTAACTTAAAAGTGTAGCTAATTTTTTTGCTTTCAACTTCTAAGTGAAGTTATTTCTCAAGAATAAAAACAACTCCCGATACTTTTCTTTCAAAAAAACAACTCCATCTCTCTCTCCCTCTCCCATTCCTCTTTTTCTCCCAAAAAACCCTAGTAAACCAAGAAGGTTCAAGTTCAGGCCGGTTCGTGACCATCCATTGAGGTACTCTCTCCCCCTCTTTCCTCTCTCTCCATCTCTCTATAGTTTGATTTCTTAGAAATTTCAGAGATTCTAGGGTCAGCTATTTCGGTACTCCTAGTTTTCTTTGAAAAATTTCAATTTGTTGCATCTGTAATGTGTATGATATATTCCCTATTGTTCTGGGTGAAAACCCTATTTTTCTGGGTGAAAACCCTAGTTTATAAGTAAAAAAAATAGAATCTTTAAAGAACAACTCTACATGATGAATCTTTGAAGCAACTTTCACGAAGTCCATGATGAAAACGTGCTTGAATCCAACAACTAAAATCACTAGACATGCTGGATTTTTGTTTAGGTCGTGATGTAACAAGGTATACCTGAGATATTTTCATTTGCGGAAGCCGCATATTTGGTAGTCACCGCTGCCATCTGGGCCCACTGACCACATGGATGTTTAGCCCATACCTTAATAGACATTCATACCAAAAATCAGCTTGTTTAATGGTTTTTAGCCGTTGGTTTTAGTACTCAAAAAATGGTTGCATTCAAAGGCTATAAGAACGCCTTAAAAAGTGCTAAAAAGTGTTAAAATCTAATGGTTATAGATTACCAATCAGGGTGATTTTTGGTATGTATATCCACCAAGGGTTGGAATAAACATCCATGTGATCCGTGGGCCCACAAACCGCTTCTTTTGGGTCTCACAAATAGATGCCCATTACCATTCTTGAAGTGAAGAGAATGATGACCAAAAAGGAATCTCAATGGGCTTGATAGAACAAGAACAGAGAACTTGAACACTTGGGATGATGTAGGTACTTGGAGTTGGAAAGTTAGTTTAGTGTGTATGTATATATATAGTGAGGAAATATTAGTTTTCAAATATTTTTTTAATGGTGTATGCTGAGGAGAAATTGGCAATTGGGTCTGTTGAGGGCCTACCTCATCAAGTATCACATGGCTTTGCTCATGTAATCTAACAACACAAGGAGACATTAGACCAGGGTGGTGAGTGTTTACTCAAACTGAAGAGCATGTGTGGGCCTTGTTCTATCAATATCTCAGTCTATGGTTTGATTAGGCCTATAAAAGATCATTTGTTGACTTATAGTTGTCATAAAGAAATATTTTGATATTAAAATCTATAAAGGGTTATGTCTTTGTTGGGGAGAGCAGTTCATGATGAGTTACAAAACTCTGTTATACCTTCTTTTTCTGATATTTTATATCCTCTTTAATGGATTAGTTATATGGGTTGTAGACTTAAGAAAAATTAGTTGTTGCATTTTGTTTACATTGGTATTTACCAAAACTCATGTCTTCATTTTGAAAAAAATAAAAAAAATAAAAAAATAAAAATAAAAAAAAAGAAATATATAAAAAGAAAGAAAAAAAAAATACCTCCGTGTCCCAAAAAAGATCGGATGTCACGTCCGGACTTAGGAATGGGCAAGGTCGAGCTCAAAGTTAACTTTTTGATCCTCACGCTTCTCCAGTAGAGTAGACCATCATTCATTGCTGACTCATGTGACTTTAAACGCTTTGGTCCGTCTCTTGGTCATTGGCTCTCCTGCTCTTTTTGTTCTTTGGGCCAACTTTTTGGTCCTCTTATTCAGCCCATATTTGACCCATATCTTCTAGTCATAGCCTGTGGGCTCTTTAAGCTTTGATAATGGGCTTTCATGATAGATTTTGGCCCGCCAGTCTCGAGAATAGCCCAATCGAGTTTTCTGTAAGAGAAGAGCACGTAATGAGACTTGATCATAACGTCTTCATACCTAGACTTTCGAAAATGTTTTTAATGCATGTAAATATACCATTTCGTCCAGAAAAGTGTGTTCTACGAAATAGAAGAGACTCTTACGTAGAAAAGTAGATAAATAGAGCATTTTACGTAGGAGAGTGCGATAACGCTAAAAGGATAATTGCTTAAAATAAACACTTTTGAACGAATATCAATTGGTGATTGGTGATTGAACTTTGAAGTTTCTACATGTAGAGTATGATGGAATAAACAGTGTAAGGATATTTTTGGGGGGGTTTGGCTAACTTTATAGTTGTGTGTGTTGGCTACAACACATACAAAATAGTCATATGAAAATTAAAAAACAGCCACTCACATTGTTGCCATGATTCCCATAGATTTCAAAGTTGTCTTGGGTGATAGTGTTTTGTTTGTATAATATAAGACATAAAAAACAACCATAATGAAAGTTAAAAAAATACCAACGCCACCCATTTTTGGGTCTTTGGGGCATCATCTATATTTTTTTCAACCAATTAATTCTTACTACATTCTTATCATAAAAAGAAAAGAACTTGCTCAAGTATTGTCCTCAGGATTATGCTAACACTCGTCATATTGTTTTCTTGCTCAAGTATTGTCCTAAGGATTATACTAACACTCATCATCCTGTTTCTCTTGAATTTGTTTATGATTTCTTCTTTTATGTATTATAAAGTGCATTTTTATCATCTATAAAGTACTATATTGTGCTCTTGATGTTCATTAATTTCTTTAAATTGCAATTAGATGGCTTCGAACTTGCTGACGTTACCCTCATTTGATGAGGCAAATGTAACTCCAGCCACTTGGCCACCAGCTCAAGAGTCATTTTCTATTGAGTTGATGGTAGATAAGGTCACTGCATGTGGTGATAATAGGGTGACGGGTACCTTCTCAAAAAATGTGTGGGCTGACATCAGAAAGAAATATTATCAAAAATTTGGGCTGAAATATGAACTGAAGGCATTCAAGAATAAGATGAACAACCTTAAAGAACGATACAAGGACCATAAGAAACTTCTGGAGGGAAATACTAGATTGGAGTGGGATCCAGTGCTGTGTACTGTTAGTGCTAGTCATGAATGGTGGGATAACTATATTAAGGTGATTATTTTTATAGTTCTTCTCAAATCTTAAGTAATTTTTTCATCATTAATTTATTAAAACAAATGTGAATTAAAATTTTATTATTTTTACATTAACAGACAAATCCAAGAGCAAGGAGATTCCGCATTCAAGGTTGTCCCGAATACGATAGGTTGGCACTGATTTTTGGAGGCACGATAGCAACTGGACATCTCCAAGCAACAACAGGCCATGACTTTAACTCTAGTGATGGGGAAGATGGTTTGAATGCAGAGTTGCATGGAAGTGTTCCATCCACCCCCATTGATAATGTAACTGGAGTTGTTGAGCCAAACAAAAATGGAGAAGACCAAATTCAAAACCACTCTCGTACTCAAAGTAGTAGCACTCGACGTGGCAAAAGAAATCGCAAGGAGTCTGAAATAAATGAAACACTTAAGCTACTACTCGAATCCTCCAAAACTAGGGCAGAATCGCAAAATAAATACACTATATTAGAGTGCATGGAGATTCTGGATGCCATGAGCCCAAACATAGAGGGAGATATGTACTTGCGGGCAATAAAGTTGCTTCAAGAAAAAGGATGGCAAGAGACTTTTATTCGCATGTCAGATGAACGAAGGAAGGATTGGTTGAGATCCATTGAGAGTGGGGTTATTTAGGATTAGATGTATGTGGATGATGACACTGGGTGTTTAACCTTTTTTTTATGGTTTCATTTTGTGTAATTTGGATGACTTTATTAGGTGGGCATTATTGCAAGGATGTTATGTGGATGAATTTTTTGTGATAAACTGTGTGAATATTTTATGATAATTGATATTCGCTCAAAAGTGCTTATTTTAAGCCATTATCCTTATAGCGATGTCGCATTCTCCTACGTAAAACTTGTATTTTTGTCAACTTTTCCATATAAGAGTTTTTTCCATTGCGTAGAACGTATTCTTTAGACGAAAATCGACTATTTGCATGAAATATATGCATTTTGGATAGTCTAGATATGAAGCCGTTTTGATTAAGTCTCATTACGTGCTTTTCTCTCGTAGGAAACCTGATCGAGTGATTTTCGAGACTTGCGGGCCCACGATCAACCATAGAAGTCTAATATCAAAGCTTAAGGAGTTAACAAGCTATGACAAGAAGATACCAGCCAAGTACGGGTCAAGTCAGAGGATCGTAGAGCCAGATAAAGAACCAAGAGAGAGATAAAACTGAAGACCAAGAGATGGGCCAAAGTCATTCAAAGCCGCACCAACTGACATAAAACGACAGCTTACATAATTGGTGAAGTCGACGGAAGATTACATTGAAGATCAGGGTTCATGACCCTCCGCCAGCTCTTTTGCCTTTATTTTGTATTATTTTCTCTCTCCTCTCTCCTAATTCTTTCTCTATCTCTCTAGACTCTAATATCTAACCCGTAGATCATCTCATCCTACCATTAGATCCCCAGATCTACCATCCGATCCCCCTCTCCATGATCGAATTGCTTATATCTCACCATCCGATCCTTAGATCGATCATCCTAACCCTCCAATCTCCATCATCTAACCTCAGATCTTCTCTCCTTTAGCTTTATTCCATCTCTCATAGTTCTTCTACCGTTAGATCTTCAATTCGACCGTTGGATCTCTCCAGATCCTACGGTCTGCCAATTGTGGACCGAGTCAAACCACCACCTCATTTCATCCAATTATCATAGTTCCATCATCTAACAGCCTCCATGGCCTTAGTGGTCCACAAAGCCCATGGCCAAGTGGCCCACAAGCAAATTGGAAGCCCACGGCCTTGTAACCCGTAGAGCCCATGGTGTTTTGGGCTCATTTACCATTTTTTCCCCTGCCAGCCAAACGCACCATAACCTATGGCCTCGCAAGAGGCCCATATCCATCTGGCCCATTAGCCCGCTTATCCTTGAGCTTATGCCCATACCCATTGACACATGGTCACAAGGCCCACGGGCCAATTATCCTTGTAATGACCCATGTCCTACTATTTCTCATGGGCTCCAAAGTTCGTGGCCCAAGTCCATTGGCCCAGCGGCCCACAAACTTACGGGCTCTCACAAGCCCGCATCCAAGCCAATGGGGGAAGTGGTCAACCTTGACCACTTCTCACCAATCCCCAATTTAACTCCCACAGTTTTTCTCTTCCTTTATAAGAGAAAGAAACCGTGGGTTTCTTTTTGGTTCCCTCCCCCATTCTAAATCTTTCTAACCTATTCTTTTCTCTATTCCTCTCTCTCACCTTGCTACCATTACAAATCTACAGCAACATAACAGCCCTTTTTCTTGGCTTCCTCACCTTCTCCCCATTAATTTCGGTGAGAAGCTCGCCGAAATAGTTCTCCAAGCCGCCAACCTCTCTTCTCTTGATCTTGTTTGCTCCTCCATTTGGAGCACCTAAGAACCAGTAGCCACACATCTTTGATGTTCTCCTTCTTCTTCTTCTTCTTCTTCTTCTTCTTCTTCTTCTTCTTCTTCTTCTTCTTCTTCTTCTTTATTTTTCATTTCTTTCTCACCGGAGTTGCAACCTGCAACTCCGACCGGCATAAGCAACAAGTTCGGGCTTCCTCATCTCCTTTCCCACCTGCTGCCCCTTGGGACGTGTTGTCTTCCTCACCATCGTTCGGTCCTTCACCAAGACCTGCAATCAGCAGGTCATCTTCTCCAACCACCATCGTTTCCAACCTGCAACCAGCAACAACACCGCCCCTGCTGCTCCTCTCTTAGGCAGTTGCAGATCAGCATTTCCCTTCCACGTCTGCAACTCCAAATGGCTGCCGGCTGGATTGCAACTTCACTCCACAGGCCGTGATCTTCTCCACAGAGCTGTTGTGCTCTTCAAACGCCAGTAATACCAGTCACCATTGCCCTCCACAGATAGCAATCGCCTGCAACTCTTTGGGTGTTCTTCACCGGCCAAGATCTCAGCCTCACTCCACATCTGCTTTGCTCACCTGCTACAAACGAACTAGTCCACCTTCTCCACCGGTTCTGCTGTCCCTCAACTCACCACCGTCCACCATTCAAACCAGCAAGCTTCCTCTCTTTCAGGCGATTTTCTTCCTCCATTGCCGGACTGCACTCCTCCACCCAGCAACTCAGTTGCAGGTCTACAACTTTCCAAGTTGCTGCCCTCACGACTCCACAACGCTGCTCCGTTAGACACTGCAAGTACTCCTCCATTCATCTTCTGGCGGTAGTGCACCAGCCACTTCTCTCCACCGGCCAACATCCTTTTCATGAGCAAGAGACGGTCTGCTACTCCCTTGGCATCAGCCACTGTTATATGTTCAAGCGCTCCCTTCAATTTGCTGCAACAAGAAAAACCCAACGTGACAGGTTGGATCCCTTCAAGTTGCCTCATCTCAGCAACATCTTCAACAAATTTGAGTTGTAGTGCATCTCCTCCCAACGTTTGCACCTCCTTGGACGACTGTGTACTGTCTCTCCACCACTTATCAACGTGGAACCAACCCCCAGCCTGCAACCCAAACGGTGCTGCACTTCATGCAACACTTGCAAGTGCATGAGCACCTCTTCTCCTACATCAATCTTGCAGTCCACCAAGATGGGATCCTCCATGCTTTCCTAAACGTAATTTCTAGCTATCTATTTCCCTCTCTAAACTCTTTCTAGATCATGCTAGTCATCTTCTCTATCTACCCATTTCTACCACTTTCTCTCTCTAACTATTTCTACCACTTTCTCGCTCTACCTTCTCTCTCTAATTTCTTTAGTTAATTCCGTTTGCTTTAGTTTTATTTATTGCTTATTTTTATTCAAGTATTGTAAGTTGAATTATAATTGAATGAAATTTGATTTTGAAAGCTATGCTTTTCTTGAGTTTTCTTTAATTCATGCTTCGTATGATTAATATCTCACCAAAATTCATGTTTTAAAACCGATCACCATCTCTCTCATCTATCCACCATTCTAAGCAGTTTCCATCATTATTGTTCTTTTATTACCCTAACCCCGAGTGCGGACGATATCCGACACGAGCCACTGTGCAAGTCTGCATTTTTTGCAGATTAAGTGAACCAATTCGGAGAAATTACAAATATTGTTGAGATCTAGGGTTTCCGTAATCAACGACGCGGAAAAACCTTAATTTCAATAATCTATGTGAATGATGAAACTTGTTGTTTTACATGTTTATGATATATGAATGACTTTATCTAATTATGATGCATATGAACTTCTTTATTAGTTGGATGTGAATGTACTTTAATGCATGCTTACATCTTATTTTGAAGTCACAGGAATAAGTTCAGAAACTGAAACAAGTGATGATAAATCTACATCGACTGACACAAGTAATAGAGAACAAGAGATTCATGAATTATTAGCTTATCATGTTGTAAGTGAGTATAGTTCCAAGTTTCTTTGGAAGCAACCATACAGGGATGATCCGATGTCAGGAAGAGAGTATGTGATTAATGTACTTGAAGGACATATAGATCGGTGCCCAAATTTGTTTTGTTTGAAAGCAAATGTGTTGTACGACTTATCTGATGCATTGAAAGCTAGAGGACTATTGCGAGATACTCGTTATGTCAAAGTGGAGGAGCAGCTGTGTATATTTCTATACACAATTGGGCACAATGAGTGCAATAGCAATGTTGCAAATCGGTTTCAACACTCTCCAGAGACCATATCTCGTCACTTTGGACAAGTGTTAATGGCCATCTGTAAATTCTCAAAAGAAGTTATTTTACCACCCAACTTTGATACTATTCGTCCTTATATTAGGAGCAAAGGAGATAAGTACTGGCCATGGCTTAAGGCACAATTTTATACCATACATTGTATGCTTTACTTTAAAAACAACCTATAATTGATTGACTCATTTTAATGTTGCCAGGACTGTATCGGGGCAATTGATGGGACACACGTGAGTGCATCTGTGCCAGCGGGCAAAGCACAGATACCATATCGAAGCAGAAAGGTCCTACCCACTCAAAATGTAATGTGTGCATGCAATTTTGATATGTGTTTCACATTTGTCCTAGCTGGTTGGGAAGGCACAGCAAATGATTCTAGGGTGTTTGTAGAGGCCATTACAAATCCATGTTTGAAGTTCCCGCATCCTCCAGAAGGTTATTTTTTTCTTTTTCATTCTCAAGTTTTTTTTCATACACAATAACTAATTACAATGTCATTTGTAATAGGAAAATATTATTTAGTTGATTCTGGTTACGGTAACACACGGGGATTTTTGGCACTATATAAAGGAGAACGGTATCATCTAAATGATTATAGAGGAAGTAATAGACAACCCCGATCCGCAAGGGAGCAGTTCAATTATGCCCACTCATCATTGCGTAATGTGATCGAGAGATGCTTTGGGGTATTAAAAGCTCGTTTTCCTATTTTAAAGTTGATGCCACCTTATAGCCTTCGCAAGCAGCGGAATATCGTTATAGTTGCATGTGCACTGCATAATTTTGTTAGAAAGCATGCCCTTGAAGATGATATGTTCATAACATATGGGAGTGATGACATGTTTGTTCCCAGGTGAGGGTGGTAATGATCCAAGTCAAAGTTCTACACAAGCGGATGTGAGACAAAGTGGACAACAATATATGGGAGTGGTGCGAGATGACATACGTCGTAGCATGGCCACACATTATCGATTGCCTATATAGATTGCCAATATGTAATTGTTTTGAGTTGTCCATTGTTGATTTTCACAATGACTTTATTACGACTGTGTACTCCGATTTTCACAATGACTCAATTATGTGTGCGATATTATATAATGTTTCAATTTTCTTTCATGCTCGTAATTTTAAATATTAATTCATTTTTAATTTTAAAGGCACACCAATTGGAATCAAGGATCTCCATGTGCATGTAGGTGCATCATGTTCTGTGGTTGTCTGGACAACCATCTTTATGATATTTCTGATAATTATGTCCAAGTAACTATTTGGAAAAAGTAATGCAAACAATTTTATATTAATATTGTGCAATGTAGTTGAGCTCAAGGTTTAAAGGAGGCCGTTTTAACGGTTAAACGGATTGGGGGCATTACCGTTTAAACCGTTAAAACGGATTGAAATGGACAGGGGCAAAAATGGAAAAAAATAGAATTAAACGAATTTTAACGGAAAAAAATGGAAAAAATGGCGCTGAAATTCAAATTTTTGAAATTTGAAAATTAATAAAAAAATGGAATTTAACGGATTTTAATGAAAATTAAATGGATTTTAACGGAATTAAACGGATTTAACAGCCATTTTTTTCACAAATTCTTTTAGAATTAAACGGTTGTTTAAATGATTTTAACGGCCGTTTTTCTCAAAACTGTTAAAAAGTGTTTAAACGGTTTTAGCGGAAACGAGCTTGGGGCATTACCGTTTAAACGGCCGTTAAAACCGTTTAAATGGCCATTTTTAAAACCATGGTTGAGCTAACATTTTTATAATAAAAAAGAATTCAATATCAATATATTGTCTAAATTGACTTTTTTTGTCAAATCAATGCCAAACTAACTTTTTGGCTTTTTGGCTTATAAGTTAGTGTTTTGCCAAACTAACTACTGACTTTTCTAGAAGTTAGAAGTCGACTAATAACTTTTACTATAAGTAGAAGTGCTTTTACTTTTTGTTCTCAAACGACCCCTAAGAGTGCCATGGGGTTACCCGTTGCACTACTGAGTCCGTTGGACTCACGGTGTTTTGCGACACCGCACAGACTAGTTGGGCTTTAACCCGACGAATGACTCTTCGTGGGAAGTACCCGACGATGAGGAGTACGAGGATGGTGATCACGGCGAGCCTTTGGAGGCATCGGAGGAGTTCTAGTCCTTTAAACTCTTTATTGATAAAATCTAGTTATCTATGATTTTGATTTTGGGCTTGTTCTTGCCTATTTTTGGGAACTTGTCCATTTTATCTTATGGATGATACTTGGTTATTTTATTCGATAAACATAATGATTTAACATTATATTATTTATATGATGATAGTAGATTAGTGGTTAATAATGAAAAATCGACTCTTAATAGACCTAGACCAAGTTTTGGACTCGAGAGACTAAAAGCACTAGAAATATCATATGAGATAGAACTGTAATTTTTGACTTATAATGTATTTTCAGTAAGATAACTGACAGAATTTGTGATTATTGCAGAAGGGCTTTTCGAAGGTATGTCAGTTAGCTTTCCAATGATATAAATGGTCTTCAAAGATTCTTTTTATATAGACAGTTATGGCCAAAACACTGATTGTAGGTCGAATTAGTCTATTTTGAACCCAAGCCAAATAGACCTAGTTTCGACCCTTTATATGGCATCTTTGAGCTCTGACCTCAATATGAGAGTTGTAACCAACTCAGAAAGATATCCAATGGGCTTTAGAACAACCAAATTGGATATCGGATGAAGAAATGGCAGCCATTTTACTATAGTGTTGTCCGGGTGAACTATAAGGACGAGAAAAATATGAGGAAAATTTATTTTCTCCGTTTGACCTAACTTTTGATTTGAGACTTCCTTATAAATAATGGGTTAATGTCATATAGTTTAAAAGTAAAAAATAATTAATTTAGTATTTTTTCCATAATTAATTCTATAATTTATTGTAGGGTCTAATTACCGAAATCTGTTTAATCGCTTAATGAATTGTGCTATACATCGGAGGCCACTTGAGTTTCAAGTGGGTAACAAAGTCTTTCTGAGAGTAACTCCACGAAGAGAAACTATATATTTTGGAAAGAAGAGAAAACTAGCACTGCGCTTCATCGGAGTGTTAGAGATTCTAAGGAGAGCAGGACAGGTTGCCTATCAGTTGGCACTTCCACCTCAACTTGCAGGCATTCACGATGTCTTCCACGTATCGATGCTACAGAGATATGAGCCAGACCCCATGAATGTTGTCGACTGGCGGGAACTACACCTACGAGAGGACACGGCATCCGAGGAGCCACCTGTACTTATTTTGGATACCGAGGACTACTACGCACCAAGACCATCCAACTCATCAAGGTACTGTGGCAGCATCACAGTCAGGAGGAGGCCCCGTGGGAGTTGGAATCCAAGATGCGTGAGGATTACCCGGACCTAATCCCGAACAGTGGAAGTTTTCTTTTAATTTCGAGGACGAAATTACTTGAAGGGGGAAGGTTGTAATACCCCGAACTTTTAATTAGGGGTATTATGGTAATTTGACCCTCATTAGATAATTTTGGCAGTTTGAACTTACTTTCATCATTAGATATCTTATATTAAGTCATGTGTCAAGGTTGGTAGGATTCGGACAACTTTGAAAAACTTGCAATTTTTGGAACTTACTTTTAGGGCTAATTTCCTACTAAAAATAATAAACAATAACTCACATGAGACTTTTTGAGACACTAGATGATATACTTGATCTAATAAGTTAATAAAAATATTTTGACCCTGGCCCCGAAAACTTTTCAAAAATAACCTATTTACCTTATCTTAGGGTTTGAAACCCATCTCTTGAATTTTGGGTCATTCCAATGTCATCTTGACACTTTTTCGGGACTTTGAACATTTTTGTGTACTAAAATTATTTCATGTGATTTATGTGTGTGTGACATGTGTCAATACCTTATTGTATGAACTTTTAAATTTTATAATATAATTTATTTGAATTAATACATGATTATTGTATATTATCATATAATATTGGACCCACATGTATTATACATATTAAATCACCACCTTTTAGGCAATAAAGCATAATTATAATTAATAAGTATTTAAATTAATAATATAAGTACTTGCATAAATTATTGAGCTATAATTGTGGGGTGGGCCCGTAGTGCTAATTTAAGGCCTTTTAGATTTAAGAATAATCTTAAATAAGGCCCAATGGATATATATGGGTCTTGGGCCCATTTTTAACCCATAAATAACTTAAAATATGAACTTTTGAGAGTTGAGAAAGTCACTCCTTTGAGAGTTACGAAATTCACCTAGAATAGAAATCCTAAAGATTACTTCCTCAACCTATTTAAGAAAGCCTTAAGGCTTCGGAGCTTTTACAAACCCTAAACCATCACTCCCATATTTCTCCATAAAAAATCTTTCATTCTCTTTCATCTTTCTCTTCCTCTTCCTTCATTGAAGCACCTCCATTAAACCTCCAATTAAGAACATTTTCAAGCCTTAGAACACTCCCATAACACAATAAAAAAAGAGATCAAAACCTAGCATTCAAACCCTCTCATCAACCTCTTCAACATAGTTAGAAATCAAGGGCATCGGAGAACTCAAAGAAAACGTGGAGCTCCCCTTCCACCATTATTTCAAGCTTCACAATACGAATCTATTGTCTATTTAAGAGGTAGGTAACCCCTACCGTGCGTATCTTCATTTACATATTTTGTTTTCTCTAAGCATGTTCATATGGGTAGGAAGTGGTTGAATTATTGTTTTGAATTACTCACACGTGCTTTTATATTTTTTATTTGAATATTATATTGTTATGTCCTTACAACCCCCTTCTTGTATATTAGCTTTGATTTGGAGGGAATGATAGGAGTGAAAATGTGCCGTGGCCATGCATTAATGGAAACTACGGATAGTTCTCATTAGTGGATCCATCATAAGAACACCTCTAGGTGAAAACATTTTGGCCTTAACCCTTCTCTCGCTATAGTTATTTTGACATTGATTTACATTATGCTTATCATGGTCACTTGGGGGTTCATATAGGAGGAAGTTTATTATTTTTGTCGTTAAGCAAGAAGGGCTAAAAAACCCTAGGGTGAAAGACCCCAAATAATTCTGCAGATGAACCATATGGCTACTCCCACCGAGGGAAGGAGATGGAGACCCGTTAGTGGTTGAGTTATTGGGGTGGGACATCCTCGCATTTTGCATACCTTGTATATCATTGGTTGTATATTGATTGTTATGTCTTGCTTATCATATGCTCTATTCTATCCTTGATTTCTAATGATTATGCTTAGTTAACTTTATATGTGGATTAAGAGTGTTATGGGGTTACCCGTTGCATTACTGAGTCCGTTGGACTCGCGATGTTTTCTGACACTGCATAGACTAGTTGGGCTTTAACCCAACGAATGACTCTTCGTGGGAAGTACCCGACGATGAGGAGTACGCAGATGGTGATCACGGCGAGCCTTTGGAGGCATCAGAGGAGTTCTAGTCCTTTAAACTCTTTATTAATAAAAATTAGTTATCTTTGATTTTGATTTTGGGCTTGTTCTGGCCTATCTTTGGGAACTTGTCCATTTTATCTTATGGATGATACTTGGTTATTTTATTCGATAAACATAATGATTTGACATTATGTTGTTTATATGATGATAGTAGATTAGTGGTTAGTAATGGAAAATCGACTCTTAATGGACCTAGACCGAGTTTTGGACTCGAGAGACTAAAAGCACTAGAAATATCATATGAGATAGAACTATAATTTCTGACCTGTAATGTATTTTCGGTAAGGTAACTGATAGAATTTATAATTATCACAAAAGAATTTTTTGAAGGTCTATCAGTATCTTTCTAGAGATATAAACAGTTTTTACAGATTCTTTCTGTAGAGAAAGTTATGGCCAAAACATTGACTATAGTACAAACCAGTCTATTTTGAACCTGAGCCAGACATACCTAGTTTTAACCTTTTATATGGCATCTTTGAGCTCTAACCTTAATATGAGAGTTGTAACCAACTCAGATAGCTGTCCAATGGGCTTTAGAATAGCCAAATCGGACATCGGATGAAGAAATGGTGGCAATTTTACTGCAGCACTGTCCGGGTGCACTATTAGGACGAGAAAAATGGGAGGAAAATTTATTTTCTCCGTTTGACCTAATTTTTGGTTTGAGACTTCCTTATATATAGTGGGTTAATTCCATATAGTTTAAAAAAAAATAATTAATATAGCATTTTTCTAATAATTAATTTCATAATTTATTATAGAGTCTAATTATCAAAATCTGTTTAATCACTTAATAAATTGTGGTATAGATTGACTTGTTTGAGGATGGATCTTAGTGGTTTAGAGTTACACTTAAACCATTAAGATACATTCATCGATCACCTCTAGGTTCAGGTATGAGGTTGACACATGGGTTTTCGGGTCAGATCTGGATACCCGGATTTGGGGCATGACATATATAGCAATGACAAATAAATTGGATATGCGAAAAAAAAACTCATTACTTAAATTCAAAATCAAAAAAGTCTAGTATTATTACTTAAGTTTACATATCACCATCATAACATTATCAAATCAACATGAATTCGTTTGTTTGCCCTTTTAAAATTGATAATTGTCATAGAAACCTCAACATCCTCTGTAGAATCAACTAGTGTTGCTTCTTGGAATAGCCGAGAAAGGTTATCAACATTAATTGACGTGCTTGTATTTTGAAGACCTATCTTAGACGATGATGATGCTCCTGATGATGATGCTATTGCACCACCATCTGACTTACTCACATTATCACCCCACCTAAAGTAACCACAGTTCTTATGGCATTTATAATATAGGCGACCCTTATTAGGAGTCTCACCTATCACAATTCTCCACACTATACACCCACGTCGCATTTAGGACATCTCTTTTTGTATGGACATTTGGGATATATGCGATTGGGTTGTTGACAACCCCAACATACAATTGGAGATATGGTCTACTCACAACCTACAAGTAAATAAATATTTGTACATGTGTAGTAGTACAACCTATACAAATAAATTAGTTCAACCCACACAATCAAGATGAAAGAAATAAGCTCATACAAATATTATGAATAAGGATCAAACAGAACTACAATAGTCAGGTAAAAATAAATATATAAATCAAGATGTTTGCAATGTAGTATAGCTCAAGAAAAAGTATTAGTTTAGTCATACAATTAATTTGTAATCTTAAGATAGTCTTTGGCCATATAGTAAAACCACCCTGTCATACTTCGTCGAGGGTGGTCGCTTTCATGTGATCTATGCACAAAGGGGTATCCGACAGTACAATCTTGATAACCTCTACCCTGATCATGTCTTCAGAGATGGGTCTCTCATGTACAATTATGGGCATGGGCTCTGATATTCGCTCAAAAGTGCTTATTTTAATCAATTATTCGTTTAGCGCTATCGCACTCTCCTACGTAAAACTATTCTATTTATCCACTTTTCTACGTAAGAGTCTCTTTTGTTGTATAAAACACATTTTTCTGAACAAAATGGTATATTTGCATGCATTAAACACATTTTTGGAAGTCTAGATATAAAGTCATTCTGATTAGGTCTCATTACGCGCTTCTTCTGTCGTAGGAAACCTCGATTGGATGATTCTCGAGACTTGTGGGCCCACATCGATCATAAAAGCCCATTATCGAAGCTTAAAGAGTCCACAGGCTATGACTAGAAGATATGGGCCAAATACGGGCTGAAAAAGATGACCGAAGAACCGGCCCAAAGAATAAAGAGAGCGAGAGAACAGATGACCAAGAGACGGACCAAAGCATTTAAAGTCGCATGAATTGACAAGAAATGATGGTCTGCTCTACTGGTGAAGCATGAGCAGGGTCACAGTGAAGATCAGGGTTCCAGACCCTCTGCCAGTGCTTTTCTCTCAATTTTCTGATATTTTCTCTCTCATCACGCCTAATTCTTTCTGCTTTCTCTCTCCTCTCTCTAAAATCTTAATTTCCTCTCTCCTAGCTCTAACCAACTCTCCCCCCTTGATGTATCACCATCACTCATCAAATCCACCGACCGATCGCCTTTGATCTATCCATCCTACCATTCGATCATGCCACTGAGCATTCGATCGTTCATCCGATCACCCACCCGATCTCCAATTTAAAATCTCAATCCTTAGGGTGTGTTTGATTATATAGAGATGCATCAAATGGTTGCATGTAACTGAGAGCACATAGCTCGATCTTCGAGGAAAGAAAAATGCATTTTCCTTGATGGGTGTTTCATGAGAAAAATGCATTTTTCTCCCTTGGCGACCAAACGCACCCTAACCCACAAACCCCGTGGCCAAATGGCCCTCTCACATGCTTCGCAAGGGGCCACAAGCCTCATGGCCAAATGGCCCATCAACCATGGATCCCAAAGCCTGTGGCCCAAATCCATGGGCCCATTATCCTGTTAGCCATTATCCTCACTTTAACCCGTGGCCCACAGCCCACAACCCACTAGCCGACCCATACCCGCATGAAAATCTAAAAAGAGATCTTCATGATCTCTTGCATTAGATCTTACGGCTAGAAAGGGAAGGTGCCTCCCTTTTGGAATAAAAGGAGAGGCCGAACCCTAAAAGGATTGGTTCCCTCCCCCACAACTCTCTTCTTCTTTTTCTTCTTCCTCTCTTCCTTCCTTCCTTCCTTCCTTCCTTCCTTCTTTTTCTTCCTTCTCGTCTTCATCCCCTCTTCTCCGGCATGCCATTGCCGGCAAAATGGGTGGAACGTCCTCCTCTTCTTCCTCCTTCTCTTCTTCTTCTTCTTCTTCTAATCTGTTTACTGGAGTTGCAGACCTGCAACTCTGGCAGTCTGCAACTTCGGCCGTTCTTGCTGGTTGCAAGACCAGCAACGTTTGCATACCAGCCCTTCCAAACCCTTCACCTGTCCGCCCCCTTCTCCTTCTTTTTTTTCTTTGATAAGGTCGTCGACCTTATTGAAGGGTTTTTACGTAAATAGATAGAGATAGATAGAAAAGAGATGAGAGTTGAGGGTTTTGATGATGAAGAGAAAGAGATATAGAAATGAGATTAGAGATTAGATTATTATTGCTTGTCTTAATTCCTAACATCTATTACAATAAATAGAAAGGTACCTAGCCTACTTAAGGAAAGCCATTCTTTAAAATAGAAACCTACCTTATTTAGATTATTAATTTAAGAAACCTTCTTAACATAAAAATTGAAACTATCCTAACTTAGAATATCCCTAATCTGGGATCTTATCATTCCACCCTCCTTTGAATTCGACTTGTCCCCAAGTCGAGTCATTTCGTGTGAACCCGAGGGGTGGTTGCCAGGAGCTACTAACCATGGTAATGCTTTCCTTGCAGGATGCTTTGCGAAAGGGAGAAGCTCTAGGTGCTCAGACGCACCCTCGCAAGACGCCAATTGGTAGACACCCACGTTTACACAGACATCGACTACAATTACAAACACCCTTGCATTTATAACATTTCCAATTGCCTGTTTGTCTTGGATCTTTAACTGTTGCGCCAAATCGATTCTGAAGGCATGGTTGACAGTAATTGATGTCGCAAGCCGAACATGTGAGCCCGGGCTCGGTCACCCTATGTCGACATTGATGACAGTACACGTTTCCAATGTGTTTTTCAAGTTTATTTTTCGGGGTGATTGTGTGCTGACTAGGCGGCACATAGGCAGCGCAATTAGGGGATGTACGCATATGTTTGACGTTTACACCCGTCAACTTATGTTTATCCTTCATTATTAACGCCCTAGGGCATTTGGCACGCCATCCTGGGAACACCGGAAGAAGTGGCCATTCCTCACCCAGGTTTATTGGCGTCGTGGTTTGTACGGGGGGACTTTCGCTTTCTGGTCGTTTCCCACCGTTGATAGTTGGGGGTGTGGAATAATCCGACTAGGTTGCCGAAGCACATCAACTCGTGCGAAGTGGATGTTCATGGTGGTAATGAGCTTTGGAGTTGTTCTGAAGTTTCTTGCATCTGTGTAGAAATCCACATTGAAAGTAGTTTGTCCACATTAGCAGTTAGATCCGCCACGTGGGCTGTTAGATCAGCTATATTTTTATTTGTGGATGTCTGTTGCATTTGAATCCCCATTAGCATTTGATTTGTGGTGTCTTGTTGCTCGGTCAGGGCGTCCAAATGAAGAACAACGGCTGCCACATCCGTCTCAAGTTTGGCGATTGCTTCCTAGTTGCATGTAGAGGCCATTATAGATCTTTTGGCTCTGATACCAAATGATAAGGTCCTCGACCTTATCGAAGGGTTTTTGCGTAAATAGAGATAGATAGATAGAAAAGATATGAGAGTTTAGGGTTTTGATGAAGAAGATAAAGAGATATAGAAACGAGATAAGAGATTAGATTATTATTGCTTGTCTTAATTCCTAACATCTATTACAATAGTTAGAGAGATACCTAGCCTACTTAAGGAAAGCTATTCTTTAAAATAAAAACCTACCTTATTCTGAACTAACTTATTTAGATTATTAATTTAAGAAACTTTCATAACATAAAAATGGAAACTATCCTAACTTAGAATATCCCTAATCTGGGATCTTATCATTCTTCTTCTTCTTCTCCCATCGCCAGAGTTGCAAGTAGCAACTCCAGCCGGCAACCCCACGGTTCACGAACTTGTGTGTGCGCCTCACTCCCAGCGCCTGCAACTTGCACCGCCTGAGCCACTCTCCTCCACTCCGGTCACCCCTCCAACCATTGCAAGTGTTGCCTGCTACACCGCTAGCAAACACTCCTCCATAGCCAGCTTGCAACTTCACCACGTTTACCCACCACACTGCTGCTGCGTCCGCAGGTGACGCCTCCATCTCCAAGCACCACCGCCCAGCACCTCCATCAATCGCATGTTGTCCTCTCCATCTTCATCACCGATTCTGGTGTTGCAACACCAGTCAGCACTCATCGCCCCTCCACTTACAGGTCACCACACCAGGAAGCCGTCATCTCCATTTTTCTCTCCCAACAGTTCACCATTGTTCTCAAGGCCTACAAGAGCTCGGCCAATATTCAATAGCACCGTGAAAATGGCATTCACCTGCACACCAACACCATCACCATTCATCACGTGTTGTACCTCACCGTATCCAGCGACCACTATCTCTCATTGAAGGTTCAACCCTCCAAGCCCCTCCACCTGTAGAAACACGCCTCCGTTCAACTCCGGCAACACCTTGCATCACCGACCAAACCTCTATCCTCTCCTAATGGTGCTGTCCCAATGGCAATCTCCTAACTTTCTCCACCGGACTGCAACAAGTTCTCCACTACCGATTTCCTCCTGACCGATAAAGCCATCTCTCCAAAGGCACCTCCAACCTTAATGGCCAGCACTCATGCAAGACTGGCATCTCATGGGTACACCACAGTGCACAACCATGACTCCTCTTTGACCAATCTCGTGGGGTACCCCTTGATGTTCCACATCCATTTTTTTTCCTCAGGAAAGACCAGCACACCCTCTCTCTTGGCCGATTGCCCCTACCGAATCACTCACTAGGTCGATCCACATCTTCGCCAACTCATTGCCATCTTCATGGTAAGTTGGCCCAATGTAGATTTCTCTCTCTAGGATTCTTAGGTTTTCACTATCTCTCACCTTTTCTCTCTCTAGATTCCCTCTCTCTAGAAATCATTCTATCTCTCTCTATTTCTCCACTTCTCTCTCTAACCCCTACTTTCTCTCTCTTAATCTTTTTTTCTCTACCCAGCTTTTATCTCTCTTTATCTAATTTAGTTTTATTGCTTTTTAGATTAATTATCTCATGTTTGAATTGTAAGTTACAGTTGAATTCAAGAAATAAAGTTTATTTTGATTCGAGTTTGACAAAATTCTGTTATTTTATGTTCTTTATTGCACTAACTAACCCCGAGTGCGGACGATATCCGACTTTCCATTGTGCAAGTATTGTTTGCATTTTTGCAGGAATTAAAGTGAAAAATCAGATTAATTACAAATGTGTTGATTCTAGGGTTTTCGAATCCGACAATCGAAAATACCTTAGTTTCAGGCTCCTCGTACGCAATTGATACTCCTGCAATGTGTTTTTTCCAATCCAGCAATTCACACTGTATTTTCCTGCTAGATGATATAGGAGCTACATGTGGATCCACAGACATGTCCACGGTCTGTTGTCCTGTTGAAGGAGTCGAGGTCGTTTCTGAATTCTGTACCATACCCTACAGTACCGATTGATGGAAACAATAAACATGCTAGAAATTCCAATGCTTCCTGAAGTATATTGATATATCATTTCAATCTAATGGTCTACACGTGCGTACCATTAGCTTTTCAAGCATATGTTCGAAGCTATTCATCTTGTCCTTTAGCTTCATCATGTCATTCGATTTTGAACTTAACTTCTCTTCTCTCCTAATTGTGCACGGACTGGAATTGACAACTGGATTTGTGTCCTAGAAATAGTGGTTCCAACACCATGGACATGACCCATTGAATCCTTCCCAAACACCTGAGACACTGGATCACTAAGGATGTGCTCGGCAGAACCAGAACCACTATCTTCACTTTTGGTTATTACAATCTTCCTGATCTTGTCCTGCATCATTATACTTGTTTAAAAAATAAAACCGTTGAATTCTATACAATGAAGTTAGACTATGAACCCACCATATAAGGAGCGATGCTTTCAGAAATGGAACCGTCCTTCTTGGTGTGGGACTATATCCATAAATCAGTCCTCGTTATGGGCTTCTCAACCTCCGAGACAGTTTGTTTCTGAATTTATGAAAAAAAATTCAGTGTAGTTAAAAAGAATTGCAACGATATAAAATTTCTCAGAAGTGGAACCCTTCTTCGTACGGGATTCAATTAACTAGCAGTACTTACCATGGTGTGCTCCATTCTCGCACTCCCATGCCTACCAATAGTATGATAAACTATAATATTTTTCATATTATTGACATTTTTTCTCTCCGTTCAATCATTTTGGTGTAGCAGTGATATTAACAAACTCAATCCAATCCTCTGGCCTAACATTGGGAGGACAATTCTTCAGTCTATCATCGTGGTTCTCTTGGGTATCATAGTAATCCTTTCTAAGCCTGGTCTACGAAAGACCTCGCACATGCTTTTCATGCACAACTCTCTATATGTCATAAGAAGTTCGAATTCAGCTTACGTACATAAAAAACCAATATTGAATTAAGTCGTAAGAAAGGACGCTATGATTTTTATATGACAATTAAGTATTGTATGATAGTGTATACCACCTGCAGTGCATCCCACACATCGTCTTTGTGCCTTGATGCAAAACACGCCAGTCTGGATAAGTAATCAGGATATGTGAGTGGACCAAATCCCCATACCATGAAACCAATTGGTTCGAGTTTGGCCCCACTAGCACGCCATTAGTATTGAAATCTACTTTTACCTTCGGTTTATTTGTCGAAGCAACTGAGGGAGCAGTTTCAGAACTTTGTGCACTTATCGATGCCATAGTGTATTATATATATAGACACCATGTATGTACGCACATTGGCAATATGATGTTCATACGTAACATAAATATGTTCATACGATTTGTCTGTCGTAGAATGATCAGGAAACAATAAACTAAACATCACACAAATCATTTTTTGTACAGTAAAATGAGAATTTGTCATTCTATTCATTTTAGAAAATGATAAACTAGAACTTTAATTACATTCAATATATGTTACTCATTGTCCGAGTCAAAAGTAAATTATTTTAGAATGTCTAATATGTTTGTATTTTCAGTAATAAGTGAGTGATACAGGGTAGGATCTTCAACCGCGTCCACTCTTTTTGTCAATCTCCTAGGTGCCCTTAAAACAAGAAACCATCTAGATTTACATTGATCCTTGGAGTAGAACACTTGACTTGCTTCTGATGCAAGAGTGAACGGTTCATCAACCTCCCTATCATTTCTTTAAAAAATTTCCATGTTTACCATTGTCAACTTTGTCTTAGGATCAACGAAACATCCGTTCGTCTTGTCCTCCACCCTAACCTAGTAACAATAGAATATCGTTTAACAAAAATCAATGTAGTCCAACTCAATTATCTATTTCACTACTCCATAATACGTGGTATCTGCTTCTTTGAAATTTTTAACTTTTCCACTAGACTTGAATGAAGTAATGGCTTGCATGGAGACCCCGCTATTTTCTGTTGTCTTATTTATTTCATATCTACTTGTAGCAGATACAAAACCATTGACACGATATTTGTTATACACTTTTGCCTTGAATGTTGGTCCATCGGCTAGTCGTTTCAATGTCGATGACACAAGGTTTTTCTGGTCGTTGGACAAAAACCCTTGGCTCAACACATTTTTAATGATCCGGTTCACTTAAAAATCTGCAAAAATACAGACTTGTACAGTGGCATGTCGGATGTCTAATCCGCACTTGGGTTAGAGAAGTAACATTAAAGAAAACAAGCAAGAAAATTGTGGAGAGATGAAAATGGTAGAAAATGATTTTTAAAACTTTATAGGAGGAGAATTACTTACAACATTAATAAAATAAAATAAATATGTAATAACAGAAAATAAAATGCCAATGTAAACTTCATTTATTAAAAAAAACTATAACTTACAATGCTTGAATTAAAAATGCTTAAATAAATAAAACAAATAAAAACTTAACTAGAAAGCAAGAAAAGAAGAGATTAGAAAGATAAAGAGAGAGAGAAGGAGAAGAGGAGAGCAAAAAATTATTCTTGGACCTGTATTGAGGAGAAGATGATGGAGCCGTGAAAGTAGGTATTTTCCGCGTCGTTGGTTACGGAAACCCTAACTTCAACACATTATTAATTTATCCGAGACTTTTAACCTGTAAAATGAGCAATTTTGCACAGTGGCTCGTGTCGGATGTCGATCCGCACTCGGAATTAGTTCATGCAAATCAAGGACATAAAATGACGGGTTTTTCTCAAAAATTGCTAAAAAGAAGAGATTGAAGGGTGAGAATGATGATCACGGGATTAAAATATGATTGATTTTATAAATTTTAGAGGGAACCATTATCTGCTAAAATGATGAGAGAGAAAATAGGAAGAACATAATATAATAAGCAAAACTAATGAAATTAACCATCTTTATTAAAATGAAAAGTAACTTACAATAACCTTGAATTTGATTGGTGCATAAATAAATTTCAAAAATTAACTAGAAAGCATGAAATAGAAGGGAGATAGAGAGAGAAAGAGCTTCAAAAGTAGAGAGAGAAAGAAACAAAACTAGAGAGAGAAAATGAGTTTAAAAGAGAGAAATCTAAACTTGGAGAGAAAAGTTTAGAGAGAGACCTAAATGAGGAGAGAGAAAGTGGTAGAGAGATCTGGAGAGAGAATTCCTCACATTCAAAACTTACCGGAGTGGTGAACGGGAGATCAGCCATTGAAAAATGGATGGTTTTGCCGGCCATGTGGTTGCTTGGGTTGGTGGTGATCCGGCCAAGATTGGCCAAGTGATGGAGAGTACGATCACCCTACGGTCAAGAGGTGGAAGAGGAGGAGGGAATCCACATTCTTCATGGAAGTGCACTGGTTGTGCACCAGCGTGGTGTTGCTGAAGATGAAGTTGCAGGTGTGGTGGAGGGGCACTTGGAGAGGCGGCAACGTTGAGGACGTAGCAGGGGAGCCGGCCAGCAAGTGGCTATCTCCAACAGGTGAGGACGTCTTCCTCTTTTTTTTCTTTTTTTTCTTTTTTTTTTTTTTTTTTTTTTGAAAAGAGAACGGTTTGGGAGAGAGGGAGAATGAGAAAGGGGGGAGCGTGAATGGGAGTTGCAGGGGCTTTGCACCACGGTGAAGGTGCTGCTGGACTGGAGGAAGGAGCGGTGGAGCTTCAGGCGGTGTGCAAGCGGAGGAGGCGGAGGCGAACCAGTCCGGCGGTCGTGGTGGTGTTGGTGTTGCTGTTATGCAACACCAGCACGTTGCTGCTACGAAGGTGGGAGGTGCTGGTTGCAGACGAGGAAGAGGGGCAGAAGAAGAGAAGAAAACGATGAAGAAGAAGGGAAGATGGTGGTGGCTGACCGGAGTTGCAGGCTGCAACTCCGGTAAAAAACGGTAATAAAAATAAAAAACGAAAACTAAAAAAAAACGAGAAGAAGACAGAGGAGAGAAGGAGAAAGAAGAAGAAGAAGAAGAAGAAGAAGAAGAAGAAGAAGAAGAAGAAGAAGAGGAAGAAGAAGAAGGACGGCCGGAGTTGCAAACCTGCAACTCCGGCGAAGTATAGGTGAAGAAGACGAAGAAGAAAAGAGGAAAAAGAGGAGAAAGAAATCGCGGGGAAGAAGGGAAAGGATAGGGGGAAGGAGAGGAGGAGATTGGAGGGGGATTAGGGTTCGAACGAACCCTTATCCTTCCTCTTATAAAGCTCCCTATTTCCATTAATGGAAATAGGGTATTTTTTAAATAAAAAAAATATTTTTAATTTTTTTTTTTTTTTTTTTTTTTTTTTTTTTTAAGTAAAATGCTACTTTTCTATGGGGAATCTCCCCAATTAGTGGACCCCCCATTTAATTAAAATTATTTTTGAAATTCGCGGGGTCCACTAACTGGTCGGACAGCGGGTCGATGCTGATGGGCCCGGCTACTGGCCCACATGGACTGATGATGTCCATCGTCTCACAAGATGATGTGACGGGCATTCTGAAGGCGATCGGATGGATGGTGACTTGATTGGGACTCAGATTGGTAGATCGACGGATCTAGAGAGATCCAACGGTCCGATTGAAGATCCAACGGTCCGATGGAAGATCCAACGGTCAGAAAGCTAAGGGAGATGAGATAGAGCCGATGGGCAGGAGTTCTGGGGTTAGGTCAGTAGATTCGAGGACCGAGAGATGAAGAGAGAGAGAGAATAAGGAGAGATGAGAGAAAAAGTATCAAAAAAATGGAAAAAAGCACTGGCGGAGGGTCTGGAACCCTGTTCTTCACTGTGACCATCCTCACGCTTCTCCAGTAGAGTCGACTATCATTCTTTGCTGACTCATGTGGCTTTAAACGCTTTGGTCCGTCTCTTGGTCATTGGCTCTCCGGCTCTCTTCGTTCTTTGGGCCGACTTTATGGTCCTCTTATTCAGCCCATATTTGGCCCATATCTTCTAGTCATAGCATGTGGGCTCTTTAAGCTTTGATAATGGGCTTTCATGATCGATTTGGGCCCACAAGTCTTGAGAATCGTCCCATCGGGTTTCCTGCGACAGAAGAAGCGCGTAATGAGACTTTATCAGAACGGCTTAATATCTAGACTTCCGAAAATGTGTTTAATGCATGCAAATATACCATTTCGTCCAGAAAAGTGTGTTCTACGCAACAGAAGAGACTCTTACGTAGAAAAGTAGGTAAATAGAGTATTTTACGTAGGAGAATGCAATAACGCTAAAAGGATAATTGCTTAAAATAAGCACTTTTGAGCGAATATCAAGCCGTTCGATGGAGAAGGGAAGGCAGATATGCCAATTTTTTTGTTTTTATTTTTATTTTACCTTTTTTTTTTCTTTTGTGCTAGGGGAGAAAGTAAGAAAAAGATGGGAATTAGAGGGGGGCTTCTTTTAGAAAACATGCATCCTATTTATAATAGGAACCGTGGGTTTTCTATATGAGAAACCCACAGTTTCAAGTTTTTAAAAACTCTTATATTCTTATTTTAATTTCTAAACACAAAACTTGCCCTTTTTGAAGAATCCCATGAAATCCCCTTTAATGCCACATCCTCCAAGAAATCTTTCATAAGTTTTGAAAATAAAATAAAAACTTTTAATTTTCAAAACTTTCCAAAACTCAATTTGCCTTTTTCTTTAAAGAACATTTCCATTTTTGTAAAAACAAGTCAATCTTTAATATGGGCCGTCCATCTCTGTAGGGGTGATATTCGCTTAAAAGTGCGTATTTTCCACTGTTATCTTCTAAGCATTTTCACACTCTCCTACGTTAAAATGCTCTATTTATCTACTTTTCTACGTAAGAGTATCTTTTGTTGTGTAGAACACACTTTTCTGGACGAAATGGTATATTTGCATGCATTAAACACATTTTTGGAAGTCTAGACATTGAGTCGTTCTGATAAAGTCTCATTACGTGCTTCTTCTATCACAGGAAACCCCGATGGGACAATTCTCGAGACTTGCGAGCCCACATCGATCAGGAAAGCCCATTATCAAAGCTTAAAGAGCCCACATGCTATGACTAGAAGATATGGGCTGAATAAGATGACCAAAATGCCGGCCCAAAGAATGAAGAGAGCAGGAGAGCCAATGACCAAGAGACGGACCAAAGCGTTTATAGCCACATGAGTTCGCAAAGAATGATAGTCTACTCTACTGGAGAAGCGTGAGGATGGTCACAGTGAAGACCAGGGTTCCAGACCCTCTGCCAATACTTTTATCTCCATTTTCTGATATTTTCTCTCTCATCTCTCCTTATTCTTTCTCTCTTCATCTCTCGGTCCTCGAATCTACTGACCTAACCCAAGAACTCCTGCCCATTGGCTCTGTCTCATCTCCCTTAGCTTTCTGACCGTTGGATCTTCAATCGGACCGTTGGATCTTCCACTGGACCGTTGGATCTCTCTAGATCTGTGGATCTACCAATCTGGGTCCCAATCAAGTCACCCTCCATCCGATCGCCATTAGATTGTCTGTCACATCATCTTGTGAGACGATGGACATCATCAATCCATGTGGGCCAATAGCCGGGCCCATCATCATCGACCCGCTGTCCCACCAGTTAGTGGACCCCGTGAATTTCAAAATAATTTTAATTAAATTTTAAAAAATGGGGGGTCCACTAAATGGGGAAATTCCCCAAAGAAAAGTAGTGTTTTACTTAAAAAAAATATCTTTTTTTTTTATTTCAAAAATTCCCTAATTTCCATTAATGGAAACTAGGGAGCTTTAAATGGGGAAGGAGAAGGGTTCTTTGGAACCCTAATCCCCCTCTAATCCCTTCCATTCTCTCCCCCAACTCGCTTGCCCCTTCTTCCCCTCGGTTTTAGGCCGTTTTCCTCCACTTCTTCTCTTCTTCCTTCTCATCTTCTTCATTTTTCTTTTTACCGGAGTTGCAGCCTGCAACTCCGGCCGGTAGCAACAACACCGCTACAACTCCGGCCTGTAAAACCAGCTTGCCACCAACCGACAATCCTCTCCTCCCCCATGCTAGCACCACCACACCTGCGCCCTCCAACCCGTGACTAAAGCACGGGACCAGTCCCTCTCCTACGTCTTCTTTTGCAGACCGTGCTCTCCACGGTTTGGTTCATGGAGCAGCTCCTCATACCACCGCATTTCAACTGGACTGCACCTTGAAGGCACCATCCTCTCCGCCTCATCTCACCCTTTCATCTTGGAACACTCCTTGCTGCCCAAAGGAGGAGCCGCTAGCCACCATCCTTCAATGCCTCCACCACGTATAGCACCTTTGCCTGCTGCACACCACACGCCTCCTCCACTGTCCAGGGGCGCTCAACGCCCTCTTCTCCACCAGCTCCTTGTGTACAGCAGCTGCGTATCCACGCTGCCAAAACTCCAGCCCATTTCTTCCCTCTCTCTTTCCTGGCTGCCTCTCCTTCTTCACTTGGACCAGCAACTAACCTCTACACAGTCTTCTCTTTGATGTATTTGTCTTTCCCCAGCACTATCAATCCACCACCGTGCTCCTTTCTCTACTCTCTCCCTCACTGATCTCTCTCTCCTAGCCGACCAAAGAGGCAGCAATAAACGATTGCAGAACCACGTGCACCGCCTGTGCATCATCGGTTTTGAAATCCTTGAGCACAGCCCACATCAATACCCACATTCTCCTCCATTTCTAGACGTTAGACAACCTGCAACATCGTTAAAGGAAGGCCGTGCACCTCCGGGAGAACTCCTTTTCACCGTGTGGATCAAGCAACTCGAGGACCCCCTCCTCAACCATCGTTCTTCATCTCGGTTCTACTTACAGCAAACGCCTGCCACACATCAAGTTGCACAACCATCAATAAGGCCATTCCTTTGGTCTTGATTAAGGGTAAGAAATCACTACTCTGTTTCCATTCATTATCTCCTTCACTTTCTCTCTCTACTTGTTTCTATCTCTAGGTTTTAGATTTTCTTATTTCTCTCTCTTCTATTGCTTTATCTCTCTAAAATCTACTTCTTCTCTCTACATTTCCATTTTTTTCCCCTCCTTAGTCTATTTTTTCCGCGTCGTTGGTTACGGAAACCCTAGAATCAACAAGATTTGTAATTATCCGATTATCCTGCAAAATTGATAGATTTGTATAGGGATTTGTGTCGGATGTCGATCCGCACTTGGGATTAGTCGGGTTAGCACAATAATGAGCATAAAATGACGGGAAATTTGCAAAGAATGGAACACACTTTTATTCAAATCAACTTCATTCAATCGAACATGTCTCTTACAATCAAGTAAAAATAACTAAAGCATAAAGCATAAAAAATTAAATAAATAAACTAGAGAGAGAAAGAGAATAGGGTTGAAAGAGAAAGTAGGTAGAGAGGAGAGAAGAGAGGTAAAAGGTTTACAGAGAGAGGATGAGAGGTAAAGAGAGAAAAACCTAGGAGATGAGAGAGAAATTAGAGAGAAGGGTCAAGAGGAAGAAAGTAGAAAGAAGATGAGGAAAAAGTTAGAGAGAGAAAGTGGAGATAGAAGAGAGAACTAGATAGAGAAAGTTAAAGAGACAAAGTTAGAAAGAGAGCACTCACAAACACTTACCATGGTGGAAGATGCATGGGATGTGGATTGTGATGGTTTTCCTGACTTAACCGCGAATGAGTACGGGAAGAAAGCAAGTGAACACGGCTTTGGGGAAGATGAATCCCATGCTTAAAATGGTGGCTGCCCGTGGTGACTTGTTCGCGGTGCACATGTGGTGATGCAATGGAGGGTAAGGCGCACTTCCTTCCTTGCTTTCACGAAGGTGTTGGAGGAGAAGCCACTAGGTGGCAGCAAAGGAGGTTGATGGAGGTTTCAGGTGCACTCATTGGCCGTTGAACTTTCTGATTCATGGAGGGGCGAAGTTGCAGTGCAACGATGGAGAAGGGGAGGCGCTTTTAGTTAAAGCACACCAGCAGGTCTTGAAGGCGAGGAGCACCAAGAGGAGGGCCCCGAACCTGCAAATGTTCTCGCTGCTAGTGCATACAACACCGAAGTGGAGAGGGTGTGCCGTTGATGGAGCACTTGTAGCCCGGAGAAGAGTGCAACAGGGAGAAGAGAACGGTCCAGCAACTAAAAGTTGCAGGTTGAGTTTCCCGGGGGATGAACTACCGGCGTGATCTGTGGTGGATATGGGGAGCATGTAGTAGGTTAGGAGATCATGGTGCAGGTTCTGCACAAGCTTGGAGCCGCTGGTTTTAAGAGGATGGCTGACCGGAGTTGCAGGTCTGCAACTCCGGTAGCGTTGTAGTGGTTCGACGGTGGTGTGTTGCAGTGGGACGTCTTCTCCTTTCCGTGGATCCGCGGTGAGGAGCGTGGGGGTCTTGCAGGTTGCAAGAAGTGCATCTGTGGCCGGAGAAGATGGTGGAGGCGGAGAGGTGCGCTGGCGACCGGAGTTGCAGCCTGCAACTCCGGTGAGGACGTGAAAACGAAAAACCAGAAAAGCAAGAAGAAGAAGACAGAGGAGAGAAGGAAAAAGAAGAAGAAGAAGAAGAAGAAGAAGAAGAAAAAAAAAAAAAAAAAAAAGAAGAGTAGGTGACGGCCGGAGTTGCAGCTTGCAACTCCGGTGAAAACGTGATAAAGAAGATGAAGAAGAAGGTGGAACGAAAAGAAGAAAAAGAAGGAGAAGAAGAAAGGGAAACGATGGGCAGAAGATTTGGGGAAGGAGAGGAGAAAAAAAGAGGGGGATTAGGGTTCGAACGAACCCTTCTCCTTCCTCTTATAAAGCTCCCTATTTCCTTTAATGGAAATAGGGTATTTTTTAAATAAGAAAAATATTTTTAAATTTTTTTTTTTTTTTTAAGTAAAATGCTACTTTTTCTTGGGGAATGTCCCCATTTAGTGGACCCCCCATTTTTTAAAATTTAATTAAAATTCTTTGGAAATTCACGGGGTCCACTAACTGGTCGGACAGCGGGTCGATGATGATGGGCCCGGCTACTGGCCCACATGGATTGATGATGTCCATCGTCTCACAAGATGATGTGACAGACAGTCTGATGGCGATCGGATGGATGGTGACTTGATCGGGACCCAGATTGGTAAATCGACGGATCTAGAGAGATCCAACGGTCCGATTGACGATCCAACAGTCCGATGGAAGATCCAACGGTCAGAAAGCTAAGGGAGATGAGATAGAGCCGATGGCAGGAGTTCTAGGGTTAGGTCAGTAGATTCGAGGATCGAGAGATGAAGAGAGAGAGAATAAGGAGAGATGAGAGAGAAAGTATAAAAAAAATGGAGAAAAGTATTGGCAGAGGGTCTGGAACCCTGGTCTTCACTGTGACCATCCTCACGCTTCTCCAGTAGAGTAGACTATCATTCCTTGCTGACTCATGTGGCTTTAAACGCTTTGGTCCGTCTCTTGGTCATTGGCTCTCCTACTCTCTTCGTTCTTTGGGCTGGCTTTTTGGTCCTCTTATTCAGCCCATATTTGGCCCATATCTTCTAGTCATAGCATGTGGGCTCTTTAAGCTTTGATAATGGGCTTTCCTGATCGATGTGGGCTTGCAAGTCTCGAGAATTGTCCCATCGGGGTTTCCTGCGATAAAAGAAGCGCGTAATGAGACTTAATCAGAACGGCTTAATATCTAGACTTCTAAAAATGTGTTTAATGCATGCAAATATACCATTTCGTCCAGAAAAGTGTGTTCTACGCAATGAGATAGACTCTTACATAGAAAAGTGGATAATTAGAGCAGTTTTACGTAGGAGAATGCGATAACGCTAAAAGGATAATTGCTTAAAATAAGCACTTTTGAGCGAATATCAGTCTACCACTTTCTCTCTCTAGCTTTCAAATTTTCTCTCTCAAGAATCTCTTATTCTCTTTCTCAATGCTTTCTAGTATGTCTAATTAATTTTTGCATGAGTTTAGTGAATGTAATACAGTTGATTTAATAAAAGTTGAATTGTTCTTGTTCATTTCTTGTTATTAGTTTAATGATATATTTTATGCATTTCATTAGCTTTAACAAATCTCTCTAAAATAAAAAAATTCATGTTTTAATGCTCAATCCCACCACTCTCACCCCTCCATTCTTTCTTTTTAGCACTTTCTATGGAAAAATTCGTCATTTCATGTGTTTGAATTACGTGTTCTCTAACCCCGAGTGCGGATCGACATCCGACAAGCCACTACACAGTCTGCATTTTTGCAAGAATTTCAGTGAATCGGATAAAAATTACAAATGTATTGATTCTAGGGTTTCCGCAACCAACGACGCGTAAAAATCCTACTTTCAAATGGCGTCGCTGCCGCTCCGATGCTCGGGAGTGCAAAAAAGGACGTAAAGACGGAATTGGAAAGATGCTGAAGCGAAACGCTGCTCAATTTAGACAGCCTGACCTTGTCGGGAAACTTTCTATTTTTGGTTTTTAGTGATTTTTAGCAGTTTTTAAATTACTATTTTTAATGCCTCGGAAGGCCGAGTGCAAAGTTGTAATAATTTAGGAATTTTACTGCTTTCCTGCTAGATCTTGTTCTAGGGTTTTTTAGAAACCCTAGATTAAGTGGAAATTACCAAAAAAATAAAAAATAAAAATTCAAAAAAATTAGGATTTTATATTCTGCAGATTTTTAGAAATCACCAATCAAGGATTTGCGATTTTTGAAAAGATTCCAAAATCTTGAAACTCTGCTTAATTAGGGTTTCCCCTCTTAGAAGTTTCCTCTTTAGAAGAATTTCTATCTTTAGAAATCTTTCGAATTTGGAAAAGTTTGTAAAAGGAAACACCCCAAATCTAGCAGAATTTCAATTTTGAGAAATTTCTCAAAATTGTAAGGGATCTCGCAATCAAATCTTTCTTGGAAGATCTCCACAGTTCGGAAAACTTTCCAATCTAGGTATTTTCCCATCTGGGAATTCCTAAATTTTAACCCATCTCGAATTTGGAAACTAATTCAAAAATTTGCCTAAATCCAGTGCTTGTTCAGTGAACCCTAAAAAGGCAAGGATCTTCCAAATAGAATCCCAAATACCTAGACCGTGCAATCTAACTATTTCTGCAGGAACACGATCCAGTGTGGGTAGGGAGCGAAAGCTCAAAGAGGTGGAGTCGAGCCCAAGCCCATTAGGATACCCCTCCCTAACCCACGGAGGTGACCCCATGGCGTGACCCACGGGAGGTAAGTCTCTATCCTCGCCTTGAGTGCGATACAGAGTAATTTGGGTGAATCATTGCCGCATGTCTATTTGTTTTCTAGCAACAACTTATTCGACTTGCGTGGCGTGGCCGTTAATCAATCAACTCTAAGAGAGCAGACCCAGCTCCAAATTGAAACTGGTGGGATTTCATCACCCACCTCATCATTCCATCTGATTTGATCCCAAGGCTCCATTTAATTAAAAAGAATCAAGAAGTAGAGCCAATTAGCCCGGTGTTCGAGGAAAAATCCACACAAAGTGAACCCGCTTAACATCCAATCGAAATAAGACCACGAGCGCGGGTCCCTGTTGTCAAACACACCCATAAGTCCCTGCTACTCAAGTACACTGAGCTCGATGTGGCATCTTGGACTATTCGGCGGTTAGTTGCGTGTCGACTAGGAACATGCATCAACCCTAGCTTAACCCGAGGGAACACTCTTCTTATCCACTTGACCAATCCGGTTAGTCTGGGATGTACTTAAGTCAGCCATTATGCCGCACGTCTGTCTAGGCTTCGGATTGCCTTGTTGTTAACTAGAGTTAGTACTAAAGGATTCGCTCTGAAGAGTGTAGCCTGGTGAGAACCTCTGAGTGCAAACCAGTTAGTCCGATGGTTAAAAGATAAACCAGTGGTCCGCCCACTGTCATAATCTACTCTAGCCCCAAAACTAACAAAGATAATTCCTAAAATATATCCTAATGGCTTCGAATAGGATTATCTGTGCTTGGTGTGCATCATTTAGGATAGTGTTCTTCTCTGGCAACTTTTTGCCAAGTATAGAGCTTGCCTCATTAGCGTATGCCCGTTTGGACTCGTCCGAATAAGCGCTTGATTCGATATGAGAATCACGTACCTACAGTGGATCCTCTACTGAATTCTTCCCCATCTGCCTCCCCCAGTACTACTACCTTTGTAGTCATGACAGTCGAACGACCTCTTATTGAGACATTTGCCCCTATCTCTGCCAATCCGCCCACTTGCATTGTTCTCCCACCTACTATGGCAGTACAGTTTGAGATCAGGCCGCAGACGATCCAAATGCTGCCAACCTTTCGTGGTCTCCCAAGAGAAGACCCATATTCTCATATTAGGGAATTCCAACATGTCATCCTACTTTTCAAGAATCAGAACCTCGATGATGACAATGTGTGTCTGCGAGTTTTCCCATTCTCGCTCAAAGACCGAGCCTCAGATTGGCTATACTCCTTACCCGCTGATTCAATCAGTAGTTGGAAAGAGTTGGTGGGCAAATTCATGTCTAAATTCTACCCCATGACTCGGACCAACCAAATGAAGCAACTCATCCAGGATTTTCGACAGAAGTCCGATGAGAAATTTTTCGAAACGTGGGATAGATTCCAAGACTACCTGACTAAGTGTCCCCACCATAGTATAGACAAGGGCAATCTTGTCCACGTCTTCTATAAGGGACTTACTGATGAGTCTCGGACCATGGTAGAGTCAATGTGCCAAGGAAAATTCATATACCAAACTCCGACCGATGCATACAAATTCTTGGGAGAGTTAAAAGAAAACTCTCAACATTGGACGACTGACTCAGAGTTTAGTCGAACCACTTCGGTCCAAAGGACAACCAAGGGACATGATGCTACAGCTGATACTGAGCTTCGATCTGTCATTCAAGAGTTGAGCAAGTCCGTCTCGGCATTGGATGTGTCAGTACAAAAGCCTACTCAACAATCCACCCCAGTCATGCATGTGGGACACGAGAGCCCTATGGAATCCTACACCCTTTGTCTGCAACCCTCCCATACTACTGACCATTGTCCTTTGAATGAAGGATGGTCTAATCCTCTTCAGGAAGAAGTTTGTGCTTTCAGCACATACAAACCACCCACTCAGAACTCGTATAGTCAATCTTATCATCCTGACATGAGAAATCACCCTAACTTCTCTTGGAGGCCTCAGTCTACTCAACCACAAGCTCAACCTCCGCGTCAACCTCAGGGTATGTATCCTCCTGGGTTCAATCAACCCAATAGGCAATTCAATCAGGGACAATACCAGCAGAGTCAGTACCCATCTACTCAAAACCAGCAGTTCCAATAGGGTCAATACTCTGGACAACCGAGCACATTTCAGAATCAGCAAAGAGCCCCACAGACCTTTCAGAACCATCCGATTGTCCCAACTAACTCTCCAGCCTATAACTATAATGCCCCGATGAGCTCGAGTCGGGAATTGGTGCCTCAGCTCCCATTAGCTGCCCCCCAACAGTCGATCCCCAAATCCGGTATCGAAGACCTTCTAGCTCAACTCATTACTCAGCAACAACAATCTATGTAATGCCTAGAGCAACAGCAACAACAATCCATGCTTCGTCTAGAGCAACGCTTAGGCAACCTGAAAGCTGAGAAAGCTAAAGGCATCTTCCCTAGCCAACCCATCGCTAACCCAAAAGGAAATGCTAAAGGAGCAGTATATGAGATCGGTTCCCAATCTCAGAGCCAGAATGAGAATTGTTAAGGGGAGGTGCAAGCTGTAACCACCCTACGATCTGGAAAAACTATGGACATGGGAGTCCAACCACCGTCGGTGCCATCTCCAACACCCATCACTCGCATAGAGGAAACAAGTCCTAATCCTACCTCTGCTTCTTCTACCTCTGCACCAACATCAGATATCCCTGTGCAGAAATCCAAGGCTAAAGACAAATTCATTTGTCGAGTAAAGCCTCCCTTCTCGGACAGACTTGTCCAAGATAAGCGGGATCAACAATTTTCAGAGATCTTAGACGTCTTTAAAGATGTCCAGATCAATATCCCATTCCTTTCTGCTATCAAGCAAATCCCATCCTATGCAAAATTCCTTAAGGACTTGTGCACAGTTAAGTGGCATACGCATGTACCCAAAGCTACCTTCTTGGCCGAAAAAGCTACCGCGTTCATTGAACGCAACAGTGTGATCAAACACAAGGATCCAAGTAGCCCAACTGTCCAATGCGAAATTGGAGACAATTTTAGCTGCACTGCCTTGCTAGATTTAGGGGCTAGCGTTAACCTCATACCATTCTCGGTATATCAGCAGTTAGGACTGAAAGATATGAAGCCTACCAATGTCACCCTGAAATTGGCTGATCAGTCCATCAAGATTCCAAGAAGAATCATCGAAGATGTCCTAGTAAAAGTCGTTGACTTTTATTATCCTGTGGACTTTATCATTCTCGACACCGAGCCGTGTCAGGATAACCGCATTCCAGTCATCTTAGGCGGTCCATTCCTTGCCACCGCGAACACACACATCGGGTGCCGGGACGGAAACATGTCCATTGCTTTCGGAAACCTCAAAGCTGAGGTCAATATCTTTCGTCTAATGGAACAAGGATGCCGATCGCGATGTGGCAGATGAAATGTGTGCCGTTGAGAGTCTAATCCCAGACTCCACTGAAGACATTCTTAAACAGTGTCTAGCACACTTTGGGGCTGACTTTGCAACAGAGTCAGCTATTTCTGATCTCAATGATCTTTTCGAGACTGCTCCACTGCTAGAGATCTCTGCTCCACTCATCGAGTTCTAGCCTCTGATAACCATGGCCAGAGAACCCATCCTTCCTTTACCTACTGAAGTCAAACCTCTTCAATCTGTGTCTTCTGTGACACCTACTTCAACTCCATCTGCTCAAACATTGGAGCTCAAGCAACTTCCAACTGATCTTTCCTATGCCTATCTTGGTCCTAAGGAAACCTACCCTGTCATTATTGCTTCCGCTTTGTCTGAGAGTGAACGTAAGCAACTTCTCGGGGTGCTCAACGAGTACAAATCTGCGATAGGTTGGACTATAGATGATATTCGAGGCATAGACCCCTCGGTTTGCCAACATCACATCTATCTCGAGGATGAATCCAAAACCTCTCGAGAATACCAGAGGAGGTTGAACCCCGTCTTGAAAGATGTAGTCTGAGACGAGGTCCTTAAATTGTTAGATGCGGGTATCATCTACTCCATCTCCGATAGCAAATGGGTGAGTCCTATTTATGTCATCCCTAACAAGGTAGGATTCACAGTTGTGGAAAATGATAACAAGGAAAATGGTCACCCAGCGCTTGAAGAAAGTGTGGAGAGTCTGCATCGATTACCGAAGACTGAACACCAACACTAGGAAGGACCATTTTCCTTTACCCTTCATAGACCAGATGTTGGAGAGACTAGTAGGTCACTCCTATTACTGCTTCCTTGATGGTTACTCAGGGTATAATCAAATACCCATCGCCCCTGAAGATCACGAGAAGACAACTTTCACTTGTCCCTTTGGCACTTTTGCCTACAAGCGCATGCCCTTTGGCCTCTGCAATGCACCCGCAACCTTTCAAAGGTGTATGATGAGCATATTCTCTGACATGGTGGAAAAATTTCTCGAAGTCTTTATGGACGACTTCTCAGTCTTTGGGTCATCCTTTGATGACTGTCTCAACCATCTAGGGCTCGTACTTCAACGTTGTTAGGATAAGCGACTTGTCCTCAATTGGGAGAAATGCCACTTCATGGTGAAAAAGGGCATTGTTCTGGGACATGTCATTTCCCATCAGGGCATTGAGGTCAACAAAGCTAAAATCGATATCATCTCAACCTTATCCATTCCTAAGTCCGTGCGTGACATCCAATCCTTTTTGGGACACGGAAGATTCTATAGGCGATTCATCAAGGACTTCTCTTAAATCGCTCGACCTCTGTCCCATCTTCTAGCTAAAGATAGTCCTTTCGACTTTAATGCTGACTGTGTCAAGGCATTTTAGCGTCTCAAATCTGAGCTCACAACTGCACCCATTATCCGTCCCCCGGACTGGACTCTACCTTTCGAGGTAATGTGCGATGCTTCTGACTACGCGTTAGGCGCTGTTCTAGGGTAGAGAGTTGACAAAAGGTCACATGTGATCTACTACGCGAGCAAAACTCTTAACTCTGCCCAAATGAATTACTCCACCACTGAGAAAGAACTCCTAGCGGTAGTCTTCGCCCTTGATAAATTCTGTCAGTACCTCTTAGCCACTAAGGTGGTCGTGTACACTAATCATGCAGCCCTTCGTTATCTCATGTCGAAAAAGGAAACCAAGCCTCGATTAATTCGATGGATTCTCTTACTGCAGGAATTCGACCTCGAGATTAAGGATAAGAAAGGAACTGAGAATGTAGTGGCTGGTCACTTGTCTAGACTGACTTTAGAGTCATCCTTCGACACCCAACCCATCCCTGAGACCTTTCAGACGAACAAATGTTCGCTATCTCCGTTCATCCATGGTATGCTGACATTGTCAACTACCTTGTCACCGAAGAAATGCCTTCACACTGGTCAAAACAGGACAAAAGCCAATTCCTAGCAAGAGTTAAGTACTACTCTTGGGATGACCCTTATTTGTATAAATACTGTCCTGACCAAATCATTCGTCTCTGTGTCCCTGAGTCGGACCAACTCAATATCTTGTCCTCGTGTCATGACCAACCTTGTGGCGGTCATTTCAGTACTAAGAAGACTGCAGAAAAAATGCTGCAATGCGGATTCTACTGGCCCACATTATTTAAAGATGCCCACATCTATAGCAAAACCTGTCCTAATTGCCAGCATCTAGGCCGCATCTCCCAGAGGAACATGATGCCCCTAACTCCCATCCAGATCAATGAAATATTTGACATCTGGGGCATCGACTTCATGGGTCCCTTTCCGATTTCTTATGGTTTTGAGTACATTCTCCTTGCGGTAGACTATGTCTCCAAATGGATAGAAGCCATTCCCACCAAGACCAATGACCACAAAGTAGTGGTCAAATTCCTAAAGGAGTTCATCTTCGCCCGGTTCGGTGCTCCTAAGGCCATCATTAGTGATGGGGGCACCCATTTCTGCAATAGGATATTCGAGAAATTAATGAAAAAGTATGGGATAACCCACAAGGTTGCCCTAGCTTATCATCCGCAGACTAGTGGTCAAGTAGAGGTTTCTAATCGTCAGATCAAGCAGATCTTGGAGAAGACAGTCAATACCACACGTAAAGACTAGTCTACTCATCTCACTGATGCTTTATGGGGGTACAGAACCGCCTACAAGACACCACTCAATATGTCTCCCTATCGTCTGGTCTTTGGAAAACCCTGTCATCTTCCGGTAGAGATTGAACTAGAAACTGCAGGGGAGGAGAGAAAACTTCAAATGATTGAGTTAGAAGAACTCAGAAATGATGCCTACAACTTGTCCAAGAATTACAAAACAAAAATGAAGTGGATACATGACAAGAGCATCCTCAGGAAAGAGTTCCATCTAGGACATAAGGTCCTTCTTTATAATTCTCGTCTTCTTCTCTTCCCTGGGAAACTGAAATCTAGGTGGACCGGTCCTTATACGGTCACAGAAGTCACACCCTTTGGGGCAATCACTATTGAGGATCCCAAGGATCACTCCTCATTCCAGGTAAATGGCCAGCGTCTAAAGCGGTTCCATGAACTCGATGTGTCGTTCATACAGAATTCTGAAATTGATCTCATCGATCCTGTTTATGTCGACTGATAATCCACTCAGTCTCCTGAGCTCCAACTTGGTTGGGGGTGCCTGTCACCCCCGTCATGTCTGGCTGAAGACTTAAAACTTAGCACTGTCGGAAAGGCAATTTCGGTATTCCTAGAGAACATGAGTCTCATGCATTTGTTATTACTGTTATATCTCTGGAAATGCAGGTACATTCATTCTTCCTATCATCAGGTACCACACACTGTCGAGTTTCTGCCGACTTGGTAACATCCTCCCTGAACCTTTGCATCATCATCACCTATTTTTCATCATTTTATGTCTCGGTCATGAGCACCGAGGACGGTGCTGTATTTTGGTTGGGGTGGGTATTTACAAAAAAAAAAAAACTCATGTCTTCATTTTGAAAAAAAAAAAAAAAAAATTCTTGTTTTTGGGGTGATTTCCGATGTTCTCCAAAAGTTTCCTAGAATTTCAAAAATGTGTTAAATACCCTGACTTTGATTAGCTGAAAACCTCCGTTAAGTCAGTATTGAGGATGTCAATTTTTGTTTAAAGTTAGCGTTGAGTCAAGTCAAGCGTGACTACAGCAGGTTTGAAAACTCAGAAAAACTCATATTCGGCACAATTGTACACTATCAATATCAGAGTCATCCTAAGTTTAGAAATTCTGGAGATCCTGTGAGAATAATTGTGGAGACCTAACCTAGTGAGCTTTCGAGCCTTTAATCATTTCAGAAGGTTATACAACAAATCTGAGTCACTAGATGACTCAATATTCTTCATGCCCGCAATAGTCGTTGAGAGATCTCATTAGCTTTTGCTTCGATCATAAAACTCGAAACGACATCAACATTGGATTACTACGACAGAACCTTCTCTATATCCAGTCAAGACAGTATACATGATAGTGCAAACCCTAGAAAATAATTTAGGCCATTTTTCTGAACCGTTCAGCCTTTTTACTTACCTGAATTATACTTCACTAGAAACCCTTGAGCCCTTCTATAAAAGCCTTTTCTTTGTAAACCCATCAACCTAAAACCCAGTCCAGCTACGAAGCATGGCTGGCTATCCTTATTTTGATATAGACAAAAGAATAACTGATGTGTGTATACCGTGAAAAGAAAAGTAAAGAAGAAAAATCAAAAGTGGTTCAAGCTGAAAACAAAATATGGAAAGAAAGTATGAAAAAGAGCTGAAAAGAAATTGAGCAGTCTCTGAAATATCGAGAAGAAGAGAAGAATACGAAAAAAAAAATGTGGAGATTAGAGAAGGAGAAGCTATAGAGTTTGATCTGACGTTCCCGAGTGAAGTGGTATTCCAATCATGAGATCTTTTTCTTTTAAAGATGTCCTTCCTTTAAATAATACATATGTGAGATCCTTGCTTTCATCTATCAACACATCTCCTCACATATAAATTGAGAGAAAAGAAGAAAACCCTTCTTGTGTGATTCTATTCTGAGTGCTAAACATGTAAGATTTGAGGTCGAGGCATAAAAACTTAGAGGTGATCTGGAAATCTTTATTGTCGGATGATGAGAATGTTAAGCACACACACACACACGCAGAGTCTGACTATTCTGGGTCATGATTATCAGTCTGTAGTCTTGCCAAAACTTTCTAACTCTTCGCTAGCATGTAACTGTTTTTGCATCCATTCAATGATTAGATGAACGATATTTTCCCTGAGCTAATATGAAAAAGTGTGCAGCATGTGCAGAGCCTTTTAAGCTCATTTATTTCGCACTAATTGCCAAGGATTGGCAATATGCTGGTTGGGCGTTGTGATATTCGCTTAAAAGTGCATATTTTCCACTGTTATCTTCTAAGCGTTTTCACACTCTCCTACGTTAAAATGCTCTATTTATCTACTTTTCTACGTAAGAGTATCTTTTGTTGCGTAGAACACACTTTTCTGGACGAAATGGTATATTTGCATGCATTAAATACTTTTTTGGAAGTCTAGACATTGAGTCGTTCTGATAAAGTCTCATTACGCGCTTCTTCTGTCGCAGGAAACCCCGATGGGACAATTCTCGAGACTTGCGAGCCCACATTGATCAGGAAAGCCCATTATCAAAGCTTAAAGAGCCCACATGCTATGACTAGAAGATATGGGCTGAATAAGAGGACCAAAAAGCCGGCCCAAAGAACGAAGAGAGTAGGAGAGCCAATGACCAAGAGACGGACCAAAGCGTTTAAAGCCACATGAGTCAGCAAAGAATGATAGTCTACTCTACTGGAGAAGTGTGAGGATGGTCACAGTGAAGACCAGGGTTCCAGATCCTCTGCCAATACTTTTATCTCCATTTTCTGATATTTTCTCTCTCATCTCTCCTTATTCTCTCTCTCTTCATCTCTCGGTCCTCGAATCTACTGACCTAACCCTAGAAATCCTACCCATTGGCTCTGTCTCATCTCGCTTAGCTTTCTGACCGTTGGATCTTCAATCGGACCGTTGGATCTTCCATCGGACCGTTGGATCTTCCATCGGACCGTTGGATCTCTCTAGATCTGTGGATCTACCAATCTGGGTCCCAATCAAGTCACCATCCATCCGATCGCCATCAGATTGTCTGTCACATCATCTTGTGAGACGACGGACATCATCAATCCATGGGCCAGTAGTCGGGCCCATCATCATCGACCCGTTGTCCGACCAGTTAGTGGACCCCGTGAATTTCAAAATAATTTTAATTAAATTTTAAAAAATGGGGGGTCCACTAAATGGGGAAATTCCCCAAAGAAAAGTAGTGTTTTACTTAAAAAAATATATATATTTTTTTATTTCAAAAATTCCCTAATTTCCATTAATGGAAACTAGGGAGCTTTAAAAGGGGAAGGAGAAGGGTTCTTTGGAACCCTAATCCCCCTCTAATCCCTTCCATTCTCTACCCCAACTCGCTTGCCCCTTCTTCCCCTCGGTTTTAGGCCGTTTTCCTCCACTTCTTCTCTTCTTCCTTCTCATCTTCTTCATTTTTCTTTTTACCGGAGTTGCAGCCTGCAACTCCGGCCGGTAGCAACAACACCGCTACAACTCCGGCCTGTAAAACCATCTTGCCACCAACCGACAATCCTCTCCTCCCCCACGCTAGCACCATGAAAGTAGGATTCTCCGCGTCGTTGGTTACGGAAACCCTAACTTCAACACAATTTATAATTATCCGAGACTTTTAACCTGTAAAATGAGTATTTTTGCACAGTGGCTCGTGTCGGATGTCGATCCGCACTCGGGATTAGTCGGATTAGCGCGAATAAGAACAAAAACTGACAGACCATCACGAGAAATAATAGATAAAAACAAACTTCATCATTCATTAATCAAAATGTCCTTACAATATTTGAATTAGCAACAGTCAAAGCCAGACTAAAAAAAAAACATTCTAGAGAGAGAAAAATATAAGGAGAATAAGTAGTGAGAGAAAATGAGAGAGGAGGCATTTTAGAGAGAGAAAATGGAAGGTATAGAGAGAGAACGAGAATATGCTAAAGACTAGAGAGAGAAAATAATGTAGAGAGAGAGAGGGAAACTAGGAAATAGAGAGAGAAAATGAAAAGAAGAGAACTAGATGAAAAATCTAGTGAGAGAAGAAGTTACCTTGACCTACCAAGTGGATGACGGTGAAGATGTACGCTTGATGCTTGCCCGAAGAATGCCAACCGTGAGCGAGTGATATGCTGCCCCGTGCTTTGGGCCATGGAAAGGCAATGATGGATCGGGGTTGGTTTGCACGTGAAGATTGAATAGAAGAACCAGAAATGGTTGATCCGTGAAGAGCACATCTGTGGAGGAACACTAAGAGAGTGTTGCTGCCCACAGTGATGATGGAGGAGAAGGGCATTTGCAAGTTGGCTTGGAGAAGGTAGGGTCTGCAACGAAGCAGCCACTGCCTCTTGGAAGAGCCGTGAAGATGGTAGATTCGGCCAGTGGAGTTGTTGCAAGTTGCAACTGTGATGCAACAAAGAGGGTGGCGCGAATCGTGGTTGGATGAGATGCTACAAATGGGCAACGTGGTGGATCTGTAGGTGCTCGTGTAGCCTACTCAAAAACGAACCCAGAAACCAAAACAAAAAGAAAACAAAGAAGAGAGAAAAGGTGAGGGAAAGAGGATTGCGTAGAAGAGAGATTACCGTTGGAGATGGTGGCGATGAGAACCAGCAAGGAGGAAGAAGACGGTGGTTGCAGTGGCAAAGGTGCGGCGGGGTTGCTGTTCGCGGGCGGAGGTGCACCAAGGCGTTGATGCAGTGGGCGGCGGTGGTTTTTCGGTGGTAGCGTGTTGCTATTTGGAATACCAGGACAGTGTGGGCAGCAGCAAGATAGAGAAGAAGAAGAAGAAGAAGAAGAAGAAGAAGAAGAAGAAGAAGAAGAAGAAGAAGAAGGCGGCCGGAGAAGATGGTGGAGGCGGAGAGGTGCGCTGGCGACCGGAGTTGCAGCCTGCAGCTCCGGTGAGGACGTGAAAACGAAAAACCAGAAAAGCAAGAAGAAGAAGACAGAGGAGATAAGGAAGAAGAAGAAGAAGAAGAAGAAGAAGAAGAACGGATAGGGAAGAAGACGAAGAAGAAAGGAGGAAGAAGAGGAGAAAGAAGAACGCGGGGAAGAAGGGAAAGGATAGGGGGAAGGAGAGGAGGAGATTGGAGGGGGATTAGGGTTCGAACGAACCCCTATCCTTCTCCATTTTTGAAAATAAAAAAATAAGAAAAATATATATATATATATATATATATATTTTTTTAAGTAAAAACCTACTTTTCTATGGGGAATCTCCCCAATTAGTGGACCCCCCATTTAATTAAAATTATTTTGAAATTCGCGGGGTCCACTAACTGGTCGGACAGCGGGTCGATGAAGATGGGCCCGGCTATTGGCCCTCATGGATTGATGATGTCCATCGTCTCACAAGATGATGTGACAGACAGTCTGATGGCGATCGGATGGATGGTGACTTGATTGGGACTCAGATTGGTAGATCGACGGATCTAGAGAGATCCAACGGTCCGATTGAAGATCCAACGGTCCGATGGAAGATCCAACGGTCAGAAAGCTAAGGGAGATGAGATAGAGCCGATGGGCAGGAGTTCTGGGGTTAGGTCAGTAGATTCGAGGACCGAGAGATGAAGAGAGAGAGAGAGAATAAGGAGAGATGAGAGAGAAAGTATAAAAAAAATGGAGAAAAGTGTTGGCAGAGGGTCTGGAACCCTGGTCTTCACTGTGACCATCCTCACGCTTCTCCAGTAGAGTAGACTATCATTCCTTGCTGACTCATGTGGCTTTAAATGCTTTGGTCCGTCTCTTGGTCATTGGCTCTCCTGCTCTCTTCGTTCTTTGGGCCGGCTTTTTGGTCCTCTTATTCAGCCCATATTTGGCCCATATCTTCTAGTCATAGCATGTGGGCTCTTTAAGCTTTGATAATGGGCTTTCATGATCGATTTGGGCTCGTAAGTCTCGAGAATTGTCCCATCGGGGTTTCCTGCGACAGAAGAAGCGCTTATTGAGACTTTATCAGAACGGCTTAATATTTAGACTTCCGAAAATGTGTTTAATGCATGCAAATATACCATTTCGTCCAGAAAAGTGTGTTCTACGCAACAGAAGAGACTCTTACGTAGAAAAGTAGGTAAATAGAGTATTTTACGTAGGAGAATGCAATAACGCTAAAAGGATAATTGCTTAAAATAAGCACTTTTGAGTGAATATCACAACCCCCAACCAGCATATTGCCAATCCTTGGCAATTAGTGCGAAATAAATGAGCTTAAAAGGGCTCTGCACATGCTACACACTTTTTCATATTAGCTCCGGGAAAACACCGTTCGTCAAATCATTGAATGGATGCAAAAATAGTTACATGCTAGCGAAGAGTTGGAAAGTTTTTGCAAGACTACAGACTGATAATCATGACCCAGAATCGTCAGACTCTGCGTGTGTGTGTGCTCAACATTCTCATCATTCGACAGTAAAGATTTCCAGATCACCTCTAAGTTTTTATGCCTCGACCTCAAATCTCACACGTTTAGCACTCAGAATAGAATCACACAAGAAGGGTTTTCTTCTTTTCTCTCAATTTATATGTGAGGAGATGTGTTGATATATGAAATCAAAGATCTCACACATGTATTATTTAAAGAAAGGACATCTTTAACAGAAGAAGATCTCATAATTGGAATACCACTTCACTCGGGAACGTCAGATCAAACTCTATAGCTTCTCTTTCTCCAATCTCCACATTTTATGATCGTGCTATCCTAGGATCAAATAGGACTTTCCTGGGTTGTAATGAGGCTTAGGTCAGGTGTAGAAAAATAAAGGTATACAGGATTTCAAATATCTTGAGAGGATATTGCCATTTTCTTGCATTTTTCCTGCGGCGTAACACCATTATCTGGTTCTTTTTTTCCTTTTTTTGTATTTTTCTCTTTTTCTTGATATTTCTGAGACTGCTCAATTTCTTTTCAGCACTTTTTCATACTTTCTTTCCATATTTTGTTTTCAGCTTGAACCACTTTCTTTTCCTTTTGATTCTTCTTCTTTACTTTTCTTTTCACGGTACACTCATATCAGCTATTCTTTTGTCCATCTCAAAATAAGGGTAGACAGTCATGCTTCGTAGCTATACTGGATTTTAGGTTGATGGGTTTACAAAGAAAAGGCTTTTATAGAAGGGTTCAAGGGGTTTCTAGTGAAGTATAATTCAGGTGAGTAAAAAGGCTGAATGGTTCAGAAAAAGTGGCCTAAATCATTTTCTAGGGTTTGCACTATCATGTATACTGTCTTAACTAGATACAGAGAAGATTCTGTCGTAGTAATCCAATGTTGATGTCGTTCCGAGTTTTATGATCGAAGCAAAAGATAATGAGATCTCTCAACAAATATTGCGGGCATGAAGAATAGTGAGTCATCTTGTGACTCAGGATTAATGTATAACTCTCTGAAATGATTAAAGGCTCGAAAGCTCACTAGGTTAGGTCTCCACAATTATTCTCGCAAGATCTCTAGAATTTCTAAACTTAGGATGACTCTGATATTGATAGTGTACAATTGTGCCGAATATGAGTTTTTCTGAGTTTTCAAACCTGCTGTAGTCACGCTTGAATTGACTCAACGCTATCTTTAAACAAAAATTGATATCCTCAATACTGACTTAACGGAGGTTTTCAGCTAATCAAAGTCAGGGTATTTGACACATTTTTGAAATTCTAGAAAACTTTTGGAGAACATCGGAAATCACCCCAAAAACAAGAATTTTTTTTATATATATATATATATATATATATATATATATATTTATCAAAAGGAATACATGAGTTTTGGTAAATACCCACCCCCAACCAAAATATAGCATCGTCCTCGGTGCTCATGAACGGGACAAAAATGGATGAAATAATGATAATGATGCAAGGAATAGGGAGGATGTTACCAATGGAGCATGAAATGAATGCTGTCTGGTATCAGGAGATTATCTGTAGTGAGTGTACCTGTATGACATAGAGATATAACAATGCATGCGACTCATGTAACTAAGAAATTGGAATTGCCTTTCCGAAAGCGCTAAGTTTTACGTCTTCAGCCAGACACAACGGGGGTGATAAGCACCCCCAACCAATTTGAAGCACAGGGAGACTGAGTGAGTCATCAGTCATCCAGCTCATCAGTTGGAGCAGGAACACTTCCAATCGAGCGAACCCAACCCAGCAGTAGTACGGGTAGGTTCGTTCTCAGTGAAGACTGAGAGGGTTCTCTGGCCGTGGTTAACAGAGTCGCAAACTCATAAAGAGGAGCGGGTATGGGAGAACAGAAGTGGGTCTCTCATCAGTAAGAGACCTAGCAAGGGATTCTCTGACCATGGTTAGTAGAGCCGAAGACACAATGTGTATCGGGGATGGATTTAGTGGAGCAGACTCCAGTGGGGTTGACAGTAAGCACCCCTATCCAGTATAAAATGCAGTGAGACTGAAATGATCATCAGTCGTAAGAGATTGGATCAATGAGATCCATCTGCCTGGTCTCTCATCAGTAAGAGACCAATGGCAAAGGAAGGGTGGTGAAGATTGAAGGACTCTCAGATCGAGTCAAACAATGTGGCAGTTGAAGCCATATAAATAAGCCTCAGACTAGGTTACAAAGAGACACTGGGGTAGGGATCTTAAATGATGCACATAGAGCAAGCAAGATAATCCTATGCCTATAACAAATCAGAATAAGTTTGAGGATTTATCTTGTTAGTTTCTGGGGTATGGTAGATTATGACAGTGGGCGGACCACTGGTTTATTTTGTTAACCGTCGGACTAACTTTGTCGCTCTTAGGTTCTCACCAGGCTACACTCTTCAAAGCGAATCCTTTAGTACTGACTCTAGTCAACAACAAGGCAATCCGAAGCCTAGACAGACGTGCAGCACAATGGCTGTCTTAAGTACGTCCCAGACTAACCGGATTGGTCAAGTGTTTAAGAAGAGTGTTCCCTCGGGTTAAGCTAGGGTTGGTGCGTGTTCCTAGTCCACACGTAACTAACCGCCGAATAGTCCAAGATGTCACGTCGAGCTCAGTGTACTTGAGTAGCAGGGACTTATGGGTGTGTTAGATAACAGGGACCCGCGCTCGTGGTCTTATTTCGATTGGATGTTAAGCGGGTTCGCTTTGTGTGGATTTTTCCTCGAACACCGGGCTAATTGGCTCTACTTCTTCATTCTTTTTAATTAATGGAGCCTTGGGATCAAATCAGATGGAATGATGAGGTGGGTGATGAAATCCCACCAGTTGTAAAAGAGCTGGGTCTGCTCGATTAATGTTCAATTATTAACGGCCACGCCACGCAAGTCGAATAATATGTATGTGAAAGCAAATAGACAAGCGGCAATGATTCACCCAAATTGCTCTGTATCGCACTCAAGGCGAGGATAGAGACTTACCTCCCGTGGGCCACGCCACGGGGTCGCCTCTTTGGGGTAGGGAGGGGTATCCTTCATGAGCATGGGCCCGACTCCTCCTAAGTGAGCTTTCGCTCCCTACCCGCAGTTAGGATTCTCTGCGTCAACTACCGCAGGATAATTATCCTTCCGGGTTCCATCAACCCAATGGAGAGTATGACTGGCAATACTCGCAATCCCAGTACCCGTCATATCCACAGAATGACTATTCTGATCAACAGTGGGCCCCTCAGGATTTCCAGAGTCAGCAACTAGTCCTAGACTCCACTTTGCCTTATAACTTTCATACCCAATCGGACTACAATCAAGAGTTGGCACCTCAGCTCCCCTTGGCTGAACCACCTCCGTTGGCTACTACACCCGGTCTAGAGGACCTTCTCTCTCAATACATTGCCCAACAACAACAGTATTTCCAAAGTCTAGAGAACCAACAACAGCAATCTATGGAGAGCTTGGAGCAACGTCTAGTTCAATTAGAAAATGAGAGAGAGGAAGTCAACTTCACTAGTCCACCAATAGCCTATCCTGAGGAGAATGATATGGCCACTGTCTATAATGAGGAGCCACACAATTGGACCCAGTACCAGCATTGCGAGGAAGAAATAGAAGTTATACCCACCCCTAGATCGAGCCAGACTATTGAGGAGCCAGTGTTTCCTTCTTCGGTGCCTTTTAAAGCACCACATCCTGAACCTACCTCAGAGCCTTCTAACCTGGACCCTGAAGATGATCATCATGACACTGAGTTTTGTCTCGATCGTAGGATCCCTGCTGTCATAGATCTACCATTCCTCCCCACCTCCCTTGGATTGTGCAACAATTGTGATGAACCCGAGTCTCAATCTTTGGTGCCCTTAACAGCACCAACTTTTGGACCGAGCACAGAGAAACTCAGTTCCATCTCTATCTCTGATGATTCTACCTCTGCACTAGTTGCAGACATTCCCACCGTAGAGCCGTGTCTAGAAACTGGGCCTCCCGCTGTCCTGGACCTACCGATCCCCACCGAGGAGGGACATATTGAGTGTAGGGATTGGAACATCCCTATCACATTAGGAAACATTGTGAAAGAGGTCAACAGTTTTCACCTGTCACCCTACGTCGATATTATCGATGACCCGTGTGCCATAGAGAGTCTAATTCAAGACTCTCCTGAAGATAATTTATCCAAGTGTCATGAACACTGTGAGTTTGACTTCATCTCGGAGTCCAACATTTCTGGTATTACTAATCTGCAGGAGTCTGCTCCATTCAGATACATTCCCGCAAAACTCAATGAGTTTGCGGCTCTGCTAACCACGATCAGAGAACCCACTACTACTCCTATCCTCTCAGTCTTTACTGAGAAGCTTCTATCCCTCCCCGCTGAACTAAATGTTTTTGTGGGTCTGCTCAGAGAAAACACTCCTACTCTCCTCTCAATCTTTACTGAAAAGCTTCGATCCCTCCCAGATCAACTCCGTGCTTTTGCCGGGCTGCTCAGAGAGCTCAATGCCCTTCTCTCAGTCTACACTGAGAAAGACCTGTTCTACACAGGTATACCTAGACAAGGGATAGGATAGTTGTCTCCGTTCTACCTTAGGTGTCAGGAAGACTGCAGATTCACTCAGTCTCCATGAGTTTTATCCTGGTTGGGGGTACTTGATATACCCCCGTCATGTTTGGCTGAAGACGTAAAACTTAGCGCTTTCGGAAAGGCAATTCCGGTATTCCTAGAATACATGAGTCTCATGCATTTGTTATTACTGTTATATCTCTGAAAATGCAGGTACATTCATTCTCCCGATCATCAGGTACCAAACACTGTCGAATTTCTGCCGACTTGGTAACATCCTTCCTGAACTTTTGCATCATCATCACTGAATTTTTATCATTTTATGTCCCGGTCATGAGCACCGAGGACGGTGCTGTATTTTGGTTGGGGGTGGGTATTTACCAAAACTCATGTCTTCATTTTGATAAAAAAATAAAAATAAAAAAAAAATGTTATTTTTGGGGTAATTTCCGATGTTCTCCAAAAGTTTTCTAGAATTTCAAAAAAATGTGTCAAATACCCTGACTTTGATTAGCTGAAAACCTCCGTTAAGTCAGTATTGAGGATGTCAATTTTTGTTTAAAGTTAGCGTTGAGTCAATTCAAGCGTGACTACAGCAGGTTTGAAAACTCAGAAAAACTCATATTCGGCACAATTGTACACTATCAATATCAGAGTCATCCTAAGTTTAGAAATTCTAGAGATCCTGCGAGAATAATTGTGGAGACCTAACCCAGTGAGCTTTTGAGCCTTTAATCAATTCAGAGTGTTATACAACAATTTTGAGTCACAAGATGACTCACTATTCTTCATGCCCACAATATTCGTTGAGAGATCTCATTATCTTTTGCTTCGATCATAAAACTCGGAACGACATCAACATTGGATTACTACGACAGAACCTTCTCTGTATCCAGTCAAGACAGTATACATGATAGTGCAAACCCTAGAAAATGATTTAGGCCATTTTTTCTGAACCATTCAGCCTTTTTACTCACCTGAATTATACTTCACTAGAAACCCCTTGAACCCTTCTATAAAAGCCTTTTCTTTGTAAACCCATCAACCTAAAATCCAGTATAGCTACGAAGCATGACTGGCTACCCTTATTTTGAGATGGACAAAAGAATAACTGATATGGGTATACCATGAAAAGAAAAGTAAAGAAGAAGAATCAAAAGAAAAAGAAAGTGGTTCAAGCTGAAAATAAAATATGGAAAGAAAGTATGAAAAAGTGCTGAAAAGAAATTGAGCAGTCTCAGAAATATCAAGAAAAAGAGAAAAATATGAAAAAAAAGGAAAAAGAACCAGATAATGGTGTTACACCGCAGGAAAAATGCAAGAAAATGACAATATCCTCTTAAGATCTTTGAAATCCTGTATCCCTTTATCTCTCTACACCTGACCTAAGCCTCATTACAACCCAGGAAAGTCCTACTTGATTCTAGGATAGTACGATCATAAAATGTGGAGATTGGAGAAAGAGAAGCTATAGAGTTTGATCTGACGTTCCCAAGTGAAGTGGTATTCCAATCATGAGATCTTCTTCTGTTAAAGATGTCCTTCCTTCAAATAAAACATATGTGAGATCTTTTGCCTCTTTATATTAAATATATCTCCTCACATATAAATTGAGAGAAAAGAAGAAAACCCTTCTTGTGTGATTCTATTCTGAGTGCTAAACATGTGAGATTTGAGGTCGAGGCATAAAAACTTAGAGGTGATCTGGAAATCTTTACTGTAGGATGATGAGAATGTTGAGCACACACACACGCGGAGTCTGACTATTCTGGGTCATGATTATCAGTCTGTAGTCTTGCCAAAACTTTCCAACTCTTCGCTAGCATGTAACTGTTTTTGCATCCATTCAATGATTTGACGAACGGTGTTTTCCCGGAGCTAATATGAAAAAGTGTGCAGCATGTGCAGAGCCCTTTTAAGCTCATTTATTTCGCACTAATTGCCAAGGATTGGCAATATGCTGGTTGGGGGTTGTGATATTCGCTCAAAAGTGCTTATTTTAAGCAATTATCCTTTTAGCGTTATTGCATTCTCCTATATAAAATACTCTATTTACCTACTTTTCTACGTAAGAGTCTCTTCTGTTGCGTAGAACACACTTTTCTGGACGAAATGGTATATTTGCATGCATTAAACACATTTTCGGAAGTCTAAATATTAAGCCGTTCTGATAAAGTCTCAATAAGCGCTTCTTCTGTCGCAGGAAACCCCGATGGGACAATTCTCGAGACTTACGAGCTCAAATCGATCATGAAAGCCCATTATCAAAGCTTAAAGAGCCCACATGCTATGACTAGAAGATATGGGCCAAATATGGGCTGAATAAGAGGACCAAAAAGCCGGTCCAAAGAACGAAGAGAGCAGGAGAGCCAATGACCAAGAGACGGACCAAAGCATTTAAAGCCACATGAGTCAGCAAGGAATGATAGTCTACTCTACTGGAGAAGCGTGAGGATGGTCACAGTGAAGACCAGGGTTCCAGACCCTCTGCCAACACTTTTCTCCATTTTTTTTATACTTTCTCTCTCATCTCTCCTTATTCTCTCTCTCTCTTCATCTCTCGGTCCTCGAATCTACTGACCTAACCCCAGAACTCCTGCCCATCGGCTCTATCTCATCTCCCTTAGCTTTCTGACCGTTGGATCTTCCATCGGACCGTTGGATCTTCAAGCGGACCGTTGGATCTCTCTAGATCCGTCGATCTACCAATCTGAGTCCCAATCAAGTCACCATCCATCCGATCGCCATCAGACTGTCTGTCACATCATCTTGTGAGACGATGGACATCATCAATCCATGAGGGCCAATAGTCGGGCCCATCTTCATCGACCTGCTGTCCGACCAGTTAGTTGACCCCGCGAATTTCAAAATAATTTTAATTAAATGGGGGGTCCACTAATTGGGGAGATTCCCCATAGAAAAGTAGGTTTTTACTTAAAAATATATATATATATATATTTTTCTTATTTTTTTATTTTCAAAAATGGAGAAGGATGGGGGTTCGTTCGAACCCTAATCCCCCTCCAATCTCCTCCTCTCCTTCCCCCTATCCTTTCCCTTCTTCCCCGCGTTCTTCTTTCTCCTCTTCTTCCTCCTTTCTTCTTCGTCTTCTTCCCTATCCGTTCTTCTTCTTCTTCTTCTTCCTTCTCTCCTCTGTCTTCTTCTTCTTGCTTTTCTGGTTTTTCGTTTTCACGTCCTCACCGGAGTTGCAGGCTGTAACTCCGGTCGCCAGCGCACCTCTCCGCCTCCACCATCTTCTCCGGCCGCCTTCTTCTTCTTCTTTTCTATCTTGCTGCTGCCCACACTGTCCCAAATATTTCCATTGAGTGATCTCATTAACCCTTGCTTTGGTCATGGAAAACGACATCAAATTCAGATTATTACAGAAAGAATCTTCTCTATATCCATTCGAGACATCGAAGATGAAAGTACAAACCCTAAAAAATGATATAGGCCATCTTTCTAACCAATCAAACTTTTTAGCTTCCCTAACATCTATACCATTAGAAACTATTTTTGAGCCTTTTGATGAAAACCTTTTCTTGTTGAACCCATCAACCAAAAACCCAATCCCAAAAAGAGTTCAATACGATAACCTACTTCTGAGAGGGATTAAAGAGTATTTGGTATGATTACACCAAGAAAAGAAAAGAAAACAAATGGTTTGTGCTGAAAAGAAACATGATCAAAAAGAAAGAATGAAAGGAAAAAGAATTCGAAAAAGGTTGAAGAATATCCAAAAAGACAAAAAAATTGGAAAAAGGAAAGAAGAAAAATCAAGAAAATATTACCCTTGGGAAAAATTGCAAAGAATAGTGAGATACCCTCTCAGAATTTTTGAATACCAGAATATCCTTCTTTTCTGAACCTATCCTAAACCTTAATACAACCTATACAAGTCCTATTTGATTCTAGATTTGTACGATCATCAAGTGTGGAGAATGGAGAAAAGAGAAATTATAGAGTTTGATCCGACGTTCTTAAGTGATATGACATTCCAATCATGAGATCTTAAATCTTCTTATACCCTCCATTCAAGAACTATATATGTGAGACGTTTGCCAGTTTTTATTCATCTCCTCACATATAGTTTGAGAGAAAAGTATAAAACCATTTCTGAGTGATTCACTTCTGAGTGGTATACAAGTGAGGATTGAGGTCGAGGCATAGATTCTCTAAGGAGATCCAAATATCTCTACTACCAGATAAGGATGATGTTGAACACACACACACACTGAGTCTGAGTAATCTTTTGTTTGAAGGTCCATTTGTAGAAGTGTTGTATTTTGCTGATTAGTTCTAATTTGTGAATGATTTCTTGCATCCTTGAAATAATCGGACAAAACGGAATTTTTCTGAGTAATGCAAATAAGTTTTCTAGCATGTTCTACCAAGCCCTTTTTAGCTCACTTATTTCGCAATAATTGCCAAGGATTGTCAATATGCTAGTTGGGGGTTGTGATATTCGCTCAAAAGTGCTTATTTTAAGCCATTATCCTTATAGCGATGTCGCATTCTCCTACGCAAAACTTGTCTTTTCGTCGACTTTTTCACATAAGAGTTTCTTCCAATGCGTAGAGCGCAATCTTTAAACGAAAATCGACTATTTGCATGAAATATACGCATTTCGGATAGTCTAGATATGAAGCCGTTTTGATTAAGTCTCATTACGTGCTTTTCTCTCGCAGAAAACCCAACCGGCGATTTTAGAGACTTGCGGGCCCACGATCAACCATAGAAGCCTAATATCAAAGCTTAATGAGTCAACAAGCTATGACAAGAAGAGACTGGCCAAGTACGGGTCAAGTCAGAGGATCGTAGAGCCAGATAAAGAACCAAGAGAGAGGAAAAGCTGAAGACCAAGAGACGAGCTAAAGTGATTCAAAGCCACACCAACTGACATAAAATGACGGCTTACGTAATTGGTAAAGCCGACAGAAGATTATATTGAAGATCAGGGTTCATGACCCTCCGCCAGCTCTTTTGCCATTATTTTGTATTATTTTCTCTCTCCTCTCTCCTAATTCTCTCTCCATCTCTCTAGACTCTAATATTTAACCTGTAGATCATCTCATCCTACCATTAGATCCCCAGATCTACCATCCGATCCCCCTCTCTATGATCGAATTGCCTATATCTCACCATCCGATCCTTAGATCGATCGTCCTAACCCTCTGATCTCCATCATCTAACCTCAGATCTTCTCTCCTTTAGCTTTATTCCATCTCTCATAGTTCTTCTACCGTTAGATCTTCAATTCGACCGTTAGATCATTCATCTGACCGTTGGATCTTTTCAGATCCTACGGTCCGCCAATTGTGGACCGAGTCAAACTGCCACCTCATCTCATCCAATTATCATAGTTTCATCATCTAACAGCCCCCATGGCCAAGTGACCCACAAGCAAATTGGAAGCCCACGGCCTTGTAACCCGTCCTAGAGCCCATGGTGTTTTCGGCTCATTTACCATTTTTTCTCCTCTAGCGGCCAAACGCACCCTAACCCATGGCCTCGCAAGAGGCCAATATCTATCCGGCCCATTAGCCCGCTTATCCTTGAGCCCATGCCCATACCCATTGACACATGGTCACAAGGCCCACGGGCCAATTATCCTTGTAATGACCCAATCAAAGCAAGTGGCCAACATAAACCCATGGGCTCTCACAAGCCCACATTCAAGCCAATGGGAGAAGTGGTCAACTTTGACCACTTCTCATCAATCCCCAACTTCATTCCCACGTTTCTCTCTCCCACAACAAACTACTCCTATAAAAGAGAGAGAAACCTTGGGTTTCTTTGGTTCCCTCCCCCTCAAAAACTCTATCTTCTTTCCCATCTCTTCCTTGATCATCATATTGCTCCTTCTCTTCGCCTTCTCCGGCGAAAACCACACCACCGTCCACCATTGAAGCAGCCATCTACAGTCCAACAGCCACCGGAGTTGCCATTAATTCCGACGAACCACCACCGGACTGGTTCATCAGTCGGTCTCTTTTCCTCTTTTCTTCTTTTTCTTCTTCTTCTTCTCCTCCTCTTTTCTTCTTCTTCTTCTTCTTCTTCTTCTTCTTCTCCATCTTTCCGCCGGAGTTGCTGCAACTCCGGCCTGCTGCTCCTATCTTTTCTCCCTTCCTCTGATAGACTTGCAATCAGCATCGTTCACCACCTTTCCTTCATCTTACTGTCCACGCAACCTGCAACTCCACTTGCAGGCGGTCTTCTCCTCCACGCTGCTGCTACCACCGATCACCATTGCAGCACCTTCAAGTCCTCACCATCCAATCACGCACCTGGTTCTCACCACTGTTTCTCCATTAAACCTGCAACTCAGGTAGAAACCGTTGATATCCTTTGAAGGAACAGCTAGGAGAACCACATGCAAGTCTAAACCGCTACAAGATCCTCCACTGTGGAGCCCCACCAATACGCTTCTCTGTGCTCCACCATTCATGCGACCTGCTCCTCCCTTGACTGCTATCTCCCTTCTTCCCCATGGTTTGCATGCACAGGGAGGTGCTTTCCCTTGCTGTTCCTCCTCTATTGGAGCACCACCCACTTCAATTCTGGCATGTGATTTCCTCCATCTTCCCTTTGCTCTAGGCCGGAACACCCCCTCATTCCACGTTCTTTTTTTTTTCCCATCTCTTGCTCTTCTCCTTGAGCACCCATCATTTTCACGTTCACGACAACTAGCACAACCTGCAACACGAAGGAGAAAACCCAGCTTGTTGCACTTCTTCCACTTGTCCCTCACGGTGATCTCACGGCCTATACCTGTTTTGCCGCCTCCATTGCCGCTTCATTCCGCCTGACAGCAGCTCATCGCCGCTAGCAACCCCAAGCTGCATTCTCCACCATCTAGATCTTATCAATTGCTGGATTTCCATGCTACACAGCACCTTGTTGCTACTCTCCTAGCTGTCAACATGGGAACCAAGTTTCACCTTCACCTACTGTTGCCATAACTAGCAACCATCTTCACTGTTTGATAGGTGCAGCACCTTCCTCCATCATCACTGGCGAACTCCACTGCACAGCCTTTCTTCAAACGGTGCCGAACACCGTTAGTTGCAGCAACACTTCTTACCCACCTGCAAGTGTTGCAACGCAAGAATCCAATACCGTTGTGTGCTACACTTTGCTTTGGCCACCTCCTCCTCACGGCCTGGCTATTGTGCACACCCCCATCAACCAATCCCTGCAGCTCCATATGTTGCAGTCCTCATTGCAACATCAGTCAACGTCTGCACTTCATCATCTCGCATCTGCTAGCAACATCACCAAGACCATCTTCTCCCAAGCACGTCCTCAATTGGGTGTCTAGTTCTCGTTGATTGGCTGTGAGAACAGCAACCACCAGCAAACTCTTATTGCTACCCAGACCAGCAAGCATCTGCTCTGCCAACCCGTTGATGCACCATTTGCAACCCCTTTGCAAGAAGGCGCGCAGCACTCAACTCTCCTCCACGCAGCCACTAAGCACCACTGTTGTAGTGTTCTTTCTCCACCATTACAACCTTGGGCTGATCCATGACCATCAATATGCCAATCCCATTCCACATCATCTTGGGATGATCTCCATATCCAAGGTAAGTCCATGAAGGTAGCTCACTTTCTTTCTCTTTTCTCTCTCTAGATTTCTCTTTCCAAATTCACCTTCTCTCTCTAAGCATTTTCTCTCTCTAGTTCTTATTTTCTCACTTTCTCTATCTAGACCTCTCTCTACATTTCTCTTTCTCTCTCTACATTTCTCACTTGTTTTAGCCATTTTCTCTCTCTAAGTTTCTCTTTCTACCTATTTTCATCTCTCTAGATTTATTTTCTTCCTCTAAAAAAAAAACCCCTTTCTCTCTCTAAAATGCTTTCTAGAATAATTTCCTTTTAGTTGATTCAATTTTGTAAGCACTTTAATTATTTAATGAAATTAAATTGATATTTCTCTTTTCCTTATTGTTTGAATTCTCCTTTATTTATGTTAATTAGTTTTTAATATTCTCTCCAAAAAGATTGTTTTAAAAATCGATCACTTCCATCATTCTCACCCTTTCATCATTTTTAGCAAAAATTTCTGTTAATTTGTTCTTTATTTGCCCTAACCCCGAGTGCGGACGATATCCGACACGTACCACTGTGCAAGTCTGCATTTTTGCAGATTAAGTGAACCAAATCGGAGAAATTACAAATATTGTTGAACTTTAGGGTTTCCGTAACCAACGACGCGGAAAAACCCTAATTTCACACCGCTCCAGCACCCTTTCGCCATTAAAACCGGCGAACTCCGGTGCTGCCACCTTGCACCGCCTGTTGCAAGTCTTTCACCGCTGCTACTGCCACCTTGCATCGCTTGTTGCAAGTTTTTCCACCAGCAAAAGCTTCTACCACCAACATCCCTCTTCACCACAACCCGTAATAGCAGGTGCATAGCTACAGGCATCAACAGCTTGGACCAAGTTGCTGCCCTCCCTTCTCTAATCCTCCACCATTGATTCCGGCGAGAAGCTCGCCGGAATCTGCACTCCAATAGCCAGCACCCACCTTCTTCTTCCTCTTCTTCTTCTTCTTCTTACCCACGTTGCAACTCCGGCAGATCCATTTCTTCTCTTACTTGCTGGATGCAAAACAAGCAACCAGCAACCCCTTGCTGGTCCGTCCTCCTCCGCCTTGCTCCTCCATCTTCTTCTTCTTCTTCTTTACCGGAGTTGCAACCTGCAACTCCGGCTGTGCAACTTGCTGCCCATCTCAGATGCTCCTTGGAGTTGCAAGACCGCTGCACACTCTCACCATTCCTCTCCACACCAAGCTCCACTGTTGCACACCTGCAACACAGCTTATCCCTCTCCTTCTCGTCCTTCTTCTTCATCTCGTCTCCTAACCGGAGTTGCAAACCTACAACTCCAGTAGGCTCCTCTCGTAGCCGCCTAGGTGCACCGTCTCTCCCTAATCCCTCCAGCCACTGACTTGTTAGGAACCACCGTCTGCAACTCACCATTAAAACCGTTGGTCCCTCCATCTTCAGGTCAGTTCTCAAAGCCTCTCCACTTGCACCTCCTCTCATCTCTTCACCTTTCACGGTTCTACAACCGTTGAATGCCACAACCTACAACCATTGCTGGGCCTCCATTTGACCATCGTCGTTGGTTTCCATTACGTGAGAAACACCCTTGCCACGTATGTCCATCTTCACGGCTTCACACAAGGCAGTTTCTCCTCCATCTTTCCTAATCGGAAATCTGCAACTTCAGGCCATCTAAACTTTCGGTGTTCTTTTCTCTCCATTTTTGCATGCTCTACCACTGTTAGCATCAAGATCCACCATCCAGATCTATATCTCAGATCTCTCTAACAGTCAAGATAGCTTGCTGCACTAGCATTCTCAACCAGTGAGCTTTTGAGCTTTAGGCTTACAACAAGCACTACCACGTGGTGCACCTCCAAAGTAGTTGCATTTGCACTCCAACACGTTCCTAGGAATCAGCACCAATCGGACTGCATATTTGCACTCCAAGGCAGAATCACAGACTTGCAAACCATTTGGTATCCATCTCCTCTTCACCCCAGCAACGCTTGCCAATCATCGTTCCGTGAAGTCACAAAGTTGTAGTGTCACGCCCCGAATCCGGATACCCAAATACGACTCGAAAATCAGTGGATCGACCCATACCCGAACCCAGAGGTGACCCATGAATGTCCCCTAGTGGTCCAATTAAGTCAATTAGACTACTAAGGTTCATTCGAAAACCCACTAAGTAAAAAAAAGAGTCTAGATGTAGGAAATAAATAATTTAAATAATTCAATCAATCAACTAAATGTGGAGAGATGGAAGTGAGAACATGCTCTCAATCAAAGGCTTACATGCCCGTGAAAATAAATAAATAATGTTATAAAATAATCAAATACAACTTTCTAAAGTGTGGGATCGACTCCCAAATCCTCGCCGATCTCCTCGAATGCGCCGAAGTCTTTCGTCTCAAAATCATCTCACGTACCCGGCTCCTCAAAATCTGAAAATGGTATCGGTGTAGCACCGTGAGCCGAGGCCCAGTAATACAACAGTGTGCATGGTATGATATCATACTATACAAGTTTTTTAATCAAGGTATGCATCTCAATCGTATAATAAGGATGGCATGAATATGAGGATGAATGTAGATGAGTAAGGGATGCCAATGCAACTAGTACCCATAACCACATAGGGTCTCCATCTCCTTCCCGCACTGGGAGCGGTCTCATTGACCCATCTGCAGGATATAATAACGTCTGGGGCCTTTCACCCTAGGGTACCGAACCCTGATTAATTGATAAAACCAATATAACGTAATATACTTCAACCCCGTTCCCTTATGCACCCCTTATATGAGATGACGTGATGATCATAGTATGACAACAAGATAGTACAAGGCTACATGGCATAAGCACACATGTATTTAACATTTAAATAAGAATACAAAATAAAACATGATCATCAAAAGTGATAACATAGGAACGAATTATGGTTAACCATGAATACCATGTAACAATCACCGAAGGTCGCGATCAACACGGATGAACAATATAAGTAGAAATCACGAGACAATCCAACACACCATTGCCGAACCCTATGAGGGATCCATGACACAAGGTCGAACCCTAAAGAGGGATCCAAGACACTTGGCCGAACCCTATAAGAGATCTAAGACACATGGGTGGGATCCCCATGCATACAGGTATAGGTCAAACCATCTAGGGTTTAGTCAAACAACAAGGTTAAAACCATAATAGTTAATAATCATGACCGAACCACGAACAATTAATAAGTTTTTTTTATAAAAATGTACTATATTATAAAAATCATAACTAAATAAATATGAATTAGAAAAATATAAACTCAATGGATTTAAAAACTAGATTCACAGAGGTTTTAGGAAAAATAAATAGAAAAATATTCAGATTTAAAATATAGGTCAAAACTCTTAATTAATTGGGCCGGACAGAATCTGGGATACAGAAAAGTCCCGCACATTTGAAAAATCATAACTTAATCAATACAAATCAGAAAAATACAAACTCAAATGTTATAGAAACTAGATTTAAGGAAGTATTTAAGAAAAATAAATAGAAAAATATTTAGATTCAAAATATGGGTCGAAACCCTTAATGAAGTAGGTCGGACAGAATCTGGGATTCTAGGGTTTTACAGAAAAGTCAAAGCACGTTTGAAAAATCATAACTTAATCAATATAAATCAGAAAAATATAAACTCAAAGGTTCTAGAAACTAGATTGATAGAGGTATCCATGAAAAATAATTAGAAAAATATTTAGGTTAAAAATATAGATCGAAATCCCAAGTGAATCGGACGGTGTAAAATCTGAAATTCTGGGTTTTTTAGTAAAGTCATACAACTTAGAAAAATCATAACTTAATCAATAAAAATCAGAAAAATACAAACTAAACGGTTTTGGAAAATAGATTTAAAGAAGTATTTAGAAAAAAATAATATAAAAATATTTAAATCATAAAAGTAAAACAAAAATGATAAGAACATAGTCATCCGTTATAGGTACAAAATAGACCATGGCCAAACCCATCATGGTGGCCCAAAACAAATATCAACCCAATAAGAATAAAGTAAATATTATTAAAATTAATTTATAATGAGTATCAACCATTATCTAATGAAAGAAAAATAAATCTTGAAGAAAAACAAGTATAGGATGGATCAAGCGCACTTACCTTAAGGTTTCTTGAACTTTAATGAAAATCAAAAGTTTCTTCAAATTTGAAAGTCATCGGATCGTCCTCTCCTCGGAGTATGTTCTTCAAATCGGAGTCCCCGTCAATTCTCCCTTCTTGCTCGAGTGGGATCGGTGTCCGGATGAAGGTTTAATGGAGCTTGCTCTATTCTTTAATGGAATTTGGTTTTGTGAAAGCTTCTAAAGCTTTAGGGTTTTTCATAAATAGGTTTAGGGAAGGATTAGGGTTTCTATTTTGTTGAAATTCGTAACTAGCAAAGGGATGACTTTTTCAACCCTCAAAAATTTATATTTTACACTACTAATGGGTTAGAAATGGGCCCAAGGCCCATAGACATAAATAGGCTTCATTTAAAAAATATTATTAAGCCCAAAAGACCTCTAGATTGGCCATACGGGCCCACCCAACAATCATAACACAAATAATTATTAATTAATTCAATCAAACTATATTATATAATTTAAAAGTTCATACAATAAGGTATTGACACATGTCACACACATAAATCACAGAAACGTTCAAAACTCTAGAAAAGTATCAAATGATATTGGAATGACCCGAAAGTGATTCGTGGGTCCCACACTCCTATTAAATAAATAAAATATAATTAAATATTATTTAAAAAATATAAGAATGGTAGAAAGTTCAAAAATTACGAAAATACTATTTTTGTCAAAATCTCCCGAAATCTCCCGCTAGGGTTTTCATGTCTCAAGAAAGATTCCAAATTTCACAGGTAAGTTGGTAAAGATAAAATAGAATATTTTTTGTGTCTCGGGCCCACAAAACAATTTTTTTATAAAAGTTCTAGAATGTTAGCTGAGGAAAGAAAAAGTTTCCTGCAAGTTATAGTTCATTATTCTTAGCATGAATTTTGCCCTAAAGAACGAATTTCAAAAATAGCAGGTTTTTCAAAGTTGTCAGAATGAAATCAAATTAAATACACATACTCATACATGATATTAAACAATAAAAATAATAATAAGAGTTTGAAAAAGTTTCAGGTTTTCATTATTAGGTGAATTTACCATAATACCATATAACGAAAGTTCAGGGTATTACATGTAGATCTGAAACACAATCTACCCATACCGACTCCAACCACCATGGTAAGTATTTGAGAGAGTCTTCTTTCTTCTTTTTCTTTCTCTCTAAATCCTCTCTGTCTCTCTAAATTGCATCTTTAGATTTTCTCTCTCTAGAAAGTACATTCTCTCCCTTTCTATCTCTAAACCTCCATCTTTCTATTTCTAAAAGTTCTTATTTTTGTGACTTTCTCTCTCTACCTAGATCCCTATTTTTCTCTCTGTAGAATTTATAATTTTCTCTCTCTAATTGTTGCTTTCTAGAATAAATTTGATTCCAGTAATTTAAAATGTTAAATGCAGATTATATTTGAATAGTGATTAATAAAGTTCATTAAATTCATTTTGAAGTTTTGTTATTTGATTTATTAGATTTTGCTTTAATTAGTCCTAATAACTTTTATCTCCAAAAATATGTTTTAAAAATCGATCCTCAATCACCATTCTCATCCCTTCCATTATTTTTAGCAGATTTTTGTTAATTGTTCAACTATTTGCCCTAACCCCGAGTGCGGACGATATCCGACACGAGCCACTGTGCAAATCTACATTTTTGCAGATTAAATGAACCAATTCGGAGAAATTACAAATATTGTTGAACTTTAGGGTTTCCGTAACCAATGACGCGGAAAAACCCTAATTTCAATCCACGTTGCCAAAACTCCAGCCCGTTTCTTCCCTCTCTCTTTCCTGGCTGCCTCTCCTTCACTTGGACCAGCAACTAACCTCTACACAGTCTTCTCTTTGATGTTGTGTCTTTCTCCAGCACTATCAATCCACCACCGTGCTCCTTTCTCTACTCTCTCCCTCACTGATCTCTCTCTCTTAGCCGACCAAGGAGGCAGTAATAAACGATTGCAAAACCACGTGCACCGCCTGTGCATCATCGGTGAGGCAGCAATGATCGACGAACTTTGGCCCGTCTCTTGGTCTTCAGCTTTTCCTCTCTCTTGGTTCTTTATCTGGCTCTACGATCCTCTGACTTGACCTGTACTTGGCCGGTCTCTTCTTGTCATAGCTTGTTGACTCCTTAAGCTTTGATATTAGGCTTCTATGGTTGATCATGACCTTTGACGATACCTTCGGCGCATTCACTCTCGCTTGCCAGTTACACCACGTGTCATCATTCCGTAATTCGCACGTGTCATGCAAGTGACACGTGTCACTGTTTTACTTGCTGAAAAATACGGCACCCACAGATACCATGATCTACTGGCGATCAGACGGTAGACTAAGGTAGTGATAATCGGATAGATCATCGAACGGTAGAGGTCAGCCAAGGTAGGCCGTAGGATCGAGTGATCACGGAATGAGAGATTGTACGTGAAAGGAGAGGATCGGGTGGTTGAGATTTCAGGGTAGAAAGAGAATAAGGATCTAAAGAGAGGAGAGAGAAAATATTACAAAATTAAAGATAAATGCTAGCAGAGGGTCTTGAACCCTGGTCTTTGACTTGGTCTTATGCAAGCTTTTCCAACTAAGCAAGCATTTGTCTTGTGTTAGTTGATTAACATTTAATCTTCTTAGTCTCTTCTCGGGGTGCTTGGCTCTCATTCTCTCTTGATCTTCTCTCAAGCTTTTCTTAATCTCTAGCTCTCCCAACATTTGGCATGTATCTTCTTATCCTCAGCCTGTTGGCTCTTGAGCTTAGATCCTAGACTCTAGCAGTCAGTTGTGGGCCCGCAATCTATTAGAATCGTCCGATTTGATTTTCTACGATAAAAAAAGCACGTAATGAGACTTAATCAAAATAGCTTAATATCTAGACTTCCGAGAATGTGTTTAATTCATACAAATAGCTCATTTTATCCAGAAAAGTGTGTTCTACGCAATGGAAGAGACTCTTATGTAGAAAAGTGGATAAATAGTGCAATTTTACGTAGGAGAGTGTGATAACGCTAAAAGGATAATTGCTTAAAATAAGTACTTTTAAGCGAATATCAGTCGACTCATCATCAATATTTTCCAGTTACATGCAAAACATGAACCTTGATATTAATTTCTACGTCACTGTAGACAAATATATATTGTATGTTTGATCGAATATATAAATGAATAAAATTAAAAATACCTCTCTACGTAGCCAAGGGATAAAACCATATTCCTTTTCCTTTGACATACTTCCTTTTTTCTTTGAGGCACTCAGACCACTTGATCTTAAATGTTTATCATACCTCCTACGAGAATGACACTTGCTGTCACGCCCCGAATCCAGATACCCAGATACGACCCAAAAATCCGTGGATCAACCCGTACCCGAACCTAGAGGTGATCCATGAATGTTCCCTAGTGGTCCAATTAGGTCAATTAGACAACTAAGGTTCATTCGAAAACCCACTACGTAAAAAAAAATTTAGATGTAGAAAACACATAATTAAAATAATTCATAACTCAAACAATTTAATCAATCAATTAAATGTGGAGAGAAAAAGATGAGAACATGCTCTCAATCAAAGGACTACATGCCCATGAAAATAAATAAGTAATGTTTTAGAACAATCGAATTTAAAGTCTTCTAAAGTGTGGGATCGACTCCCAAATCCTTGCCGATCTCCTCGAATGCACTAGAGTCTTTCGTCTCAAAATCATCTCACGTACCCGGCTCCTTAAAATCTAAAAATGGTATCAGTGTAGCACTGTGAGCCGAGGCCCAGTAATACAACAGTGTGCATGGTATGATATCATACTATAAAAGTTTTTAACCAAGGTATGCATCTCAATCATATAATAAGGATGACATGAATATGATGTGAATGCAAGTGAGTACGGGATGCCAATGCAACTAGTACCCATAACCACATAGGGTCTCAATCTCCTTCCTGCACTGGGAGCTGTCTCATTGACCCATCTGCAGGATATAATAACGTCTGGGGCCTTTCACCCTAGGGTACCGAACCCTGATTAATTGATAAAACCAATATAAACGTATATAATATACTTCAACCCCGTTCCCTTATGCACCCTTTATATGAAATGACGTGATGATCGTGGTATGACAACAAGATAGTACTAGGGTTAAATGACATAATCACACATGTATTTAACATTTAAATAAGAATATAAAATAAACACATGATCATCAAAAGTGATAACATGAGAGAACGAATTAGGGTTAACCATGAATAACATGTAATAAACACCGAAGGTCACGATCAACATGGATGAACAATATAAGTGGAAATCACAAAGCAATCCAACACACCATTGCCGAACCCTATGAGAGATCCATGACACAAGGTCGAACCCTGAAGAGTGATCCAAGACACTTGGCCGAACCCTATGAGAGATCCAAGACACATGGGTTGGATCCCAATGCATACAAGTCTAAGTCAAATAACAAGGTTAAAACCTTAATATAGTTAATAATCATGATCGAACCACTAAGGGTTCCCAAAGCCATTAATCGTCCAAAATCCAAGAAATAGGTAGTTCAAAGAAAATATAGTTTCTTATAAAAATCATAACTAAATAATATAAATTAGAAAAATATAAACTCAATGGATTTGAAAACTAGATTCACAGAGGTTTTTAGAAATATAAATAGAAAAATATTTAAATTCAAAATATGGGTCAAAACCCTTAATAAAGTGGGCCGGACAGAATCTGAAATTCTGAGTTTTACAAAAAAGTCCAGCACATTTAAAAAATCATAACTTAATCAATACAAATCAAAAAAATACAAACTCAAAGGTTCTAGAAACTAGATTGACATAGGTATATATGAAAAATAATTAGAAAAATATTTAGATTAAAAATATAGATCAAACTCTCAAGTGAAGTGGACCGTGTAAAATCTAAAATTTTGGGTTTTTTGTTAAAGTCATACAACTTAGAAAAATCATAACTTAATCAATACAAATCAGAAAAATATAAACTCAAAGGTTCTAGAAACTAGATTGATATAGGTATTTATGAAAAATAATTAGAAAAATATTTAGGTTAAAAATAGTGATGGAAATTCTAAGTGAAGTGTACCATGTAAAATATAAAATTCTTGATTTTTTGGTAAAGTCATACAACTTAGAAAAATCATAACTTAATCAATACAAATCAGAAAAATATAAACTCAAAGGTTCTAGAAACTGATTGATAGAGGTATCTATGAAAAATAATTAGAAAAATATTTGGGTTAAAAATAGAGATCGAAATTCTAAGTGAAGTGGATCGTGTAAAATCTGAAATTCTGGGTTTTTTGGTAAAGTCCAACAACTTAGAAAAATCATAACTTCATCAATACAAATCAAAAAAATATAAACTAAACAATTTTGGAAAATAGATTCATAGAGGTATATAGGAAAAATAATTATAAAACTATTCAAATCATAAAAATAGAACAAAAATAATAAAGAACATAGTCATCCGTTATAAGTACAAAATAAACTATGGCCAAACCCATCATGGTGGCCCAAAATAAAGATCAACCCAATAAGAATAAAGTAAATATTGTTGAAATTCTTTTATAATGAGTATCAACCATTATCTAATGAAAGAGAAACAAAATTTTGAAGAAAAACAAGTACAGGATGGATCAAGCGCACTTACTTCAAGGTTTCTTGAATTTTAATAAAAATCAAAAGTTTCTTCAAATTTGAAAGTTGTCGAATCGTCCTCTCCTCGGGGTATGTTCTTCTATTCAGAGTCCCCGTCAATTCTCCCTTCTTGCTCGAGTGCGATCGGTGCCCGGATGAAGGTTTAATGGAGCTTTCTCTATTCTTCAACGGAGTTGGGTTTGTGAAAGCTTCTAAAGCTTGAGGGTTTTCATAAATAGGTTTAGAGAAGGATTAGGGTTTTTATTTTAACGAAATTCGTAACTATCAAAGGGATGACTTTTTAACCCTCAAAAACTTATATTTTACACTACTAATGGGTTAGAAATGGGCCCAAGGTCATATATAACAACTAGGCTCAGTTAAGATTATTATTAAGCCCAAAAGGCTTCTAGATTAGCCATACGGGCCCACCCAATAATTATGACATAATTAATTATTAATTAATTCAATCAAACTATATTATATAATTTAAAAGTTCATACAATAAGGTATTGATACATGTCACACACACAAATCATAAAAACGTTCAAAACCCTAAAAAAATGTCAAATGACATTAGAATGTCCCGAAAGTGATTCGCGGGTCCCACACTCCTATTAAATAAATAAAATATAATTAAATATTATTTAAAAAAAATATATAAGAATGGTAGGAAAGTTAAAAAATTACGAAAATATTATTTTTGTCAAAATCTCCTGAAATCTCTCGTTAGGGTTTTTACGTTTCAAGAAATGTTCCAAATTTCACAGGTAAGTTGGTAAGGATAAAATAAGAATATTTTTAGTGTCTCGGGCCCACAAAATAATTTTTTATATAAAAGTTCTGGAATGTTAGTTGCGGCAAGAAAAAGTGTCCTACAAGGTATGGTTCATTATTTTTAGCAAGAATTTAGCCCTAAAGAGCGAGTTTCAAAAATAGCAGGTTTTTCAAAGTTGTCAGAATGAAACCAAATTAAATACACATACTCATACATGATATTAAACAATAAAAACAATAATAAGAGTCTGAAAAAGTTTTAGGTTTTCATTTATTAGGTGAATTTACCGTAATACTCTAGAACGAAAGTTCAGGGTATTACACTTGCATTATTAAGTACTAAGGTATGGCAATAGACAAAAAATTATAATGGTAATGGGCTTACTAAAAATTATAACGGTAATGGGCTTACTTTAGCCAGACATCGATGTCTTCATGGTGGTGTAGAACCCATCTACGGGATTGTTGGAACTATACTAGATAAAGACTTATGTCTTTGCCTTTGTCCATAAGCCCTTCATCGACATACTCATCGTCATCTTCGCCGAGGAATCTATCACGTGTATGCTTGTGATTTCCCTTGTCACCATCTGGCATATATTCCATGCCGTATAGAATCAATTCCTCTACGATATAACGTTCTGCAATGCATCTTTCGGGTCTAGCCATGTTCCTTACATATCCTTTATAAATTTTCATTAAACTGTTGGAAGAACTGTCCAATTGTTAATATTTTACCAACATATATGTAATTAAACTGATATCTCACAAAGTTTAGAAACATACCATTCAAATGGGTACATCCAGCGATATCTGACTGGACAACAAGCTATTGCTTCATCAGCTAGATGCATCATGAGATGAACGCTGATAACAAAAAACGGTGGTGGAAAAATCTTCTCTAGAAGGCATACTGTCTCTGCTAGACTGCGCGCGTTTGATAGCAACCAAATGTTCCACCATCACCTCCTTTGCGCACAGTACATTAAAGAAGATGCAAATCCGTTGAATAGCTTTAAGGAGATCCTTGTACTTTGAGAAGGCATGTTGTAGTAGCACAAGCAACAAATATTGCATGATGACATGATAGTCATGTGACTTGAGCCCCTTTATTTCCAACTTCTCCAAGTTTACATGATGTTTCATTGTAGAGCAATACCCAGTTGGTATCTTCAAATCATGTAAAGTACGACAAAACTCTTCTTTTTCCGCACGATTGAGAGTGAATGGTGCATTGGGTTTTTTTCTTTTGCCATCGCGATCACAACATTCTTCTCAGTGTGCATGACATCCAAGTTATGATGAATATCGATTTCCTTCCAGTATGGCAACTCAAACAGAACTGATCTTTTGTACCAAGCACTCTTCTCATTTTTCAACACATCTTCACTCATTTTTCGTTTCTTCCCTTTCGATTGCCGACATTCATCTGGATACCGTTCACCTTATCTTCAACTTCAATCCCAGTCAACCAACGAGGACAACGGCCCTCTTCGACTTTATTATTGAAAGGTGCCTTTTGAGTTCTGAAGACATGATCGGTTGGAAGGAATCTTCGATGACCCATATAGCACATCTTCCTACTGTTCTTAAGATGTTGGGCAATGGTTCCCTTAGCACATACAGGGCAAGCAAAGTAACCGTGTGTTACGCAACCTTATGAACTCCCATATACTGGAAAATCATGAATTGTCCACACTAGAATAACTTTAAGAATAAAAGTTTCATTACGAAGAACATCGTACACTGACACCCCATTAGACCACAACTCTTTCAACTCGGCGATTAAAAAAATGTAAATAGATATCAATGTTCTTACTCGGCCCTTTTGGACCAGGTGTAGAAATTTCACCGGTCCGTTCTCTTTAACTTGGTATATGGTAAGGGAATAAAATCGCATGTCTTAGTTGTTTGATAAAAGATTATCACAACCGACTCAAATCGAATATACCTCCGTGGTATATTTCTTTTCATCGTTTGATCTAATCAGAATAGATTGCAGAATACAAACAAACAATCACACAAGACAAGAGATTTTTACGTGGAAACCTTAGCCAACGAAAAACCACGGGACCACATCCAGACGGAAAGTATCACTAACTGAAAAGTTAAACGAAACAAAGATTACCGACGCAGCATTATTGCAAATACAGCTTCCAACCTTAGCCAAGGCCTACTGCCGATGCTTCCACGTCCTCTGAATTAGCGCTACGAATCCACGTGCGTCCTTCCAGCCAAGAAGCCTTATCCGCTTGTTCAGTTTGGTACACCCCAAACCTACAGTCGATCGATGAAATTAAGGTTTTTCCGCGTCGTTGGTTACGAAAACCCTTGATTTCAACAATATTTATAATTTCTCCGAATTGGTTCACTTAATCTACAAATAAGCAGACTTGCACAGTGGCTCGTGTCAGATATCGTCCGTACTCGGGATTAGTTAGCATAATAAGAAACAAGAATAATCAGAAAATGCTCGAATAAATGGAAGGGTGAGAATGGTGGAGGTTGATTTAAAATATGCTTGAGATTGTTGTTAAAACTATTAGAATAAAAAAAAAACATTAGAGACACGAGAATGAAAAATACAATAAATAAAAACAACTTAAACTTGAATTTAAAACTTATTCATTAAACTAAAAAATAAATGCTTACAATGCTTGTTCAAATGCTTTACAACGGAAATAACATTAAACCAAATTAATCTAGAAAGCCATTAAAATATTACCCTAGAAAGCATGTAAAGGTAGAGAGGGAAAGAAGAGAGAGGAAGAAGGTAGGAAGGTAGGAAGGTTAGAGAGATGAATTAGAGAGAAGCTTACCATTGAAGAGGTAGATGGTGCAACTTCGATTGGATAGACCTCAATAGGATTGAGGATTGTAGCCTTTGATTATGGCGAATGGAATGGGCAGCAAGGAGACGTTGTTGTTTGACGCTTTGCACCTCGAGGTGGAGGCATTAATGGTGAGCTCGCCAGAGTTGCTCGCCGGAGAAGAAGGGTGAAGAAGAAGAGAAAGAAATAAGAAAGAGAGGAAGAGAAGGGGGAGGGAACCAACCCAAAAAGGAGAGATCGTAGATCTCTTATAGACTTTTTTTTTCTTTTTGCTTATTGTAAAAATGATGACCGTTAGATCTAGAGAGATCCAACGGTTGGAATGGGTTAGTTAGATGAGAGAGAGAGTGACTAGGATAGAGAGATATGGGGGAGAGAAGAATCGGTCAAGTGAGACCAATTCTCTCTTGTTGTTCCAAATGGGCATGAGCATGGGTAATAGGCATGGGTCATGGGCATGGGTCATGGGTATGGGTACAGGCATGGGTCATGGGCATGGGTATGAGTCATGGGTATGGGCATGGGGCATGGGTCATGGGTCATGGGTCATGGGCTTAGGTCATGGGCCAAGATAGATATATAAAGAGAGAAATAAGAGAGAGGTGAGAGAAAAATATAAAAATAAAAACATTGGAGAGTCTTGAACCCTGGTCTTCTTTATTCTCTCTCGTCCGCTCCACCAATAAGTCAAACTTATCCTTTGATGTCAATTGGTGTGGCCTTTAACACCTAAGTCCTTCTCTTGGTCTCCAGCTATTCTCTCTCTTAGTCTTTGTTCCAGCTCTACGATCCTGTAGCTTTGCCAGTATATGTCTTCTATCTTTTTATCCTAGCATGTTGGCTCTTTAAGCTTTGATAGAAGTCTTCTGTGGTTGATCGTGGGCCCGCCAGTCCTCGAGAATCACCCGATAGGGTCTCCTACAAGTGAAAAAGCGCGTAATGAGATTCAACTAAAATGGCTTGATACTGGACTATCCAAAATGCATATATTTCATTCAAATAGTCGATTTTCGTCTAAAAAATACGTTCTACGCAATAGAAGAAACTCTTATATAGAAAAGTCGACAAAAAGACAAGTTTTACGTAGGAGAATGCGACATCGCTATAAGGATAATGGCTTAAAATAAGCACTTTTGAGCGAATATCAATCGACTCATCCAATCTTAATTCTCAACACTCCCGCCTTTGTAGAGGGTTCAGGATTCAGTACATCCTGAACCCTAGGTTGCTCAAATGGTGTTGAGTCACACTGGTACACTCAGGCTATTAGGTCAAATATAGAAATGGAAGACCTAAGCTGAGGAAAGGATCAAGCACTCGGCTTTGATCAAGAAGAGAACAAGTTCACAAGATGCGAATGGAAAACAAGCTTCTTGCTCTTCGAATGGACACTTTAATAAATAAAACATTTTCTTTTCTTTATTGAAGATTGAGTCACTCTGTGTCTCTGTGTGTTTAGAGAAGGCATAGAAAGGTTGTATTTATAGAATTCCAAGACCCTGAGTCGTGCAGAACGTGGGATAATAGAACCAAGAATTTCGGATCTGATAAGGACCAATTCTGTGCATGGTCCAATCGATTGGGAATAAGTATCTAATCGATTGGGCTCAATAAGATTTATGTTCCGAAGGCTCCAACCGATTACACAGGGGTCTCTAATCGATTTGACTCAAAAAAGTTTGTCCCGAAGGCTCCAATCGATTTCAGAGTCTCCAATCGATTTACTCAAATAAGTTTCTGTCCCAAAGACTCCAATCGATTTCACAGAGTCTCCAATCGATTTGGCTGAAATAAGTTTTAGCCTCGTAGCTTCCAATCGATTACAAAGAGTCCTCCAATCGATTGGGCCATGTCCAATCGATGGGGAATAAGTGTCCAATCGATTGGACTATCCCAATAGTCAATTTCATTGACTTAGACTCGGGTCAGTCCAATGACTAAGTTTGACCATATATTTTATTCATTTTAACCAATTCTTATGGTCACTAAGTCACTTACCTTCCTAATCGAGCGTACACGATCGTTAACTGACAAATCGACAGTTACTCAGATGACTCATGTCGTCAACCGTCTAATTCTTGATGTCTGTCTTTTAGTCTTCATGTAGTCAGCGAAGTATGCGTACCATGACATCTTCACACTACACTAGTGCTCGTAGGAACGGTTACAAGAATGTTTTTATGTCAAATGGAATCTTTACCAAATTGAATATGAAAATATTCCTCACAATCTCCCCCTTTGGCAATTCCGTGACAAAAAACATTTAATCATATAGAAGGTAAAAAATTAAGAATACAATCCCACCCTCTTATATAATTAACTCAATATCCCACTCTCTCGGAGATAATCGAACAGATAATGGAATGGCTTTTGATTTGTTCCCTGCACATTCTACTAATAATACATACCATGTAATATCATCAGTAATTAATAAATCATTAAAATGCAGTGAGTTAATTATGCAGATCACAAGTAGAAAAATTAGAAAAATAATGCAAAATTTTTCTCCCTTATCTCATATATCAGCTTATTTTTACCGCTATGATTTTTTCTCACCCTTTTTGTTACAGATTGACAAAAGTACAGAAATAACAAGCATGTAATGAATATCATCACGAATAACAAGTACATCTCGATGCAACATGATAACAAGTATAAAGACTAAAAGATAGGCATGACGCATAGTCTAAATACATCAATAGTTTAAATTTTGGTGAAACCATTTAACCAATCATAAATCTTTTTTAAATGAATTTTAAAATTTTAAATCATCTCTGAAAAGATTTACAACTCACAGAACTCAAATCAGATCAATCTGGATTAATTCGAATAAAAATTCAAATCTGAAGTATGCTAAAATTCATGAAAAGTCAAGTTGAATGCAATACATAATGAGTTTCAATGTGTTTGGCACTAACAAATATCAAACCTAGGATTTTAGACTTAACTACTCAGTTTAATCTTGAATAGTTCAAATACAGTCAATCTAGGCCATTTATCAGAGCCAGTCAGTCAAACTAATACACTTTAATTGAATTTTCAATTTCTTTCACTTGGGTAGTGATCTGATATTCCAATTCTTAGGGTACAAGACAGATGTTAGTAAAAATCTAAATACTTTACTCAAAATCTAGAGGTATCCTGTATCCAATCATGAAATCCTTATTAGAGCTAATAGGTTCTCACTAACTCTCTATTTACAAGTGTATTTGCTAATGTAATTTCACATTACTTTTGTAGCAAACATGGCTATTTCTCACTCACTTGTTTAATTAGAATTTCATTTTTCAAGTTCTCATCTTTTGACATTTGGTCGGTTTGGTAGCTTTCACACTCGATCGGTATGGTATCTGAAAGTATGGTTTTTCCACGTCGTTGGTTACGGAAACCCTAACTTCAACACATTTTTAATTGATCCGAGACTTTTAACCTGTAAAATGGGCAATTTTGCATAGTGGCTCGTGTCGGATGTCGATCCGCACTCGGGATTAGTCGGATTAGCGCAATAAAGAATACATAAATGATGTAAGAACTTGTAGAGAATGTAACACAACTTTATTCAAATCTAACTTCATTCAATCTAACATGTCTCTTACAATGAAAATAACTAATTTATAAATGATAAAAAAAAGAAAAAGAAAGAATAAACTAGAGAAAGAAATTTAGAGAGAGAAAGTAGAAAGAGAGATCTAGAGAGAGAAAGAGGAGGGTAGAGAGAGAAATACGAGTGGTGAGAGCTAAATCTAGACAGAGAGACAGTTTTTAGAGAGAGAAAGTAGAAGAAGAATAAGTTTAGAGAGGGAAAATGAGAGAAAAAAAATAGAATTATTCTAGAGAGAAGAGGATCTAGAGATAGAAAGTCGCTTTAGAAGAGAGAGAAAAAGCTAAGAGAAGAGAAAGTTTTAGAGAAAGATAGTTCCTCACCTTTGACACTTACCGGAGGAGTGAACAGGAAATCGGCCATTGAAGAATGGATGATTTTGCTGGCCGTGTGGTTACTTGGGTTGGTGGTGCTCTGGCCAAGCTCGGCCAAGTGATGGAGAGTTTGAGCACTCCACGGTCAAGAGGTAGAAGAGGAGGACGGTGGTGCTTAGTGGTCCATTGCAGGTCCGTGAAGGGTGGTGCTGGTTGCCGAAGTTGCAGACGGTCCAGCAGCGTGGAAACCCTTCGACGGAGAGGATCGTGGCTGTGTGGACTGTGGTTGCAGCAGCTTGAAGAACCCCACACCAGCAGTGTGGACGGGTGAAAGGGATGGATGCTGGTGGTGGCTGAAGTTCTCATAGGTGTGCAAGTGCTTGGAGGTGCTACAGGCCGTTAGGCCAGGAGATGAAGAGCATGCACGGTGTTGCTAGCAGGTGGTGGAGCGGTGGAGAAGAAGAAAAGGGAGCAGCACTTCAGTGAGGAGGAGGTGACCCACGGCTATGCACTTGTAGGTTGGATAGAGACATGATGGTGATGGACGGTGAAGCAAGGCCGGCAAAATAGGAGCAACCAGCCAGGGGAGAAAACTGGTCAAAATTCAGACCATGGCTTTCCACGGTTTCTTCAAACCGTATGGGAGATGAACTCCTTACCTGTGGAGGGAGCAAGCAGAAGGAGGAAAAGGGGGTTACCTATCCAGCAAGGAACGGCGGAGGCAGGCGGGTTGAAAAGGGCGAACCAGTCCGGCGAGCACGCTGGTTGCTTGCCGGAGTTGTTGGAAGGGGCAGTAGAGAAGGGAGAATCCGCCAGCAAATGCGCGCTTAGGTGGGGAGAAGAAGAAGAAGAAGAAGAAGAAGAAGAAGAAGAAGAAGAAGAAGAAGAAGAAGAAGAAGAAGAAGAAGAAGAAGGAGAAGAAGGAGCGGCCGGAGTTCTACAACTCCGGCCAGTAAATGAAGAAGAAGAAGAAGAAGAAGAAGAGGAGAAAGAAGGAAAAGAAGAGGTGAAAACGTGGGGGCATTTTTGGGGAGAGAAAGGAGCAATAAGGAGGGGGATTAGGGTTCCAAAGAACCCTTCTCCTTCCCCTTTTAAAGCTCCCTAGTTTCCATAAGGAGAGATGAGAGAGAAAATATCAGAAAATGGAGATAAAAGTATTGGCAGAGTGTCTGGAACCCTAGTCTTCACTGTGACCATCCTCACGCTTCTCCAGTAGAGTAGACTATCATTCATTGCTGACTCATGTGGCTTTAAACGCTTTGGTCCGTCTCTTGGTCATTGGCTCTCCTACTATCTTCGTTCTTTGGGCCAACTTTTTGGTCATCTTATTCAACCCATATTTGGCCCATATCTTCTAGTCATAGCATGTGGGCTCTTTAAGCTTTGATAATGGGCTTTCCTGATCGATGTGGGCTCGCAAGTCTCAAGAATTGTCCCATCGGGGTTTCTTGCGACAGAAGAAGCGCGTAATGAGACTTTATCAGAACGACTCAATGTCTAGACTTTCAAAAATGTGTTTAATACATGCAAATATACCATTTCGTCTAGAAAAGTGTATTCTACGCAACAAAAGAGACTCTTACATAGAAAAGTAGATAAATAGAGCATTTTAACGTAGGAGAGTGTGAAAACGCTTAGAAGATAACAGTGGAAAATACGCACTTTTAAGCGAATATCACAACCCCCAACCAGCATATTGCCAATCCTTGGCAATTAGTGCGAAATAAATGAGCTTTAAAGGGCTCTGCACATGCTGCACACTTTTTCATATTAGCTCCGGGAAAACACCGTTCGTCAAATCATTGAATGGATGCAAAAACAGTTACATGCTAGCGAAGAGTTGGAAAGTTTTGGCAAGACTACAGACTGATAATCATGACACAGAATAGTCAGACTCTACGTGTGTGTGTGCTCAACATTCTCATCATCCGACAGTAAAGATTTCCAGATCACCTCTAAGTTTTTATGCCTCGACCTCAAATCTCACATGTTTAGCACTCAGAATAGAATCACACAAGAAGGGTTTTCTTCTTTTCTCTTAATTTATATGTGAGGAGATGTGTTGATATATGAAAGCAAAGATCTCACATATGTATTATTTAAAGGAAGGACATCTTTAACAGAAGAAGATCTCATGATTGGAATACCACTTCACTCGGGAACGTCAGACCAAACTCTATAGCTTCTCCTTCTTCAATCTCCACATTTTATGATCGTGCTATCCTAGAATCAAATAGGACTTTCCTAGGTTATAATGAGGCTTAGGTCCGGTGTAGAAAAATAAAGGGATACAGGATTTCAAAGATCTTGAGAGGATATCTCTATTTTCTTGTATTTTTCCTGCGATGTAGCACCATTATCTGGTTCTCTTTCCCTTTTTTTTTATCATTTATAAATTAGTTATTTTCATTGTAAGAAACATGTTAAATTGAATGAAGTCAGATTTGAATAAAGTTGTGTTACATTCTCTACAAGTTTTTACGTCATTTATGTATTCTTTATTGCGCTAATCCGACAAATCTCGAGTGCGGATCGACATCCGACACGAGCCACTGTGCAAAATTGCCCATTTTACAGGTTAAAAGTCTCGGATCAATTAAAAATGTGTTAAAGTTAGGGTTTTTGTAACCAACGACGCGGAAAAACCATACTTTCAAATGGCGCCGTTGCCGCTCGGGTTTACGGGAGTGCGAAAAAGGACGTAAAGACGGAATTGGAAAGTTGCCAAATCGGAAAGCTGCTCAATTTGGACAGCCCGACCTTTTCGAGAAACTTTCTATTTTTTATTTTTAGTGATTTTTAGCTGTCTTTTAAATTACTATTTTTAATACCTCAGAAGGCCAAGTGCAAAATTTGTAATAATTTAGGAATTTTACTGCTTTTCATATAACTGCTAGATCTTGTTCTAGGGTTTTTTAGAAACCCTAGATTAAGTGAAAAATACCAAAAAAATAAAAATTCAAAATTCAAAAAAATTAGGGTTTTATATTCTACAGATTTTTAGAAATCACCAATCAAGGATTTGCGATTTTTGGAAAGATTCCAAAATCTTGAAACTCTGCTTAATTAGGGTTTCCCCTCTTAGAAGTTTCCTCTTTAGAAATCTTCTGAATTTGGAAAAGTCTGCAAAAGGAAACACCCCAAATCTAACAGAATTTCAATTTTGGAAAATTTCCCAAAATTGTAAGGGATCTCGCAATCAAATCTTTCTTGGAAGATCTCCACAGTTCGGGAAACTTTCCAATCTAGGTATTTTCCAATCTGGGAATTCCTAAATTTTAACCCATCTCGAATTTGGAAACTAATTCAAACACTTGTCTAAATCCAGTACTTGTTCAGTGAACCCTAAAAAGGCAAGGATCTTCCACATAGAATCCCAAATACCTAGACCGTATGATCTAACTTTTCTACAGGAACACGATCCAGTGTGGGTAGGGAGCGAAAGCTCAAAGAGGTGGAGTCGAGCCCAAGCCCATTAGGATACCCCTCTCTAACCCATGGAGGCGACCCCATGGCGTGGCCCACGGGAGGTAAGTCCCTATCCTCGCCTTGAGTGCGATACGGTGTTATTGGGTGCATCATTGCCGCTTGTCTATTTGTTTTCGCATACATATTATTCGACTTGCGTGGCGTGGCCGTTAATCAATCAACTCTAAGAGAGCAAACCTATCTCCAAAATTAAAACTGGTGGGATTTCATCACCCACCTCATCACTCTAGCTGAAATTGATCCCCAGGATCCATCTATAATAAAAAGAATCAAGAAGTAGAGCCAATTAGCCCGGTGTTCGAGAAAAAATCCACACAAAGTGAACCCACTTAACATCCAATCGAAATAAGACCACGAGCGCGGGTCCCTGTTGTCTAACACACCTATAAGTCCCTGCTACTTAAGTATACTGAGCTCGACGTGGCATCTTGGACTATTCGGCGGTTAGTTGCGTGTGGACTAGGAACACGCACCAACCCTGGCTTAACCCGAGGGAACACTCTTCTTATACACTTGACCAATCCGGTTAGTCTGGGATGTACTTAAGACAACCATTGTGCCGCACGTCTGTCTAGGCTTCGGATTATCTTGTTGTTGACTAGAGTTAGTACTAAAGGATTCGCTCTGAAGAGTGTAGCCTGGTGAGAACATCTGAGTGCAAACAGTTAGTCCGGCGGCTAAAAGATAAACCAGTGGTCCGCCCACTGTCATAATCTACTATAGCCCCACAACTAACAAGATAATGCCTAAAATATATCCTGATTGTTTAGAATAGGATTATCTGTGCTTGGTGTGCATCATTTAGAATCACTACTCCAGTGTCTCCTTTTGGCAACTTTTTGCCAAATCTTGGACTTGCTTTTTCAAGTAGAAGCCCGGTTGGACCTGTCCTAAGCTTTGACTGACTCGATCTGAGAGTTAGTCCACCGCACCCCTCTATATCCTCTGATGGCAGATGAATGGCCTCTGTATGAGACCTACTACAGTTTCTGTGAGAATCTATGTGATCACTCTCAACAAGGGTATGACAATTTTGCATATCATCATGATACTCCAGTCTCGCACACTTCTGCAGGGTATGATAATCACCGAGATCTAGAATACAATTTTGTACTCCAAGAGCTTAAAAATTCAGTCTCTACCCTTCGTGCCGCGGTCCAGCAACCTGTGTACAATTCCCAGTCTATAGGATATTACCCTCCTATCCAGCAAGATGTTTGTACCTTTCCATTTCCAATGCAAACCTCCTATGACAACACTTATTATCCGGATAATAGGAGTCACAATAACTTTGGTTGGGAACAGTCTGCTATCCCACAACAACCGTCGCAGGATAATTATTCTTCCGGGTTCCATAAACCCAATGGAGAGTATGACTGGCAATACTCGCAATCCCAATACCCGTCCTATCCACAGAATGATTATTCTGATCAACAATGGGCCCCTCAGGATTTCCAGAGTCAGCAGCTAGTCCCAGACTCCACTTTGCCTTACAACTTTCATACCCAGTCGGACTACAATCAAGAGTTGGCACCTCAGCTTTCCTTGGCTGAAACACCTCTGTTGGCTACTAAACCCGGTCTAGAGGACCTTCTCTCTCAGTACATTGCCCAGCAACAACAGTATTTCCAAAGTCTAGAGCACCAACAACAGCAATCTATGGAGAGCTTGGAGCAACGTCTAGTTCAATTAGAAAATGAAAGAGAGGAAGTCAACTTCACTAGCCCACCAATAGCCTATCATGATGAGAGTGATAGGGCCACTGTCTATAATAAGGAGCCGCACAATTGGACCCAGTACCAGCATTGCGAGGAAGAAATAGAAGTTATACCCACCCTTAGATCGAGCCAGACTATTGAGGAGCCAGTGTATCTATCTTCGATGCCTTTAAAAGCACCACATCCTGAACCTACCTCAGAGCAACCTATTTCTCACTCTACCACTGCGGCTTCTAACCTGGACCCTGAAGATGATCTTCATGACACTGAGCTGTGTCTCGATTGTAGGATCCCAATGTCCTAGATCTACCATTCCTGCCCACCTTCCTTGGAGTGAGCCATAATAATGATGAACCCGTGTCTCCATCTATGGTGCCCTTACAGGCTGCCACTTCTGAACCGAGCCCAGAGAAACCCAGTTCCATCTCTATCTCTGATAATTCTTTATCTGCCCTAGATGCAGACATTCCCACCGATGAGCCGTGTCTAGAACATGGGACTCCCGCTGTCCTGAACCTATCGGTCCCCACCGAGGAGGAACATATTGAGTGCAGGGATTGGAACATCCCTATCACATTAGGAAACATCGAGGTAGAGGTCAACAGTTTTCCCCCGTTACCCTACGTCGATGTTGTCGATGAACCGTATATCATGGCGAGTCTAATTCAGGACTCTCACAAGGATAAATTATCCAAGTGTCAAGAACACTTTGAGTCTGACTTCATCTCGGAGTCAAACAATTCTACTATTACTGATCTGCAGGAGTCTACTCCATTCAGATACGTTCAAGTATACCGAGCTCGTAAGTGGCCTCCTTGATTGTCTGTCGGATTAGCTAGTGTCGGATTAGGAACACGAACCAACCCTAGCTCCTCTTCTGGGAAAACTCATCTTCACGCTTGACAAATCCGATTAGTCTGGGGCGTACTTAAGTCAGCCGATGTGCCGCACGTCTGTCTAGGCTTCGGATTATCTTGCAGTCAACTTGAGTTAGTACTAGCAGATTTGCTTTGAAGAGTGTATCCTAGTGAGAACCTACAGAGTGAAAAGTTAGTCCGGCGGGTATTTGAAGATAAACCAGTGGTCCGCCCACTGTCATAATCTACACTATCCCTGCACTAACAAGATAATTCATAATACTATCCTGATTGTTTAGGTTAAGATTATCTGTTGCTCTGTGTGCATCATCTAGGCTCATTCGGTTTCATACACCTTTTACCGACTCTTGGACTTGCTTTTACAAGCCTATGCCCGTTTGGATTTGATCCAACCCAAAACGGATTCGATCTGAGAGTCAGTCTACCGCACCGATCTCTTTCACCTAATCTATCTCCCTCCTCTTAGAGACTCACATCTCTATGATGGCTGCTGAACGGCCTCTATTCGAGACCTACAATAATTTCTTCGAAGATCTAGGCGATAACTCCAAGCAATGGTATACCAATCCTGAGTGTCGTCATGACACACTAGTCTCAAAGAGTTCCATGGGATATGAAGCACAGGGCGATCCAGTGCTAAAATCCCTACTTAAGGATTTGAGAAACTCAGTTTTTGCCCTTGATGTTGCGGTCCAGAAGCCTGTTTATCAATCCAAATTTGTGGGATATTTCTCTCATGTCCAGGAAGAGGTCTGTAATTTTAATACATTTGAACCTCCGCTGCAGACCTCCTACAATAACACATATTATCCGGACAATGGAAGGGAACAACAGTCTTTTCCCCAACAGCAACTACAACAGGATATGTATCATTCTGAGTTTCACCAACCTTCAGGACAATATGATGGGCAGTACTCACAGTCGCAGTACCATCCCGATCCACAGACTGAATATTTTTGTCAACAGTGGACCCCGCAGGATTTTCAGAGTCAACAGATAGTTCCCGAGTCACTTCAATCCTATAACTTTCATACTCAGTCGGACTACATTCAAGAGTTGGCACCTCAGCTTCCTTTAGTTGAACAGCCACAGTCTGCTACTAAACCTAGTCTAGAAGAACTCCTCTCTCAATATATCATCCAACAACAGCACTCCATGGAGAGCTTGGAACACAGTCTAGGTGAGTTAGAAATAGAGAGAGAAAAAGTCAACTTCACTAGCCTACCTATGGCTAATTCAAAGGGGAATACTTTGGCCACAGTCCATAATGAGGAATCGCACAATTGGACCCAGTACCAGACTTTACAAGAGGAACTTGAGGTTGCTACAAACAAAGGATCGGACTACAATATTGATGAGCCAGAGTCTCCATCTTCGGTGTCCTTCAAAGCACCGACTTCTGAACTTAGCTTAGAGGAATCATCTACCTCTGTTATTTCTATCTGGGACTCTGAAGAAGTTATTCATAACATTGAGCTGTGTCTTGACTATAGGATCCCATTTGGCCTAGACTTACCCATCCCCACCACCCTTGGATTGTGCAACAATCTTGATGAACCCATGTTTCCATCTATGGTGCCCTTACAGGCAGCTACTTCTACACCGAGCACAGAGATACCCATATCCATCTCTATCTCTGATGATTCTACATCAGCACTGGATGTAGATATTCCTACCATTGAGCAATATCTAGAAAATGGGATTCCAGCTGCCCAGGACCTACCGTTCCCCACCGAGGATAAACACATTGAGTGTAGGGATTGGAACATCCCTCTCACATTAGGAAACCTCGAGGACAAGGTCCACAGTTTTGACCCGCCACCATACGTCGATGTTGTCAATAAACAGTGTGCCGTAGAAAATCTAATTCAGGACTCTCCCGAGGGAAAACTCTCCCAGTGTGAAGAACACTTTGCGCCTGACTTCATCTCGGAGTCAAATAATTATACTATTACTGATCTGCAGGAGTCTGCTCCATTCAGATACATTCCCGCTAAACTCAATGAGTTTGCGGCTCTGCTAACCATGGCCAGAGAACCCACTACTGCTCTCATCTCAGTCTTTACTGAGAAGCTTCGATCCCTCCCAGCTGAACTACATGTTTTTGTGAGTCTGCAAAGAGCACTTACTATCCTTCTCTCAGTTTACACTGAGAAAGACCTGTTCTATATAGGTATACCTAGACAAGGGATAGGATAACAGTCTCTGTTTTACCTTAGAAGACTGCAGATTCACTCAGTCTCCATGAGTTTTAACCTAGTTGGGGGTACTTGATATACCCCCATCATGTCTGGCTGAAGACATAAAACTTAGCGCTTTCGGAAAGGCAATTCCGGTATTCTTAGAGTACATGAGTCTCTATATTTGTTATTACTGTGATATTTCTGGACATGCAGGTACATTTATTCTTCAGATCATCAGGTACCACACACTGTCGAGTTTATGCCGACTTGGTAATATCCTCCTTGAACCTTTGCATCATCATTACCAATTTTTCATCATCTTTTGTCCCGGTCATGAGCACCGAGGACGGTGCTATATTTTGGTTGGGGGTGGGTTTTTACCAAAACTCATATTTTCATTTTGATAAAAAATAAAAATAAAAAAAAATAAAAAAGAAAAAAGAGAGAGAAACTTTGTATTTTTGGGTGTGATTTCATGTGATTTTCGAAAATACCCTGACTTGATGAGTAAAAAGTTTCCGTAAAGTCTATTTATTGAAAATGATGTCTGTTTTGAAAAAAAAAAAAAACACTTATTAGCTCTTCATTCAGTTTGAAAGCAAACATTACTACAGTGGATTGAAAAATCTTTGAAAACTCAGATTCAGCAAAAAAAAAAAAAAAAAAAATATTCACATATCAACGTCAGAATTATCCAAAGTTTAGATTATCCAGAGATCCAAGAAGAACAAGTGTGGAGACCTAACCCAGTGAGCTTTTGAGCTTTTCATTATTTCTGAGGGTTTTAAATTATTCTGAGTCACAAGATGACTCACAATTCTTCAAGTCCCCTAATATTTCCATTGAGCGGTCTCATTAACCTTTGCTTTGGTCATGGAACTCAGAATGACATCAAATTTGGATTATTACATAAAGAACCTTCTCTATATCCATTCGAGACATCGAAGATGAAAGTACAAACCCTAGAAAATGATATAGGCCATCTTTTTAGCCAATCAGACTTTTTAGCTACCTTAACATCTATACCGTTAGAAACTATTTTTGAGCCTGTTGATGAAAACATTTTCTTGTTAACACATCAACCAAAAACCCAATCCCAAAAAAGAGTTCAATACGATAACCTACTTCTGAGAGGGATCAAAGAGTATTTGGTATGATCATGAAAAGATAGAAACCAAGAAAGAAAAAGAAAACAAATGGTTCGAGCTGAAAATAAACATGATCAGAAAGAAAGAAGGAAAGGTTGAAAAATAGCCAAAAAGACAAAAATTGGAAGAAAAAAAAAAAAAAAGTAAAGGAAATATTATCCCTGGGAAAAGTTGCAAAGAATAGTGAGATACCCTCTCAGAATTTTTGAATACCAGAATATCCTTCTTTTCTGAACCTATCCTAAGCCTCAATACAACCTATGTAAGTCCTATTTGATTCTAGATTTGTACCATCCTCAAGTGTGGAGAATGGAGAAAAGAGAAATTATAGAGTTTGATCCGACGTTCTTAAGTGATATGACATTCCAATCATGAGATCTAATTAAATCTTCTTATACCCTCCATTCAAAAACTATATATGTGAGACGTTTGCCAGTTTCTATATTCATCTCCTCACATATAATTTGAGAGAAAAGTATAAAATCATTTATGAGTGATTTACTTCTGAGTGGTATACAAGTGAGGATTGAGGTCGAGGCATAGAGTCTCTAAAGAGATCCAGATATATCTACTGCCAGATAAGGATGATGTTGAACACACACACACACACTGAGTCTGAGTAATCTTTTGTTTGAAGGTCCATTTGTAGAAGTATTGCATTTTGCTAATTAGTTCTAATTTGTAAATGATTTCTTGCATCCTTAAAATAATCTGACAAAACGGAGTTTTTTCTGAGTAATGCAAATAACTTTTCTAGCATGTTATGCCTAGCCCTCTTTCGCTCACTTATTTCGCAATAATTGCCAAGGATTGGCAATATGCTAGTTGGGGGTTGTAATATTCGCTCAAAAGTGCTTATTTTAAGCCATTATCCTTATAGCGATGTCGCATTCTCCTCCGTAAAACTTGTCTTTTTGTCGACTTTTCTATATAAGAGTTTCTTCCATTGCGTAGAATGCATTCTTTAGACGAAAATCGACTATTTGCATGAAATATACGCATTTCGGATAGTCTAGTATCAAGGTGTTTTAGTTGAATCTTATTACGCGCTTTTTCACTTGTAGGAGACCCTATCGGGCGATTCTCGAGGACTGGCGGGCCCACGATCAACCACAGAAGACTTCTATCAAAGCTTAAAGAGCCAACAGGCTAAGATAAAAAGATAGAAGACATATACGGGCAAAGCTAGAGGATCGTAGAGCCGGAACAAGGACTAAGAGAGAGAATAGCTGGAGACCAAGAGAAGGACTTAGGTGTTAAAGGCCACACCAATTGACATCAAAGGATAAGTTTGACTTATTGGTGGAGTAGACGAGAGAGAATAAAGAAGACCAGGGTTCAAGACCCTCCAATGCTTTTATTTTTATATTTTTCTCTCACCTCTCTCCTATTTCTCTCTTTATCTATCTATCTTGGCCCATGACATAGGCCCATGACCTAAGCCCATAACCTAAGCCCATGACCCATGACCCATGACCCATGCCCATACCCATGACCCATGACCCATGCCCATGACCCATACCAATGACCCATGCCCATGCCCATTTGCAACAAGAAGAGAGAATTGGTCTCACTTGACCGATTCTTCTCTCCCCATATCTCTCTATCCTAGTCACTCTCTCTCATCTAACTAACCCATTCCCAACCGTTGGATCTCTCTAGATCCAACGGTCATCATTTTTACAACAAGCAAAAAAGAAAAAAAGAAAAAAAAGTCTATAAGAGATTCATTCTCTCTCCTTCTTGGGTTGGTTCCCTCCCCCTTCTCTTCCTCTCTTTCTTCTTTCTTTCTCTTCTTCTTCACCCTTCTTCTCCGGCGAGCAACTCCGACGAGCTCACCATTAACGCCTCCACCTCGAATTGCAAAGCGTCAAACATCAACGTCTCCTTGCTGCCCATTCCATTCGCCACAATCAAAGGCTACAATCCTCAATCCCATTGAGTTTTATCATATAGAAGTCACACCATCTACCTCTTCAATGGTAAGCTTCTCTCTAATTCATCTCTCTAACCTTCCTATCTTCTTTCACTCTCTTCTTTCCCTCTCTACCTTTACATGCTTTCTAGGATAATATTTTAATGGCTTTCTAGATTAATTTGGTTTAATGTTATTTCCGTTGTAAAGCATTTGAACAAGCATTGTAAGCATTTGTTTTTAGTTTAATGAACAAGTTTTAAATTCAAGTTTAAGTTGTTTTCATTTATTTTGTTTTTCATTCTCGTTTCTCTTATGTTTTTTTTTCATTCTAATAGTTTTAACAATAATCTCAAACATATTTTAAATGAACCTCCACCATTCTCACCCTTCTATTTATTCCAAGCATTTTCTGATTATTCTTGTTTCTTATTGTGCTAACTAATCCCGAGTGCAGACGATATCCGACACGAGCCACTGTGCAAGTCTGCTTATTTGCAGATTAAGTGAACCAATTCGGAGAAATTACAAATATTGTTGAAATACAAGGGTTTCCATAATCAACGACGCGGAAAAACCCTAATTTCACACTTACCACTAGAAATGATCAGATTTTGCTCGTGCAGCATACGGCTCGCTACCAATGGTGGAGGTGAGAGGCAAGGGAAGATGTTGTAATGGAGGAATCTAGGGAATCACCTGCAAGGGCAGTAAGGTATAGAAGAAGACGGTGGAGAAGGTGGGTGTGGTTGCTGGTCTACGACACGCATTGGAGAGGACACGAGGGTGCTGCAAGCAAGGAGATGTACATTGAGGAGGAGGGCTGACTAGCTTCTGTGGTGAGTTGTTGGTTGGTCTTGGAGAGAAGGAGACCTCGTGGAGGAGAAGAACGTTGCAAGTTTCGGCTGGTGTAGATGAAGCCTGCAACGGTGCAGCCACAACTTCTTGGATGAGCCGGTGCAGTCAAGGGAGGCGGTCTTCAAGATGTCGGGCATTAAGGAGGATTGTTGACTTGTGTTGCTATCTGCAACACCAGAAACGGTAGGGATGAGGCAGCAGCATCCTACCTTCTTCTTTCCTTCTCTTCTTCCCTCTTTTTTTTTTTTTTTTGCTTCTTTCTCTTTGTGAGGACGGTGAATCCCAAGAGAGAGACCTGGTAGCAAGTGGTTACGGCGGTGCTGGCAGAGATAAAGGTGGAGAGAACCATAGGCAGCAGCTAAGTGGGGTGCTTGTAGCAGTGGTGAGTTGCAGGACCGTAAAGGAAATATGAACGATGGTTGCAAATCGTTAAAAGGAGAGAAAGTGATGGAGGGGACGCTGCCTCTTGTGGAGGAGATGGAGAGAAGGAGGAAAGGTAGATGCGTGAGGCGTTGCTGGCCAGGCCAAACTAAACTACGTTGGGTTGGAAAAGACGGTTCTTCAAGGAGGCAGCATGTGGAGAAACTTGTGGAGGGAGCCAGTCCGATGAAAGTTGCAGGTGGTGCTGTGGTACAGCACCTTGGAGATGAAGCGGACTAGTGGATGAGCAACCAGCAACCGTGAAGAAGCAGCAAGGGGGCGGTGTTGTCCGGTGGATCATCAATCGTTAAGATAGCCAGTTGGTGGTCATTTCTTGCTGGTTTTGCAGGATGTGAACCAGCAATGCAACGGAGAGAGTGAAAGTAGGATTTTTCCGCGTCGTTGGTTACGGAAACCCTAGAATCAACAAGATTTGTAATTATCCGATTATCCTGCAAAATTGATAGATTTGTATAGGGATTCGTGTCGGATGTCGATCCGCACTCGGGATTAGTTTGCGCAACTCAAACACATAAAATGACGGATTTTCTTCACAGAAATTGATGGAAATGATGACAGAAGAAGAGTGATGAGGTTGGGATTCAAAACATGATGTTTGATTTTGAAGATTGAATATTAATCACAGGGATTGCTAAACAAATAAATTTAAAATTACTATTCATGATAATGAACTCAAAAACACGAACTTGAATGGAAACTACTGTTATTAAATCACCAAAAGTTGTTTACACTGATAATAAAAGAAAATAAACACAAGTAAACTATCCTAGAGGTAAAACAAGAGGATGCTAGAGAGAGAAAGAGAGAGCTAGAGAGAGAAAGTGAGAAAAGGCCTAGAGAGAGGAAGAGAGTAAGAAGATCTAGAGAGAGAAAATTAGATCCTCACCTTTGAACACTTACCGGAGATAGTGTGAGTGATTTCAGCCCTCGAAGGAAACTAGCATGAAGTGGCGGTCCAAGTGAATGATCGGCCAAGTGGAGTTGGTGGCTCGATGACAACCTCAAGGAGGAGGATAGTCCCCTCCTTCTTTGTGAAGAACATGGTGGTGCGTGGTGGTGATCGATGGTGGTGGCAGCAGGCTGCAATGGTGGAGGGGGATCCAACGGTTATGGATGACCAACCCCCTGCCCTTCTCTTCTTTTCCTTTCTTTTCTTTTTTTATTTTTTTATTTTTTATGATGGAAGAGGGGGCGGTGTAGGCTACAGCTACCGGAGTTGCAGGTGGGAGCAGACCGGCGGAGTGGATGAGAAAGAGGCGGCAGTGGTAACAACAGCAAGGAGGAGACGGACTGGTGCGTTAGCTGGCTGTGTGGGGGTGGTGATGGACAGGGCAGCAACGGTTTGGTGCAGCAGCACCTTGAAGTAGAGGACGTTGGTAGCAGCGGGACCAAGTGAGGATCCTCCTCCTCCTTTCTTCCTTCTTCTCTCGTCTTCTTTCTTTCTTTTTTTTTTCTGTTTTTCTTAAGCTCTTTTTTTTGTGTTTTGATTTTCTGGGTTTTTCTTTTTATGAGATAACGGTGGCTGTTGCAAGAACAGCCACCGAATCTGCTCAAAGAAGGTGGGCTGCGGCTCTAATGGTGGGAATGTGATGGAGCACGAGCTTGCTGTTCTTCGTGGTTGGCAGCGCTTCAGCAGACAAGGAGATGATCGTGAGCGTAGTGATGGTGATCAGCCGAAGCAAGTGGAAGGGGACTCGCCTGGGGGAGCTGTTTGTGATGGTGGCGACCCAAGAGATGGTGGCTGCTCTTGCCGGTCGTGATGACCAGTGGTTAAGGCGGTGGCGCAGCACCGTGAGTGGAGGAAATCCAAAAGAGAGGGGCGTTCCCCTTTGTTTTTAGACAAGGAGGCGGCAAGGGCAGGTGGGTGGCTTGGTGTTGAGGTGGAGAAGATGGTGGAATGATGGCTTGCAGTATCGAGAGAGATGGAGATAGGGGCGGTAAGGTTTTCTCCAGAAAAATGGAGGAGAGGAAAAATGTGGGGAGAAGAAAAGAGAGAGACCAAAACGGCTAGGGTTTCCTCTTCTTATATCCTGGACGTGGGAGATCCTTTCACCCCCTCTTTCTTCAAACGAATCCTCCATCCTTTAAACATTTTGCAGAAATTCCCTTTGTAACCTTCCACATGCTTAGAAATTTCCCTTGTCTAGGTGCCACCTCATGCCTTTCCAAAATAAGATCTCCACTTTCCTTCTTGATCAACACCAATACCACCCATGCTGAAACCACTTTTAGCAAGTGTTTGGTTTTTCCAAAACTATACCATATATCCCAAATGAGCCTCCAAGCTATGTAGGTCCACCTTCCATATTTAGATCTAGCAATCTTTCAATATTAATGGCCTATCTTTCGTTGCCACCTCGTGGCCACATCATGGCCCACCATGATCCAACTTGTTGTGATCTAACCCTTGATCTGACTTTTATCCCATTGTCATGGCCTATGTGTTGGTGGTCCATCAATTTCAATTAATGGTCCATCTATTGGAAATCATCTTATGTACCCATCTATGTCTTGGTCCAACATTGTGGTCTGTTAACCAGTCTTTATGTCGTGGCCCACACCCGGGCCCGCTTAAAATCAAGATCAAGATTGTCCACTAATAGTGCTTGTAAAAATCATTCTTGGGCTTTCTTTGGTTCAGCTTGGCCCATACTTGACCCACATCTTCTTGTCGTCAGCCTGTTGGCTCTTGAGCTTTAATCATAGGTTCTGGAAGTTGATTGTGGGCCCGCATTACATCAAAATTGTCCGATTAGTAATCCACGTAGGAATCTCTTCTCGTGCTGCCCTTCAAGATTTCTCATTCTCTTGCCTTCAAAGTCGCTAGGTTCATTTGCTCTCTGAAATGTTCAACTTCTCTGCTTTCTTCACTGGGCTAGTTCGATGGTCAAGTTGATCACCCTTAGATTGATTGTGAGGTTAAAATAGGCATTTGTGATTGATCGTGGGTCCATCAGTCTCGAGAATCATCTGATCGGGTTTCCTGCAATAGTGAAAACGCGTAATGAGTCTCAATCATAACGTCTTCATACCTAGACTTCCGAAAATGTGTTTAATGCATGCAAATATACCATTTCGTCCAGAAAAGTATGTTCTGCGCCATGAAATAGACTCTTATGTAGAAAAGTGGAAAATAGAGTTTTTTAACGTATCAGACTGCAATAACGCTAAAAGGATAATTGCTTAAAATAAGCACTTTTGAGCGAATATCAGAGAGACCGGAATTGTGGAGCTCATGATCTGCCGGCGTTGCAGCCTGCAACTCCGGTAAGAATGTGGTGAAGAAGTTGACTGGCGAAGCAATAGTGAAGAAGAAGAAAAGAAGGAAGAAGAGAAAAGAAGGAGAGAAAGAGGAAGAAAGAAGGAGGCACTGCTTGGCTGGAGGTTGACCGGAGGTGCAGGTGGGCAACTCTGGCAACAATGGAGGGCGGTGTTGCAGGTGGATTTTCGGCCAATACAGTGGAGAGAAAGGGGATGTTGGATGTAGCAGATCTAGGCGTGGCTGGAGGAGAAAGGGAGGAGAAAAGGATGGCCTGCAACTTGGTGAAGTTGCAGGCGATAGAGGCAAGGAGGTGGGTGAAGACGGACCTGCAGGTGCTTGGAGCTTTGCTTTTTTCACAGCACTTGCAGGTGGAGCACTAGCAAGGCTTTGGGAAGCCGTGGAGATAGAGAAAAGGTGGCTTCTCTTGCTTGTTTTGAAGGAGATTTGCAACCCGTGAGAACAACACGATCTTTGAGAAGAGAGGATGACAGCGGTGTTTGAAGGTGAAACCGAACTAGAACTATGAGTAAAAACAAAGGAGAATGAGGGGAAGGTGCTGCTGGTTGCTGTGAGCAGCAAGTTGCGCCGACCGGAGTTGCAGGTTGCAACTCCGATGAAGAAAAAGAAGAGGGGTGGGGGTGCTGGCTGTCACATGAAATTCAGATTTTCCGCGTCGTTGGTTACGGAAACCCTAGATCTCAACAATATTTGTAATTTCTCCGAATGGGTTCACTTAATCTGCAAATAAGCAGACTTGCACAGTGGCTCGTGTCGGATATCGTCCGCACTCGGGATTAGTTAGCACAATAAAAAACAAGAATAATCAAAAAATGCTCAGAATAAATGGAAGGGTGAGAATGGTGGAGGTTGATTTAAAATATGCTTGAGATTATTGTTAAAACTATTAGAATAAAAAAATATAAGAGAAACGAGAATGAAAAACACAATAAATGAAAACAACTTAAACTTGAATTTAAAACTTGTTCATTAAACTAAAAACAAATGCTTACATGCTTGTTGAAATGCTTTACAACGGAAATAACATTAAACCAAATTAATCTAGAAAGCCATTAAAATATTACCCTAGAAAGCATGTAAAGGTAGAGAGGGAAAGAAGAGAGAGAAAGAAGGTAGGAAAGTTAGAGAGATGAATTAGAAAGAAGCTTACCATTGAAGAGGTAGATGGTGCAACTTCGATTGGATCGACCTCAGTAGGATTGAGGATTGTAGCATTTGATTGTGGCGGATGGAATGGGCAGCAAGGAGACGTTGCTGTTTGATGCTTTGCACCTCGAGGTAGAGGCATTAATGGTGAGCTCGCCGGAGAAGAAGGGTGAAGAAGAGAAAGAAAGAAGAAAGAGAGAAAGAGAAGGGGGAGGGAACCAACCCAAGAAGGAGAGATCGTAGATCTCTTATAGACTTTTTTTTTCTTTTTGCTTGTTGTAAAAATGATGACTGTTGGATCTAGAGAGATCCAACGATTGGGAATGGGTTAGTTAGATGAGAGAGAGAGTGACTAGGATAGAGAGATATGGGAGAGAGAAGAATCGGTCAAGTGAGACCAATTCTCTCTTGTTGTTGCAAATGGGCATGAGCATGGGTAATGGGCATGGGTCATGGGGGCATGGGCATGAGCATGGGTAATGGGTATGGGTATGGGCATGGGTCATGGACATGGGCATGGGTCATGGGTATGCGCATGGGTCATGGATCATAGATCATGGGCTTAGGTCATGGGCCTATGTCATGGGCCAAGATAGATAGATAAAGAGAGAAATAGGAGAGAGGTGAGAGAAAAATATAAAAATAAAAATATTGGAGGGTCTTGAACCCTGGTCTTCTTTATTCTCTCTCGTCCACTCCACCAATAAGTCAAACTTATCCTTTGATGTCAATTGGTGTGGCCTTTAACACCTAAGTCCTTCTCTTGGTCTCCAGCTATTCTCTCTCTTAGTCCTTGTTCTGGCTCTACGATCCTCTAGCTTTGCCCGTACATGTCTTCTATCTTTTTATCCTAGCCTGTTGACTCTTTAAGCTTTGATAGAAGTCTTCTATGGTTGATCGTGGGCCCGCCAGTCCTCGAGAATCGCCCATTAGGGTCTCCTACAAGTGAAAAAGCGCGTAATGAGATTCGACTAAAACGGCTTGATACAGGACTATCCGAAATGCGTATATTTCATGCAAATAGTCGATTTTCGTCTAAAGAATGCATTCTACGCAATGGAAGAAACTCTTATATAGAAAAGTCGATAAAAAGATAAGTTTTACGTAGGAGAATGCGACATCGCTATAAGGATAATGGCTTAAAATAAGCACTTTTGAGCGAATATCACAACCCCCAACTAGCATATTGCCAATCCTTGGCAATTATTGCGAAATAAGTGAGCGAAAGAGGGCTAGGCATATGCTAGAAAACTTATTTGCATTACTCAGAAAAAACTCCATTTTGTCAGATTATTTTAAGGATGCAAGAAATTATTCACAAATTAGAACTAATCAGCAAAATGCAATACGTCTACAAATGGACCTTCAAACAAAAGATTACTCAGACTCAGTGTGTGTGTGTGTGTTCAACATCATCCTTATCTGGCAGTAGAGATATCTGGATCTCCTTAGAGACTCTATGCCTCGACCTCAATCCTCACTTGTATACCACTCAGAAGTGAATCACTCAGAAATGGTTTTATACTTTTCTCTCAAACTATATGTGAGGAGATGAATATAAAAATTGGCAAAAGTCTCACATATATAGTTCTTGAATGGAGGGTATAAGAAGATTTAAGAAGATCTCATGATTGGAATGTAATATCACTTAAGAACGTCAGATCAAACTCTATAATTTTTCATTTCTCCATTCTCCACACTTGATGATGGTACAAATCTAGAATCAAATAGGACTTGTATAGGTTGTATTAAGGCTTAGGATAGGTTCAGAAAAGAAGGATATTCTGGTATTCAAAAATTCTGAGAGGGTATCTCACTATTCTTTGCAACTTTTCCCAGAGGTAATATTTTCCTGACTTTTCTTCTTTTCTTTTTTCAATTTTTGTCTTTTTGGCTATTCTTCAACCTTTTTCAAATTCTTTTTTCTTTCATTCTTTCTTTCTGATCATGTTTCTTTTCAGCACAAACCATTTGTTTTCTTTTCTTTTCTTGGTGTAATCATACCAAATACTCTTTGATCCCTCTCAGAAGTAGGTTATCGTATTGAACTCTTTTTGGGATTGGGTTTTTGGTTGATGGGTTAACAAGAAAAGGTTTTCATCAAAAGGCTCAAAAATAGTTTCTAACGGTAGAGATATTAGGGAAGCTAAAAAGTCTGATTGGTTAGAAAGATGGCCTATATCATTTTTTAGAGTTTGTACTTTCATCTTCAATGTTTCGAATGGATATAGAGAAGATTCTTTCTGTAATAATCCGAATGTGATGTCGTTCTGAGTTCCATGACCAAAGCAAGGGTTAATGAGATCACTCAATGAAAATATTTGGGAAGTAGAAGAATTGTGAGTCATCTTGTGACTCAGAATAATTTTATAACCCTCAGAAATAATGAAAAGCTTAAAAGCTCACTAGGTTTGGTCTCCACAATTGTTCTTCTTGGATCTCTGGATAATCTAAACTTCGGATAATTCTGACGTTGATATGTGAACATTTTTGCTAAATCTGAGTTTCAAAGATTTTTCAATCCACTGTAGTAATGTTTGCTTTCAAACTGAATGAAGAGCTAATAAGTAATTTTTCAAAACAGACATCCTTTTCAATAAATAGACTTTCCAAAAAGTTTATACTCATCATTGTAAAGGATTTGAAAAGCATTTCGAAAGTACTCAGAAAACTTTGTAAAACACAGGTTATCACCCCAAAAATACATCTTTTTCTCATTTTTCTCAATTTTTCAATTTTTTTTTTAATGAAGACATGAGTTTTGAAAAATCCCCACCCCCAACTGAAATGCAGCACCGTCCTCGGTGCTCTGACTGGGACAAAAATGTATGAAAACTCTGAATGTGATGCATGTTAGAGGAAGAGTTATACCAGTATGGCTGAGATTTGGTGATACCTGATGGTAGTGAGAGGAATTGTACCTGCATAGTCATAATAATATATGAAATATAAGAATTATGCATGAGACTCAATGACTTCTAGGAATACCGGAATTGCCTTTCCGAAAGCGTTAAGTTTATGTCTTCAGCCAGACATGACGGGGGTATATCAAGTACCCCCAACGAGTTTAAAACTCATGGAGACTAAGTGAATCTGCAGTCTTCTAAGGTAGAACAGAAACTGTTATCCTATCCCTTGTCTAGGTATACCTATATAAAATAGGTCTTTCTCAGTGTAAACTGAGAGAAGGATAGTAAGTGCTCTTTGCAGACCCACAAAAACATGTAGTTCAACTGAGAGGGATCGAAGCTTCTCAGTAAAGACTGAGATGAGAGTAGTAGTGGGTTCTCTGACCATGGTTAGCAGAGCCGCAAACTCATTGAGTTTAGCGAGAATGTATCTGCATGGAGCAGACTCCTGCAGATCAGTAATAGCATAATTGTCTGACTTCGAGATGAAGTCAGGCGCAAAGTGTTCTTCACACTGGGAGAGTTTTTCCTCGGGAGAGTCCTGAATTAGATTTTCTACGGCACAATGTTTATTGACAACATCGACGTATGGTGGCGGGTCAAAACTGTGGACCTTGTCCTCGAGGTTTCCTAATGTGAGAGTGATGTTCCAATCCCTGCACTCAATGTGTTTATCATCGGTGGAGAACGGTAGGTCCTGGGCAACTGGAATCCCATTTTTTAGATATTGCTCAATGGTAGGAATATCTGCATCCAGTGCAGATGTAGAATCATTAGAGATAGAGATGGATATGGGTATCTCTGTGCTCGGTGTAGAAGTAGCTGCCTGTAAGGGCACTGTGGGTACCATAATTTTCACACGAATCTCAAGGATTGATGTGCACATATCTCGAGGTGTGCATCCATCGAAGATATTTCAAAGGGTGCATTATTTCTAACGTACACTCATCCCGGGAACTCATCTCGGCAACTCCAACATCTCAACCCGGGAACTCATCTTGATAACTCAAGTATCTCAATCTATTTCAATCTCATCCCGGCAAAGCCAGATGAGGTCAAATGACTTACGTGGCAGGATCTCTTATGTACGAGATAAGTATTCTAAACACAATCGATTTCTTAACTAATGAATATTGGCCACATGGCAGCTAGTTGAACTATCACGAATTTGACATCCCCTTATCCGAATACCTGACACGAAGGATGCCACCTCAGTGTCACTTCAGTTATTTCAGGTATAACCGAATCAAGGAAGTCAAGATATAACCATAAGATTCTATTTTATAACAGAATCCATCTGAGTCATCATTGACTGATAACGACTAGACACGTGGAAGGTGAGTCACGCCAGTTCTAAGGGTATAAATATGAGACCCTCAGGACTGAGAAGAAGATCTTGCTCTCCAGATCCAGATAGCCTAAACTCTGAAACCTTTTTACTATTTTCTTGAAACCTGTTACATTTCCTAAACTGACTTGAGCGTCGGAGCCTTGTCAACAGGTACAACCAAATCTCATCTGGAGATCATCCTATCCTTCGCAGAGGAGAAAGCAGTTTCATCCTGGAGCATCAGAGTCGTCCGATCATCACCATAATCCGAATCGTCTGACCTCGAAGATTGTGTGGGATAGATCAGATATTTTTCCCCCACATCTTTTGGCACCGTCTGTGGGAAATGAGAAGAAGTTTTCCGTTCTAAGAGAGATTCGATTCGAGCAATGGTGGATACCAGACCCACTGGCCTCAGGAGTATGAGAGAGAAGAATCCTCCCAGCGATCTCAGAGATGCTATCACGGAGGGCAGAAGAGCGAGAGAGATAGAGAGAGAGGCATCGTTTTTCAAAGGATGTTTTGTTGGATTTCGGCCACCTACAAGCTACCCTCCGGCGACCATCAGCTTACGAACGTATTCCCCATGCTCTAGGGATCCTAGATCTTAAATTTGGTGTTTATTGGAGGTCTGTGAAGTGCGCAATACCCCATCCAAATTTCAGCCAACTCTGGTCACCTCTGGTGGTGGTGGCGGCATAGATGTGTTCCTCATTCACCTAGCAATATCCCACTAGAGTTTCGTGGTGATCCAATGGTGGGAGAGCCCACAACAATCCGATAAATTGGGTATTGTTACAAGAAATTTCAGCAACATTTTATGGCATTCTTTTGCAGATTTGATCTACAGGAAAGGGCAAATGAGTCTTTTCAACCCCCAAAATATCTTTGCCATGTCAGCAAAGATCTATATGCAACCCATGTGCTTCAGTGCCACATCAGCAGAAGTGAAGAAATTGAAAAAAAAATTTTACCCGAAACTTGTTCCCAATTGAACCACAAATGGAGCATGTGCCAGAAACTCAATCACACAGCTCAAGCAACTCATCCCGGTCATCCCAATAGTTCATCCAACGATGACTACACTTACTGGATACAACCTAGAAGGCTGCATTCTGCACCAGTTAGCAACACACTTGATGGCCTACAACACCTGGGGGCTTCATATATGATCAAGGCTTCATATACGATCATGGTTTCATCTACAATCATCCAATAATGCAACCAGAACAACCCAATCATGGTCCAATCTCGCTACAAGACGCCAAGAATTCAATCATACGGAACATCGAGTAGACGTCCAGGAGGCCAGAAAATCTTAAAGCTCTCGGCATTCAACCTTGATTACGAGAACCTTGACACAAGTCCCCTTGAGGGCGCAAGACCTTCTACGGGAGGCCGGGGATACCTAAAATCTTGCGGCTGAAAAGCCCTAGCTAACGGACACCTTGACATTGTTACGAAAGTCCTACTGCAGTAGGCCAGGGAATCTTAAAGTTCTTGGCATTCAACCCTTGACTACAGAAACCCTGACATGAGACTCATCATAATCATCATTTATTGTCATCATCATCATCATAATCATCATCATCATCATCATCATAATCATTATTCATCATCATCATCATCATCAAAGAGCCCTAGAGCTCTTAGTCATGCTCCCTAGAGCTCACATCCATGCTCCCTAGAGCTCACAACCTTGCTCCCAAGAGCTTACGGTCATACTCACGAGAGCTCACAGTCATGCTCCCTAGAGCCCACAGTTATTCTCCCTAGAGCTCACAGATATGCTTATAAGAATACATGGATCAACCACCAAATCAACTAGCAACTAGTTACATTTCTCGAAGGCAAACCATCTCCTACGGTCGAGCTCCACCTTTGAGAGGGGGCTAATGTGGGTACCATAATTTTCACACGAATCTCAAGGATTGATGTGCACATATCTCGAGGTGTGCATCCATCGAAGATATTTCAAATGGTGCATTATTTCTAACGTACACTCATCCCGGGAACTCATCTCGGCAACTCCAACAGCTCAACCCGGGAACTCATCTTGATAACTCAAGTATCTCAATCTATTTCAATCTCATCCCGGCAAAGCCAGTGAGGTCAAATGACTTACGTGGCAGGATCTCTTACGTACGAGATAAGTATTCTGAACACAATCGATTTCTTAACTAATGAATATTGGCCACATGGCAGCTAGTTGAACTATCACGAATTTGACATCCCCTTATCCGAATACCTGACACGAAGGATGCCACCTCAGTGTCACTTCAGTTATTTCAGGTATAACCGAATCAAGGAAGTCAAGATATAACCATAAGATTCTGTTTTATAACAGAATCCATCTGAGTCATCGTTGACTGATAACGACTAGACACGTGGAAGGTGAGTCACGCCAGTTCTAAGGGTATAAATATGAGACCCTCAAGACTGAGAAGAAGATCTTGCTCTCCAGATCCAGATAGCCTAAACTCTGAAACCTTTTTACTATTTTCTTGAAACCTGTTACATTTCCTAAGCTGACTTGAGCGTCGGAGCCTTGTCAACAGGTACAACCAAATCTCATCTGGAGATCATCCTATCCTTCGCAGAGGAGAAAGCAGTTTCATCCTGGAGCATCAGAGTCGTCCGATCATCACCATAATCCGAATCGTCTGACCTCGAAGATTGTGTGGGATAGATCAGATATTTTTCCCCCACAGGCACCATAGATGGAAACATGGGTTCATCATGATTGTTGCACAATCCAAGGGTGGTGGGGATGGGTAAGTCTAGGCCAATTGGGATCCTATAGTCAAGACACAGCTCAATGTTATGAATAACTTCTTCAAAGTCCCAGATAGAAATAACAGAGGTAGATGATTCCTCTAAGCTAAGTTCAGAAGTCGGTGCTTTGAAGGACACCGAAGATGGAGACTCTGGCTCATCAATATTGTAGTCCGATCCTTTGTTTGTAGCAACCTCAATTTCCTCTTGTAAAGTCTGGTACTGGGTCCAGCTGTGCGACTCCTCATTATGGACTGTGGCCATGGTATTCCCCTTTAGATAAGCCGTAGGTTGGCTAGTGAACTTGACTTCCTCTCTCTCAGATTCTAATTCACCTAGACGGTGTTCCAAGCTCTCCATGGAGTGTTGTTGTTGGATGATGTATTGCGAGAGGAGTTCTTCTAAACTAGGTTTAGTAGCAGACTGTGGCTGTTCAACTAAAGGAAGCTGAGATGCCAACTCTTGAAGGTAGTCCGATTGAGTATGAAAGTTATAGGATTGAAGTGACTCGGGGACTATCTGTTGACTCTGAATATCCTGCGGGGTCCACTATTGACCAAAATATTCAGTTTGTGGACCGGGCTGGTACTGCGACTGCGAGTACTGCCAATCATATTGTCCATAGGGTTGGTGAAACCCGGAATGATACATATCCTGTTGTAGTTGCTGTTGGGGAAAAGACTGTTGTTCCCTTCCATTGTCCGGATAATATGTGTTATTGTAGGAGGTCTGCAGCGGAGGTTCAAATGTACTAAAATTACAGACCTCTTCCTGGACATGAGGGAAATATCCCAGAGATTTGGAGTGATAAACAGGCTTTTGGACCGCAACATCAAGGGCGGAAACTGAGTTTCTCAAATCCTTAAGTAGGGATTTTAGCACTGGATCGCCCTGTGCTTCATATCCCATGGAACTCGGTGAGACTGGAGTGTCATGATGACACTCAGGATTGGTATACCAGTGCTCATAGTTATCTCCTAGATCTTCAAAAAAATTGTGGTAGGTCTCGAATAGAGGCCGTTCATCATCCATCAGAGAGATGTGACTCTCTCAGAGTAGGGAGATAGATTAGGTGGAAGAGAGTGGTGCGGTAGACTGACTCTCAGATCGAATCAGTATCGTGTTGGTTCAAATCCAAATGGGCATATGCTTGAAAAAGCAAGCCCCTAGAGTCGGCAAGAGGTTATGAAATCGAACGAGCCTAGATGATGCACACAGAGCAACAGATAATCCTATTTCTAAATAATCAGGATAGTACTATGAATTATCTTGTTTAGTGTAGGGATAGTGTAGATTCTGACAATGGGCGGACCACTGGTTTATCTTCAATTACCCGTCGGGCTAACTTTTCACTCTATACGTTCTTACCAGGATACACTCTTCAAAGCAAATCCACTAGTATTAACTCAAGTTGACTGCAAGATAATCCGAAGACTAGACAGACGTGCGGCACATCGGCTAACTTAAATACGCCCCAGACTAACCGGATTTGTCAAGCGTGAAGATTAGTTTTCCCAGAAGAGGAGTTAGGGTTGGTTTGTATTCCTAATCCGACAATGAGCTAATCCGACAGACAATCAAGGAGGCCACTTATGAGCTCGGTATATGATATTCGCTCCAAAGTGCTTATTTTAAGCAATTAGCCTTTTAGCGTTATTGCATTCTCCTACGTAAAATGCTCTATTTATCTACTTTTCTACGTAATTGAAAGTAGGATTTTTCCTCGTCGTTGGTTACGGAAACCCTAATCTCAACAAGATTTGTAATTTGATCCGAGTTTTAATCCTGCAAAATATGCGATATTGTATAGGGATTCGTGTCGGATGTCGATCCGCACTCGGGGTTAGTGTGCGTAATTCAAAGACATGAAATGACGGATTTTTATCAAGAAAACATGGAGAGGTGAGAATGGTGATGGATTTAAAACATGCTTAGTGATTTCTAGAGAGAGAAATTGCCATAAGATTAAAAAGAAAATAACTAAAACAATGAAGTAATACTAGAATTTATTGAAATAATAATTTTCTTACAATATTCTCAATCAAAATTGCGAACTAAACATAAAAAGAACTAAAAGGATTAAACTATAAAGCCGTAAGAACTAGAGAGAGGAAGAGAATAAGAGGAGAGAGAGTATGAATTTTTAGAAAGAGAGAAGAGACTAGAGAGAGAGAAAGAAGAGAGAGAAACAAGCTATGGAGGGTTAGAGAGAGAATCTCACATTTGCAAACTTACCGAGAGTGATGGAGATCAACCCAACAGCGAAGGATCGGTTCAAAGAAGGATCGGCCATGATGTGAGGTGGTGTGGTGGAGGGACTTGATGTGGAAGGAGGTTCACGGCCTAACCGTGAGTGGTGGTGCTTGCAGGCGGTGCTAACAGTCATGCAAGTTGACGAAGGTGTAGGATAGATGAACGGTCGTGATCGCTAGATATCATGGCCGTAGTTTGTGAGAGGTTGTTGGATTGAAGACTCACTGGAGATGCTGGTGTGCACGGCCTACAACAACGGATGTTGTAGGCGTTGGTTGATTCGCAAGGGGCAGCAGCTTCACCGGTCAGAGTTGTAGGCCAATTTTTGGCCGGTAAGTTGCTGGCACTGCAACTTAAAGATGAGAAGAGGAAGAGAGGACAGTAGCGCAACAGGTGGAGGAGCCACCAGGAACGTGGAGGGCAGCAAGGAAGTGATGAAGAAAACGTTGGGTTGAGGGATCGCACGTAGGGATCCAAGGTGAGGACGGGGTTTTTGGAATTTCTAGGTTCGATGGTGAAAAGGAGGCGGAGAAGATGGTGGCTGGTGATGTTGGTTTCGCCGGAGTTGCAGGTGGTGGCCGGAGTTGCAGGCTGCAACTCCGGTGGAAAAACGGTGAAGAAGATGACGAAGGTGGAGGAGAAGTCGAGGAAAACAGCGGCCAAGAGAGGGGGAAAAGGGAGAAACGAGTTGGGGGAGAGAATGGAAGAGAAAGGGGGGGGATTAGGGTTCGAACGAACCCTTCTCCCTCATCTTATAAAGCTCCCTATTTCCATTAATGGAAATAGGGTATTTTTTGAAAATAAAATTTTTTTTTTTTTTTTTTTTTTTTTTTAAGTAAAAACCTACTTTTCTATGGGGAATCTCCCCAATTAGTGGACCCCCCATTTAATTAAAATTATTTTTGAAATTCGCGGGGTCCACTAACTGGCGGACAGCGGGTCGATGCTGATGGGCCCGGCTACTGGCCCACATGGACTGATGATGTCCATCGTCTCACAAGATGATGTGATAGGCATTCTGAAGGCGATCGGATGGATGGTGACTTGATTGGGACCCAGATTGGTAGATCGACGGATCTAGAGAGATCCAACGGTCCGATTGAAGATCCAACGGTCCGATGGAAGATCCAACGGTCAGAAAGCTAAGGGAGATGAGATAGAGCTGATAGGCAGGAGTTCTGGGGTTAGGTCAGTAGATTCGAGGATCGAGAGATGAAGAGAGAGAGAGAATAAGGAGAGATGAGAGAAAAAGTATCAAAAAAAATGGAATAAAGCATTGGCGGAGGGTCTGGAACCCTGTTCTTCACTGTGACCATCCTCACGCTTCTCCAGTAGAGTCGACTATCATTCCTTGCTGACTCATGTGGCTTTAAACGCTTTGGTCCGTCTCTTGGTCATTGGCTCTCCTGCTCTCTTCGTTCTTTGGGCCGGCTTTTTGGTCCTCTTATTCAGCCCATATTTGGCCCATATCTTCTAGTTATAGCATGTGGGCTTGTTAAGCTTTGATAATGGGCTTTCATGATCGATTTGGGCCCACAAGTCTCAAAAATCGTCCCATCGGGGTTTCCTGCGACAGAAGAAGCGCGTAATGAGACTTTATCAGAACGGCTTAATATTTAGACTTCCGAAAATGTGTTTAATGCATGCAAATATACCATTTCATCCAGAAAAGTGTGTTTTACGCAATGAGATAGACTCTTACGTAGAAAAGTGGATAATTAGAGCAGTTTTACGTAGGAGAGTGCGATAACGCTAACAGGATAAGTGCTTAAAATAAGCACTTTTGAGCGAATATCAGTAATAGTCTCTTCTGTTGCGTAGAACACACTTTTCTGGACGAAATGGTATATTTGCATGCATTAAACACATTTTCGAAAGTCTAAATATTAAGCTGTTCTGATAAAGTCTCATTACGCGCTTCTTCTGTCGCAGGAAACCCCGATGGGACGATTCTCGAGACTTGTGGGCCCAAATTGATCATGAAAGCCCATTATCAAAGCTTAAAGAGCCCACATGCTATGACTAGAAGATATGGGCCAAATATGGGCTGAATAAGAGGACCAAAAATCTGGCCCAAAGAACGAAGAGAGCAGGAGAGCCAATGACCAAGAGACGGACCAAAGCGTTTAAAGCCAAATGAGTCAGCAAAGAATGATAGTCGACTCTACTGGAGAAGCGTGAGGATGGTCACAGTGAAGACCAGGGTTCCAGACCCTCCGCCAGTGCTTTTCTCTCTATTTTCTGATACTTTCTCTCTCATCTCTCCTTATTCTCTCTCTCTCTTCATCTCTTGGTCCTCGAATCTACTGACCTAACCCCAGAACTCATGCCCATCGGCTCTAGCTCATCTCCCTTAGCTTTCTGACCGTTGGATCTTCCATCGGACTGTTGGATCTTCAATCGGACCGTTGGATCTCTCTAGATCCGTCGATCTACCAATCTGGGTCCCAATCAAGTCACCATCCATCCGATCGCCATCAGACTGTTTGTCACATCATCTTGTGAGACGATGGACATCATCAATCCATGTGGGCCAGTAGCCGGGCCCATCATCATCGACCCGCTGTCCGACCAGTTAGTGGACCCCGTGAATTTCAAAATAATTTTAATTAAATTTTAAAAAATGGGGGGTCCACTAAATGTGGGGAGATTCCCCATAGAAAAGTAATGTTTTACTTAAAAAAAAAAAAATATTTTTCATATTTTTTTTATTTTCAAAAAATACCCTATTTCCATTAATGGAAATAGGGAGCTTTAAAAGGAGAAGGAGAGGGGTTCGTTCGAACCCTAATCCCCCTCCAATCTCCTCCTCTCCTTCCCCCTATCCTTTCCCTTCTTCCCCGCGTCCTTCTTTCCCCTCTTCTTCCTCCTTTCTTCTTCGTCTTCTTCCCTATCCTTCGCCGGAATTGCAGGTTTGCAACTCCGGCCGTTCTTCTTCTTCTTCTTCTTCTTCTTCTTCTTCTTCTTCTTCTCCTTCTTCTCCTTCTTCTTCTTCTTCTTCTTCTTCTTCTTCTTCTTCTTCTTCTTCTTCTTCTCCTTCTCCTTCTTCTTCTATCGCCTTTGTCTTCTTCTCGCCGGAGTTGCAGACCTGCAACTCCGGCCGCCAGCTGCGTTCTCCACCTGCTGGACCGCCCCTCCTTGCTCGCCGTTCCACCTCCTCTACCACCAGAACCCAACGGAGGTTCCCATATCGCTGCAACTTCGGTTGCCGCCCCCACCAACGGTTCTCTCCACCACGTGTGCATCCACGCTCAAGCGTCACCATCTTCTCCACCCATAGCCACTGCTCCACCACCTTCTCCAGATCTCCACGGTGGCTGTTCTTCCAACAGCCACCACGCATCCGTCTCTGCAACTCTCCCCTCTCCTATCCACCGTCCATCCACTTTCTCTTAACAAAAACAAAAAAAAATATATATATAGAAAAAGAAGAGGAGAAGAAAAGGAGGAGGAAGAGGAAGCCGGAGGTGCTCTCCTTAGGGCGGTTTGCTCCGCCTCCTTCAGCCAACACCACCGTCTGCAACTTGTTGTAGATGGTCTACCCCCTGCCTCGCTGAGCCATCCACAGTTCACCATACTCTTCTCTTGGACGGCATCTCCTTCCTCCATTATTGGCCAAACCAGCAACTTCTTCATGGGCATCTTCTTCACCACTTTGGCCATTCATGGTCAAACTTCAATGCCAACATGGCCGAACTCTTCGGGGTGATTCAAGTAAATCCAAGGTGAATCCTCTATTCTCTCTCTAGATAGGTTTCTCTCTCTACATATTTCTCTCTAGATCTCTTTCTTCTCTCTCTAGAGATCTCTCTCTAACTTTCTCTCTCTACTTCATTTTCTCTCTCTAACTCTCTCTAGAATTTTCTTCCTTAAAATTACTTTTTAGTTTATCTTATTTTATGTTATTTTTTATTCAAGCATTGTAATAAACATTTTGATCACTGAATGATGAAGTTTGTTTTTATCTATTATTTCTTGTGATGGTCCGTCAATTTTTGTTCTTATTCGCGCTAATCCGACTAACCCCCGAGTGCGGATCGACATCCGACACGAATCTCTATACAAAAGTTTATATTTTGCAGGATTAAAATGCGGATCAAATTACAAATGTGTTGAAGTTAGGGTTTCCGTAACCAACGACGCGGAAAATCCTACTTTCAGTATACTTGAGTAGTAGGGACCTATGGGTGTGTTAGATAACAGGGACCCGTACTCATGGACTTAATCGACTTGATCTTTGAAAGGGTCACTTTATGTGGAGTTTTCCTCGAACACCGATCTAAGTGGGCTCTACTTCTTGATTGATTTTAATTTTTGGCTATGGTTGCACAAAAGCTGGAATGACGAGGTGAGTGATGAAATCCCACCAGTTTCAAGTTAGAGCTGGGTTTGCTCTTTATGTATTTTATTACGGCCAAACCAAGCAATTCCGATAAGTGTTGCAAAAGCAAATAAACAATCGGCATAGTATTTGCACAATGATCACGATCGCACTCAAGGCGAGGTGTAGAAACTTACCTGCCCGTTGGCTACGCACGGGGTCTCCTCGTGAGATAGGAAGGAAACTTGCTGGTTCGGATGGTCGGAGCAAGTCGCAGGCGAGGAAGACAACCCAACGACTTTCTCTTCTTCTTCTTCTAACCTCTGTTTTCTTTCTTTTCTTTTCTTCCTTTTCCTTCTTGAATGGGAGAAAATATGGGGGGGAGAGAGAGGAGAATGGTTTGGGCAGAACTTGGGAGAAAACGTGAGCCGATAAGTTGACGACGTTGCTGGCCGGAGTTGCAGGCTGCAACTCCGGTGACTAAAGAAGATGAGAAGGAAGAAGAAAAGGAAGCGAAGGAAAAAAGGAAGAAGAGGAGGGGGAAGATTATGGGGGAAGGAGAGGAGGAGATAGGAGGGAGATTAGGGTTCAAACGAACCCTTCTCCTTCCCTTTTAAAGCTTCCCTATTTCCTTTAATGGAAATAGGGGATTTTTGAAAATAAAATAAGAAAAATAATTTTTTTTTTTAAGTAAAACTCTACTTTTCTTTGGGGAATTTCCCCATTTAGTGGACCCCCCATTTTTTAAAATTTAATTAAAATTATTTTGAAATTCACGGGGTCCACTAACTGGTCGGACAGCGGGTCGATGATGATGGGCCCGGCTACTGGCCCACATGGATTGATGATGTCCATCGTCTCACAAGATGATGTGACAGACAGTCTGATGGCGATCGGATGGATGATGACTTGATTGGGACCCAGATTGGTAGATCGACGGATCTAGAAAGATCCAACAGTCCGGTGGAAGATCCAACGGTCCGATTGTAGATCCAATGGTCAGAAAGCTAAGGGAGATGAGACAGAGCCGATGGGCAAGAGTTCTGGGGTTAGGTCAGTAGATTCGAGGATCGAGAGATGAAGAGAGAGAGAGAATAAGGGGATATGAGAGAGAAAGCATCAAAAAATGAGATAAAAGTATTGGTAGAGGGTCTGGAACCCTGGTCTTCACTGTGACCATCCTCACGCTTCTCCAGTAGAGTAGACTATCATTCAAACATGACTCATGTGGCTTTAAACGCTTTGGTCCGTCTTTTGGTCATTGGCTCTCCTACTCTCTTCGTTCTTTGGGCCGACTTTTTGGTCCTCTTATTCAGCCCATATTTGGCCCATATCTTCTACTCATAGTATGTGGGCTCTTTAAGCTTTGATAATGGGCTTTCCTGATCGATGTGGGCTCGCAAGTCTCGAGAATTGTCCCATCGGGGTTTCCTGCGACAGAAGAAGCGCGTAATGAGACTCTATCAGAATGACTTAATGTCTAGACTTCCGAAAATGTGTTTAATGCATGCAAATATACCATTTCGTCCAGAAAAGTGTCTTCTACGCAACAAAAGAGACTCTTACGTAGAAAAGTAGATAAATAGAGCATTTTAACGTAGGAGAGTGTGAAAACGCTTAGAAGATAACAGTGGAAAATACGCACTTTTAAGCGAATATCACAACCCCCAACCAGCATATTGCCAATCCTTGGCAATTAGTGCGAAATAAATGAGCTTAAAAGGGCTCTGCACATGCTGCACACTTTTTCATATTAGCTCGGGAAAACACCATTCGTCAAATCATTGAATGGATGCAAAATAGTTACATGCTAGAGAAGAGTTGGAAAGTTTTGGCAAGACTACAGACTGATAATCATGACCCAGAATAGTCAGACTCTGCGTGTGTGTGTGCTCAACATTCTCATCATCCGACAGTAAAGATTTCTAGATCACCTCTAAGTTTTTATGCCTCGACCTCAATTCTCACTTGTAAACTACTCAGAATGGAATCACTCGAGAAGGGTGTTCTTCTTTTCTCTCAATTTATATGTGAGGAGATGTTTTTAATATAAAAAGGCAAAAGATCTCACATATGTTTTATTTGAAGGAAGGACATCTTTAACAGAAGAAGATCTCATGATTGGAATACCACTTCACTAGGGAACGTCAGATCAAACTCTATAGCTTCTCTTTGTCCAATCTCCACATTTTATGATCGTACTATCCTAGAATCAAGTAGGACTTTCCTGGGTTGTAATGAGGCTTAGGTCAGGTGTAGAGAGATAAAGGAATACAGGATTTCAAAGATCTTGAGAGGATATTGCCATTTTCTTGAATTTTTCCTACGGCGTAACACCATTATCTGGTTCTTTTTCCTTTTTTCGTATTTTTCTCTTTTTCTTGATATTTTTGAGACTGCTCAATTTTTTTTCAGCTCTTCTTCATACTTTCTTTTCATATTTTGTTTTCAGCTTGAACCACTTTCTTTTCCTTTTGATTCTTCTTCTTTACTTTTCTTTTCACGGTACACTCACATCAGTTATTCTTTTGTCCATCTCAAAATAAGGGTAGACAGTCATGCTTCATAGCTGGACTGGATTTTAGGTTGATGGGTTTACAAAGAAAAGGTTTTTATAGAAGGGTTCAAGGGGTTTCTAGTGAAGTATAATTCAGGTGAGTAAAAAGGCTGAATGGTTCAGAAAAATGGCCTAAATCATTTTCTAGGGTTTGCACTATCATGTATACTGTCTTGACTGGATATAGAGAAGGTTCTGTCGTAGTGATCCAATGTTGATGTCGTTCCGAGTTTTATGATCGAAGCAAAAGACAATGAGATCTCTCAACGAATATTGCGGGCATGAAGAATAGTGAGTCATCTTGTGACTCATGATTAATGTATAACTCTCTGAAATGATTAAAGGCTCGAAAGCTCACTGGGTTAGGTCTCCACAATTATTCTCGCAGGATCTCCAGAATTTTTAAACTTAGGATGACTCTGATATTGATAGTGTACAATTGTGCCGAATATGAGTTTTTCTGAGTTTTCAAACCTGCTGTAGTCACGCTTGAATTGACTCAACGCTAACTTTAAACAAAAATTGACATCCTCAATACTGACTTAACGGAGGTTTTCAGCTAATCAAAGTCAGGGTATTTGACACATTTTTGAAATTCTAGAAAACTTTTGGAGAACATCGGAAATCACCCCAAAAACAAGAATTTTTTTTTTTATATATATATATATTTATCAAAAGGAATACATGAGTTTTGGTAAATATCCACCCCCAACCAAAATAGAGCACCGTCCTCGGTGCTCATGACCGGGACATAAAATGATAACAAATCAGTGATGATGATGCAAAGATTCAGGAAGGATGTTACCAAGTCGGTAGAAACTCGACAGTGTGTGGTACCTGATGATCGGAAGAATGAATGTACCTGCATTTCCAGAGATATAACAGTAATAATAAATGCATGAGACTCATGTATTCTAGGAATACCGGAATTGCCTTTCCGAAAGCGCTAAGTTTTACGTCTTCAGCCAGACATGACAGGGGTGACAGGCACCCCCAACCAAGTTGGAGCTCAGGAGACTGAGTGGATCATCAGTCGACATAGCTCATCAGTTGGAGCAGGAACGCTTCCAATCGAGCTAACCCAACCCAGCAGTAGTACAGGTAGGTTCTTTCTCAGTTAAGACTGAGAGGGTTCTCTGGCCGTTGTTAGCAGAGCCGCAAACTCATAAAGAGGAGCGGGTATGGGAGAACAGAAGTGGGTCTCTCATCAGTAAGAGACCTAGCAAGGGATTCTCTGACCATGGTTAGCAGAGCCGAAGACACAATGTGTATCGGGGATGGATTTATTGGAGCAGACTCCAGTGGGGTTGACAATAAGCACCCCTATCCAGCATAAAATGCAGTGAGACTGAAATGATCATCAGTCGTAAGAGATTGGATCGATGAGATCCGTCTGCCTAGTCTCTCATCAGTAAGAGACCAATGGCAAAGGAAGGGTGTCGATGATTGAAGGATTCTTAGATCGAGTCAAACAATGGGGCAGTTGAACCCATATAAATAAGCCTCAGACTAGGTTACAAAGAGACACTGGGGTAGGGATCTTAAATGATGCACATAGAGCAAGCAAGATAATCCTATGCCTATAACAAATCAGAATAAGTTTGAGGATTTATCTTGTTAGTTTTTGGGGTATGGTAGATTATGACAGTGGGCGGACCACTGGTTTATTTTGTTAACCGTCGGACTAACTTTGTCGCTCTTAGGTTCTCACCAGGCTACACTCTTCAAAGCGAATCCTTTAGTATTGACTCTAGTCAACAACAAGGCAATCCGAAGCCTAGACAGACGTGCGGCACAATGGCTGTCTTAAGTACGTCCCAGACTAACCGGATTGGTCAAGTGTTTAAGAAGAGTGTTCCCTCGGGTTAAGCTAGGGTTGGTGCGTGTTCCTAGTCCACACGTAACTAACCACCGAATAGTCCAAGATGCCACGTCGAGCTCAGTGTACTTGAGTAGCAGGGACTTATGGGTGTGTTAGATAACAGGGACCCGCGCTCGTGGTCTTATTTCGATTGGATGTTAAACGGGTTCGCTTTGTGTGGATTTTTCCTCGAACACCGGGCTAATTGGCTCTACTTCTTCATTCTTTTTAATTAATGGAGCCTTGGGATCCAATCAGATGGAATGATGAGGTGGGTGATGAAATCCCACCAGTTGTAAAAGAGCTGGGTCTGCTCGATTAATGTTCAATTATTAACGGCCACGCCACGCAAGTCGAATAATATGTATGCGAAAGCAAATAGACAAGCGGCAATGATTCACCCAAATTGCTCTGTATCGCACTCAAGGCGAGGATAGAGACTTATCTCCCGTGGGCCACGCCACGGGGTCACCTCCTTGGGGTAGGGAGGGGTATCCTTCATGAGCATGGGCCCGACTCCTCCTTAGTGAGCTTTCGCTCCCTACCCGCAGTTAGATTCGCAATCCTGTATACGAATTAGTATATGATATGGGTCTAGGGTGTGGGAATATTTTTTTGGAATGTCCCTGCCTAGGGTGGGTAAGCAATCAATCAATCAATTAGGCAGGGTAAATTGGAAAGTTACTATTCATGAGAGTTGACTAAACAACTATCAACCCCCTAATAGACCTTTCCAATTTAAGAGTTTCTCCAAGTTAGGAAAATTCTCTAAAAGTAGAAGTTTCCTAAATCTGAAAACTTGCTAAATTTAGGGTTTCTTCCTGTGTTGGAAACCTTCCAAAAAGGGGACCTTCCATAGTTAGAAATTCTCTAAAAATAAGAATTGTTAATTCTGGAATTTCGTCCGATTTGGAAACTTTCCAAATAAGCTTAATTCCAATTTGAAATTTCCCAGGAATGGAAACCGTGCAAAAATGGAAATTTCCCGATTCGGAAAGTATCCAAAAATGCAATCTTCCCATATGCGAATATCCTAAAATGTGCAAAAATGGAAACTAGCAATTTTTAATTTTTTTTTTTTTTGATTTTTTTGGTATTTTTCACTTAATCTAGGGTTTCTAGAAAACCCTAGAACAAGATCTAGCAGTTTAAATGGAAAGTAGTAAAATTCCTAAATTATTACAAATTGCACTCGGCCTTCCGAGGCATTAAAAATAGTAATTTAAAAGACTGCTAAAAATCAACAAAAACAAAAAATAGAAAGTTTCCCGAAAAGGTCGGGCTGGCCAAATTGAGCAGCTTTCCGATTTAGCAACTTTCCAATTCTGTCTTTACGTCCTTTTTCGCACTCCCGTACACCCGAGCGACAGCGGCGCCATTTGCTGCAAACGCAGGTTGCCTCCATCTCCGCCACAACCACCGCCATCCACCGTCCACAACCATTGTAGCCCCACCAAGGGTCTGGGCAGAGGCTCGATTAGAGCCACCACAACCCGCAACTCCACCTGCTGCCTCTTACAGAACCGCTGCATCTTCCCCACCACTCTCCGGACATCACCACCAGCAAGGTTTGCTCCGCCTCCTTCAGCGCCTCCACCTCTCAACTTGCCCATGCACCTACCTCCCATGAAATAAATGATAGAAATAAATAAAGCGGTAAATCTATTCTAGAAAGCATGTAAACAGATATTTTAGAGAGAGAGGAAGAAGGTAGAGAGAGATTTTTCACACCTCGGTCGTTTACTGGCCGACAAGGTAGAGGTGAGAGAAAAACTCACCCTCTTACATTCACCGAATGGAGTCGGTGGTGCAAAAGGGCGATCAGCCTGGGGATTCTAGAGATAGAATCTCACTAACCCTAGAGAGAGAAAATGAACCCTAGAAAGAGAACATGTTTCTAGAGAGAGAGCCTAGAGAGAGAAAGTAAGAGAAAAGGAATAGAAGATTACCTTAGAAAGAAACATCCCAAGGTGAAGAAGAGATCCTTGACCTACCCACCTTGAAGAATAATGGAGTACTCATTGTGTAGGATGGCTGCCATGGAGAAGAATACTTGGTAATGTAGCAGCACGGCAAAGAAGATGTGGAGTCGTCCAAAAGAGGAGAGGGAGATCTTAATTTTGTGAAGGATGGATGCTAGAAATAGCAACATTGTGAGCAGTGGAGGACTGAACCATGAGGAGCACGGTCTTGGAGGAGTGTTGTACTGGATTGAAGATTGCACCACGTGGTGGTGAAAGTGAAACCGCAGGTTGCATGTAGTTGGAGAGAAGCCCGGCTGATGCAATGGAGATGAGCACGGTCGGTGGAAATGTGTGAGACAACAAAGACCTGCTAGTTGCAGGTCTGGCCGCGTGATTGAGGAGATGAGGGTTGCTAGTACAGCAACTCGAAAGTTGCAGGTTGTAACCCACAAATCAGCAGGTATATAAAGGGATGAATGGAGAGCTGATGTTGTTGCAAGGCTGTGCACAGGGAGAACTAGCAAGGCTGCGGCCAAGGGAGTTCCAGTCGGTGTTGCAGGCCAAAGACTGTTGCACCTTTAAGCGATGAAGGTGATGGTGCTTGAGCGTGCGTGGATGGTTGCACTAGCAGCAAAGTGGACGGCAAGCCAGGGGGATGTGATAATAACGATTTGACTTACCAGTCCATGGAGAGGTGTCGCACTAGCAGCAACGTGGAGAAGAGATGGAGGATCTAGGGGGTGGTTCGTGCGGTGTGGTGGTGCTCCGGCCATGGACGGAGGCGACAGTAGGAGAGGGGCAAGGCAGCAGGCGTTGATAAAGGGCGAGAGCACTTCAGGGGAGTGCCCACGATCCAGATCTGAACGTGGGATTGCAGCGAGATGAGGGTATAGCCATGAAGGAAACTTGCTGGTTCGGATGGTCGGAGCAAGTCGCAGGCGAGGAAGACAACCCAACGACTTTCTCTTCTTCTTCTTCTAACCTCTGTTTTCTTTCTTTTCTTTTCTTCCTTTTCCTTCTTGAATGGGAGAAAACGTGGGGGGGAGAGAGAGGAGAATGGTTTGGGCAGAACTTGGGAGAAAACGTGAGCCGATAAGTTGACGACGTTGCTGGCCGGAGTTGCAGGCTGCAACTCCGGTGACTAAAGAAGATGAGAAGGAAGAAGAAAAGGAAGCGAAGGAAAAAAGGAAGAAGAGGAGGGTTAAGATTATGGGGGAAGGAGAGGAGGAGATAGGAGGGAGATCAGGGTTCAAACGAACCCTTCTCCTTCCCTTTTAAAGCTTCTCTATTTCCTTTAATGGAAATAGGGGATTTTTGAAAATAAAATAATAAAAAAATAAGAAAAATAATTTTTTTTTTTTTAAGTAAAACTCTACTTTACTTTAGGGAATTTCCCCATTTAGTGGACCCCCCATTTTTTAAAATTTAATTAAAATTATTTTGAAATTCACGGGGTCCACTAACTGGTCGGACAGCGGGTCGATGATGATGGGCCCGGCTACTGGCCCACATGGATTGATGATGTCCATCGTCTCACAAGATGATGTGACAGACAGTTTGATGGCGATCGGATGGATGGTGACTTGATTGGGACCCAGATTGGTAGATCGACGGATCTAGAAAGATCCAACGGTCCGGTGGAAGATCCAATGGTCCGATTAAGATCCAACGGTCAGAAAGCTAAGGGAGATGAGACAGAGCCAATGGGCAAGAGTTCTGGGGTTAGGTCAGTAGATTCGAGGACCGAGAGATGAAGAGAGAGAGAGAATAAGGAGATATGAGAGAGAAAGCATCAGAAAATGAGATAAAAGTATTGGTAGAGGGTCTGGAACCCTGGTCTTCACTGTGACCATCCTCACGCTTCTCCAGTAGAGTAGACTATCATTCAAACATGACTCATGTGGCTTTAAACGCTTTGGTCCGTCTTTTGGTCATTGGCTCTCCTACTCTCTTCGTTCTTTGGGCTGACTTTTTGGTCCTCTTATTCAGCCCATATTTGGCCCATATCTTCTAGTCATAGTATGTGGGCTCTTTAAGCTTTGATAATGGGCTTTCCTGATCGATGTGGGCTCGCAAGTCTCGAGAATTGTCCCATCGGGGTTTCCTGCGACAGAAGAAGCGTGTAATGAGACTCTATCAGAATGACTTAATGTCTAGACTTCCGAAAATGTGTTTAATGCATGCAAATATACCATTTCGTCCAGAAAAGTGTGTTCTACGCAACAAAAGAGACTCTTACGTAGAAAAGTAGATAAATAGAGCATTTTAACGTAGGAGAGTGTGAAAACGCTTAGAAGATAACAGTGGAAAATACGCACTTTTAAGCGAATATCAAGCTAATAAGTGATTTTTCAAAATAGACATCCTTTTCAATAAATAGACTTTCCAAAAAGTTTGTACTCATCATTGTAAAGGATTTGAAAAGCATTTCGAAAGTACTCAGAAAACTTTGTAAAACACAGGTTATCACCCCAAAAATACATCTTTTTCTCAATTTTTCAATTTTTTTTTTAATGAAGACATGAGTTTTGATAAATCCCCATCCCCAACTGAAATACAGCACCGTCCTCGGTGCTCAGACCGGGACAAAGATGTATGAAAACTCTGAATGTGATGCATGTTAGAGGAAGAGTTATACCAGTATGGCTAAGATTTGGTGATACCTGATGGTAGTGAGAGAAATTGTACCTGCATACCCATAATAATATATGAAATATAAGAATTACGCATGACACTCAATGACTTCTAGGAATATTGATATTCGCTCAAAAGTGCTTATTTTAAACAATTATCCTTTTAGCGTTATTGCATTCTCCTACGTAAAATACTCTATTTACCTACTTTTCTACGTAAGAGTCTCTTGTGTTGCGTAGAACACACTTTTCTGGACAAAATGGTATATTTGTATGCATTAAACATATTTTCAGAAGTCTAGACATGTAGTCATTCTGATAGAGTCTCATTACGCGCTTCTTCTGTCGCAGGAAACCCCGATGGGACAATTCTCGAAACTTGCGAGCCCACATCGATCAGGAAAGCCCATTATGAAAGCTTAAAGAGCCCACATGCTATGACTAGAAGATATTGGCCAAATATGAGCTGAATAAGAGGACCAAAAAGCCGACCCAAAGAACGGAGAGAGCAGGAGAGCCAATGACCAAGAGACGGACCAAAGCGTTTAAAGCCACATGAGTCAGCAAAGAATAATAGTCTACTCTACTGGAGAAGCGTGAGGATGGTCACAGTGAAGACCAGGGTTCCAGACCCTCTGCCAATACTTTTATCTCCATTTTTTGATATTTTCTCTCTCATCTCTCCTTATTCTCTCTCTCTTCATCTCTCGGTCCTCGAATCTACTGAGCTAACCCCAGAACTCCTGCCCATCGGCTCTATCTCATCTCCCTTAGCTTTCTGACCGTTGGATCTTCCATCGGACCGTTGGATCTTCAATCGGACCGTTGGATCTCTTTAGATCCATCGATCTACCAATCTGGGTCCCAATCAAGTCACCATCCATCCGATCACCATCAGACTGTCTGTCACATCATCTTGTGAGACGATGGACATCATCAATCCATATGGGCCAGTAGCCGGGCCCATCATCATCGACCCGATATCCGACCAGTTAGTGGACCCCGTGAATTTCCAAATAATTTTAATTAAATTTTAAAAAAATGGGGGGTCCACTAAATGGGGACATTCCCCAAAGAAAAGTAGCATTTTACTTTAAAAAAAAAATATTTTGAAAAATACCCTATTTCCATTAAAAGAAATAGGGAGCTTTATAAGAGGAAGGAGAAGGGTTCGTTCGAACCCTAATCCCCCTCTTTTCTTTTCCTCTCCTTCCCCGAATCTTCTGCCCACGTTTTTCCTTTCTTCTTCTCCTTCTTTTTCTTCTTTTCTCTTTCTCCTTTTCTTCATCTTCTTCACGTCTTCGTCGGAGTTGCCAGCAACTCCGGCCGTCTGGTACGGTTCTCTCCCCCCTCTATTCCTTCATCTCTCTCAAGATAGAGTTGCACGACCTGCAACTCAATCTTTCTACCTCTCCTTTCTCTCTCAACCTCTCTCTCTGTCAAAGAACATCTGCACCTTCCTTCAAGCCTGCAAGTAGCGCTCTTCATTGGTAGCTCTATCACCTTCAACGAATCACACCAGCCTGTAACATCTCCTGCTCCTACTCCAAGTTTTGGGCGTGCACCAGCAGGCGATCTCCTTGCTGGTGTCTGATATTCGCTCAAAAGTGCTTATTTTAAGCAATTATCCTGTTAGCGTTATTGCATTCTCCCACGTTAAAATACTCTATTTATCTACTTTTCTACGTAAGAGTCTCTTTTGTTGCGTAGAACACACTTTTCTGGACGAAATGGTATATTTGCATGCATTAAACACATTTTCGAAAGTCTAGACATGAAGTCATTCTGATAGAGTCTTATTACGCGCTTCTTCTATCGCAGGAAACCCCGATGGGACAATTCTCGAGACTTGCAAGCCCACATCGATCAGGAAAGCCCATTATCAAAGCTTAAAGAGCCCACATGCTATGACTAGAAGATATGGGCCAAATATGGGCTGAATAAGAGGACCAAAAAGCCAGCCCAAAGAACGAAGAGAGTAGGAGAGCCAATGACCAAGAGACGGACCAAAGCGTTTAAAGCCACATGAGTCAACAAAGAATGATGGTCGACTCTACTGGAGAAGCGTGAGGATGGTCACAGTGAAGACTAGGGTTCCAGACCCTCCGCCAGTGCTTTTCTCTCTATTTTCTGATACTTTCTCTCTCATCTCTCCTTATTCTCTCTCTCTCTTCATCTCTCGGTCCTCGAATCTACTGACCTAACCCCAGAACTCCTGCCCATCGGCTCTATCTCATCTCCCTTAGCTTTCTGACCGTTGGATCTTTCATCGGACCGTTGGATCTTCAATCGGACCGTTGGATCTCTCTAGATCCGTCGATCTACCAATCTGAGTCCCAATCAAGTCACCATCCATCCGATCGCCATCAGACTGTCTGTCACATCATCTTGTGAGACGATGGACATCATCAATCCATGAGGGCCAATAACCGGGCCCATCTTCATCGACCCGCTGTCCGACCAGTTAGTGGACCCCGCGAATTTCAAAATAATTTTAATTAAATGAGGGGTCCACTAATTGGGGAGATTCCCCATAGAAAAGTAGGTTTTTACTTAAAAAAAAATATTTTTCGTATTTTTTATTTTCAAAAAATACCCTATTTCCATTAAAGGAAATAGGGAGCTTTAAAAGGAGAAGGATAGGGGTTCATTCGAACCCTAATCCCCCTCCAATCTCTTCCATTCTCTCCCCCTATCAACCCCGCACGGATCCCTTCACCCTTAGCCCCATTCTCCTCTTCTTCTTCATCTTCTCTTTCATCTTCTTCACCACTTTTCCACCGGAGTTGCAGCCTGCAACTCCGGCCAGCATCTGAACCGCCTCCGCCTACTGCAGACCTCTGCACGTCGTCTTCTTCAAGCCACCATCTCACCTCTACCTTGTTGGCCGGTAAACGACCGAGGTGTGAAAATTCTCTCTCTACCTTCTTCCTCTCTCTCTAAAAAGTTCTCTTTACATGGTTTCTTACATGCTTTCTAGAATAGATTTACCGCTTTATTTATTTCATGTAAGCAACAGTTTAATTAATGCAATTTGAGTTTGATGATTTTAGTCTTCTCTGGATCTCTTAGATGTGTTTTTAATCTCGACTCGCCATTCTCATCTTTCCACGTTTCTCTTGTATATTATCTATCATTTTATGTTCTTATTCGCGCTAATCCGACTAATCCCGAGTGCGGATCGACATCCGACACGAATCCCTATACAAAAGTTCATATTTTACAGGTTAAAAGTCTCGGATATTTACAAATATTGTTGAAGTTAGGGTTTCCGTAACCAACGACGCGGAAAAAACCTTACTTTCAGTGTCTTTCTTCGGCAACGTGCACCATAGCACGATCTCCCTGGTTCTCTCATCTTCTCCAGTGCACTAGCAAGCGCTCCTTGCTGGTGCAACTCCCTTGCAGGCTGCCAGTGAACACTAGCAGTTCCGTCTTCATCGCCCTACAAATCTCCTTCACCTGTTGCTCTTCTATACGGTAAGCTCCTGCACTCTCTTCCTCCTTCTCCTTCTCATTCTTCTTCTTCTTCTTCTTCTTCTTCTTCTTCTTCTTTTTTTTATTTCACCGAGTTGCAGGTGCAACTCGGTCATCTTCTACGGCGAGAAGCTCGCCGGAAACCAGCAGCCATCCAACGCGCCTGCACCTTCTTCTCCAGCCACCACATCCTCTCCTCTTCCCATCCTTATTCTCTTTCTTCTTCTTCAATCAGTTATCGGAGAGCAACTCCGACAATCAGATCTGCAACTCATTCACCGGCGAATTTGCAGACATGCCTGGTGGCAGTCCGTGTTAAACAACTACTGCTCCCTCCAGCAATACCTCCCACTACCGCCTTGCCTCTAGCATCCACGGTGTGCTGCTTGTACCTCCTCTTCACAGACTGAGGAAGCTTTAGCTTCTCTTTCGTGGACTGACATTGCGTCCCTTCCACTTTAGCCGTTGCACACCTGCAAAACCGAACACCTGTTGCAACTCATGCGACATCAGGCTATCTCCATTGACGCCTTTCCAACATCTCTTTGCTGGATCAGCTGCTAAAAGGATGCATCATCTGCTGAAGAACAGCCCCACGTGCTCCCCCACAATCATTTCGCATATCACATCCTCCTTGTGAAATCTTTCTGGGCAGCACCAGCAGCCACCACCCCAAGCACACCGTCTTCTTCACCTCTCTTACAGCCTCTCTTTGCTGCATCACACCGGAGAGACACTCTCTTCCAAAGATCCCTTCAAACGACCATGTCAATGGCCAAGTCCAAATTGGAGTAGGTTTTCCTAGGTGAGTATCTCTTTCTTCCTCTCTTCTTTCTCTCTCCTCACTTTCTCTCTCTTATTTCTTACCTTCTCTTTCTACAATATCCTCTCTCTCTTTCTAGTAGTACTTTCTCTCTCTACTTTTCATGCTTTGTAGTTAGTTTTGTTTTTAATTCGGATTAATTCCCACAGTTTTGTAAGGATTTTAAATACATATTTTAATGTCATTTCATGTTAATTCAATTCTGTCACTTGATCTAGTTAATTTTATTTAATTGAAAATTCTCCATCAAAAATCATTGTTTTAATCTCAATTTCCACTATTCTCACCCTTCCATCACTTTTAGCAGATTTTCGTTAATTTGTTCTTTATTTGCCCTAACCCCGAGTGCGGACGATACCCGACACGAGCCACTGTACAACCCTGTGATTTTTGCAGGATTTGAGTGAACAAAATTCGGATAATTACAAATATTGTTGAACTTTAGGGTTTCCGTAACCAACGACGCGGAAAAACCCAACTTTCAAATGGCGCCGCTGCCGCTCGGGTGTTCGGAAATGCAAAAAAGGACGTAAAGACGGAATTGGAAAGTTGCTGAAGCGAAAAGCTGCTCAATTTGGCCAGCCCGACCTTTTCGGGAAACTTTCTATTTTGTGTTTTTAGTGATTTTTAGCAGTTTCTTTTAAATTACTATTTTTAATGCCTCGGAAGGTCGAGTGCAATTTGTAATAATTTAGGAATTTTACTGCTTTCCAAATAACTGCTAGATCTTGTTCTAGGGTTTTTTAGAAACCCTAGATTAAGTGAAAAATACCAAAAAAATAATAAATTCAAAATTCAAAAAAATTAAGGTTTCATATTCTGCAGATTTTTAGAAATCACCAATCAAGGATTTGCGATTTTTGGAAAGATTCTAAAATCTTGAAACTTTGCTAAATTAGGGTTTCCCCTCTTAGAAGTTTCCTCTTTAGAAGAATTTCTATCTTTAGAAATCTTCCGAATTTGGAAAAGTCTGCAAAAGGAAACGCCCCAAATCTAGCAGAATTTCAATTTTGGGAAATTTCCCAAAATTATAAGGGATCTCGCAATCAAATCTTTCTTGGAAGATCTCCACAGTTCGGGAAACTTTCCAATCTAGGTATTTTCCAATCTGGGAATTCCTAAATTTTAACCCATCTCGAATTTGGAAATTAATTCAAAAACTTGCCTAAATCCAGTGCTTGTTCAGTGAACCCTAAAAAGGCAAGGATATTCCAAATAGAATCCCAAATACCTAGACCGTGCGATCTAACTGTTTCTGCAGGAACACGATCCAGTGTGGGTAGGGAGCGAAAGCTCAAAGAGGTGGAGTCGGGCCCAAGCCCATTAGGATACCCCTCTCTAACCCACGGAGGCGACCCCGTGGCATGGCCCACGGGAGGTAAGTCCCTATCCTCGCCTTGAGTGCGATACAGAGTAATTTGGGTGAATCATTGCCGCATGTCTATTTGTTTTCTAGCAACAACTTATTCGACTTGCGTGGCGTGGCCGTTAATCAATCAACTCTAAGAGAGCAGACCCAGCTCCAAATTGAAACTGGTGGGATTTCATCACCCACCTCATCATTCCAACTGATTTGATCCCAAGGCTACATTTAATTAAAAAGAATCAAGAAGTAGAGCCAATTAGCCCGGTGTTCGAGGAAAAATCCACGCAAAGCGAACCCGCTTAACATCCAATCGAAATAAGACCACGAGCGCGGGTCCCTGTTGTCCAACACACCCATAAGTCCCTGCTACTCAAGTACACTGAGCTCGACGTGGCATCTTGGACTATTCGGCGGTTAGTTGCGTGTGGACTAGGAACACGCATCAACCCTAGCTTAACCCGAGGGAACACTCTTCTTATCCACTTGACATATCCGGTTAGTCTGGGACGTACTTAAGTCAGCCATTGTGCCGCACGTCTGTCTAGGCTTCGGATTGCCTTGTTGTTAACTAGAGTTAGTACTAAAGGATTCGCTCTGAAGAGTGTAGCCTGGTGAGAACCTCTGAGTGCAGAACAGTTAGTCCGGCAGTTAAAAGATAAACCAGTGGTCCGCCCACTGTCATAATCTACTCTAGCCCCAAAACTAACAAAGATAATTCCTAAAATATATCTTGATTGCTTAGAATAGGATTATCTGTGCTTGGTGTGCATCATTTAGGATAGTGTTCCTCTCTGGCAACTTTTTGCCAAGTATAGAGCTTGCCTCATTCGCGTATGTCCGTTTGGAATCGTCCGAACAAGCGCTTGATTCGATCTGAGAATCACGTCCCTGCAGTGGATCCTCCACTGAATTCTTCCCCATCTCTTTCCCCACCCGCCTCCCCCAATACTACTACCTTTGTAGTCATGGCAGTCGAACGACCTCTTATCGAGACGTTCGCTCCTATATCTACCAATCCGCCCACTTGAATTGTTCTCCCACCTACTACGGCGGTACAGTTCGAGATCAGGCCACAGACGATCCAAATGCTGCCAACCTTTCGTGGTCTCCCAAGAAAAGACCCATATTCCTATATTCGGGAATTCCAACATATCATCCTACTTTTCAAGAATCAGAACCTCGATGATGACAATGTGCGTCTGCGAGTTTTCCCATTCTCGCTCAAAGACCGAGCCTCAGATTGGCTCTACTCCTTACCCGCTGATTCAATCAGCAGTTGGAAAGAGTTGGTGGGAAAATTCATGTCTAAATTCTACCCCATGACTCGGACCAACCAAATGAAGCAACTCATTCAGGACTTTAGACAGAAGTCCGATGAGAAATTTTTGAAGCATGGGATAGATTCCAAGACTACTTGACTAAGTGTCCCCACCATAGCATCGACAAGGGCAATCTTGTCCACGTCTTCTATAAGGGACTTACTGATGAGTCCCGGACCATGGTAGAGTCAATGTGCCAAGGAAAATTCCTGCACCAAACTCCGACCGATGCATACAAATTCTTGGGAGAGTTAGGAGAAAACTCTCAACATTGGACGACTGACTCAGAGTTTAGTCGAACCACTTCGGTCCAAAGGACAACCAAGGGACATGATGCTACAGCTGATACTGAGCTTCGATCTGTCATTCAAGAGTTGAGCAAGTCAGTCTCGACACTGGCTGTGTCAGTACAAAAGCCTACTCAACAATCCACCTAGTCATGCATGTGGGACACGAGAGCCCTATGAATCCTGTACCCTTTGTCTGCAACCCTCCCATACTACTGACCATTGTCCTTTGAATGAAGGATGGTCTAATCCTCTTCAGGAAGAAGTTTGTGCTTTCAACACATACAAACCACCCTCTCAGAACTCGTATAGTCAATCTTATCATCCGGACACGAGAAACCACCCTAACTTCTCTTGGAGGCCTCAGTCTACTCAACCACAAGCTCAACCTCCACGTCAACCTCAGGGCATGTATCCTCCTGGGTTCAATCAACCCAATAGGCAATTCAATCAGGGACAATACCAGCAGAGTCAGTACCCATCTACTCAAAACCAGCAGTTCCAACAGGGTCAATACTCTGGACAACCGAGCACATTTCAGAATCAGCAAAGAGTCCCACAGACCTTTCAGAACCAACCGATTGTCCCAACTAATTCTCTAGCCTATAACTATAATGCCCCGATGAGCTCGAGTCGCGAATTGGTGCCTCAGCTCCCATTAGCTGCCCCCCAACAGTCGGTCTCCAAACCTGGTATTGAGGACCTTCTAGCTCAACTCATTACTCAATCTATGCAACGCCTAGAGCAACAGCAACAGCAATCCATGCTTCGTCTAGAGCAACGCTTAGGCAACCTGGAAGCTGAGAAAGCTAAAGGCATCTTCCCTAGCCAACCCATCGCTAACCCAAAAGGAAATGCCAAAGGAGCAGTATATGAGATCGGTTCCCAATCTCAAAGCCAGAATGAGAATTGTCAAGGGGAGGTGCAAGCTGTAACCACCCTACGATCTGGAAAAACTGTGGACATGGGAGTCCAACCACCACCGGTGCCATCTCCAGCACCCATCACTCGCACCGTGGAAACTAGTCCAAATCCTACCTCTGCTTCCTCTCCCTCTGTGCCAACATCAGATATCCCTGTGCAGAAAGCTAAGGCTAAAGGTAAATCCATTTGTCGAGTAAAGCCTCCCTTCCCGGACAGACTTGTCCAAGATAAGCAGGATCAGCAATTCTCAGAGATCTTAGACGTCTTTAAAGACGTCCAAATCAATATCCCATTCCTTTTTGCTATCAAGCAAATCCCCTCCTATGCCAAATTCCTCAAGGACTTGTGCACAGTTAAGCGGCGTACGCATGTACCCAAAGCTGCCTTCTTGGCCGAAAAAGCTACTGTGTTCATTCAACGCAACAGTGTGATCAAACACAAGGATCCAGGTAGCCCGACTGTCCAATGTGAAATTTGAGACAACTTTAGTTGCACTGCTTTGCTAGATTTAGGGGCAAGCGTTAACCTCATACCATTCTCGGTATATCAGCAGTTAGGACTGAAAGATATGAAGCCTACCAATGTCACCCTGAAATTGGCTGATCAATCCATCAAGATTCCAAGAGGAATCATTGAAGATGTCCGAGTAAAAGTCGCTGACTTTTATTATCCTGTGGACTTTATCATTCTCAACACCGAGCCGTGTCAGGATAACCGCATTCCGGTCATCCTAGGCCGTCCTTTCCTTGCCACCGCGAATGCACACATCGGGTGTCAGGACGGAAACATGTCCATTGCTTTTGGAAACCTCAAAGCTGGGGTCAATATCTTTCGTCTAATGCAACAAGACGCCGATCGCGATGTGGCCGATGAAATGTGTGCCGTTGAGAGTCTAATCCCGGACTCCACCGAAGATATTCTTAAGCAGTGTCTAGAACACTTTGGAGCTGACTTTGCAACCGAGTCAGCTATTTCTGATCTCAATGATCTTTTGGAGACTGCTCCACTGATAGAGATCCCCGCTCCACTCATCGAGTTCGAGCCTCTGATAACCATGGCCAGAGAACCCATCATTCCTTTACCTACTGAAGTCAAACCTCTTCAATCCGTGTCTTCTGTGACACCTATTTCTACTCCATCTGCTCTAATATTGGAGCTTAAGCCTCTTCCCACAGATCTTTCCTATGCCTATCTTGGTCCTAAGGAAACCTACCCTGTCATTATTGCTTCCGCTTTGTCTGAGAGTGAACGTAAGAAACTTCTCGAGCTGCTCAACGAGCACAAATCTGCGATAGGTTGAACTATAGATGATATTCGTGGCATAGACCCCTCGGTGTGCCAACATCACATCTATCTCGAGGATGAATCCAAAACCTCTCGAGAACACCAGAGAAGGTTGAACCCCATCTTGAAGGATGTAGTCCGGGACGAGGTCCTTAAACTGTTAGATGCGGGTATCATTTACCCCATCTCCGATAGCAAATGGGTGAGTCCTATTCATGTCGTCCTTAAAAAGGCAGGATTCACAGTTGTGGAAAATAAGAACAAGGAAATGGTCACCCAGCGCCTGAAGAAAGGGTGGAGAGTCTGCATCGATTACCGACGACTCAACACCAACACTAGGAAGGACCACTTTCCTTTACCCTTCATCGACCAAATGTTGGAGAGACTAGCAAGTCACTCCTATTACTACTTCCTCGATGGTTACTCAGGGTATAATCAAAGACCCATCGCCCCTGAGGATCACGAGAAGACAACTTTCACCTGTCCCTTTGGCACTTTTGCCTACAAGTGCATGCCCTTTGGCCTCTGCAATGCACCCGCGACCTTTCAAAGGTGTATGATGAGCATATTCTCTGACATGGTGGAAAAATTCCTCGAAGTCTTTATGGACGACTTCTCAGTTTTGGGGTCATCCTGAAAGTAGGTTTTTTCCGCGTCGTTGGTTACGGAAACCCTAACTTCAACAATATTTGTAATTAATCCGAAATTTTTAACCTGTGGAATGAGCTATTTTGTACAGTGGCTTGTGTCGGATGTCGATCCGCACTCGGGATTAGTCGGGTTAGCGCAATAATGAACATAAAATGACGGGAAATTTGCAGAGAATGGAACATAATATTATTCAAATCAACTTTATTCAATCGAACATGTCTCTTACAATCAAGTAAAAATAACTAAATTATAAAGCGTAAAAAAAAACAAAGAGGATAAACTAGAGAGAGAAAGAGAGAACTAGAGAGAGAAAATTGAGGAACATTCACCATTGGTTCGGTTGTAGTCTGGCAAGTAGGCGAAGCGTGAATGGGATGCTGGGTGTCGAAGGTTGCACGGGCAGGTAGTTGACGAGCAGCACAACGTGGTGCTTTGATGGAGGAGATGGGTGTGTGGAGCGGCTATGGTGGTGGAAAACGATTGAGGTAGCGGCTGTAATGGAGTGTAGTGGAGGCGGTACAGCAAGTAAAGAAGAACCTTGCTGGTTCGGCCAGCAAGGGGTGCAGCAAATGGAGGATGGTAGCGTGGTGGTTCAACGGGCTGTGAACCAGGCGGAGAAGCACGGCTTGAAGGATGAAGATGACTTGTAGGGGTAGGCTATGGGCGTGAAAAAGAGAGAGATGGGGAGCATTTTGTTGCAGGTGGTTGCCGGCAATGGATGGAGGAGAGTGTTGGCGGTGTGATGAACCCGTGAAGATGGTGGTCCGAAATGTCAAACCAGTGAGGAGGACGCCTTGGAGACTTGCTAGTTCGGTGGAAGAGAGCACCGTGGTGTTGCTGTTCGTGCGACTTGCAGGCGGAGATGGAAGAGAAGAAGGAGGAGCACCCCGCACCAAGACGTTGAGGCAGCAGGTTGGTGGTGCAGGGGTTAACGGCCTGCAATGGTTGCAGGCCGTGAACCAATCGGTTGAGGGCCGGCTGAGAGAGGTAGAGAAGAAGGAGAGTTGATTTCAGTGCCGGAGTTACAGTCCGCCGGAGGAGATGAAGATGTTGGCTGGAGTTGCAGGCTTGCGACTCCAGCACCATTACCGTTAAAAGATTTGCAGGTTTTGCAAGTGGAGGGCTGTACTTAGAGGGCTGCGATGAGGAGGAGCAACAGGAAAGCCAGCAAGGAGAGGGACCCACGGCGGTGCAAGGAGGTGTTCCACCGTTGAAGGTGGTGGCTGGCGAGGAAGAACCCACGGCCAAGAGAGGGAGGAAACGTGGTGGATGGTTTTGGGAGAGAGAGGAAAAAGAGAAGGAGACGACAAAAGAAGAAGAGAAGAAGGAGGCGGCCGGAGTTCTGCAACTCCGGCCGGAATGAAGAAGAAGGAGAAGAAGAAGAAGAAGAAGAAGAAGAAGAAGAAAGGGAAAAAAAAGTCGGGAAAGGTTTTTGGGAAAGAGAGGAGGAGAGGGGAGAGGGATTAGGGTTCGAACGAACCCCTATCCTTCTCCTTTTAAAGCTTCCCTATTTCCTTTAATGGAAATAGGGGATTTTTGAAAATAAAAAAATAAGAAAAATATTTTTTTTTTTTTTTTAAGTAAAAACCTACTTTTCTATGGGGAATCTCCCCAATTAGTGGACCCCCCATTTAATTAAAATTATTTTGAAATTCGCGGGGTCCACTAACTGGTCGGACAGCGGGTCGATGAAGATGGGCCCGGCTATTGGCCCTCATGGATTGATGATGTCCATCGTCTCACAAGATGATGTGACAGACAGTCTGATGGCGATCGGATGGATGGTGACTTGATTGGGACTCAGATTGGTAGATCGACGGATCTAGAGAGATCCAACGGTCCTATTGAAGATCCAACGGTCCGATGGAAGATCCAACGGTCAGAAAGCTAAGAGAGATGAGATAGAGCCGATGGGCAGGAGTTCTGGGGTTAGGTCAGTAGATTCGAGGACCGAGAGATGAAGAGAGAGAGAGAATAAGGAGAGATGAGAGAGAAAGTATCAGAAAATAGAGAGAAAAGCACTGGCGGAGGGTCTGGAACCCTAGTCTTCACTGTGACCATCCTCACGCTTCTCCAGTAGAGTCGACCATCATTCTTTGCTGACTCATGTGGCTTTAAACGCTTTGGTCCGTCTCTTGGTCATTGGCTCTCCTACTCTCTTCGTTCTTTGGGCCGGCTTTTTGGTCCTCTTATTCAGCCCATATTTGGCCCATATCTTCTAGTCATAGCATGTGGGCTTGTTAAGCTTTGATAATGGGCTTTCATGATCGATTTGGGCCCACAAGTCTCGAGAATCGTCCCATCGGGGTTTTCTGCGACAGAAGAAGCGCGTAATGAGACTTTATCAGAACGGCTTAATATTTAGACTTCCGAAAATGTGTTTAATGCATGCAAATATACAATTTCGTCCAGAAAAGTGTGTTCTACGCAACAGAAGAGACTCTTACGTAGAAAAGTAGGTAAATAGAGTATTTTACGTAGGAGAATGCAATAACGCTAAAAGGATAATTGCTTAAAATAAGTACTTTTGAGCGAATATCACAACCCCCAACCAGCATATTGCCAATCCTTGGCAATTAGTGCGAAATAAATGAGCTTAAAAGGGCTCTGCACATGCTGCACACTTTTTCATATTAGCTCCGGGAAAACACCGTTCGTCAAATTATTGAATGGATGCAAAAACAGTTACATGCTAGCGAAGAGTTTGAAAGTTTTGGCAAGACTACAGACTGATAATCATGACCCAGAATAGTCAGACTCTGCGTGTGTGTGCTCAACATTCTCATCATCCGACAGTAAAGATTTCCAGATCACCTCTAAGTTTTTCTGCCTCGACCTCAAATCTCACATGTTTAGCACTCAGAATAGAATCACACAAGAAGGGTTTTCTTCTTTTCTCTCAATTTATATGTGAGGAGATGTATTTAATATAAAGAGGCAAAAGATCTCACATATGTTTTATTTGAAGGAAGGACATCTTTAACAGAAGAAGATCTCATGATTGGAATACCACTTCACTCGGGGAACGTCAGATCAAACTCTATAGCTTCTCTTTGTCCAATCTCCACATTTTATGATCGTACTATCCTAGAATCAAGTAAGACTTTCCTGGGTTGTAATGAGGCTTAGGTCAGGTGTAGAGAGATAAAGGAATGCAGGATTTCAAAGATCTTGAGAGGATATTGCCCTTTTCTAAAAATTTTCCTGCGGCGTAACACCATTATCTGGTTCTTTTTCCTTCTTTCGTATTTTTCTCTTTTTCTTGATATTTCTGAGACTGCTCAATTTCTTTTCAGCTCTTCTTCATACTTTCTTTCTATATTTTGTTTTTGGCTTGAACCACTTTCTTTTCCTTTTGATTCTTCTTCTTTACTTTTCTTTTTCACGGTACACCCACATCAGTTATTCTTTTGTCCATCTCAAAATAAGGGTAGCCAGTCATGTTTCGTAGCTGGACTGGATTTTAGGTTGATGGGTTTGCAAATAAAAGGCTTTTATAGAAAGGTTCAAGGGGTTTCTAGTGAAGTATAATTCAGGTGAGTAAAAAGGCTGAATGGTTCAGAAAAAAATGGCCTAAATCATTTTCTAGGGTTTGCACTATCATGTATATTGTCTTGACTGGATATAGAGAAGGTTCTGTCGTAGTAATCCAATGTTGATGTCGTTCTGAGTTCCATGATCGAAGCAAAAGATAATGAGATCTCTCAACGAATATTGCGGGCATGAAGAATAGTGAGTCATCTTGTGACTCAGGATTAATGTATAACTCTCTGAAATGATTAAAGACTCGAAAGCTTACTGGGTTAGGTCTCCACAATTCTTCTCACAGGATCTCTAGAATTTCCAAACTTAGATGACTCTGATGTTGATAGTGTACAATTGTGCCGAATCTGAGTTTTTCTAAGTTTTCAAAACTGCTGTAGCCACACTTGACTTGACTCAACGCTAACAAAAATTGACATCCTCAATACTGACTTAATGGAGGTTTTCAGCTAATCAAAGTCAGGGTATTTGACACATTTTTGAAATTCTAGAAAACTTTTGGAGAACATCGGAAATCACCCCAAAAACGAAAAAAAAAAAATTTTGTTTTCCCTTTTTTTTTTTTTTTTTATTTTATCAAAATGAAGACATGAGTTTTGGTAAATACCCACCCCCAACCAAAATACAGCACCGTCCTCGGTGCTCATGACCGGGACATAAAATGATGAAAAATCAATGAAGATGATGCAAAGGTTCAGGGAGTATGTTACCAAGTCGGCAGGAACTCGACAGTGTGTGGTACCTGATGATCGGAAGAATGAACGTACCTACATTTCCAAAGATATAACAATAATAACAAATGCATGAGACTCATGTACTCTAGGAATACCAGAATTGCCTTTCCGAAAGCGCTAAGTTTTACGTCTTCAGCCAGACATGACGGGGGTATATCAAGTACCCCCAACCAGGTTAAAACTCATGGAGACTGAGTGGATCTACAGTCTTCCTGACACCTAAGGTGGAACGGAGACAACTATCCTATCCCTTGTCTAGGTAGACCTGTGTCGAACGGGTCTTTCTCAGTGTAGACTGAGAGAAGGGCATTGAGCTCTCTGAGCAGACCGGCAAAAGTACGGAGTTGATCTGGGAGGGATCGAAGCTTCTCAGTAAAGATTGAGAGGAGAGTAGGAGTGGTTTCTCTGAGCAGACCCGCAAAAACATTTAATTCAGCGATGAGGGATAGAAGCTTCTCAGTAAAGACTGAGAGGGGAGTAGTAGTGGGTTCTCTGACCGTGGTTAGCAGAGCCGCAAACTCATTGAGTTTTGCGGGAATGTATCTGAATGGAGCAGACTCCTGCAGATCAGTAATACCAGAAACGTTGGACTCCGAGATGAAGTCAGAGTCAAAGTATTCTTGACACTTGGATAATTTATCTTCGGGAGAGTCCTGAATTAGACTCGCTACGGCACACGGGTCATCGATAATATCGACGTAGGGTGACGGGTGAAAACTGTTGACCTCTCCCTCGATGTTTCCTAATTTGATAGGGATGTTCCAATCCCTACATTCAATATGTTCCTCCTCGGTGGGGATCGGTAGGTCCAGGACAGCGGGAGGCCCATTTTCTAGACATGGCTCATCAGTAGGAATGTCTGCATTCAGAGCAGAGAGAGAATTATCAGAGATAGAGATGGGACTAAGTTCCTCTGTGCTCAGTCCAGAAGTTGGTGCTGTTAAGGGCACCAAAGATTGAGACTCGGGTTCATCACAATTGTTGCACAATCCAAGGGAGGTGGGGAGGAACGGTAGATCTTTGACAGCAGGGATCCTAGACAAAACTCAGTGTCATGATGATCATCTTCAGGGTCCAGGTTAGAAGCAGCAGTGGGAGAGTGAGAAATAGGTTGCTCTGAGGTAGGTGCAGGATGTGGTGCTTTTAAAGGCACCGTATAAGGATACACTGGTTCCTCAATAGTCTGGCTTGATCTAGGGGTGGGTACAATTTCAATTTCATCCTGGCAATTCTGGTACTTGGTCCAATTGTACGACTCCTTATTATAGACAGTAGCCATATCATTCTCCTCAGGATAAGCTACTGGTGGGCTAGTGAAGTTGACTTCCTCTCTCTCATTTTCTAATTGAATTAGACGTTGCTCGAAGCTTTCCATAGATTGCTTTTGTTGGTGCTCTAGACCTTGGAAAAACTGTTGTTGCTGGGCAATGTACTGAGAGAGAAGGTCCTCTAGGCCGGGTTTAGTAGCCAACGGAGGTGGTTCAGCCAAGGGGAGCTGAGGTGCTAACTCTTGATTGTAGTCCGACTGGGTATGAAAGTTGTAAGGCAAAGTAGAGTCTGGGACTAGTTGCTGACTCTGAAAATCCTGAGGGGCCCACTGTTGATCAGAATAGTCATTCTGTGGATATGACGGGTACTGGGATTGCGAGTATTGCCAGTCATACTCTCCATTGGGTTGATGGAACCCGGAAGGATAATTATCCTGCGGTAGTTGCTGCAGGAGGGCAGACTGTTCCCCACCAAAGTTATGGTGACTCCTATTATCCGGATAATAAGTGTTGTCATAGGAGGTCTGCATTAGAGATGGAAAGGTACAGACATCTTGCTGGATAGGAGGGTAATATCCTACAGACTGGGAATGGTACACAGGTTGCTGGATTGCGGCACGAAGGGCAGAGACTGAATTTTTAAGTTCTTGGAGTACAGAATTGTACTCCGGATCTCGGTGATTATCATACCCTGTAGAAGTGTGCGAGATTGGAGTATCATGATGATACGCAGAATTGTCATACCATTGTTGAGAGTGATCAGCTCGATTCTCACAGAAACTGTAGTAGGTCTCATACAGAGGCCGTTCATCTGCCATTAGAGGTGATAGAGGGGGGGTGGACTAACTCTCAGATCGAGTCAGTAAAAGGTGAGGACAGGTCCAACCGGGCTTCTACTTGAAAAAGCAAGCCCAAGATTTGGCAAAAAGTTGCCAAAAGGAGACACTGGAATGGTGATCCTAAATGATGCACACCAAGCATAGATAATCCTATTCTAAACAATCAGGATATATTTTAGGCATTATCTTGTTAGTTTAGGGCTAGAGTAGATTATGACAGTGGGTGGACCACTGGTTTATCTTTTAGCCGCCGGACTAACTGTTTCCACTCAGAGGTTCTCACCAGGCTACACTCTTCAGAGCGAATCCTTTAGTACTAACTCTAGTCAACAACAAGGCAATCCGAAGCCTAGACAGACGTGCGGCACAATGGCTGTCTTAAGTACGTCCCAGACTAACCGGATTGGTCAAGTGTATAAGAAGAGTATTCCCTCGGGTTAAGCTAGGGTTGGTGCGTGTTCCTAGTCCACACGCAACTAACCGCCGAATAGTCCAAGATGCCACGTCGAGCTCAGTGTACTTGAGTAGCAGGGACTTATGGGTGTGTTAGACAACAGGGACCCGCGCTCGTGGTCTTATTTCGATTGGATGTTAAGCGGGTTCGCTTTGTGTGGATTTTTCCTCGAACACCGGGCTAATTGGCTCTACTTCTTGATTCTTTTTATTATAGATGGATCTTGGGGATCAATTTCAGCTGGAGTGATGAGGTGGGTGATGAAATCCCACCAGTTTCAATTTTGGAGCTGGGTCTGCTCTCTTAGAGTTGATTGATTAACGGCCACGTCACGCAAGTCGAATAATATGTATGCAAAAGCAAATAGACAAGCGGCAATGATTCACCCAATATGCTCTGTATCGCACTCAAGGCGAGGATAGAGACTTACCTCCCGCGGGCCACGCCACGAGGTCTCCTCCGTGGGTTAGAGAGGGGTATCCTAATGGGCTTGGGCCCGACTCCACCTCTTTGAGCTTTCGCTCTCTACCCACACTGGATCGTGTTCCTGCAGAAAAGTTAGAGCGCACGGTCTAGGTATTCGGGATTCTATTTGGAAGATCCTTGCCTTTTTAGGGTTCACTGAACAAGCACTAGATTTAGGCAAGTTTTTGAATTAGTTTCCAAATTCGAGATGGGTTAAAATTTAGGAATTCCCAGATTGGAAAATACCTAGATTGGAAAGTTTCCCGAACGGTGGAGATCTTCTAAGAAAGATTTGATTGCGAGATCCTTTATAATTTTGGAAAATTTCCCAAAATTGAAATTCTGCTAGATTTGGGATGTTTCCTTTTGCAGACTTTTCCAAATTCGGAAGATTTCTAAAGATAGAAATTCTTCTAAAGAGGAAACTTCTAAGAGGGGAAACCCTAATTAAGCAGAGTTTCAAGATTTTGGAATCTTTCCAAAAATCGCAAATCCTGGATTGGTGATTTCTAAAAATCTGCAGAATATAAAACCCTAATTTTTTTTTGAATTTTGATTTTATTATTTTTTTGGTAATTTCCACTTAATCTAGGGTTTCTAAAAAACCCTAGAACAAGATCTAGCAGTTATTTGGAAAGTAGTAAAATTCCTAAATTATTACAAATTGCACTCGGCCTTCCGAGGCATTAAAAATAGTAATTAAAAACTGCTAAAAATCACTAAAAACAAAAAATAGAAAGTTTCCCGAAAAGGTTGGGCTGTCCAAATTGAGCAGCTTTCCGCTTCAGCAACTTTCCAATTCCGTCTTTACGTCCTTTTTCGCACTCCCGAACACCCGAGCGGCAGCGGCGCCATTTGAAAGTAGGTTTTTTCCGCATCGTTGGTTACGAAAACCCTAACTTCAACAATATTTGTAATTAATCCGAAATTTTTAACCTGTGGAATGAGCAATTTTGTACAGTGGCTTGTGTCGGATGTCGATCCGCACTCGGGATTAGTCGGGTTAGCGCAATAATGAACATAAAATGATGGGAAATTTGCAGAGAATGGAACATAATATTATTCAAATCAACTTTATTCAATCGAACATGTCTCTTACAATCAAGTAAAAATAACTAAATTATAAAGCGTAAAAAAAAACAAAGAGGATAAACTAGAGAGAGAAAGGGAGAACTAGAGAGAGAAAATTGAGGAACATTCACCATTGGTTCGGTTGTAGTCTGGCAAGTAGGCGAAGCGTGAATGGGATGCTGGGTGTCGAAGGTTGCACGGGCAGGTAGTTGACGAGCAGCACAACGTGGTGCTTTGATGGAGGAGATGGGTGAAAGTAGGGTTTTTCCGCGTCGTTGGTTACGGAAACCCTAACTTCAACAATATTTGTAATTATCCGAGACTTTTAACCTGTAAAATATGAACTTTTGTATAGGGATTCGTGTCGGATGTCGATCCTCACTCGGAATTAGTCGGGTTAGCGCAATAATGAACATAAAATGACGAAAAATTTGCAGAGAATGGAACATAATTTTATTCAAATCAACTTCATTTAATCAAAATTGTCTTTTACAGCAAAAATCTGACAAAATAACTAAACTAGAAAGCATTTTAATAAGAGAGGGAGGTAGAGAGAGAAATTAGAGAGAGAAAGTTCAAGCATGAGCTATGTAGAGAGAGAGAACTAGAGAAAAAGTGAGAAAGTTAGAGAGAGAAAGTAGGTAAGAGAGTGAGAAAATTCACCTTACAATCTTACCGGAGATATGGATCCGATAATGAAGAAGTGGTTGGCCGGTGTTGTTGATGGTGATCCGTCCACGTTTGAGAGGGAATCGAGTTACGAACATGGCGGATGGATGAGCATAATGTTGCTGCCACAAGAAGAGGACATGATCGGGTTCATGTGCTTGGTGCACTTGAGAACCTTCAAGGGAAGACCAGTGGGTTGGAGGGCGGTGAACGGTGGTGGCTAGTGGTTGTGCACAACAGTGCACTAGCTTTGCAAGAGAGTTGCATGTTGGTAGAAATATCAGGTTGAGGAACCCTTTTATGCGATGAAGATGATGAGTTCTGGTGCAACAGCTAGGGACGGTAAGGTGAAGATGGAAGAACCTTTAGTGATGATTATGGCTGGCCTGATTTGATGCAGGCATGAGGACGTGGTGGTGCACAGTCCATGGCACAGCAAGGGTATGCACTTCAGGCAAAGTTGCTGCTGTGGGAGAGACACTGCAACGTGGAAGGTGCAGTAGCTTGGAAGAGTGGAGACGTTGGTGGCTGGCGGCAGACCAAGAGGTGGTGGCTGGCGGAGGTGATGATCGAGGTGAAGAGGAACAGCAGGTAGGCGTTCCTCTTCTCCTCTTCTTCTTCTCTTATCTTTTTTTTTTCTTTCTTTTTGAACGTCTTGGCGAAGCAGGCCTGCAACTCAGCGTTGCAGGTCGTGGTGAGGCGGTGGAGCAGAGGAGAAGAGTAGAGGAGAGAAGGGAAAAGGGGCTGTGATCCACGGGTTTGGAGTGGGTAGCGGCTATCAGCCAAACGTGGGGGCGTAGTGGAGGCTGCTGCTCCGTTGCAAGAGGATGGCAAGGTCAGACCTGCAACTCCGTGTTGCAGGTCTTAGTAGATGTCGTGGAGGACGCTGCCGGCCGGAGTTGCAGGCTGCAACTCCGGTAGAAATGGAAAAACGAAAATAAAAAATAAAAAATAAAAAAATGAGAAGAAGAAAAAGAAGAAGAAGAAGAAGAAGAGGAAGAAGAAGAAGAAGAAGAAGAAGAAGAAGAAGAAGGAGGAGGAGGAGAACGAGGACCAGATGGCCGGAGTTGCTGCCTGCAACTCCGGCGAAGATGGAGGAGGAAGAAGAAGAAGAAAAGAAGAAAAAAGAAGAAAAGAGAAGAAAGAAGAAGGCGAAAACGTCGGCAGAAGATTAGGGGAAGGAGAGGAGAAGAGGGGAGAGGGATTAGGGTTCGAACGAACCCCTATCCTTCTCCTTTTAAAGCTTCCCTATTTCCATTAATGGAAATAGGGGATTTTTGAAAATAAAAAAATAAGAAAAATATTTTTTTTTTTTTTTTTAAGTAAAAACCTACTTTTCTATGGGGAATCTCCCCAATTAGTGGACCCCCCATTTAATTAAAATTATTTTGAAATTCGCGGGGTCCACTAACTGGTCGGACAGCGGGTCGATGAAGATGGGCCCGGCTATTGGCCCGTATGGATTGATGATGTCCATAATCTCACAAGATGATGTGACAGACAGTTTGATGGCGATCGGATGGATGGTGACTTGATTGGGGCTCAGATTGGTAGATCGACAGATCTAGAGAGATCCAACGGTCCGATTGAAGATCCAACGGTCCGATGGAAGATCCAATGGTCAGAAAGCTAAGGGAGATGAGATAGAGCCGATGGGTAGGAGTTCTGGGGTTAGGTTAGTAGATTCGAGGATCGAGAGATGAAGAGAGAGAGAGAATAAGAAGAGATGAGAGAAAAAGTATCAAAAAAAATGGAAAAAAGCACTGGCGGAGGGTCTGGAACCCTGGTCTTCACTGTGACCATCCTCACGCTTCTCCAGTAGAGTCGACTATCATTCTTTGCTGACTCATGTGGCTTTAAACGCTTTGGTCCGTCTCTTGGTCATTGGCTCTCCTGCTCTCTTCGTTCTTTGGGCCGGCTTTTTGGTCCTCTTATTCAGCCCATATTTGGCCCATATCTTCTAGTCATATCATGTGGGCTCTTTAAGCTTTGATAATGGGCTTTCATGATCGATTTGGGCCCACAAGTCTCGAGAATCGTCCCATCAGGGTTTCCTGCGACAGAAGAAGCGCGTAATGAGACTTTATCAGAACGGCTTAATATTTAGACTTCCAAAAATGTGTTTAATGCATGCAAATATACCATTTCGTCCAGAAAAGTGTGTTCTACGCAACAGAAGAGACTCTTACGTAGAAAAGTAGGTAAATAGAGTATTTTACGTAGGAGAATGCAATAACGCTAAAAGGATAATTGCTTAAAATAAGCACTTTTGAGCGAATATCAATGGGTGTGTGGAGCTGCTATGGTGGTGGAAAACGATTGAGGTAGCGGCTGTAATGGAGTGTAGTGGAGGCGGTACAGCAAGTAAAGAAGAACCTTGCTGGTTCGGCCAGCAAGGGGTGCAGCAAATGGAGGATGGTAGCGTGGTGGTTCAACGGGCTGTGAACCAGGCGGAGAAGCACGGCTTGAAGGATGAAGATGACTTGTAGGGGTAGGCTATGGGCGTGAAAAAGAGAGAGATGGGGAGCATTTTGTTGCAGGTGGTTGCCGGCAATGGATGGAGGAGAGTGTTGGCGGTGTGATGAACCCGTGAAGATGGTGGTCCGAAATGTCAAACCAGTGAGGAGGACGCCTTGGAGACTTGCTAGTTCGGTGGAAGAGAGCACCGTGGTGTTGCTGTTCGTGCGACTTGCAGGCGGAGATGGAAGAGAAGAAGGAGGAGCACCCCGCACCAAGACGTTGAGGCAGCAGGTTGGTGGTGCAGGGGTTAACGGCCTGCAATGGTTGCAGGCCGTGAACCAATCGGTTGAGGGCCGGCTGAGAGAGGTAGAGAAGAAGGAGAGTTGATTTCAGTGCCGGAGTTACAGTCCGCCGGAGGAGATGAAGATGTTGGCTGGAGTTGCAGGCTTGCGACTCCAGCACCATTACCGTTAAAAGATTTGCAGGTTTTGCAAGTGGAGGGCTATACTTAGAGGGCTGCGATGAGGAGGAGCAACAGGAAAGCCAGCAAGGAGAGGGACCCACGGCGGTGCAAGGAGGTGTTCCACCTTTGAAGGTGGTGGCTGGTGAGGAAGAACCCACGGCCAAGAGAGGGAGGAAACGTGGTGGATGGTTTTGGGAGAGAGAGGAAAAAGAGAAGGAGACGACAAAAGAAGAAGAGAAGAAGGAGGCGGCCGGAGTTCTGCAACTCCGGCCGGAATGAGGAAGAAGAAGAAGAAGAAGAAGAAGAAAGGGAAAAAAAAGTCTGGAAAGGTTTTTGGGAAAGAGAGGAGGAGAGGGGAGAGGGATTAGGGTTCGAACGAACCCCTATCCTTCTCCTTTTAAAGCTTCCCTATTTCCTTTAATGGAAATAGGGGATTTTTGAAAATAAAAAAATAAGAAAAATATTTTTTTTTTTTTTTTTTAAGTAAAAACCTACTTTTCTATGGGGAATCTCCCCAATTAGTGGACCCCCCATTTAATTAAAATTATTTTGAAATTCGCGGGGTCCACTAACTGGTCGGACAGCGGGTCGATGAAGATGGGCCCGGCTATTGGCCCTCATGGATTGATGATGTCCATCGTCTCACAAGATGATGTGACAGACAGTCTGATGGCGATCGGATGGATGGTGACTTGATTGGGACTCAGATTGGTAGATCGACGGATCTAGAGAGATCCAACGGTCCGATTGAAGATCCAATGGTCCGATGGAAGATCCAATGGTCAGAAAGCTAAGGGAGATGAGATAGAGCCGATGGGCAGGAGTTTTGGGATTAGGTCAGTAGATTCGAAGACCGAGAGATGAAGAGAGAGAGAGAATAAGGAGAGATGAGAGAGAAAGTATCAAAAAATAGAGAGAAAAGCACTGGTGGAGGGTCTGGAACCCTGGTCTTCACTGTGACCATCCTCACGCTTCTCCAGTAGAGTCGACCATCATTCGTTGCTGACTCATGTGGCTTTAAACGCTTTGGTCCGTCTCTTGGTCATTGGCTCTCCTACTCTCTTCGTTCTTTGGGCCAGCTTTTTGGTCTTCTTATTCAGCCCATATTTGGCCCATATCTTCTAGTCATAGCATGTGGGCTTGTTAAGCTTTGATAATGGGCTTTCATGATCGATTTGGGCCCACAAGTCTCGAGAATCGTCCCATCGGGGTTTCCTGCGACAGAAGAAGCGCGTAATGAGACTTTATCAGAACGGCTTAATATTTAGACTTCCAAAAATGTGTTTAATGCATGCAAATATACCATTTCGTCCAGAAAAGTGTGTTCTACGCAACAGAAGAGACTCTTACGTAGAAAAGTAGGTAAATAGAGTATTTTACGTAGGAGAATGCAATAACGCTAAAAGGATAATTGCTTAAAATAAGCACTTTTGAGCGAATATCACATCCTTTGATGATTGTCTGAACCATCTAGGGCTTGTACTTCAACGCTGTCAGGACAAGCAACTTGTCCTCAATTGGGAGAAATGCCACTTCATGGTGAAGAAGGGCATTGTTCTGGGACATGTCATTTCCCATCAGGGCATTGAGGTCGACAAAGCTAAAATCGATATCATCTCGATCTTGCCCATTCCTAAGTCTGTGCGTGACATCCGGTCCTTTTTGGGACACGGAGGATTCTATAGGCGATTCATCAAGGACTTCTCTCAAATCGCTCGACCTCTGTCCCATCTTCTGGCTAAAGATAGTCCTTTCGACTTTAATGCTGACTGTGTCAAGGCATTTGAGCGTCTCAAATCTGAGCTCACTACTGCGCCCATTATCCATCCGCCGGACTGGACTCTACCTTTTGAGGTAATGTGCGATGCTTCTGACTACGCCTTAGGAGCCGTTCTAGGGCAGAGAGTTGACAAAAGGTCACACGTGATCTACTATGCGAGCAAAACTCTTAACTCTGCCCAAATAAATTACTCCACCACTGAGAAAGAACTCCTGGCGGTAGTCTTCGCCCTTGATAAATTCCGTCAGTACCTCTTAGCCACTAAGGTGGTAGTGTACACTGATCATGCAGCCCTTCGTTATCTCATGTCAAAAAAGGAAACCAAGCCTCGATTAATTCGATGGATTCTCTTACTATAGAAATTCGACCTCGAGATTAAGGATAAGAAAGGAACTGAGAATGTAGTGGCTGATCACTTGTCTAGACTGACTTTAGAGTCATCCTTCGACACCCAGCCCATCACTGAGACCTTTCCAGATGAACAACTGTTCGTCATCTCGGTTCATCCATGGTATGCTGACATTGTCAACTACCTTGTCACCGAAGAAATGCCTTCACACTGGTCAAAACAGGACAAAAGCCAATTCCTAGCAAGAGTTAAGTACTACTCTTGGGATGACCCTTATTTGTATAAATATTGTCCTGACCAGATCATTCGTCTCTGTGTACCTGAGTCGGACCAACTCAGTATCTTGTCCTCGTGTCATGACCAACCTTGTGGTGGTCATTTCAGCACTAAGAAAACTGCAGAAAAAGTGCTGCAATGCGGATTCTACTGGCCCACATTATTTAAAGCTGCCCACATCTACAGCAAAACATGTCCTAATTGCCAGCATCTAGGCCGCATCTCCCAGAGGAACATGATGCCCCTAACTCCCATCCAGGTCGATGAAATATTTGACATTTGGGGCATCGACTTCATGGGCCCCTTTCCCGTTTCCTATGGTTTTGAGTACATTCTCCTTGCGGTAGACTATGTATCCAAATGGATAGAAGCCATTCCCACCAAGACCAATGACCACAAAGTGGTGGTCAAATTCCTAAAGGAGTTCATCTTCGCCCGATTCGGTGCCCCTAAGGCCATCATTAGTGATGGGGGCACCCATTTCTGCAATAAGATATTTGAGAAATTAATGAAAAAATATGGGGTAACCCACAAGGTTGCCCTAGCTTATCATCCACAGACTAGTGGTCAAGTAGAGGTTTCTAATCATCAGATCAAGCAGATCTTGGAGAAGACAATCAATACCACACGTAAAGACTGGTCTACTCGTCTCACTGATGCTTTATGGGCATACAAAACCGCCTACAAGACCCCACTCAATATGTCTCCCTATCGTCTCGTCTTTGGGAAACCTTGTCATCTACCGGTAGAGATTGAACATCGTGCCCTGTGGGCCATTAAGAAGCTCAACTTCGACCTAGACTCCGTAGGGGAGGAGTGGAAACTTCAAATGAATGAGTTAGAAGAACTCAGAAATGATGCCTACAACTTGTCCAAGAATTACAAAGCAAAAATAAAGTGGATACATGACAAGAGCATCCTCAGGAAAGAGTTCCATCTAGGACAGAAGGTCCTTCTTTATAATTCTCGTCTCCATCTCTTCCCTGGGAAACTGAAATCTAGGTGGACCGGTCCTTATACGGTCACCGCAGTCACACCCTTTGGGGCAATCATTATTGAGGATCCCAAGGATCACTCCTCATTCCAGGTAAATGGCCAGCGTCTTAAGCAATTCCATGAACTTGATGTGTCGTTCATTCAGACTTTTGAAATTGATCTCATCGATCCTGCCTATGTCGACTGATGATCCACTCAGTCTCCTGAGCTCCAACTTGGTTGGGGGTGCCTGTCACCCCCGTCATGTCTGGCTGAAGACGTAAAACTTAGCACTTTCGGAAAGGCAATTCCGGTATTCCTAGAGTACATGAGTCTCATGCATTTGTTATTACTGTTATATCTCTGGAAATGCAGGTACATTCATTCTTCCGATCATCAGATACCACACATTGTCGAGTTTCTGCCGACTTGGTAACATCCTTCCTAAATCTTTGCATCATCATCACTGATTTGTTATCATTTTATGTCCCGGTCATGAGCACCGAGGACGGTGCTATATTTTGGTTGGGGGTGGGTATTTACCAAAACTCATGTCTTCATTAAAAAAAAAAAAAATTCTTATTTTTGCGGTGATTTCCGATGTTCTCCAAAAGTTTTCTAGAATTTCAAAAATGTGTCAAATACCCTGACTTTGATTAGCTAAAAACCTTCGTTAAGTCAGTATTGAGGATGTCAATTTTTGTTTAAAGTTAGCGTCGAGTCAAGTCAGGCGTGACTACAGCAGGTTTGAAAACTCAGAAAAACTCAGATTTGGCACAATTGTACACTATCAACATCAGAGTCATCCTAAGTTTTGAAACTCTAGAGATCCTGTGAGAATAATTGTGGAGACCTAACCTAGTGAGCTTTCGAGCCTTTAATCATTTCAGAGAGTTATACAATAATCATGAGTCAATGGATGACTCACTATTCTTCATGCTCGGAATATTCGTTGAGAGATCTCATTATCTTTTGCTTCGATCATAAAACTCGGAACGACATCAACATTGGATTACTACGACAGAACCTTCTCTATATCCAGTCAAGACAGTATACATGATAGTGCAAACCCTAGAAAATGATTTAGGCTATTTTTTCTGAACCATTCAGCCTTTTTACTCACCTGAATTATACTTCACTAGAAACCCCTTGAACCCTTCTATAAAAGCCTTTTCTTTGTAAACCCATCAACCTAAAATCCAGTCCAGCTACGAAGCATGACTGGCTACCCTTATTTTTAGATGGACAAAAGAATAACTGATATAGGTGTACCGTAAAAAGAAAAGTAAAGAAGAAGAATCAAAAGGAAAATAAAGTGGTTCAAGCTGAAAACAAAATATGGAAAGAAAGTATGAAGAAGAGCTGAAAAGAAATTGAGCAGTCTCAGAAATATCAAGAAAAAAAAAAGAAAAAGAACCAGATAATGGTGTTACGCCGCAGGAAAAATGCAAGAAAATGGCAATATCCTCTCAAGATCTTTGAAATCCTGTATCCCTTTATTTCTCTATACCTGACCTAAGCCTCATTACAACCTAGGAAAGTCCTACTTGATTATGGATAGTACGATCATAAAATGTGGAGATTGGAGAAGGAGAAGCTATAGAGTTTGATCTGACGTTCCCGAGTGAAGTGGTATTCCAATCATGAGATCTTCTTCTGTTAAAGATGTCCTTCCTTCAAATAATACATATGTGAGATCTTTACTTTCATCAACACATCTCCTCACATATAAATTGAGAGAAAAGAAGAAAACCCTTCTTGTGTGATTCTATTCTGAGTGCTAAACATGTGAGATTTGAGGTCGAGGCATAAAAACTTAGAGGTGATCTGGAAATCTTTACTGTAGGATGATGAGAATGTTGAGCACACACACACGCAGAGTCTGACTATTCTGGGTCATGATTATCAGTCTGTAGTCTTGCCAAAACTTTCCAACTCTTCGCTAGCATGTAACTATTTTTGCATCCATTCAATGATTTGACGAATGGTGTTTTCCCAGAGCTAATATGAAAAAGTGTGCAGCATGTGCAGAGCCCTTTTAAGCTCATTTATTTCGCACTAATTGCCAAGTATTGGCAATATGATGGTTGGGGGTTGTGATATTTGCTCAAAAGTGCTTATTTTAAGCAATTATCCTTTTAGGGTTATTGCATTCTCCTACGTAAAATACTCTATTTACCTACTTTTCTACGTAAGAGTCTCTTGTGTTGCGTAAAACACACTTTTCTGGACGAAATGGTATATTTGCATGCATTAAACACATTTTCGGAAGTCTAGACATGTAGTCATTCTGATAGTCTCATTACGCGCTTCTTCTGTCGCAGGAAACCCTGATGGGACAATTCTCGAAACTTGCGAGCCCACATCGATCAGGAAAGCCCATTATGAAAGCTTAAAGAACCCACATGCTATGACTAGAAGATATTGGCCAAATATGAGCTGAATAAGAGGACCAAAAAGCCGACCCAAAGAACGGAGAGAGCAGGAGAGCCAATGACCAAGAGACGGACCAAAGCGTTTAAAGCCACATGAGTCAGCAAAGAATGATAGTCTACTCTACTGGAGAAGCGTGAGGATGGTCACAGTGAAGACCAGGGTTCCAGACCCTCTGCCAATACTTTTATCTCCATTTTTTGATATTTTCTCTCTCATCTCTCCTTATTCTCTCTCTCTTCATCTCTCGGTCCTCGAATCTACTGAGCTAACCCCAAAACTCCTGCCCATCGGCTCTATCTCATCTCCCTTAGCTTTCTGACCGTTGGATCTTCCATCGGACCGTTGGATCTTCAATCGGACCGTTGGATATCTTTAGATCCGTCGATCTACCAATCTGGGTCCCAATCAAGTCACCATCCATCCGATCGCCATCAGACTGTCTGTCACATCATCTTGTGAGATGATGGACATCATCAATCCATATGGGCCAATAGCCGGGCCCATCATCATCGACCCGATATCCGACTAGTTAGTGGACCCCGTGAATTTCCAAATAATTTTAATTAAATTTTAAAAAATGGGGGGTCCACTAAATGGGGACATTCCCCAAAGAAAAGTAGCATTTTACTTAAAAAAATATATATATATTTTAAAAAATACCCTATTTCCATTAAAGGAAATAGGGAGCTTTATAAGAGGAAGGAGAAGGGTTCGTTCGAACCCTAATCCCCCTCTTTTCTTCTCCTCTCCTTCCCCGAATCTTCTGCCCACGTTTTCCCTTTCTTCTTCTCCTTCTTTTTCTTCTTTTCTCTTTCTCCTTTTCTTCATCTTCTTCACGTCTTCGCCGGAGTTGCCAGCAACTCCGGCCATCTGGTACGGTTCTCTCCCCCCTCTATTCCTTCATCTCTCTCAAGATAGAGTTGCACGACCTGCAACTCAATCTTTCTACCTCTCCTTTCACTCTCAACCTCTCTCTCTGTCAAAGAACATCTGCACCTTCCTTCAAGCCTGCAAGTAGCGCTCTTCATTGGTAGCTCTATCACCTTCAACGAATCACACCAGCCTGCAACATCTCCTGCTCCTACTCCAAGTTTTGGGCGTGCACCGGCAGGCGATCTCCTTGCTGGTGTCTTTCTTCGGCAACGTGCACCATAGCACGATCTCCCTGGTTCTCTCATCTTCTCCAGCGCACTAGCAAGCGCTCCTTGCTGGCGCAACTCCCTTGCAGGCTGCCAGTGAACACTAGCAGTTCCGTCTTCATCGCCCTACAAATCTCCTTCACCTGTTGCTCTTCTATACGGTAAGCTCCTGCACTCTCTTCCTCCTTCTCCTTCTCATTCTTCTTCTTCTTCTTCTTCTTCTTCTTCTTTTTTTATTTCACCGGAGTTGCAGGTGCAACTCCGGTCATCTTCTACGGCGAGAAGCTCGCCGGAAACCAGCAGCCATCCAACGCGCCTGCACCTTCTTCTCCAGCCACCACATCCTCTCCTCTTCCCATCCTTATTCTCTTTCTTCTTCTTCAATCAGTTATCGGAGAGCAACTCCGACAATCAGATCTGCAACTCATTCACCGGCGAATTTGCAGACATGCCTGGTGGCAGTCCGTGTTAAACAACTACTGCTCCCTCCAGCAATACCTCCCACTACCGCCTTGCCTCTAGCATCCACGGTGTGCTGCTTGTACCTCCTCTTCACAGACTGAGGAAGCTTTAGCTTCTCTTTCGTGGACTGACATTGCGTCCCTTCCACCTTAGCCGTTGCACACCTGCAAAACCGAACACCTGTTGCAACTCATGCGACATCAGGCTATCTCCATTGACACCTTTCCAACATCTCTTTGCTGGATCAGCTGCTAAAAGGATGCATCATCTGCTGAAGAACAGCCCCACGTGCTCCCCCACAATCATTTCACATATCACATCCTCCTTGTGAAATCTTTCCGGGCAGCACCAGCAGCCACCACCCCAAGCACACCGTCTTCTTCACCTCTCTTACAGCCTCTCTTTGCTGCATCACACCAGAGAGACACTCTCTTCCAAAGATCCCTTCAAACGACCATGTCAATGGCCAAGTCCAAATTGGAGTAGGTTTTCCTAGGTGAGTATCTCTTTCTTCCTCTCTTCTTTCTCTCTCCTCACTTTCTCTCTCTTATTTCTTACTTCTCTTTCTACAATATCCTCTCTCTCTTTCTAGTAGTACTTTCTCTCTCTACTTTTCATGCTTTGTAGTTAGTTTTGTTTTTAATTCGGATTAATTCCCACAGTTTTGTAAGGATTTTAATTAAATATTTTAATGTCATTTCATGTTAATTCAATTCTGTCATTTGATCTAGTTAATTTTATTTAATTGAAAATTCTCCATCAAAAATCATTGTTTTAATCTCAATTTCCACTATTCTCACCCTTCCATCACTTTTAGCAGATTTTCGTTAATTTGTTCTTTATTTGCCCTAACCCCGAGTGCGGACGATACCCGACACGAGCCACTGTACAACCCTGTGATTTTTGCAGGATTTGAGTGAACAAAATTCGGATAATTACAAATATTGTTGAACTTTAGGGTTTCCGTAACCAACGACTCAGAGAAACCCAACTTTCAAATATCGGAATTGCCTTTCCGAAAGCACTAAGTTTTACGTCTTCAGCCGGACACAATAGGGGTGAAATTCACCCCCAACTAGGTTGGAGCTCAGAGAGACTGACAGAAACATCAGTCTACATATATCGGATCAATAAGATCTGTCTCGAAGGTTTGAATAGATGATACGTCTAATTCTTTAAAAGGTTTGAGACGCTGTCCATTGACCTAGAAGGTTGAATTATCCTTCGGATCCTCAACAGTTATAGCCCCATAGGGCTTGACTTCAGTAACAACAAATGGGCCTGACCATCGGGATTTTAATTTCCCATGAAAGATGTGAAGTCTAGAATTGTAAAGTAAGACCTTCTGTCCCGGGTGGAAATCCTTCCTGAGGATACTCTTGTCATGTATCCGTTTCATTTTATCTTTATACTTTTTTGACAAGGCATATGAATCATTCCTCAGATCATCCAATTCATTGAGTTGTAAATTTCTTTCCTCTCCTGCTGCATCTAAGTCAAAATTTAGTTTTTTTGATCGCCTATAGGGCGCGATGCTCGATCTGAACAGGGAGATGGCAAGGTTAACCATATACCAACCGATATGGAGACATTTTTAAGGGAGTTTTATAGGCTGTACGGTAATCCCATAGAGCGTCCAAGAGGTGGGTAGACCAGTCTTTACGAGTTGTGTTGACTGTCTTCTCCAGTATCTGCTTGATTTGCCGATTGGAGACCTTGACCTGACTGCTGGTCTGCGGATGGTAAGCAAGGGCAACCTTATGAGTTACTCCGTACTTTTTCATTAACTTTTCAAACACTCTATTACAGAAATGGCTACCCCCATCACTTATAATGGCTTTGGGGGCTCAGAATCTTGCAAAGATGTACTCCCTCAAAAATCTCACCACAACCTGATGGTCATTGGTTCTAGTTGGAATTGCCTCAATCCACTTAGAAACATAGTCCACAGCTAGAAGGATGAATTGGAAACCATTGGATGTAGGAAAGGGCCCCATGAAATCAATACCCCACATATCAAATATCTCATCAACTTGAATAAGGTTCAAGGGCATCATATTTCTCTGCGTAATTCTTCCAAGGTTTTGACAATTAGGGTAGGCCTTGCAGTAGATATGTGTTTTTCGAAACAGAGATGGCCAGTAGAATCCACGTTGTAGGATTTTCTCAGCCATCTTTTTGAAACTGAAGTGACCACCACATGGTTGGTTATGACAAGAGGACAAGATGTTTAATTGCTGAGATTCAGAAACATAGAGACGAATAATCTGGTCAGGACAGTATTTATATAGATAAGGCTCATCCCAAGAGTAATACTTAACTCTTGCTAGGAATTGATTTTTGTCCTATTTTGACCAATGAGATGGTATTCCCTCGGTCACTAAGTAATTGACAATGTCAGCATACAATGGGGTGACGGAGATAGCGAACAGTTGTTCGTTAGGAAAAGTCTCTAGAATGGGCTGAGATTCAAAAGTAAACTCTAAGGTCAGCCTTGACAAGTGATCAGCCACAACTTTCTCAGTTTCTTTCTTGTCCCTGATCTCTAGATTGAATTTCTGCAATAGAAGGATCTATCTTATCAATCTCGACTTCGTCTCTTTTTTGGACATTAGGTATCTCAGAGCTGCATGATCCATATAGACTATGACTTTTGTGGCTAGTAAGTATGGTCTGAATTTATCCAGAGCAAAAACTACGGCTAGGAGCTCTTTTTCAGTAGTGGAGTAGTTTAACTGAGCCGAGTTTAAAGTCTTACTCGCATAGTATATCACATGCGGCATCTTGTTGACTCTTTGGCCCAAAACTGCTCCTAGAGCATAGTCTGATGCATCACACATCACCTCAAAAGGTAGAGTCCAATCAGGAGGGCTGATGATGGGTGTAGAAGTAAGCTCGAATTTAAGACGCTCGGATGCCTTAACACAGTCAGCATCGAAGTCAAAAGGGTTATCCTTAGCCAAAAGACTACATAGGGGTCGAGCTATTTGGGAGAAATCCTTAATGAATCTCCTATAGAAGCCTCCATGTCCGAGAAAAGATCGAATATTACGCACAGATTTAGGAATTGGTAGGGTCGAGGTAATATCAATCTTGGCTTTGTCGACCTCAATACCCTTGTCAGAAATGACATGTCCTAGCACAATTCCTTTCTTTACCATGAAGTGGCATTTTTCCCAATTTAGGACAAGTCGCTTATCCTGACATCTTGCGAGTACTAGACTAGATGTTGGAGACAGTCATCGAAAGAGGATCTAAAGACAGAGAAGTCATCCATGAAAACTTCTAAGAACCGTTCGACCATGTCCGAAAATATACTCATCATACACCTTTGAAAAGTCGCAGGTGCATTGCAGAGGCCAAAAGGCATGCGACCGTAGGCAAAAGTGCCAAAGGGACAGGTGAACGTGGTCTTCTCATGGTCCTCGGGTGCAATGGAAATCTGATTATATCCTGAGTAACCATCTAGAAAGTAATAGTAGGAATGACTTGCAAGACGTTCCAACATCTGATCAATGAATGGGAGAGGGAAATGGTCCTTCTGGGTGTTGGTATTGAGCCCGTCTGTAGTCAATACAGACTCTCCATCCTTTCTTTAAGCGCTGGGTGACCATTTCTCCTTGATCATATTCTACAACAGTGAAACTCGCCTTCTTAGGTACGACATGGATTGGGCCCACCCATTTGCTATCAGAAATAGGGTAAATGATACCCGCATCTAGCAATTTTAGAATTTCATCCCGTACTACTGAAAGTACAGTTTTTCTGCATCGTCAATTCAGAAACCCTAACTTCAACAATATTTGTAAAATCTGATTATCTGCAAAATGTAACTTGAATAGCAGTACGTATCGGGTGTCAATCCACACTCGGTGTGAGTTAGCGCAATAAGGAATTAAAACTGACATAATATACAGAGAAAAATGAGAATGGTGGAAGAGATGAGAAGGGCGAGTCGATTTAAAAACAATATTCATTTGAGATTCAGAACACCAAAATATCAAAAATCAAATTTCATTAATCATCGAAGAGTGCGTACATAAATCAAAATATCAGAAATAAAGAAAGCATGTAAGAAAGCTTGTAAAGGGATGAAAGATGAAGAGGTAAGGGAAAGAAACGTCCATTGAAATCTCAAAGCTAAGGGCGCTACCGATCAAGAAGAGGATCGTCCAAGACTTCGATGAATGCTTCAATCGTGGAGAAGAGTTTTGACAGAGAAGCATCACATGACCTTTGGAGCTAAGGGCGCTACCGATCAAGAAGAGGACCGTCCAAATTTCATGAAATGCTGCTCAATCGAGAGAAGGGGTAAGGGAAAGAAACGTCCATTGATATCTCAGAGCTAAGGGCGCTACTGATCAAGAAGAGGATCCTCCAAGACTTCGATGAATGCTTCAATCAAGAGAAGGGTTTTGACAGAGAAGTATCCCATGATCCTCAGAGCTAAGGGCGCTACCGATCAAGAAGGGGATCGTCCGAATTTCATGGAATGTTGCTCAATCTGAATAATCCACATCGGATCTTACCGGTCAACAAGGTAGATATGAATTGGCAAATGTACGGTAATGTGCCCTAAGAAGCTCACCTTTTCACTCGCCGAAAGGAGTCGGCTAAGTGAATAGGCGATCGGCCTGAGAAAGTAGTGAGAGGATCTAGAGAGAGAAAATAGACTTAGAGAAAGAAATCTCACTCTAGAGAGAGAACATGGGATTAGGGATGTCACGTCCCTTCCATGTCATCTAAAGAGAGAAAGTGAGAGAAACTAGATAGAGAGAGAAAGTCACTAACTCTAGAGAGAAAAAGTGAGGGTTAGGACACAGGTTTAGGGATGAGACGTCCCTTCCATGTCCGTTAGAGAAAGAGAGAGAGAAAATGAAATGTAAAGAGAGAAACTAAGATTTCTAGAGAGAGGAGAAATCCTAAAGAGAGAAAGTAAGAGAATAGAGAGAAAGTACTTCTTGAGACTTACCGGAGGCATTTGGATCAGCCCAATGAGTGGAAGTGGTTGGCCCAAAATGAGTCGGCCAAGTGGTGGTCGGCCAAGAATGATGAAGACCATTGAAGTAGAACTAGCAAAGTGGTGGCTGCATGGTGCAGCGGGTAAGGTGCACCAAGATGTGCATGGTAGTTGCCTATGTGCAGCGTTTGTGGAGGATCAAACTAGTGGAGGGATCTTGCTATTCGGGTAGCAAGAGGGTACACTGGTGTGCACATGGAGAGAGACCACAGAAAATAGCCTGGTGGAGCGGGTGAGGGTGCAGTCTGCAAGTTGGTACCGTGAGGTTGTGGACGGAAATCCAAACTGTGAGGAGCACGATCGAATGATGGTGAGATGCAGATGGGTTGGCAGCAGCTTTGTAGAATGACTGCTGGTTGTTCACCTGTGAATGGATGCATTGCATGTTGCAGCAAAGAGGAGGGGAAAACCGGTGAGCTTGCAGGCTGGTGATGATGGAAGAGCGAAGAAGACGGTGCTGGCTGGTTTTGATGAGCAGCATCGTGGTCTGCATGAGGGAGAGGAACAGGTGGCGTTGCTGGAGATGAAGAAGCTGGAGTTGCAGACCGTTGAAGCTGCAACAAGGGAGGAGGATCTACTGGAGGCATTGCACAAAGGTGCAACAATGAGTTGCAAATCGTGCTCAACAGGATGAAGAAGACGATGACAAGAAGAAGGAGGCGTTTGCAGCCCTGCAAAGCCGCTGTAGGTGATGAAGACTGGCCACGAAAATGGATGTTGGTGGGTTCCAGATGAAGAGTGAGAGAAGAAACGGGCTGGAGTTGAAGGTTAACTCCAGCAACCGTTAAGGAGAGATGGGTACAGCGGTTTGTTGTGGAGGAAAAACAGCAACGTGTTGCTGTTGGTGGTGGAGAGAAGGGGAGGCGAACCAGATTTCTGGTTCATTTGGAATGGAAATGGGGGAGGGGGGGCTGGTGGTTGCTGCAAGTGTTGGTGGTGAGCTACTGCACTTACCAGTGGTGGAGAACTGTGTGCTGCCCGGAGAAGAACAGCAACGGTGACTGGTTCATGGGAAGAAATGAGGTGAAGAAGATGGTGATGCTTGGAATGATGGTGGAGCGCACCAGCAGGTCTGTGGCCGGAAGAGGAAGACCAGCAAGAGAAGAGTGCTAGGAGAAGAAGAAGACAGAGATGAGGAGAAGCAGGTGATGGCTGGAGTTGCAGGTTGCAACTCCAGCGAGAAAAGAAGTAAAGAAGAAGAAGGAGAAGGGGAAAGACTGTTGATATTCGCTCAAAAGTGCTTATTTTAAGCAATTATCCTTTTAGCGTTATTGCATTCTCCCACGTTAAAATACTCTATTTATCTACTTTTCTACGTAAGAGTCTCTTTTGTTGCGTAGAACACACTTTTCTAGACGAAATGGTATATTTGCATGCATTAAACACATTTTCGAAAGTCTAGACATTAAGTCATTCTGATAGAGTCTCATTACGCGCTTCTTCTGTCGCAGGAAATTCCGATGGGACAATTCTCGAGACTTGCAAGCCCACATCGATCAGGAAAGCCCATTATCAACGCTTAAAGAGCCCACATGCTATGACTAGAAGATATGGGCCAAATATGGGCTGAATAAGAGGACCAAAAAGTCGGCCCAAAGAACGAAGAGAGTAGGAGAGCCAATGACCAAGAGACGGACCAAAGCGTTTAAAGCCACATGAGTCAGCAAAGAATGATAGTCGACTCTACTGGAGAAGCGTGAGGATGGTCACAGTGAAGACCAGGGTTCCAGACCCTCCGCCAATACTTTTCTCTCTATTTTCTGATACTTTCTCTCTCATCTCTCCTTATTCTCTCTCTCTTCATCTCTCGGTCCTCGAATCTACTGACCTAACCCCAGAACTCCTGCCCATCAGCTCTATCTCATCTCCCTTAGCTTTCTGACCGTTGGATCTTCTATCGGACCATTGGATCTTCAATCGGACCGTTGGATCTCTCTAGATCCGTCGATCTACCAATCTGGGTCCCAATCAAGTCACCATCCATCCGATCGCCATCAAACTGTCTGTCACATCATCTTGTGAGACGATGGACATCATCAATCCATGTGGGCTAGTAGCCGGGCCCATCATCATCGACCCGCTGTCCGACCAGTTAGTGGACCCCGTGAATTTTCAAAGAATTTTAATTAAATTTCAAAAAAATGGGGGGTCCACTAATTGGGGAGATTCCCCATAGAAAAGTAGATTTTTACTTAAAAAAAAAAAATATATATATTTTATTTCAAAAATACCCTATTTCCATTAATGGAAATAGGGAGCTTTAAAAGGAGAAGGAGAGGGGTTCGTTCGAACCCTAATCCCCTTCAATCCTTTTCCCCATCTCCCCCTATCAAGCCCGCACGTTCTTCTTCTCTTCTTCCTTCCCTTTCTTCTTCTTCTTCTTTTCTTCTTCTTCTTCTTCTTCTTCTTCTTCATTCCGGCCGGAGTTCAGAACTCCAGCCGTCTCCTTCTTCTCTTCTTCTTCTGCTGTCTCCTTCTTCTTTTCACTCGCCGTTGCAGCAGCCACGAGCTCAGGCGGACTGGTTCGGTGCACCTGCTGGTGTTAACGCCTATCACCACCACCGGAGTTGCAGGTTTGCAACTCCGGCGAACCTGCAAATATCGCCTCCTCCTCTTCTTTCTTCTTCTTCCTCTTTCTCTTTCCTCTTTCCTCTTCTTTCTTCCTCTTCTTCTTCTTCTTCTTCTTCTTTTCTCCACGCCGGAGTTGCAAACCTGCAACTCCGGCCGTCAGCACCTCCCTCACGGTATCACCTGGTTGCTGCTATACACAGCGCCTCTCCTTGCACCGGTGACCCAGTTTGTACCTCCTCCTTGCAGCATCTGTCTTCGGGCAGCTCCTCCCTCCCACAATCGGAACCACCAAACCCATGCAACCTCTTCCACGAGCCACCTTCTCACCTTGCTGCCCTTAGCAGCACCGCCTACCACCTTCTTATCGTCCTCACCCTGTATTATTAGGCCGTTCTACTCACCCTTGAGCCAAAAAGGAGGAGCGAACTAGCAAGCTTCAACGCTCAGGTCTGCTCCAAACTCCACTTGCCACCTGCCACCTAAAGGTGGTTACTTGATCGATCACCACCTCCAAGCGCCACCGTCTTCTTCCTCATCACCGGCGAACCAGCGTGCAACCCCCTCCAAGCCGCGATTCGCTTACTGTGTTGCCCTGTGCACGTGCTATCACGCACCTGCCTATGCCTCTCCAATCCTCTCCGGGGTTCAACACCAGAACTTGCAATCCCACACGGTTGGAGAACCTCCTACACCTGCCAAGCAATGACAAGGTAGCAGCCACCACGTACATCTCCTTCGATGCTACCTTGCTGCCCATTACCACATGCATCTTCTACCGTGGAGATCTAGATCTCCAAGCTTCAACTTCTGTTCACCACTTTACTGAAGCACTTGCCAGACAATAACTTCGGTGAAACTGGTACCCTTAAGCCACCAATAACGCCGGATGAATGCTCTCCCACAATCCTCCAAAGTTGCGGACAACCACTTCTCAATTGCCTGATCTTGTCAAATGGTGGGTGCACAAGGTAAAAGATCGACTTTTTCTCTCTTCTCTCTCCCTCCATCCTCTCTATTTTTTTTCTCTCTATCCTCTTATTTCTCTCTCTAGAAATCCTTTCCAAATCCTTACTCTCTCTTTAGTTTCTCTCTTTTATATGCTTTCTAGTTAGATTCGTTTTCTTGTCTAATGATTGTAAGAACTTTTGATTAATGAATAAATTCAGTTGATTATTATGTTTTAACACCGATAAATCCACCATTCTCACCTCACCATATTCTCCATTATTTTCTGACAATTTTCTGATATTGTATGCTCCTTAGTGCACTAACATTAACCCGAGTGCGGATCGACATCCGACACGAATCCCTATGCTAGAATCTCTGAATTTTACAGGAAATCTCGGATAAATTACAAATTGTGTTGAAGTTAGGGTCGTTCTCTCAACGACGGAAAAACCCTACTTTCAACTGTCCAAGGCTCCTCTGGTTTGTAGCCAAGGAGACGACGTTGCACATCTGTTGAGGAAGGTGGTGAACAGAGGAGAAGAAAAGAAAGTTGCAGACCTGCAGGAGTTGCAGGTCTGCCCGGAATGAGATGACGAGGATGGTTGCCGGTGGAGGAAATGGTAGTGGTGGCTACTTGTTACAGCAGCAAGGCAGTGAGGGGAAGCTCGTCCAGCATGGAGGAACACGCCTAAAGGACATGCTATCCGTTTGGTGCCGCAGGTGGAGAGGTGGATCTGACCTAGATATTGGAGGCATTGTTGGTGGTTACACCATTGCGGGGAGGAGTCCACGGCTCCTCTCTTTTGTGGCCAATCCCCCTGTTCTTGAATGTGAGAGATAGTTTTAAGAGAAGGGTTAGTTAGAGATTAGAGGGAATGGGTTGTTGGTGAGAGAAAATTGAGGGAATAACACGTGGGAGTCTTGGGGAGTGATTAGGATAGAGTGAATGAAGAAGAATCGGTCATGAGAGACCGATTCTTTCTATTAGGTTATTAATTACCCATCTAAGGCCATGGGTCATTGAATCCATGGGCTTTGAAGCAATATGGGCCTTTGGCCTTAAACTGAGTGGATCCATTTGTGGAGAAGCCATGTAGATTGTGGGATCAAAGGGTTTATGGGATGATGATGCGTGATGGAGGGGTGAGATTAGAGAATGGAGAGATCATGAGTTGGGCCTATTCAAACAAGACTGTGGGCTTCTTTAGTGGGCCCTTTTGCCATTAGACTTGTGGGCCACTTGGCCACTAAGATGGGATATTGATGTTTCTAATGGGGATGGGCCAAGATTAGCGAACCGTCGGATCTAGAGAGATCCAACGGTCCGATGGATGATCTAACGGCCTGAAAGAAGATCCAACGGTGGAAAAGCTATGTGAGATGGGATGGAGCTAGAGGAGAGAAGATTAGAGGTTAGATGATGGAGATCAGAGAAATTGGGGTGGTCGATCTGATGATCGAATGGTGGGATGAGAAGATCTAAGGGTCAGATGTTAAGGTCTATTGAGATGGAGAAAGAGGAGAGAGAATTAGGAGAGAGAATTAGGAGAGAGAAAATAATACAAACTAAAGACAAAAGAGCTGGCGAAGGGTCTTGAACCCTGATCTTCAATGTAATCTTCAGGCAGCTTTTACCAATCACGTAAGCCGTCATTTTATGTCAGTTGGTGCAGCTTTGAATCACTTTAGTCTGTCTCTTGGTCTTCAGCTTTGCCTCTCTCTTGGTTCTTTATCTGGCTCTACGATCCTCTGACTTGACCTGTACTTAGCCGGTATCTTCTTGTCATAGCCTGTTGGCTCTTTAAGCTTTGATATCAGGCTTCTATGGTTGATTGGGCCCGTAAGTCTGGAAAATCGCCCAATCAGGTTTCCTACAATAACGAAAAGCGCGTAATGAGACTTAATCAAAATGACTTCATATCTAGACTTTCAGAAATGTGTTTAATGCATGCAAATATACCATTTCGTCCAGAAAAGTGCATTCTACGCATTGAAAGAGACTCTTATGTAGAAAAGTGGATAAATAGGGAAGTTTTACGTAAGAGAGTGCGATAACGCTAAAGGATAATGGCTTAAAATAAGCACTTTTAAGCGAATATCAACTACTTCTTTTAGGACTGGATTTAACCTCCTCTGGTGCTCTCTAGACTACTTAGAGTCATTTTCAAGATAAATGTGATGTTGACACGCAGAAGGGTCTATCCCTCGAATGTTGTTAATGGTCCATTCTATGGCTGATTTGTGTTTCTTTAGCAGTATAATCAGTCTCTCTTTTTGGGAAGCAGATAGGGCAGAAGCAATGACGATAGGATAAGTCTCTTCAGGACTAAGATAAGCATAAGATAGTTCAGAGGGTAGAGGCTTAAGCTCGAGTTTCTGATCAGTAGAGCTTAATTCTTCCTCCTTTACCGAGATAGAGTTGACAATAGTAGGATCTCTAATCATGGTTAGCAGAGGCTCGTACTCAACAATAGGAGGAGGAGTAGAAATCAGTGTAACTGACTCTTGGATAGTATTATCCTCAGAAATTGCTGACTCCCATTAGAAGTCAATATCAAAGTACTCTTGGCACTGTTTCAAGATATCTTCGGTGGAGTCCTGAATTAGACTCTCAACGGCACACATTTTATCTGTCACATCACGATCGGCATCCTGTTGCATAAGTCAAAAGATATTAACCTCGACCTTTAGGTTGCCGAAGGCAATTGACATATTCCCGTCCCTACACCCGATGTGTGCATTTGCGATAGCAAGGAATGGTCGGCCTAGAATGACCAGGATCCGATTATCCTGACACGGTTCTGTGTCGAGGATGATGAAGTCTACAGGGTAGTAAAAGTCAGCTACTTTCACTAGGACATCTTCAATAATTTCCCTTGGAATTTTGATGGACTGGTCAGCCAGCTTCAGAGCGATTTTTGTTGGCTTCATATCCTTGAGGCCTAACTGCTGGTATACCGAAAATGGTATGAGATTGACACTAGCTCCTAAGTCCAACAAAGCTATGCAACTAAAGTTATCACCGATTTCACACTGCACAGTAGGACTTCCCGGATCCTAATGCTTAATTACACTGTTGCATTGGATGAATGTTGTAGCTTTTTCTGCCAAAAAGGCATCTTTTGGTACATGCGTACGTCGTTTGACAGTGCATAATTCTTTCAGGAATTTGGCATAGGAAGGGATCTGTTTGATAGCAAATAGGAAGGAGAAATTGATCTGGATGTCTTTGAAAATGTCTAAGATCTCTAAAAATTGCTTATCTCTTTTGTCTTGGACAAGCCTGTCCGAGAAGGGAGGCTTAATCCGACAAATAGATTTGTCCTTCGCCCGATATCTTTGTACTGGGATTGTAGATTTTGGTGCAGGCTTGGCAGCATCAAAAGTGGATTTTGAAATATGTTCCTTTGTGCTGGGTTTAGGAATAGGAGCGGGAGATGGCTCTAACGGTTCTTTTACTCCTATATCCACAGTTTTTCCAGATCGGAGTGTGGTCACAACTTGTACCTCTTCTTGATAGTTTGGATTTTGTGACTGGGAACCGACCTCATAAACTGCGCCCTTGGCATTCCTTTTAGAATTTGCAATAGGTTGGCTAGGGAAGATGCCTTTGAATTTCTCTGCTTCTAAATTCCCTAGACGCTGCTCTAGGCGTTGCATGGACTGGGTTTGCTGTACAATAAATTGTGATAGGAGGTCTTCCAAACCCGGTTTAGGAGCAATTTGAGCAACCAGTTCACGATAAGAGTTCATAGGGGCAGAATAATTGTAGGTTTGAGGGGCAATTTGGCTCAACTGCATATTTTGGGGATTCTGATTAGGTGTCTATTGGCCAGAGTATTGTCCTGGCTGGAATGATCGATTCTGATTAGATGGGTAGTGACTCGTCTGGTTCTGACTTTGTTGGTACTGTCCCTGTTGGTATTGTCCCTATTGGTATTGCCTGTTGGGTTTATTAAACCCGGGAGGATATGTGTTCTGTGCAGGTCTTTGCTGTGGAGCAGACTACGGCCTCCAAGAGAAGTTAGGATGATTTCTCATATCAGGATGGTATGTTTGGCTATACGAGTTTTGGGTAGGTGGTTAAAGGTGTTAAACGCACAAACTTCTTCTTGGATTGGAGTGGCACATCCATCATTTGAAGGACAATTTTCAGTAGAGTGGGACGACTGTAAACAGAGATTACAGGGTTCCATTGGGTTCTCTTGACCTACATTCATGACTGGGGCAGAATGGTGAGCAGGTTTGTTTACAGATACAGCCAGGGCAGAGACTGATTTGGTCAACTCTTGAATGAGGGATTTGAGTTCAGGGGTCAACCTTTGCTTCATTTCCCATATTAGTTTTCAAGACCGGAGTATTTCGACTGAACTCATTGTCAGTCGTCCAATGCTGTGAATTTTCACTTAATTCGGCCAGAAATTTGTACATTTCAGTAGGAGTATTATGCATGAATTTTCCTTGGCACATGGATTCTACCATAGTGCGGGACTCATCAGTAAGTCCCTTGTAGAAAATGTGAACCAGACTGCCTTTGTCGATACTGTGATGTGGACACTTGGTCAGATAATCCTGAAATCTTTTCCAGGCTTCATAAAATTTCTCATTGGACTTATGTCGGAAGTCCTGTATGAGTTATTTCATTTGATTAGTGCGAGACATGGGGTAGAATTTGGACATAAATTTTCCTACAAGTTCATTCCAACTTGTGATAGAATCTGCAGGAAGAGAGTAAAGCCAGTCCGAGGCTCTATCCTTCAGAGAGAAAGGAAAAACTCTCAGTTTAACATTGTCATCATCAAGATTCTAATTTCTAAAGAGCAGGATGACATGTTGAAATTCCCTGATATGGGAATAGGGGTCTTCTCTAGGGAGACTTCTAAAAGTTGGTAGCATTTGAATAGTATGCGGCCTGATCTCGAATTGCACCGCCGCAGTAGGTGGAAGAATAATGCATGATGGTGGGTTGGCCGAGATCGACGCATACGTCTCAATGAGGGGACGTTCGTCTGCCATGACGATGAAGGTATTTTCTCTGGGAGAGGAGGGAAAAGGGAGAGGGGTAATGAGTAGTGGAAGACTCCGCTGTAAGAGAATGATTCTCAGATCGAATCAATCTTTGATTGGATCTAGTCCAAGCGGGCATATGCTGAAAGAACAAGCCTCTAGAGTCGGCAAGAGGTGTATGAAACCGAATGAGCCTAGATGATGCACACAGAGCAACAGATAATCTTAAACTAAACAATCAGGATAGTATTATGAATTATCTTGTTAGTGTAAGGATAGTATAGATTATGACAGTGGGCGGACCACTGGTTTATCTTCAAATACCCACCGGACTAACTTTTCACTCTATAGGTTCTCACCAGGATACACTCTTCAAAGCAAATCCACTAGTATTAACTCAAGTTGATTACAAGATAATCCGAAGCCTAAACAGACGTGCGGCACATTAGCTGACTTAAGTACGCCCCAGACTAACTGGATTTGTCAAGCGTGAAGATGAGTTTTTCCAAAATAAGTGCTAGGGTTGGTTCGTGTTCCTAATCCGACACTAGCTAATCTGACAGTCGATCAAGGAGGCCACTTACGAGCTCGGTATACTTGAGTAGTAGGGACCTATGGGTGTGTTAGATAACAGGGACCCGCACTCATGGACTTAATCGACTTGATTTTTGAATGGGTTGCTTTATGTGAAGTTTTTTTGAACACCGATCTAAGTGGGCTCTACTTCTTGATTGATTTTAATTCTTGGCTGTGGTTGCATAAAAGCTGGAATGACGAGGTGAGTGATGAAATCCCACCAGTTTCAAGTTAGAGCTGGGTTTGCTCTTTATGTATTTTATTACGGCCAAACCAAGCAATTCCGATAAGTTTTGCAAAAGCAAATAAACAATCGGCACAGTGTTTACACAATGATCATGATCGCACTCAAGGCGAGGTGTAGAAACTTACCTGCCCGTTGGCTACGCACGGAGTCTCCTCCGTGAGATAGGGAGGGGTATCCAAATGGGCTTGGGCCTGACTCCACCTCTTTGAGCTTTCGCTCCCTACTCACTTGGTAAACACAATCCGCAATCACGTTAGTCCACAATGGTCTATGGTATGGAATTGGAAGGTATACCGCCTTTGGGGTTTCAAGAAACACAAAATGATTTAAGGCAGGTATTGTGAATTAGTTCCAATTAGGGTTTGAAATTCAACTTTAGCTATTCTCGAATTATGGTTCGAAAATATCTACTTTTGAATAACCGAAAGTTGGAAACCTTCCAAATTGAATCAAATAACCAATGGTGATCTAACTAGAAATAGCAGAATTGAAATCTAACCCTAATATTTTTTTGTATTTTTTCTAATTAATTAATTATCTAGCAGTTATTCTAAAATGAGAGAAAATGATCCCTAAATTATTACAACTTTGCACTCGGCCATCCGAGGCATTAAAATAATAAGTGGAAAATGTGAAAAATAAAATGGAAAGTTTCTGATTTGGATCGGATCTTCAAGATTAAGCAGATTTCCGAATTCCTATTCGTCTTTTGCAATCACATCAACCGAGCGGCAACGGCGCCATTTGAAATTAGAGTTTTTCCCGTGTCGTTGGATCGGAAACCTTTGATTTCAACAATATTTGTAATTTCTCCGAATTGGTTAACTTAATCTGCAAAAAATACAGACTTGCACAGTGGCTTCTGTCGGATATCGTCCGCACTCGAGGTTAGGGCAAACAATTGAACAATTTAACAGAAATTTGCTTAGAAATGATGGATGAATAGATGAGAATGATGAACCAATTTTTAAAATATTCTTTTGAGAGAGAGATTATTTAAACTATGAATGAAATTTAACATAATCAAAATGCAACAATTAATAAGAGTGAAACACAAATAAAAAGCAATCAAAACCTAATCAAGAAAAATCATTTTTTATTTATTAAACTAAAATCCGAATTACAACTTGCAAACAAATAACAACTACTAAAATTAAATTTGAAAGGTTGTAAAGGGATATAGAGAGAGAAAGATAAAGATCTAGGTAGAGAGAGAAAAATGAAATCTAGAGAGAGAAGGCAATGTAGAGAGAGAAAGTAAATTTGGAAAGAAAAATCTAGAGTGAGAGAAAGTAAGATTTTAGAGAGAGAACCTAGAGAGAGAGTATGAGAATACCTTGGCACTTACCACTAGAAATGATCGAATTTTGCTCGTGCTGTATACGGCTTGCTACCAATGGTGGAGGTGAGAGGCAAGGGAAGATGTTGTAATGGAGGAATTTAGGGAATGACCTGCAAGGGCAGTAAGGTATAGAAGAGGACGGTGGAAAAGGTGGGAGTGGTTGCTGGTCTACGACACGCACTGGAGAGGACACGAGGGTGCTGCAAGCAAGGAGATGTACATTGGGGAGGAGGGCTGACTAGCTTCTGTGGTGAGTTGCTGGTTGGTCTTGGAGAGAAGGAGACCTCGTGGAGGAGAAGAACGTTGCAAGTTTCGGTTGGTATAGATGAAGCCTGCAACGGTGTAGCCACAACTTCTTGGATGAGCCGTGGTGCTGGTAGTGTAGTCAAGGGAGGCGGTCTTCAAGATGTCGAGCAACAAGGAGAGGATTGTTGACTAGTGTTGCTATTTGCAACACCAGAAATGGTAGGGATGAGGCAGCAGCTTCCTCCCTTCTTCTTTTCTTCTCTTCTTCCCTCTTTTTTTTTATTTTGTTCTTTCTCTTTGTGAGGACGGTGAATCCCAAGAGAGAGACCTGGTTGCAAGTGGTTATGGTGGTGCTGGCAGAGATAAAGGTGGAGAGAACCATAGGCAGCAGCTAAGTGGGGTGCCTGTAGCAGTGGTGAGTTGCAGGACCGTGAAGGAAATATGAACGATGGTTGCAGATTGTTAAAAGGAGAGAAAGTGATGGAGGGGATGCTGCCTCTTGTAGAGGAGATGGACAGAAGGAGGAGAGGTAGATGCATGAGGCATTACTGGCCGGGCCGAACTAAACTGCGTTGGGTTGGAAAAGACGGTTCTTCAAGGAGGCAGCATGTGGAGAAACTTGTGGAGGGAGCCAGTCCGATGAAAGTTGCAGGTGGTGTTGTGGTACAGCACCTTGGAGATGAAGTGGACTAGTGGATGAGCAACCAGCAACCGTGAAGAGGCAGCAAGGGGGCGGTGCTGTTCGGTGGATCATCAATCATTAGGATAGCCAGTTGGTGGTCATTTCTTGCTGGTTTTGCAGGTTGTGAACCAGCAATGCAACGGAGAGAGATCGGAATTGTGGAGCTCGTGATCTGCCGAAGTTGCAGCCTACAACTCCGGTAAGAATGTGGTGAAGAAGTTGACTGGCGAAGCAGCAGTGAAGAAGAAGAAAAGAAGGAAGAAGAGAAAAGAAGGAGAGAAAGAGGAAGAAAGAAGGAGGCACTGCTTGGCTGGAGGTTGACCGGAGGTGTAGGTGGGCAACTCCGGCAACAATGGAGGGCGGTGTTACAGGTGGATTTTCGGCCAATACAGTGGAGAGAAAGGGGATGTTGGATGTAGCAGATCTAGGCGTGGCTGGAGGAGAAAGGGAGGAGAAAAGGATGGCCCGCAACTTGGTGAAGTTGCAGGCGGTAGAGGCAAGGAGGTGGGTGAAGACGGACCTGCAGGTGCTTGGAGCTTTGCTGTTTTCACAGCACTTGCAGGTGGAGCACTAGCAAGGCTTTGGGAAGCCGTGGAGATAGAGAAAAGGTGGCTTCTCTTGCTGGTTTTGAAGGAGATTTACAACCCGTGAGAACAACACGATCTATGAGAGGAGAAGATGACAGCGGTGTTTGAAGGTGAAACCGAACTAGAACTGTGAGTAAAAACAAAGGAGAATGAAGGGAATGTGCTGCTGGTTGCTGTGGGCAGCAAGTTGCGCCGGCCGGAGTTGCAGGTTGCAACTCCAGTGAAGAAGAAGAAGAGGGGTGGGGGTGCTGGCTGTCACACAGCCACCCAAAGTGTTCAAGGAAAACTGAGAGAAGATAAGGGTAAGAAGAAGATTTTTAGAGGGGGAGGGAATAAAAAAGAAACCCAAGGTTTCTCTCTCTTTTAAAGGGAGTGGTTTGTTGTGGGAGAGAGAAACCGTAGGAATGAAGTTGGGGATTGATGAGAAGTGGTCAAGGTTGACCACTTCTCCCATTGACTTGAATGTGGGCTTATGAGAGCCCATGGGTTTATGTTGGCCACTTGCTTTGATTGGGTCATGAATCCATAGGTCTTGGGCTATTAAATGGGTAGGTTAAAGGCCATAGAGTTGGGCCAAAGAAATTGCCACATGTCAGCCAGTGAGCCACAGGGATAATGGACCGAAGGATTGGGCATGGGTCATGGGCATGGGCTCAAGGGTAAGCGGCCTAATCGGCCAAATGGATATGGGCCTCTTGCAAGGCCATGGGTTAGGGTGCGTTTGGCCGCCAGGGGAGAAAAAATGGTCAATGAGCCCAAAATACCATGGGCTCTAGGACGGGTTACAAAGCCGTGGGCTTCCAATTTGCTTGTGGGCCACTTGGCCATGGGCTTTGTGGACCACTAAGGCCATGTGGGCTGTTAGATGATGAAACTATGATAATTTGATGAGATGAGGTGGCGGTTTGACTCAGTCCACAATTGGCGGACTGTAGGATCTAGAGAGATCCAACAATCAAATGAATGATCTAACGGTCGAATTCAAGATCTAACGGTAGAATAACTATGAGAGATGGAATAAAGCTAAAGGAGAGAAGATCTGAGGTTAGATAATGGAGAACGGAGGGTTAGGATGATCGATCTAAGGATCGGATGGTGAGATATAGGCAATTCAATCATGGAGAGGGGGATCAGATGGTAGATCTGGGGATCTAATGGTAGGATGAGATGATTTACGGGTTAGATATTAGAGTCTAGAGAGATGGAGAGAGAATTAGGAGAGATGAGAGAGAAAATAATACAAAATAAAGGCAAAATAGCTAGCGGAGGGTCATAAACCCTGATCTTCAATGTAATCTTCCGTCGGCTTCACCAATTACGTAAGCCGTCATTTTATGTCAGTTGGTGCGACTTTGAATCACTTTGGCCCGTCTATTGGTCTTCAGCTTTGCCTCTCTCTTGGTTCTTTATCTGGCTCTACGATCCTCTGACTTGACCCGTACTTGGCCGGTATCTTCTTGTCATAGTTTGTTGACTCCTTAAGCTTTGATATTAGGCTTCTATGGTTGATCGTGGGCCCGCAAGTCTCAAAAATCGCCCGATCGGGTTTCCTGCGAGAGAAAAAGCACGTAATGAGACTTAATCAAAACGGCTTCATATCTAGACTATCCGAAATGCGTATATTTCATGCAAATAGTCGATTTTCGTCTAAAGAATGTGCTCTACGCAATGGAAGAAACTCTTATGTGAAAAAGTCAACGAAAAGACAAGTTTTACGTAGGAGAATGCAACATCACTATAAAAATAGTGGCTTAAAATAAGCACTTTTGAGCGAATATCAGCAGTCCAGTTGATTAAGGATTTATACATATATTTTGAAACTAAATATTTTTTCTATTTATTTTTCTTATAAACCTATGTGAATCTATTTTCCAGATCCATTGATTTTATATTTTTTGGATATGTATTTAATTAGTTGTAATTTTTCTAAGGTATTGACCTTTTTTGCAGAACTCAGAATTTTAGATTCTGTGTATTCTACTTCTTTAAGAATTTCGACTTCGATTTTAGAAATAAATATTTTTGAATTTATTTTTATAGAAACCTCAGTGAATATAGTCTTAGAATCCATTGAGTTTATATTTTTTTAATTTATGTTTATTTAGTTATGATTTTTACAATAAAACATATTTTCTGTGAACTACCTATTTCTTAGATTTTTTACGATTAATGGCCTTGGGAACCCTTAGTGGTTCGCTTATTGACTATTAAGGGGTTTAGCCCTTGTTGTTTGACTAAACCCTAGATGGCTTGACCTATACTTGTATGCATGGGGATCCCACCCATGTGTCTTGGATTTCTCATAGGGTTCGGCCAAGTGTTTGGATCCCTCTTTAGGATTCGACCTTGTGTCATGGATCCCTTATAGGGTTCAGCCATGGTGTGTTGGATTGTCTTGTGATTTTCACTTATATTGTTCATCCGTGTTGATCGTGACCTTCGGTGATTGTTACATGTTATTCATGGTTAACCCTAATTCGTTCACATGTTATCACTTTTGATGATCATCTCTTTATTTTATATTCTTATTTAAATGTTAAATACATGTGTGTTTATGTCATGTAACCTAGTACCATCTTGTTGTCATACCATGATCATCATGTCATTTCATATAAGGGGTGCATAAGAAACGGGGTTGAAGTATATTATATATATTTATATTGGTTTTATCAATTAATCAGGTTCGGTACCCTAGGGTGAAAGGCCCCAAACGTTATTATATCTTGCAAATGGGTCGATGAGACCGCTCCCAGTGTAGGAATGAAATGGAGACCCTATGTGGTTATGGGTACTAGTTGCATTTACATCCCGTACTCACTTGCATTCACCATCATATTCATGTCATTCTTATTATATGATTAAGATGCATACCTTGATTAAAAAACTTGTATAATATGATATCATACCATGCACACTGTTGTATTACTAGGCATCGGCTCACGGTGCTACACCGATATCATATTCAGATTTTGATGAGCTGGGTACGTGGGATGATTTTGAGGCGAAAGACTCTGGTACATTCGAGGAGATCGACGATGATTTGGGAGTCGATCCCCGCACTTTAGAAGATTTTATTTTGATTGTTTTAAAATATTACTTATTTATTTTCACGGGCATGTAGTCCTTTGATTGAGGGCATGTTCTCACATCTATCTCTCCATACTTAATTGCTTGATTGAATTGTTTGAGTTATGAATTATTTTAATTATTTGTTTCCTACATCTATACTTTTTTTTTACTTAGTGGGTTTTCGAATGAACCTTAGTAGTCTAATTGACTTAATTAGATCACTAGGGGACATTCATGGATCACCTCTGGGTTCGGGTACGGGTCGATCCACGAATTTTTGGGTCTTATCTGGGTATCCGGATTCGGGGCTTGACAACACATAACAAATATCAATTTCTGAACTGTTTACTCTGGACAATTTAAGGATCATTATTTGTAAGAAGCCTATCATGCTTGCAAATGACGCATGCATGCATACGAAGAGATTACTATAACCACCTTACATCTCTTCAATACATCAACATCCCACTTTCTGAGTAAGATAAACAACATAACAAATAACAATCCTCAAACGGGCAACTTATATCATCTAAGGGTGGGGTATCTAGGTCTCTAAAAAATTACACGAAGATATGCACAACCTAAAGTCAATCTAAGCCGTGTAACAAAACCACAAGGACCTGCCATTCATTATATCTACCATGGGTATAACAGAGCGGGGTCAGGGCTGTTACAAGTTGATGTTCACAATTAATGTAATTATTTGAATATAAATTGAAAGACAATTTCTACAATGCCAAAGTAAGCAAATTAAATGAACTCAAGCAAAGAAAGAACAACATAAGATATATAGAGGCTAGAGATCAAGGTTACCAACCTTGTTCTCATACCATCATTTCCCAAGATCAAGTTGGTATCAAACATCCCTAAAATTTGATTACCACTTAAATAGATATAAAACAAATTCAAACCTATAACGAAACAATCAAAATTTGATGGTACTATGTGATCATAAACATGATATTTTTGCACCCTTTTGGATTTTAAGGACAATCATCTAGAAAGAAATAAAAAACCCTAAATTCTACTAAACAATATATATACGAAGAGAGAACGAAACCCTAAACAAGCAAAAATAAAGCTACGATGCTAGATATGATTGATAACAAAAGAAAACTTATTAAAGAAAAAAAGAAAAATACAAGGGAAGCAAAAAATATTACATAAACCTAACATTACACATTGTTAAAACATGAATTTGCAAAGTGGATGTGAGGGTATGTTAGGGTTTGAATGAGATGGGTGGCCAAGATGGAAAGATCGTATGGTGATGAAAGGTAGATCATATGGACCGTGGTATGAGTGGTATGATCATGGTGACCTAACGGTTGATTGGAGATGATGTTAGGGTTAGATCATGAGATGTAGGGTGGTTAAGAAAGAGAAAGAGTGAAGATCAATGGTTGATATGGGGAAATGGAAGATCGAGTAGTGAGAATGACGATCGGAAGGTGAGCGGATGATCGAGATGGATGATCGGACGGTGGATTTGAGGGATGGGAGAGTTAGGATGGCAATGATTGGCTACGGTCGTAGGTTGGTTAGAATTAGGAGAGATGAGAGAGAAAATAATACGAAATAGAGAGAAAAGAGTAAGCAGATGGTCTTGAACCCTGGTCTTCAATATAGTCTTCAATTGGCTTTATCAATGGTGTAAGCCATCATTATATTTCATTTGGTGCGACTTTGAATCACTTTGGTTTATCTCTTGGTCTTCAGCTTTGCTTCGCTTTCGGTTCTTGGTCTGGCTCTATGATCCTCTGACTTGACCCGTACTTAGTCTGTATCTTCTAGTTATAGCTTGTTGATTCTTTAAGCTTTGATATTGGACTTTTACGGTTGATCGTGAGCCCGCAAGTCTCGAGAATCGCCTGATCGGGTTTCCTACGAGAGAAAAGCGTGTAATAAGACTTGATCAGAACGACTTCATAGCTAGACTTCTGAAAATATGTTTAATGCATACAAATATATTATTTTGTCCAGAAAAGTGTGTTCTACGCAATGAAAGAGACTCTTACATAAAAAAAATGGATAAATAGGGAAGTTTTACGTAGAAGAGTGCGATAACGCTCAAAGGATAATGACTTAAAATAAGCACTTTTAAGCGAATATCAACCATCCATTCAATAATCCATCTGATCATCAACCCCCATCATCACACCCATGCGATCACCACACGATCTACAAGATATACGATTATCCAAGATAAAGTGATCTTAGCCGTGTGAGTGGTGCATCCATCAAAGGGCCACAAAAAATGGATGGTCCAGATTTTAAAGATGTTAAAAATACTGATTTTTTAAAATATAAAAATTCCTTTAAAAATATTTTGGAAATACTTTTTAGAAAGACCAAAGGCTTTAAAAAGAGGTTTTTATATTACATAGGAGATTTTGGAGAAATATTGTTCTGGGAATGGGGGTCAAGATATAATTTTGGAAATCAAGAATTTATGGATGAGAAACTAGAGAGACGGAAGAGAACTAGGGAGAGAAAAAGACTTATTTGTACGGGAGTCGAATCAGTCCGCTTTCCTATCCAAAGGGCAAAATCCCATATATTTGTCTCCGACGATTGTCCGCCACTAACTAGAGGTCTCCACCCTAAATCTCCACAACCATTTAATCAAAAAGAGCATGATATATCTACTTGTGTCGTAATACCTCTGACTTTTCTTTATTTTTTCTGAAATTTCAATGTTGGATAGTCTCTAAACATATTGTTTTGATATCTTTCAAGTAATTGTTTAATTCTTCTTATTGGATATGTGTATCAAGTTGTTTGGCTCATGTTATGAATAAGCAATATATGTAGGTTTTTTCAATGAGTGTACCTTTATTAAAACCAATTCAAGAGAAAGAAACCCATGTCAGTGAGTATATTGGAATTCTGGAATGTCCCATGTGGTTGATGAATTGATGTCTTTATTTAGTCTAGTAAATATAATGACTTTGACACGAATTTGCTTACGTCGAATATTTAGTCAGACCCATAAATTTTTCCTCCGCGGCGGAAAAATATTTGTGAAATTTCACCGGTCCGTTCTCTTTAACTCAATATACCTAGAAGGGAATAAAATCGCATGCCTTAGTTGTTTGATAAAAGATTATCACAACCGACTCAAATCGAATATACCTCCGTGGTATATTTTCTTTGTGTCGTTTGATCTAATTAGAATAGATTGCGGAATACAAACAAACAATCACACTAGACAAGAGATTTTTACGTAGAAACCTTAGCCAAGGAAAAACCACGGGACAATGTCCAGACGGAAAGTATCACTAATCGAAAAGTTAAACGAAATAAAGGTTACATACACATCACCGCTGCAAATACAACTTCCAACCTTAACTAAGGCCCACTACTGATGCGTCCACGTCCTCTGAATCAACGTTACGAATCCACGTGCGCCTTTCCAGCCAAGAAGCCTTATCCACTTGTTCAGTTTGGTGCACCCCAAACCTACCGTCGATCGGCTCCTCCGATCTTAATTCTTAATACTCCCGCCTTTACAGAAGGAGAAAGATTCAGTACACCCTGAACCCCAAGTTGTTCAAATGGTGTTGAGTCACACTTAGGCTACTAGGTTGAATATAGAAGTGGAAGACCTAAGCTGAGGAAAGGATCAAGCTCTTGGCTTTGATCAAGAATAGAACAAGCTCACAAGATGTGAATGTAAAACAAGCTTCTTGCTCTTCGAATGGACACTCTAATAAATAAAGCATTTGCTTCTCTCTCTTAAAGATTGAGTCACTCTGTGTCTCTGTGTATGTTTAGAGAAGGCATAGAAATGTTCTATTTATAGAATTACAAGACCCTGAGTCGTGTGGATTGTGGGATGATGCAACCAAGAATTTCGGATCTGAAAAAGACCAATTCTATGCATGGTCCAATCGATTATACACTTGGTCCAATCGATTGGGCCATGTCCAATTGATTGGGGATAATTGTCCAATCGATTGGGCTCAATAAGATTTCTATTCCGAAGGCACCAATCGATTACACAGGGTTCTCCAATCGATTTGACTTAGAAAAGTTTGTCCCGAAGACTCCAATCGATTTCACAGTCTCCAATCGATTTGACTCAGATAGGTTTCTGTCCCGAAGGCTCCAATCGATTCCACAAAGTCTCCAATCGATTAGGCTGAAATAAGTTTCTGCCTCGTAGTTTCCAATCGATTATACAGAGTCTCCAATCGATCGGGCTATGTCCAATCGATTGGGGATAAATGTCCAATCGATTGGACTATCCGATTAGTCAATATAATTTACTTAGACTCGAGTCTGTCCAATGATGGAACTAGGGTTTTTCCGTGTCGTTGGTTACGGAAACCCTAATTCCAACAAAATTTGTATCTTTTTCGATTTTTAGTCCTGCAAAATATGGAGATATTGTATAGGGATTCGTATCGGATGTCGATCCGCACTCGGGGTTAGTTCATGCAAATAAAGACATAAAATGACAAATTTTTTTTGCTAGAAATTCATGGAGAAATGAGAGGTGATTTTAAAATGAGTTTGAGAGGTTTATCACAATCGACAAGTACTCATTAGAGAAAACATAAAAATTGCAAATAACTTCATTCAAATTTATTCATTGATCAAAAGGAGAAGTGCTACAATGCTCAAATTTATGAACGAAATAACAAGAAACAAAAGAAAATTAAAGAACACTAAACAAGAATTTAGTGAGAGAAAGAGATTGTAGAGAGAGAAAATGACTAAAAAGATCTAGAGAGAGAAACCTAAGTTTGGAGAGGAAAATTCCAGAGAGAGCTAAGGGTTAGAGACAGAAGAAAGGTGCTTAATCTAGAGAGAGAAAGTGAGCAGGGAGAAGGGCGAATACCTGTAGCATATCTCCCTTGGAGATCGGCCAGTGAACGGATGGTGGATGATTTGGCCATGGTGAGTGCCACGAGTAGTAAGGTGAAGGGAATGGGGGAGGCACGTGATCTATAAGAGATCAGTTCCGATAAAGATGCGGCTGGTTCTCCGGAGAAGAACCAGTCCGCTAGAGTTGACCATGAGGATCACGGTGTTGCTAGAACCAGCAACGGTTTGGTGGGATGTGATCCCAATATGGGAACGTGGAGTGATGGAAAGGATGGTGGCACTGGAGGGGAAGAAGGGGAGAAACGTGATGGAGGTATAGCTGTTGATCAGTGAAAGGAAGGGTGCAAAAACAGCAAGATGGAGGGGTGGTAATGATGCACAGGCAAGGAGTTTCGGGTGGAGCAGTAGGGTTGAGAACGAGGAGGAGCACTAGCGGCAGCGTCAAAACGCAGCAGCTCCAAGGAGAGGAGCTTGGAGGCGGTGGTTATGGCCGAAGTTGCAGAGGCAGCAACGCCTTGAGGAGGAGGGGGGTTGCTAGCTGCAACTCGTGAAGGCAGTAGAGATGAAGATGGTGGAGGAGCACCGTTGGGGGGGTAGACTGGAGTTGCAACCTGCAACTCTGGTTGGTAAAAACGGTGGTGAAATGAACCAGTCCGCCGGAGTTGCAGACTTGCAACTCCGGCAAGAAGAAGAAGAAGAAGAAGAAGAAGAAGTAGAAAGGAGGAGGAGGAAGAAGAAGATGAGGAAGAAGAGAAGGGAAGAAGGAGAGGGGGGTAGGAACCCTTACCGTTGGAGCGTGTTGCAGGTGGGGGCGTGGTGAGAACCGGGAAGAAGCTCGCCGATTTTAATGGCGAGGTGGTTGCTGTGGTGGTGCGTTGATGGGGGGTGACGGCTTGCTGGTTAGCCCCCTTGTACCTACAACAGAAGAATGGAAGAAGAAGAAGAAGAAGAAGAAGAAGAAGAAGAAGAAGAAGAAGAAGAAGAAGAAGAAGAAAAATAAGAAGAAGAAGAAGAAGAAAAGGCGGAGCTCCACCAGCTCGCCGGAGAAGACCACGGCGAGGAGGAAGAAGGAGAGAAGAAAGAAAGAGAAGAAGGAAGAAAGAAGAGCCCCAAAAGGAGAGGGGTCTAAGGGTTTTTAACCCCTCTTCACAAGGAGAAACTGTGGGTTTCTCAACTTGGAAACTCACGGTTTCTAAAAATATATATTTTTATTTATTTTTTTTATATATTTTTTTATTTTTATATTTGAACTTGCAGGCTTGGGCTCGAGGTTTATGGGCCGTTTGGCCATAAGGTTGATTGATTACTAGGCCGAGAGATGATGCCACATGTCGGCCAGTGGTTGGCCAATGGGAACGCTAAAAATCGTGGGCCCAGAGTGCATCGGCCATGGGTCAGAAGGTAGGTGAGAAAGATAGTGGGCCACTGGGCTCGATGGATGTGGGTTAGGGTGCGTTTGGTTGCCAGGGGAGAAAAATGCATTTTCCCCTTGAAATACCCATTAAGGAAAAATGTATTTTTCTTTCCTCGAAAATCGAGCTCTACGCTCTCAGCCACAATCAATCATTTGAGGCATTTCTCTATAATCAAACATGCCCTAGGGACTGATATTTTACAATGGAGATCGGGTGGTTGATAGGATGGATGATCGACTGATCGATAGCACGATCGGATGGTCAGATGCATAGGATGGATGGATCAGATTGCGATCGAACGGTAGATTTGATGGATAAGGGTGATAGGTCAAGGAGAGAGAGTCGATTAGAGCTAGAAGAAAGAAAATTAGGATTTAGAGAGAAGAGAGAGAATTAGGGGAGATGAGAGAGAAAATGTTAGAAATTGGAGAGAAAATCACTGGCAGAGGGTCTAGAACCCTGGTCTTCATTGTGCCGCTCCTCACGCTTCACTAGTAGAGCAGATCATCATTCATTGTTGATTCATGCGACTTTAAACGCTTTGGTCCGTCTTTTGGTCATTGGCTCTCTCGCACTCTTCGTACTTTGGGCCGACTCTTCGATCCTCTTTTTCAGCCCGTATTTGGCTCATATCTTTTAGTCATAGCATGTGGGCTCTTTAAGCTTTGATAATGGGCTTTCATGATCGATTTGAGTTCACAAGTCTCGAGAATCGTCCCATTGGGGTTTCCTGCGACAGAAGAAGCGCGTAATGAGACTTTATCAGAACGGCTTAATATCTAGACTTCCGAAAATGTGTTTAATGCATGCAAATATACCATTTCATTTAGAAAAGTGTGTTCTACGCAACAGAAGAGACTCTTATGTAGAAAAGTAGATAAATAGAGCCTTTTACGTAGGAGAGTGCGATAACGCTAAAAGGATAATTGCTTAAAATAAGCACTTTTGAGCGAATATCAAATGACTAAGTTTGACCATTATATTTTTATTCATTTTAACCAACTTTTATGGCCACTAAGTCACTTACCTTCCTAATCGAGCGTACATGATCGTTAACTGACAAAACGACAGTTACTCGGATGACTCATGTCGTCAACCGTTTGATTCTTGCTTTCTCTGTCTTTTTGTCTTTACGTAGTTGGCGAAGTATGCGTACCACGACATCTTCTCACTATACTAGTGCTCGTAGGAACGGTTACAATAATGTTTTTATGTCAAACAGAATCTTTGCCAAATTGAATATTCCTTATAGTTTGATCACATCCTCTCTGAGTAAATATTTTCACACCAAATAAGCCTTGGTGGGAAAATCGCTATTTTCAATAAAAATGAATTTTTTTAATATATAAAAAGATAAAAATGAGGCCGTTTGGATCTTATCACCTAATATGTAGGTCTCACACTGACCTAACCCATATTTGACTTACTTTGATACGTGGGACCCATAAAAATTGAAAGAAAATAAAGTAAGCTAGCTAATACACGTACCAAATGATGCTAAATATTGACAAGCACAAATATTTAGCCAAGATAATATTTGTCTGGCTAAATAAGCAAATTTTGGTTGCCCCATCATTTGTCCTTATCACCCCCCTTTCTCCTAATTCCCCTCACCAGTTTCTGATATTATCTAAATGCCCCTCGGGCCCATTGAAATCTCTTATCACCCCTTGCCCCCAAATGTTGAAAACGAAAAAAAAAAAGTTTTGGGGGTGGGGGGTTACCCTCTTCACTCTTCCACTGTGAAACCCTACGTACCTTTGTCGTAGCAAGCAACAAACAAGAAAAGAGCAAGCTTGAGCACTTCCACCGTGAAAACCTGAGCAACTTAACATTGCATCATGAAATTGATAATGTGCAGCTACTGTTCGGACTTAGCCAGTTGAATAGTATGACTCCTATTGTTTAGATTGTTCTGTTCAACCTGCTAAGTCTGAACATTGCTTTACTGTTCGGACTTAGACAGATGAACGGAAAAATTTAGATATGTTATTGGAAACCTGGGTCACCTATTATTGGTGACATTTGAGAGGTGATACTTGACATTTATGGAAGATCGCTGGGAGTGGGGTTGGGTATGAATGGTAAATATTCCAATAAGGCAGAAGCGAAAGCAATGTTTGGAAGGACTAGGATTTCAGTCAATGTTGGGCTAGTTTATTGACTGATGGCCATCAAAGCAAGTAGTATGCTTGTCGAGGCTGGCTTTCTTTGTTGACAAACAAAATTATTGAGGTTAGTGATTCTTTGGGCATTTCATTTTCCTTAATTTCAGAGGTGAGATTTCTGGTTCAAGATTTCTCCCTTGCTTTTTAGGTTTTGAAATTGAGAGGGGATGAGTAGAAATAGAAATGGTTAATTAGAGAAACAAAAGGGACAAAGTAGGTATTTATATTTCTATGGGGAAGATAAGAGAAAACACATGACTTGTGCGGGCACAAGTGGGGGATAACAAGAGAAATGGAGAGGGTATCCAAAATGGGAAATTTTAGTCGCATCCCAAGACTTGTGCGGGCACCCAGACCTGTTGAAAGCACCCCACGAATTGTGCTTTTAATCTTTCCGAATAGACTTCCGGCCGTTACCGAGGCAAATAAGAAACCCTAATCTTAACAATTCCCTCCTTTTTTTTCCCCCCCTCCTTTCTCCTCTTTCTCCCTCCATTGTCTCGGAAGAACTCCACAACTACGAGAAAAAGGTACGCTATTTCATCCTAAAAAAAATTGTCTCTGTTCTTGGCTCTTGCTCTCGCTCGTTCTCTCTCTGTTTTTGTTCGTCCCTGTGTTGGAATCTGTGGATGATTAGACTCTTGTTTTTGAGGTTTTTTCTTCTTCTGTATTGTTAATTGTAGAAAACCACAGAGAAATGGGTTTATCTTGTGCAAGTTATTATCATCATTACCAAGCTCAACTCTCTCTCTCAACTTTAAATTGTTTGGATGGTTCTCGTAAGTGGGTTTTCTGTTATACTGAATCTATTCTGAAGGATTTGAACTTTGAAGTTTATTTTGTCGTGCACTGTGATGCTCTGAAAGAAGAAAGGAGAAATGTGCACTTTGTCTTCATACGATAAATATTTTTTTAGATATTTAATCATATGAACGATTGTTCAGATAAGTGTGATCTTTATGAAAAATGGTACCCAAATTTTCCTTTATACACTATTAAAGGGAGAAACATGAGATGGTCTTTTTTTTTTGATAAATTCATGTTACGTTTTTTTTTTGATAATTGTAGATTATCGAAGGCAAGAAAAGCCAAAAGATTACAAGAGCTGCCAGAGAGGTAGAGATGACCTACTAAAAGCAAAGACACCATAAAACAAAGCAAACAACCTTTTGTCGGTGGTTTAGACAACAGGTTAGGCAGTTCCCCAACCAGCTATATTAAGAGCTAAATTTACAATCTTTTGTATTGTTGTGCCATAGAGGAGTCAGTTACTATAGCAATTTAGTCAATGTTAAGGTCTCGAGCCAACTTGATACCATGTTGAATGTCCTTCATTTCCTATGAAAAAATGGGGTCTTTTCCAACTAGGTTGGCAAAAGCAATCAATGGTTCTCCTTTCTGACTTTGGACGAGTCCATCAAAATCCATCTCTTTCGTTTCATGGACCCATCACAATTCAGAGACCAAACAATGACCTCTGGTTGGCCAAATGCAAATCCTGATAATATTGGCTTTAGGAATATGCAGGATGTCTCACTGCTATTACCTATCTTTTTCTTGAATTACCCACTCAGTATCACAAAAACTGGTGTATATTCTTATCAATCCATTCCATCCATTATTGGTTCCATGTATAGACCAAAAATTAGCGTATTCGAATGATTTAACCATCCGAAAATGGACTCCCCCTTTCTTTGTGACTGCTTTGTATCTTTTGGCAGTCACAAAAATAGAAAAGCATTTGGCTGGATAGATAAAATCATTCATCTGGCTTGATATCTGCTGTGGGGAATCTTTTAGATGGGTCAATTGATGGACGGTCCAGATTGATTACAATATCTCTACTTGCATAGTATACGATCACGAGTATGATAGATTGGGGACTATCGTACGTGCCTTACTAAAGGAGAAACTCTAGATAAATATTACTACATATAAGTATACATTTATAAGTGGAAACAAGAAAAATAAGGCAAATGCAGATTTTTCTTGTAAGAGCGTCAATGCATGTGGCATATTACTTTATTCAAAACTTGGACTGTCCCTCTTAGATAGCTATTAAGTATTAAACATATTCTTATTATCTGGGTTTTACTCATTTCAGTTGGCAGAATCTATGGCACTAAGATCCTTCCAACCCACTTGGGATGCTTTTTCAATCCAACATAATATGGGTATGAGTACCCATGCCGGATATGGGTCGACTGCACTCAAGTAATTTTTATAAAATATTTTAATATCTGAATTTTTTTTCTTAATAGTTTAGAAAATGATAGAGCTGCTATAACACAAAACTAATATTTGTACTTTATCCATATTTGGCCGTGGTGGACCTAGTGGTGAGAAATGCTTTGATGGCATATGACATTAACTATGGAAATAACTCTGGATAGAATGGAATGGTGTCATGTGGCCCCAAATAGTTGTACAAGGCTCAGATTATGATCTTCCAAGCATCATACATGTCCATGTCCTGGGTACCTTGGGATTAACTTGTTTTCTTTTTGTTTTGCTTTTCTCTCCAGTGATGGAGGCTGATGGAGATGTAGAGGTGTCTAGGCGGGTCCAGGTCCGCTTCGTCACGAAGCTCCAGCCTCCTATGAAAGCTCCCACTACATCCATTGCAATCCCCTCCAACCTTACGAGGATGGGCCTTTCTGCAGTCATCAATAATCTTCTGAAAGCTGGTATGATTTTACTATGCATATCTCCTGTTTGGATCATCAATAAGTGAACATGCTTTTAGTCTTTCTTGTGCTCTCTAGTTCGTGTTTTCTCTTTCAAAGTGGAATTTACCATTATGGGCTTCTACTCCTTGAGAGATAATCTTGTGGATTAATAAAATTATGAAGGAAAGTTCTGTTTGTTCTTGGTATTTTGGCTCCGAGATTTTTCAATTTATTTGGTCTATAATTGTAGATAGCTTTAAAATGTCAATTTTTGTTCTTGAGATGCTCCTTTTATCTTTCAATGTGTGTATTTTAAAATTCTTACCATCTCAATTTTTGTACCTCATTGTCATCAGGAAATTCTGATTGGCAACCTCAGCCTTTTGACTTTCTCATTGATGGCGAGCTGGTTCGAATGTCACTCGAACAGTTTCTTCTTGCCAAGGGCATTTCTGCGGTACCTATCTTCCTTAGATGTGCCTTCTTACACTACCGCCAAAATATATGTTTTGTGTTCCACTGATATATTTATCTAGTCAAATCTTTTGAAAATTTTATCAGAATAGCTGCATCATATTTTTGTCCTACCAGAATTTTGATTTGAAAGCCAAAAATTGAGAAGATTTCACTCTGGTGTTGTCCCATTGGATAGCCATCCATTTTACCGGTTTTTGGGGTGAAGACTTCACATGGCACACAACATAACACGTGCCAGGCAGAAAAGAGTTTTTTATAAGAGAAACACACGGCTTTATGACTACTGTTTGTTGTTGATGTAATTAGGAAGTTTTAATCCTCATCATGACTTATAGTCTTCTGGTTCCTAATTAGAATCTCTTATATACTACAGGAGAAGATACTTGAAATTGAATACATAAAGGCAGTAGTCCCACGAAAACAAGATCCTTGTTTGCATGATGATTGGGTCAGTGCAGTCAATGGTTCTAATCCTGGGTAAGCATGGACATGTTTAATATCATGCAACAATATAATGGTTACTTTACTGGGTAATTCATATTTAGCGGCCTCGGTTTATTGTTGATGCGCTCCATTGCTTGTCGTGATCATCTCTTTACCCATATAGCCAACCTTTATTCTACTTTGGTTCTCATAACATAAAATCTTGAGTGAAGAACTGCTGATACTGAAATATCAATCAAGTGTGTTTAGGTGAGCTTAGACTGCATGAAAATGGGAGGATGGGGAGAAGCTGTCCTTTCCGTTTGTGTCATAAATGTGGCACACATGCTGGGTAGAGTTAGCATTCACCATCTAGTGGTCTTGCCTAGAAGATTACCTATACCAAAGCCAACCTGATTGAATTAACCTAACCATTATGATCTGATGTTTGAACTTTTCTGTAGTAAATTCTCATATTTTTGTGACCATCTAGAAGAATCTGATAGATTGGATGGCTAGGATTAGAAAATTAGGCCAATTTTGGCCTTGGGTCAACATATGCCAACTTTTATTTTGTTGAAATATTAAATCTAGCATAATTTTAGAACTTTTGTGGTTGTGAAACATGACTTTACCCCTAAGTAATTTATGCTATCGTCTTCTTTTAACTTCCTGTTGATATATTTCTGTCAAATTCTTGATCTCCAAAAAATTACACTGACTCATGTCCACTGGCAGGTTTATATTGACAGGGTGCTATGACAGTTTTGGAAGGTGGATTTATATTAACTCTACTCTTTAAAGCTACTTCATCTTTATTTTTTTATTTGACTAGTTTCTTTATTGTTGGCAACTCAGTAAATGTGAAGATGACATCTGATTTTCCAAGGTGTACTTTTGCTAGGATATGGAAAGCTGGTGGATTTTGTTCGCATGAATTGGAGGGTCATAGTGATGCGATAACTTCCGTCAGCATCATCAATCCAAAAGGTACAAATGAGTGACAATTGGCATTTTGTGGCATGCTCCCTTCTTTTTCTGAGGCACCCATGTCAATTTAATGTAACCGTTGTTTGATGCAACACAGTATGCATTTCTTTGTTATCTTTTTGACAAATAACAACTTTAAAAAGAAAGTCACAAGGGGTATCAGCTATTTAGTTTTGAGTCCTCATTACATAATGGAACTCTATGTACACTCTCTCTTACCATCAAGTTCAACTATTAAAGACTCCTTTTTGGTGTGAGAAATTGGACATCACTTGACTGAATTACTGTCAAATTTATATGTTGTTTGCTACCTACAACTCATCCAAGTGACTCGTATCAGTAATCCCCCTCAAGGGATTGGAGATGTATTCTTCTCACTCTAATACTCCATTGATGGTGGTGGGATGATGCAGAATGAATGTGATGGCCTCAAACTAAAGGCTGAGATTAACAGAAAGTTATTAAGAACAATGAAATAATAACCCATGCTAATCAGATGCAAATAATCGGATTCAAGTAAATAAATTTATTAACATTCAAGGCATTCACACAATCCCACTATATTAGACCCGTTGCTTTAACGCCGAGGATTTAATGTAAGGTGGAACTTCCAAGAAGCTTATGAAATCAGTTAAGGGAGGCACTAGGATTGTTAAGAGATGGGATTGTAAGGGTTTAGGTACTGTTTAGAGGTGTACAACAGGGTTAATAGGGATTGGAATGGGTGTAAACTGGTGGTAGGGCTTCTAGGGTTGCTAGGGTTTCAATAGGAATCAGTGGAACATCAGGTTTTGGGGGTGCAGAAAGGGTAGCAAGCCAGAACTGCAGGCTGTAATAGGGGCTTATAGTGCTGGCCTAGAGGTTTCAGGTGTGGGCAGATGTTATAACAGGGTTTTAGTGTTATGGAAGCAAGAGGGAAGGATAGGGGTTGGGTATAGAAACAAGGAGAGCCAACTCCAACAGGTGCCGCAGGCTCCTAAGATGGTAGGAATAGATGCTGCAAGGCTGTAGATGCAGTTTGGGGAGGTTGCTGCAGGTTCTGGTAGGGTGCAGTATAATCGGCTGGGATTTGGAGAAGTTTAGGGTTAATGGAAGGTGGCAGATGCTGGTTTAAGGTGTAGGTAGGTGACGGCTGCAAATTTGGGACATAAGGTTTGATGGAAACCCCTGAATAGTGGTTCGGCTAGGGTTTTGCAGGGTATGGGAATGGTTGCTGTAGACTTGGGATTGATGGGGTTTGTGGCATGCAGGTTTAGGGGTGATAGGGTTAACGGCTGCAGGGTTTTGGCACATAGAGGTGACGACAGCAGGTTATGAGGGGTTATAAGGGTGGTGATTGCAACATTAGGGTTTGGGAGTCCAAGAGAAGACCACCATGAAGAGTTTGGCCATGCATACAACAGTTTATGGTGGCAACAAGCCTAGAAATAGAACAAGAGTTTCTTGGATCGACTTCAGCACTTGTTAGAGTTTGGCTGCAAACTATGTTGATCAAAAACAGAAACGAGAAAGATTCAAGAGAAATACCTGGAAAAATTCGTGGAAATCACTCCCTTAGCCTCACACCAAACCTATCAGAGGGAAATACTCAAAAGCATCTTAACTTTCATTCATCTTCATTAACTTCTTCAAATGAGGGAAACAAAGCATGTAAAAGACTCCCTAAACTCTAAGATTGATCCTGACCATTGAAAGTAATCAATGTTTTAGATTAGACATTACAAACTTAACAAAATACCAAAGAAGGTCCAACTATCATGAAAATATCCAATACGTCCCAAAGACAAATAAAATAAAGATGCCTTCCAGAAGATGCTCCAATCATGCCTAAATCCATCTCCCTCTGATGTTTCATGAAAGGTGACCACGTTATGCCCAAATCATCAACCCACAATGATAAGTGTGGGGCCTTCATCTTCGTCCTTGTTTTCCACTAGTAGAACCCATGAGATGCTTTGATGTCCGTATCAAGGGAGATTCAAAGAATGCATTGGTATGGGCGTCAAGTGTGACCATGGAGACTTGCCATATATTGTGGATAAATTTAGAGACCTTGGTTTAAACAAGGAGATTTGATTTTGTATAGGCATACTTACAGGAGTGCCAATGCTGACTCATTGGCTAAAGATAGTGTATACCGGGCAATCCTTGTATGTTGAAACTTTGGAAGCATAACCTAGCTTTCATCTTTTCTCTATTTTTAATAAAATCTATATCCTACCTATAAAAAAAATTAGAAAGAGAAAAGAGTCGCCTCCTTTCATGCTTCGTGCTTTAGTAACTAATCGGACGTGTGTGGACATATCTATGTTGCATTGAAACGGGTATGGGTGTTAGAGTTCGGCATAGGTGCAGTGTCTGACTCGATGAGACCTTTAAAAATAGGATTCATGGACTCGGTGGTACGCTTTAAATAATTAGAAAGAAAGTAATTGTTTTCTTATATAGTAATGAGGATAATAGTTGATAGATAGGATATCTTATGATTTGTATTATATAGTCATAAACAAGAGAATAACTGTGTAAGAGCATCTCCAACAACTATCCATAGCTATTTTCATGTTTGGCTAACAATCAACCCCTTTTACTGATGAGAGCTTTGACAAAAAGGTATTATCTCCATAACTTCTTCAAAATAGCCAAGAGATCTAGTAAAACGACCAAAATACCCCAAAACTTTTAGTAATATTTTTTGATAAGTAACTTTTAGTAAAATTCAAGTGAGGCATATCACTCCTTCCCTTTCTTACAGTCGAGGGTCGATATCACGATCGATGACTGAAGCAGAAATTCAAAAAGAATCGAGGAAATACTGCCGCACAACCTCTGTAACACCAAAGAAATCCGGATAAAATCATTCTCAATTCATGAAAATCCTAGAGCTGAAACTTGATAACTTCGAATTTTCTAAACTTGGAGAACATGCAAGTAAAAAAGAGATTTATATTATCTCGGGAAGCCATTTCTCGTTCTCTGCATCAGTCATGACTATGTTGAGCCAGTCTGAGTTCGTCGCCTCTATTTCCATGATGAGGTCAAGTAAGGAATTGCAGAGCTTGCATTTGGGCGAGTAGAACTCAATCATGTCGCCTCTTTCCCGCTTGCTAGCGCCAAAGCTAGGGCATGATGCGTAGCTTTCTCCTTGTTCTTTTGGAATCGCATTTGTTTTTAAAAAGCTAAAACCCTTGCAATAGTTTCTATTACAACTTTCCTTTTTGTCCTCTTTAAGCTTCTCTGCTCTAACACAAAATCCTCTCGCTGTCATCGCCAGTAAAGTAACCTCTCTCTCTCTCTTTTTCATTCATCAGACATGGAGTAGAACAAAAAGGCTAGGTGGGTTTCCTTTTTTTTCCTATTCAAATCTTCTCCAAACTCTTAAAACGTCTTTCTTTCCAAAAGTTCGAAACTCAGATACCATTTTGTGGGTTTTTACTTGATACATCAATGATGCTTGATAAAGAATCAGATTATTCACTGAAGAAACCCCCCTCTACAACTTAGGTAAACTTAGTCAGATTGTTCTTCCTTATATATGCTTTGGTTTGTTCAATGTTTTTCTCCTCATTAGAGTTTTAAGCAGGTTCTGGACCAGTTGAATGAGTTATGGGCATGGCGTTTCAGATAACAATGATGGAACTAAGTTTTGTACATTCGAGCTATGGTGTCAGTCCTCTTATTGGGAAGGTTGGGGAGTGTAGAGCTCATAGGAGGAGCTCTATCAATCGGGTATACTTTTAGGGAACTTTAAGGAAGTGGGTTTTGTCTCAGAAGGGTAAAATGGTAAACTTATAGCTAAGGAAATAGATCTCCATATTTGGAGATGAGAGGAGTGTTTTTAGCTAATATCCAAATATGGTAAGTAGTTAGGGACACTGCTGGTGAGCCTTTTTCATGGTTTTTCACTTTATTTTGAATTGACTAACCAATATGGGTAGCTGTTGGAGATGCTCTAATGCTATATTTGTTGCATAGAAAAATTCAATGAAGCTTGAATTCATAGCCTATGGAAAATGTTAATATCTTGCAAGGAAAGAAAAAATAAAATGGGATTTGGAAGATAATAGTTGATAGATAGGAGATCTTATGGTTTGTATTATATACTTATGAACGAGAGTAACTGTGTGTAATGCTATATTTGTTGCATAGAAAACTTCAATTTTAAAGGTAGAATTCATAACCTATGGAAAATGTTTGTTAATAGTATCTTGTGAGGAAAGAAAAAATAAAACAGGATTTGGAAGTGTCGCACCAGATTATTTTGGACTCTTGACATGTGTTCGACACGGATACTTTGCCTGTTTAAAAGAATCCATGCAACGTATAAACATGTTTGTGTATGTGTATGTGCTTGTATGTATATATTTCTATATATATATATCGGTTGGGATACGTTGACAAATGGTCTTTGATAAGAGGATGATCTCTTCACCATGAAAATCATCCTTGTAACGAATCATCACTTTTTGAAACTTCTTACTATATCAAACGTTGAGTTAAAGTTAATGGATGGTTCATTATATTTCAACTCGTAATCAATGTTATTTAATGCGAAGGCGTGTGATGAAGTGCTTAAATGGCCTAAAGTGTGAGGCATAAGCCTCAAGAACACTCCTTTTTATAAAAAGATAAGAAAATAAATAAATAATAAGATAATTCATTAAAAAGATAATTTTAGTTAAATTTGTTAAAAAAATATCATTAATTTATTTCATATGGGAAAGAGATGTTTGATGTTTTTATTTAACCTAGAATAGCTTATTATTATTTAATTATGATATAGGAAAATAGCAAAAAAATCGACACATGCATGTGAGGCGTACACTTCTGACATAAGGCATTAAAAATATGTAAAAGGCGTGAGGCATAAGCCTTTTTTAAAGCCTCAGTGGATGAGAAGAAAGCCTCACAAGATTTTTTTTCGTGTGGATGATCTTCGTGGTGAGGAGATTATCCTCACCAGAAACAGCTATTATCGGTTACCGCTATTGGAATCCATTCCATGTTGTTAGCTAGTATGATGCGGGAGCATTCTACTACGATAGTCCGCACTACACCGAATCATGTGAGGCATACACTTTTGACATAAGGCATTAAAAATGTGTAAAAGGCGTGAGGCATAAGCCTTTTTTAAAGCCTCGGTGGATGAGAAGAATGCCTCACAAAATTTTTTTTCGTGTGGATGATCTCCGTGGTGAGGAGATTATCCTCACCAAAAACAGCTATTACCGGTTACCGCTATTGGAATCCATTCCATGTTGTTAGCTAGTACGATGTGGGAGCATTCTACTACGATAGTCCGCACTACACCGAATCTATGCTCGGTCAAGCAAATGGACCCTTTTTACTATTTATAGTAAATCTTGCTTTTTACTATTAAATCTTGAAACTACTATTTATAGTAAATCCCATTTTTACTATTTATAGTAAATTTTGATTGAACTATTTTTAGATAAGTGGGCCCTATGAAGATTTGTTTTAGTTTAATTAGGATTCTCAGTTAAAATTAGATTTTATTCCCAATTAGGATTTCATTATTGATTAAATTAGTAGTCGACTTGTCTTAGGACTTTCATATTTAAGTTTGCTTAAAATTAGGAAATTCAATTCGATTAGAATTAGGGAACTTCAAGTAGGTATAAAAGGTGATGTACTCTTTGATTTTAATTATGAAAATGATGAATGAAGAAATAGAAAATCTCTTTGGAGAAATCTCCTGTGAAGGGAAACTTGGTGTGAAGCCCATCCTCTCGGTGCGAAGCCAAGATAATTCGGTGCGTATCTTTCTATCCCTATCTCTTCTCTTTCTTCATCTCTATATTTTTTGGATTAGTTTCTTACCTAAAAGCCCAAATCGTACCCCATCCATCTCTAAATCCTAACCCAATACTCTGAATAATACCGCGTGAATAGTGTCGCGTGAATAGTAACCTTCCCTCTTCATTCCCCCCAAAATTGCAGAACATCTTGTCGTGCGTCATAGTAGCTCTCGTTGGTTGTTGGATTGGGCCCAAAAGGGCATGTCAAAATAACCTGACCTTGATGTATACATATATTTATATATAGGTTGGGATAAAGTTACAAATGCTTTTTGGCAAATAAAATGACATGGTCGTGGGTAAGGTGGCAATTTGGCCCGTAGCCCGCGGCCCAGACCGAGTCCAGCCCGTTTATCTAGGGCCTAGCCCGTCTCGGCCCGAAGTTTGGCCCGGCCCGCCCTGGCCCATGAATATGTTGGGTCGGGCCTGGGTATGATTTCCTAGCCCGAATTCAGCCCAATAAAGTGTTACATGGGCTGGGCCATCAAGCCCGTGAATATGGGCTGCACGGCCCAAGACTAGATTCCCCTTTAAAAAAATGTCACTCTGGCTGTATGGATGTTTGGCCAATCCCTTAGTGGACCTCCAAACCAAAAATCAGCCTGATCGGTGATTTCAAACCTTTCGATCATGTACTCCAAATAATCTATGGTTAATATCAACCCATGATAATGACTCCAATCCAACACTTAGAAATGACTAATCAGATTGACTTTTGGTTTATAAGTCCACCTTGGGATTGGCCAAACATCCAAACGGTCTATGTCCTCTAAAAATGTGCAATTTGGCACATATTGTGATCGATTGCGGATCATGCAAGTTTTACTCATGCAGCCTGGCTAGAACATCAGTCTTCATTGAAAGAGGTGCCCATATCTCAAAAGTAGATATGTTAGGTATCTGGTCTGTACACAGTACACATAAGAAATCTATAGGCTAAAAAAAGAGAAATCTTAAAGTTCTCTTGAGTTGTCACTTGTCACACGACTCACACTTGCATCCAAAGGTTTGAAATCACTAATCAAGCTGATTTTTGGGTTGTAGGTCTACATAGGGATTGGAAAAACATCCATTCCGTTAAGAGTCCTCTAAGAGTGTGCCACGTGTCTCATATTGCACCCTGATGATAGGATCCTGTCGTCAAAGTTTTACTCATTAGCATATGAGCTGGCAGAAAAGGAAGATGAGCAAGGGAGTCTGGCCTATACCCAGCCCGCGGCCCGGCCTGTAGCTAAGCCCGTCGGCCCGAGTATGGATCGCGCCTTGGACTGGGTCTAGGTTTGAGTTTTTTACTGAGGCCCGGCTGGTGGTACTTGCGGGCCTCTTCAGTCCAGCCTGACAGTGGCTCGACCTGATGTAAGCTTGGCCCAACGGGCCAAATTGCCACTTTTAGTTGTGGGGCCCTTGACACAGGACGAGGTGTTTTGCGATTTTTGGGGAATAAAGAGGGAAGGTTACTATTCACGTAGCACTATTCACAGTTGTATTCAATGGTTAGGTTTAGAGATGGAAGAGATACAACTGGGTTTTCTATGTCAAACTTGATCAAAATAAATAAAGATGGAGGAAGAGAATAAGAGAGAAGAGATAGGGTTAGAAAATAGCTTTGGCTTCGCACCGAATTAACTTGATTTCGCACCAAGAGAGGAGTTGTACCCACAGACCTGGGATCGAGTCTTTGGATGGTAATTCTCAAAGACTTGGGTTCAGTCTCGTTTTTACCTTCGGGCTGGGGGGGGTGGGGATAAGAAATGTTTACCTATCAAAAAAAAAAGATGGCTTTATACCAAATTTCCCTTCACATGAGATTTCTCTAAAGTGATTTTCTATTTCTTCATTCATCATTTCATTCCTAAAATCAAAGGGTACATCACCTTTTATAAGACTCCCTACTTGAAGTTTCCTAATTCTAATCGAATTAAACTTCCTAATTTTAAGTAATCTAAAATAAGAAACTTATAATACAATTCTACTAATTTTAATCAATAATAAAATCTTAATTGGAAATAAAATCTAATTTCAACTGAGAATTCTAATTAAACTAAAACAAATTTTCATGGGGCATACTTATCTAAAAATAGTTCAATCAGAATTTACTATAAATAGTAATTCCAGGATTTACTATAAATAGTAAAAACGGGATTTACTATAAATAGTAATTTCAAGATTTATTCTTAGTAGTAAAAACATGGTCCACTTGCTTGACTGGGCACTGATTTGGTGTAGCGGCGGACCATCGTAGTGAATGCTCCCGCCTCAGGCTTACATGGAGATGAGTTGGGGGTTGATTTACCTTCAAAAAAAAAAAAAGTTAGGGGCTGATTTTTGGTGATAATGATCTCCTCCAATGTTCTAAAAATCCCAACCGGTCAATCTGGTTCAACCACTGGGTCAACTGGGTTGACTTGTGATGTAAGCTAATATCATATATAATTTCATTAAAAAAGCACAAGTCAATAAAATTAAAAAAGAAAGTCAGCATAAGATTAGCATGCTATCAACATACACTACATCAAATAAGTTTACGAACTACAACTGATTTAAGTTTCTTCATTAAACTTGATTTCTCACTCGATGAGAGGATGAATTTGCACCATTCAGTCTTGTGAATCTTGCCTTCATCTCTTGTGTTCTTTGTTATACACATTTCTCCACCAATTGTAACATGAAATATAAAATCTAAAACACTAACCTACCAAGATAAGTTACTTTGGCGTTAACATATGGTATTAAGTAGCAATTTTTTTTTTGAGTTTTTTCAAAAATAATAGAAACCCAGTTTGTTGGATGTTAAACCTTCTGGGTCGAATGGGTTTTTGGTTCAAGCGGCCAGCTTGAACGGTTTTGTTTAAAGAAGCTGGTTTTTTATTAAATTGTTGGGTCGAACTTAACCAAGACCGGTTAAGGTCCCAAATCCAAGGTTTAAAATTTCGGTTTTACATGCCATTTCGGTGAGGCCCGAAACTGAAATTTCTTGTGAAATTTTGGAAATTTTGAAATTGAGAGAAAATTTTCGAAATTTCACGAAAAGTTTGAAATTTCGACCGAGAAGTTCGAAATTTCACAAAAATTGAATTTTTTTCAACAAACTGAAATTTCAAGAAATTTCGAAAATATCTGAAATTTCACGAAATTTTGAAAATTTTGGTCGAAATTTTGGAATTTTAAAAATTTCGATTATTTTGGATTTCGGTTTCAGTGTAACCCGAAACTGAAATTTCGAACTTTTCGACGAAATTTAAAACCTTGCCCAAATCACCGGTTTTCCAGTTCAACTGACTGGACTGGGTTTCAGAACACTGATCTTCTCATAATAGAGCTCACCATTACAAAATTAAGCCCTTTCTGAAACTTCTAACACCATCAAATATGGACTTAAAGTTAATGGTGGAAATGGACGGTTCAGAACTTTTCAACTTGTAATCCACTTTTCATAAGGCTACAAGTGTTGGAATGGGCTGATTTTTCTTGAGGTTGATATCCATACTGTGGAGAATATCTTCACCAAAAAGTCAGCTCTTATCTCATCTCCATGTATATATATGGGTCAAGTTATTTTGACACACCAAAAACGACATGTTCTCCTTAAACAACGAAGCTGCATTGGGAAATAGTCTGTGGCGGACCTTAGATCCGGACTGAATCAAAAAGCTTCTCAGCCGGTTTCAATTGACACACCCTTGTAGGGCTCACATGGAGATGGGTTAAGAGCTGATCTTTGGTGACGGTGGGTGTCACATTCACAAAAATCATCCCATTTTGAAACTTCGAACCCTATCAAATGTGGCTTTAAAGTTACAGTAAAATGGACAGTCCAGATTTTCTCAACTTGTGCGCCAAAACCCGAACAATCCCTTCACCTGGACAAAGATACGACATGCCTAAACCACGCTCATCAAGAAGATAATGTGGAGAAAGAGATCTTGGTCCATCCACCCTTCCTGGCAAACAGATTTTTCATTCGGGTATAAATGCCGGAGTGAGCTGATCTTTGGTGAGAATGATCTGTGTGAGATAATCCTCACAAAAAATCAGCCCTTAACTCATCTCCATGGGGCCCCCACATAGGCATGTCACACACAGACACACACTATATATATATATATATATAGATCATCCTCACCAAAAATCAGTAATTTTTAAAACTTCTAACCCTACTAAATACAGACCTAAATTTAACGGTGAAAATGGATGGTCCAAAATTTTTCATTTTGCAATCCACTTTTCACAAGGCTACAAATGTCGGAATTGGCAGATTTTTTGTGTGGTTCATATCCACATTGAGAAGAATATTATCACTAGAAATTAGCTATTAACTCGTGTGCATGTGGGCCCCATGTCATTAGTAAGAATAGCATTAGTCATTCTATCCCAGCCCATATATATATATACATATATGTGACCCATTTTTCATATATGCGGTCCAGAAATTTTCAACTTGTAACCCATTTCTCATAGGGCTAGACATGTTGGAATGAACTATATATGTTGAGGCTTGAGCATCTCAGCCCTTAACTCATCTCCTTGTGTGCCACGCAAAGGCGTCAAAATAACCGCGCACACACACACACCAGAAATTTTCAACTTGTAACCCATTTCTCATAGGGCTAGAAATGTTGGAATGGGCTATTTTTGTTGAGCATCTCAGCCCTTATCTCCATGTGTGCCACAGAACGGCGCCAAAACAACCACACGCACGCACAATGATGACGGTGGAAAATGGATGGTTCAGAATTTTTCAACTTGCAATCCACTTTTCATAAGGCTAGAATTGTCGGAATCAGCTGATCTTTTGTAAGGCTGATATTCGATGTTGAGGAGAATGTCCTCATAAAAATCAGCCCTTATGTCATGCATGTGGGCCCCACGATCATTTATCATTTTTTTTTCTTCCACAAAAGAGTTCGTTGTTTTATCCAACCATAGTATAAACAATCCTTGTAATTAGTTGTCCATTGATATGGGAGTGCTGTACTTTACAGGTGTTGAGAGTGGTACCAACTTACATGTAGCCACTGCGTCAAAAGATCGGACACTGCGGCTGTGGAAGGTAAAGGGAAGAAGCTACTTGTCTTAACTTTGATTGGAAAACTTGGTTGCCATTCTTTATATCTCCTTCCCCCTAAAAGTTTGATGCAGAGAACCCCCTGAGTCATCCTATGAAGATTACAGCTTTTAAAATCTTGCGTGGGCATACGTCGTCTGTACAAAGTGTTGCAGCACGGCCTTCTGGAGATATGGTCTGATCTATTTCTTACTGGTTATTGATAATATCATGCCTGAAATTAAACCAAACAAGCTAAGCACGTGGTGTTCATTGTTTTTTGGTACATTCCCTCAGGTTTGTTCAGGTTCCTGGGACTGTACTATCAATTTGTGGCAGACAAATGAGTCTGATGCAGAAAGTGATTCGGTGTCAATAAAGAAGAGAAAAGTGGACACTGATGTGGAGAAATCCCAATCAGAGGTATTCATTGCTTTGTTGTCCCTGAAGTAATGATCAAAGGATTGGTATTTCCATCAAGAAGATATGTCAATTGTGAATGTCTTTCTTCTCTAGCGCACACGCACACAAACATGCATGCATACAAGATTCCGCTTTTTATGTTATTATCTTACTTCTCCCTCCCCAGCTAACTAGTTGACAACATATTTGCCTAAGACAACATGCTTGGAATGACCTTCTAGAATCTCGATCTACCAAAAATCTCCTTGATAAAACATGCTAATCCCAATGGACCCTATAGACCTTTCTTGATGCTGTCTCAATCCCACTAATGAGTTTCCATCTATGTTGATGAGGCATGTTATAAGGTTATTAGAACTCTGAATTCCCTCCAAAAGAAGCCTAGGACCTGCTTTACTAGATTTATTACCTATTCAACCCTAGAACACCAATTTAACATCTCAGATATCATCTCTTGAAACACCTTCGATCAGGGAAAAAAAGGCTCCAATTTGCCTTTGAATTGGTCAAAGATTAACTTATAAAAAAATGGTCAAGGTTTTTCTCCTAGCGTTTTATACAATAATGTTAACTTGGTAGTCCATTCGCTACTTCTAGCCACTTATGTTCTCTAGCTTTCTGACAACACCCATTATTAACTACTATTTTATAATATTTGTTTCGATACAATTTTTTTTTAAATGCACCTAAATAATTGGTTTTTTATTGCTATAATTAATATATTATAAATGAGTAATTCAAGCTACCAATGTAGCCTCTTGTAATAAATTCTCAATTATAGTGTTTATAATGTAATAATGGGTGGGACCTACCATTAATATGTGTTCCACCTAAATTCTCTCATGTCAAAAACCAATGTACTTGCATAACCAGGACCAACCAATCCATGAGACCATGAGACCATGAGAATGGTTTCCATCACACTATTTAAATGATAAGGAGACAAGGTGGATTTAAAATAGAAAAAAGAATGAAAAAAAAGGATCATTACAATGAATTGACTGCATTTGGCACGATAGATCTCCCACGTGTTCATCAAATGGTGGATCACACCCTCTATGCCGCACCATGGTGCCAATATAAAAACTATAAACCATCCTTAGAGAGTGCTTAGGAGTGTTTTTGGCTACAATGTTAATTGTGTCATTGTTCAGGATAAAAGCTTGCTAATTGTTTGGTTTGCATGGAATAGCGGACATTCAGATATGCTTACTAGAAGCCCTTTTATGTTGATAAACATCTAGGAAGACGCACTTCAATAGGGGACGTCCCTTGTCATTATAGAAAAACAAAGCGAATGACTAAATATTTGATGTTAAGGGGGCGTTTGGCAACACAAAAATAAGTAACTTATTGACTTTTATAAGCCAAAAGTTAAAAAGTTAGTTTGGATGTGTTTTATATTTTAACTTTTGAAAAGTTAAAAATTAACTTAAAATCGAAGCTAAAATTTTTAGCTTTTGACTTCTAAGAGAAATAACTAATCAAAAATTAGAATCCCTCCCGACATTTGAATTTCTATGACTTTTTTGGAGGTAAAAAATCAACTTATAACTTCTACTACAAGTAGAAGTGCTGCTTTACTTCTCGTTCCCAAATGCCCCCTAATACTTGATGTTCGTGCTACTGGCTTCTAGTATTTGGAAGGTGAGTATTCCGACTAAAGTGGCTTTCTTTGTGTGGGTTGCGTCCTTGGACAAGATCCTTACTGTTGACCACTTGATATCGAGAGGGATGATCTTGGTTGACTTCTGTAGTATGTCTAAACATAGTGGGGAATCTGTGTTTCATCTCTTGATGCATTGTGGCATGGCTTGGGAGGTGTGGTCGGGGTTCCTTAAGGAATTTGGGATGAGTTGGGTGATGCCGGGATTTATTGTGGGTCTTTTGCTTAGTTGGCGACCTCCAGCTTTATCTGATAGAGGTCGAATCTTGTGGAAATTACTTCCCTTTGCTATATCGTGGGGGTTGTGGAAGGAAAGGAATAAGCGTATTTTTGTTGGCAAGAGCGAAGATCAGGTAGCTATCATCCTCAACATCAAGCGGCTAGTTTTCATATGGTCTAAAAGGTTTACATAATGCAGAGGGCTGTTTTTTTAGGATTTAGTGTTTCGTTGGGACCTCATTTGTCACGCCCCCAAATCTGATATTTGGTCATATCGACCTTTCTCGTATCTTGAGGCGCCATCTGATCATACAAACGCACAGTTAAACAAAACTGGTATCACGATGCAGCGGAAATACACCGGATAATTTTTTTTCCATTTTGTTTAAACAATCCATAAAACGAAACGTACTTCATTGACACATTAATAATGTTAGAGGATCTCTCACCTCAAACAAAACCGTAATATGTCCATCCAAAAGAAAACATTGTATATATATCGTATTCCCAAATACATGTTACTAAACGGTCAAACGACCTACATAACTCATGTATCCTTCTACAAGATAGAAGAATTAAACAAAATATAACATCGTCTCTAGCACAAGTCTATCAACAGAAATGCTAGAAGCATCAGACCAACTTCCCCTTATCCTTTCCTGAAAATAAAACATTTTAAAACGATGAGTTAGGGCCCAGTAAGGACATTCCTCATGCGTAAAATCACTTAAATCAGTGACTTTTGTTTATTTTAAAGCAAATACGATTTGCAAATGAATTTCACATGTAATTCGATAAAACTCAATTCTCCATCAATTACTTACGTATAACTTCGAATACAATGAAGACTTTTCATATAACAGTCAACCTTTCTCTTATCAGAATACCCGTGACCATTTCTATAAAGTCAAACTATCAATTCTGATGTATTCCGTACCAATATTCCATCGGTCCTAGTGTACGATGTCAACACTTCTAGTCCACAAGTAAACTCCCTAATGCGCACACTAATTGTTTCATTAGGTATCCTCTCTCCGGATTCCCTAATTTTCTTTTAGGTATAAATACCCGAGGGGTCTCATGAATGAGAATGCCTCTTCTTTAGGGGACTGGAACCCCAAGGGGTCTTAAGGAAATAAGACAACGCCTAATGCTTTAGGGGACTAAAACCCCAAGGGGTCTCAAAGAAATGAGACAACGCCTAATTCCAACTAATCTGATATTCTACATTCCCAATCACGTTCTTATTCATGTCCTTAATCGTATTTATATGCGTAAAATAATAATGTTTGTAGAAACATCTTTACATGCATAACATTCATATTTTCGCATTTTGAAACTAAAAATAAGAACATTTAGGCCCTGTTAATATCTTAGAAAGCGAATACATAAAACGGATGAAAAACGCATATATCTCATTTTAAATGAATTTGAGCATGACTTCATTCAACTAAATAGATTACACATGTCATCATCTATCATAATTTCATGTTTTTAAGATTACAAGAAATTATCAATGCATTTACACATTTTATGTGGAAAATACAAGAATTGAGATTTTTCCTTGCTAAAATTTAACAGATAACAAGAATAACATTTTTAGACATTTTCCCCAAAAATAATAGAATTTTCTAGAATTTTTCTACAATATTCTGTGAATTTTCTACTATTTCAAAAAAAATAAAAAATAATTTTTATAAATAAATAAATAAATAATAATTAATCAATTAAATAAATAAATAAATAATTAAATATATAATAATTATTTAATTAAATAAATAAATAAATAATTAAATAAATAAAGGCATAAAATAAATAACTATGTACTTACCAGTGAATACGCTGGAATCCAAAATCTTTGAACCTCGTACGATGCGAATCTCGAGGTAACGCGTATCTCGAGGCAGTAGGTCCCACAAAAAACTTTTTAAAGGACCTGAATATTTTCAGGAATTCCTAGGAATTTTCTAGAATTTCTTCTAGTTGAGGGATTTTTTTGCAAATATTCTTACCTCAGGGGTTAGAATACAAATACCCAAATTGATGTAATTTTCTCAAGGCATGGCCTTGTATTTATAGAGGTTGAAAACTCAGAACTTTTCATTCCTATCCGATGTGGGACTATAATTTTGAAAATTGTCTTTTTTTTTCAAATTTTATATTTTTGATATCAAACTATATCTTTAAAATGTTGCCCAGAACTAAATACAATAACTTTTGACTCGCACGTCCGATTTGGACAAACTTGATACCGATAGAAAGCTATTGTTGAGACCTTTAAAATGGCATACATATAATGTTCAAAGTATTATTAAAAGCCTACTATAATATTGCTAGAAATAGGGTCATTACATCATTTGTTTTAGGGAGGTTTCTTAATAGGGGGGCCTTGCTTGTTTTTTTCTTTTCTTGGGGTAGCTAGTGAAGGTCATCTCGACCTCACGTGCTGGTTTTGTATCCTTTTTTTATTATGAATAAAACATGCACTTATCAAAAAAAAAAAATACTTGAACAATCCTCTCGACCTCACGTGCTGGTTTTGTATCCTTTTTTGATTATGAATAAAACTTGCACTTATAAAGAAAAAAACATTGGAACGGTACAAAGTTGATAATAGAAAAAAATAATCGAAGGACCACATGCATTAGAGAGTTTTGGTCATCAAATGAAAATGATTTTGTGGCCAATTATTAAACTATATCAATACATGCCCACTCTTACATAAGTGTCACCTTGCAAGACAGGTTTATTGTAGGAAATTATTGAACAAGGATGGAGGGTGAAGTTCTACCCTAGCGAATCAGTGTTCCAACTCTGTCATCTCCGAAACCACGATTCATTCTACATGAGACCTAATTTTTATTTTTTTGATAAGTTACATGAAACCTAATTTAGGAACCTTATTTTTGAAGACTTGAAGATTGCAGTGGCCAAGGATCCAGTCCTTGCACTTCCAGACCTCAGAAAATCCTTTGAAGTACACACAGATGCCAAGGAGTCCCAATGGTTTGGACTTGAGTAGGCTGAAAAAGACATACAACCTTGGCAAGAACGGCATTCTGTGGAATATAGTGCCCATCCAACTCTCCCTCTAAGCGGGCATCCGGAAGTCTACTTTTTCCATTTGGCCCATACGAAAACGGGTAGGATTTGGGTCGGGGGCAAGGGTCGAGAGCTTGGAATTTGATGTGTACTATTAGATCTCTCTTAAAGTAGGATTCTCGAATGATCAAAATTATTTTACCCTTAATTTCTATTGACATTTTGTTATGTACACCTAACACAATTTTATACGTATTAGGACAAAATTCAAACTATTTTTTTTGATAGGTACAAAATTCAAACTATACAGTAATTATTTTCTCGTATAAGCTATAATTTTGTTGTGTCAAGCTATATGGTATCAAGTTCCATTAATCTTCCTGTTTTCTATTCAAGTTGCTTTCTCTCTTCCTTATTGTCATTTATTTTATGTTTTTGTGATCTTAAGTTACTTTTCCACCACAGCCAAGCTATTTTTTATTGTATTTTTCTCTGGAATTCAGGGGGAGGCTGTATCTTCATTTGTGGGGCATACGCAATGTGTATCTTCTGTTCTCTGGCCGCAACATGAAAGTATTTATTCTGCATCATGGGATCATTCCATTAGAAGATGGGATGTTGAAACAGGCAAAGATACCCTGAACCTGGTATGTAAGAATAACCTTTAGAGTGGCCTTCTTTTGTGGTTAGAAGTACTCAGTTTTTGACATACAATTGGAAGAAATTGTCTGGGTTACATCGAGAGCTTTGCCATCCCTATTGAAGCTGAGGGTAAGCTAAACAGTTTGGGTTTGGGTGCTTGGAGATTTCTTAAGGAGGGCCTTCTTTTGAATGCTCAGATCCACCCATGTGGACAGCAGACAGATGGGCAAGAAGCATGTTCTCATGCTGTGTCTGGGTTTAGATTGGCCTTTTTCTAAGTCTCTCTACATTAGCAATGATTCACGTTAAGGTTTAACATCCTGTACATGTAGTTCTGCGGGAAAGTCCTCAACTGCCTAGATGTTGGGGGTGAAAGCTCTGCACTCATTGCTGCCGGCGGCTCTGACCCTGTCCTTAGGATATGGGATCCTCGCAAACCAGGTGAATTGACTAAGCAAAACATATAGCGGGGTATCATTAGTCTCTCTCTAAATAACACCTCACTTAAAGTTCATGTTCACATGTTGACACAGGAACTTTAGCTCCTGTCTTCCAGTTCTCATCTCACACTTCTTGGGTCACGGCTTGCAAGTGGCATGAGAGGTCATGGTTTCATTTGCTTTCTGCATCTTATGATGGGAAGGTGATGTTATGGGATCTAAGAACTGCGGTATTGTCTTCTTCTCAACTGCATTAACAATATTTCACATACAAGGATCTGTCGCCTTGAGATTGATCTCCAATGAAAATGTTTTTTTTTTTGTTGCAGTGGCCTCTGGCAGTAATAGACTCGCACAAAGACAAGGTATCTGATTTCTGTTTGTATCTGTGACTGGCTCATGTGAACAAGCTAGGCTCTCTCCAACTTAAAAAAGTCTTTGCCAAAATGCAGGTACTATGTGCTGACTGGTGGAAAGGTGATAGTGTGATCAGTGGTGGCGCAGACTCAAAGCTTTGCGTTTCTTCTGAAATTTCTGTGTGAGGTAGTGTTATAACTACTCTTACACCCTTTACTTCAAAATTGTTCACTTGGTTTACTTGTAAAAAAAATAAAATTTGTTCACTTATCAAAAAAAAAATAAAATTTGTTCACTTGGTTTCCTATTTCTGGTTTTCTTTCACAAATAGTGTCTTCTCCTTCTTTGAATCAAGCTATTGTAATCCACCTGAACTGTTTCCCTTGCTTCTCATTATCGCCGTTGTATATGAGAAAATAATGCTAGGCTTTTTTGTCTGTAATGGTACAACATATGTGTCCTTTACCTCATATATACACTTGACCCACATATGCATCAATTCTGAAGGTTCAATCAGTGGGGTACATCTTGGGCATGTCTTACCCTAAAAATCTTACTGTTTGGATGATCTTAACTGTTCAATCAGGGCCTAAAGCTTGAACTGCAAAGAATATATTTGGCTGAAAAACTGTCAATGCATTGGATAGTTAGAATTTCCCATTTGGTACGCCTTTTGGTTTTTGGACTGTCTATGAGGTGGTCCACCTATTAACTGATATGATTGATCATTGATGCATTGGCGGGCCACACTTATGGTTCATCACGTCATCATCATAAGCATTTTCCCAATGGTACCTCCATTCAATCCTGTCTAAAGCCATCTCTTCTGTTAGGAAAGTTTCTTAAAGTCTCTTTTAAAAACCTCACACCACGTCTGTCTTGGCCTTCCCCTTGACCTTTTAGGCCATATGACTTGCACATTCTTCCTCACTGGTGCTGTCATTGGTATTTTTTGTACATGACCAAACCATCTCAATCGACTTTCCCTCATTTTGTCACTTATTATGGCTATCAAATTTTCATGTATGCGTTCATTTCTAATTTTTCTTTCCTTGTATTACCACACACATATCTCAACATCCCCATCTTGGCTATATTCATTTTATAAACAGGTTTCTTGATTGCTCAACATTCTGCTCCATAAAGCATCGCCGCTGTTATTGTCGCCTTATAGAATTTTTCTTTTAGTCTGGTTGGTACACGTCAATCACATAGTGTCACGTCGCGACTCGGGATCCATGACCCGACCTATTGCCCATGGGCTGATTCGGAAACCCAAGGCAAAGGCCAGAGGCTAAATAAGTAACTGAAGTACCAGTATACTATTGAGAGAACGCACAACATAATCATGACAGGTAATTACTCTTTATTAATGAACTCTTTTATTTATAAACTAGATTAAACATGTTTGACAAGGAAAACGCAACAAAACCTATATGAAGTTCTAACTAGAAACATAGATTAAACATGTTTATGACAAAAAAAACTCGACGAATCCTATGTCAGGTTCTAACTAGTAACATTTGGTAGAATCTTTTGAAGCCAAATTGTTGCAGGAGCATTGCGCATCATGGTTTCGTTTTTACTATTTATAGTGAATTGTCATTTTTACTATTTATAATAATTCTCGTCTTACCATTTATAGTAAATTCACGTTTTTTACTATTTATAGTAAAATCTCATTTTTATTACATTAGTAAATTTCCATTTTTACTATTTAAAATAAATTCTCATTTTTACTATTTTCGTAAATTCTCATTTTTCTATTTTTAGTAAATTCTCGTTTTTGTTATCTATAGTAAATTTCCGTTTTTACTATTTTTAGTAAATTCTTGTTTTTTACTATTTATAGTAACTTTCGTTTTTATTATTATTTTCGATAAGTCTAAAAGGTGCTAAAAAAGAGAGTATGAGAGTTTGAAATACTTTAGGACTATTTGTTTGTTTTTAGGTTTATTTTAGAGTTTTATTTGTTTAGAAATTGGTTCTTTGAGTTGTAATAGGATTAGGATAGAGTTTGAGAGTGTTTTCATTGCTTATAAATATTGGCATGTGTAAAAACGAAATTATGACTTGATTAATGAAATTTGATATTTTCTCTTTTGGGAAATCTCTTTAGTGGTGCGGAATCGCTCTATCTTGGTGCGAACTAAGTTATTTCGATGTGAAGACGAAAGTCCTTTATCAATCATGGAGCGGTTCTCCCGTCCCAAGGGTTGTGATACCACCCTGTCACGCCCCAAAATCTGGGATTCATGACCCGGCCCGACCCGAAAACCCATGGGTTGACCCATTTACCAAGATCTTAGTGTGATATAAAAGAATTTCATAAATCAAATAACCAATAATACTCGAGCAAAATTTCATTTATTCAATTTAAAATGTTCATATCAAAACCTAGATTAATGTCTCAAAAGTTGCGGAAGTGTAAAACAAAACATTTATATAATCAATCCATCTCAAGACTCTAATCAAGAGTGGGCCCACTGACACGGGAAGATGTGGGTGACACTGCCAATAAAGTTATTCTGTGGGATCGTCGTCTTGTTCGTAGGGAAAGTATCCTAGCCCCGTTCCAGTACCACATCCGCTTCCAAGTCGTAGTCGTTCATCATTTGGTTGGAGCTAGCCGTAGACAACAGGTTCGGGTCCACCACTTTCTTCAACCATCTTTGGTTGTGCTTCATGGATTTCCGTCTCATTGCCATCTTTGCCTTTCTTGCCCAAATTGTTTCAATTCGTCTCATCAAGGATCTACTTGGTCCTTGGATGATTAAATGAATCTTTGGCTCGCTCGTCTCATGAATCGCCTCAAGTACACGATGGGTCATCTTCTTATACGTTGTCGCAAGTAACCTAACCATCTAAATGTACGGATCAGTGAACATAGGGTGAAAAGGGTTAAGATCAATTGGATACCATCGTAGGAAAAGGACGAGTTAGAGGGTCAACAGAATTAGAATTTTCTTAAAAACGCATCTCTTTTATTAAGAGAAGTAGTTAAAAGTCACTTAGGAATCAACCCTAATGAAATGATCAACTTTTACTTTTCTCAAAAGTTGACCAAGGTCAACCAAGTATATTATGTTCTATTCACAAGCATATTTACATGGAAAATGTATTAAGGCAACTATTACTCCCTTTTTAGAAAATGGTAAATAAAAGGAAAACCTGAATTTAACATTTATAGTTATTACATGAACCAAGTCCTCAAAGTTGGCTAAATCTCTCAATCTTGAAGGAAATCAAGGTTTTGGCCTGCGTTACTGGCAAGGTCTCGACGTTCTGGTCATTTTTGCCTGAAATAGCCTAGAGGCCAATTTGGCCTCCAGAAACGAGAATGTGCGTTCTGTTATCTATCAACTGCTAATTCTGATTGGCAGTCCGCTACTCACAGTCAAAGAGAACTGATTGGAAACCGGTCCAAACATGGTATTTCTGCGATTCCGTCCGCGTTCTTTGAAGCCAAAACACGATCTGGACACTTATGTCTTGGAAACTGGTCCAACATCCCCTCGATGTCAGGGTCATAAGCTCTCTTGATTGTGGACGTTGCCTCAGATGCAAACGAGGTGGAAAGTGTTGGATAGAACTTCGAGATGTTAGAGGAGGCGTATGATTTGGCTTCAGAAGATTCTATCAGTTGTTTCTAGTTAGAACTTGATATAGGTTTCGTTGAGTTTTTCTTGTCATAAACATGTTTAATCTAGTTTATAAATAAAAGGAGTTCATTAATAAAGAGTAATTACCTTTCATGGTGCTGTTGTGCGTTCTTTCAATAGTATATGGGTACTTCAATTCCTTCAACCTCACGCATTTTCGTTCGGTTTTCGGATCGGCCCATGGGCAACGGGTCGGGTCATAGATTCCGGGTCTGGGCGTGATAGTTTTCACCTCTGATATCCTAATTCTACGAAAGTATGTTCTATATTCTCCTTACTATTTTCATTTAATCCTCTGTCCATTATGTTATCTTAATTTACTCTGGTCGTCGTCGCCTTTAATGCGTCTAACATGATCTATCTCCCTCGAATTTCTCTTGCTCGTGCAAACTTGTAGACATCTTTCTTATTCTCTCGTCTCCTATTTATTATATAGACTATATGCTTTATGTTTGTACTCACTCACCATTTTCTTTGCTTTGTTTTTAGCCTTTTAATCTTCCTAAGTTCTCATTGTTTCTAGCCAGTTGTTAGGTCTTGTAATAAATCCTCTTTTCTCTAATGGTATTTTGAACTTCAATATTCCACTAGTAAGTATCCTTGTATGAATGACTTTTCTCAATAGATTCTTTAAGGACCTCTTTTGCTACCATTTCTAACCAAATAATATTTACACATTGATATTCATCTCGTAAGCAGAAAAAAGTTTATTGGGCTCCTATAGATATGAGTTGGAAATAAAAGTTATTTTTGTTGTTGACACAAAATAGTTCCCCTAGAGAATAGTCAAAATTTAGGAAGTTTTTCAGAAGAGCAAAAAGCATTTCTTTATCTTCTAGAACCTAAATTATAAAGTCCCTTTTCTTTATCTTTTAACAATCTTATGCATCCTGTGACTTTTCCAGCAACACAGGCAACACAGAAGTATAGTGATTGATCTCCTCGAACGCAATACGAAAGTAACTTGCAACGAACTCCTTTGCGAGGGCTATTCAATGCTTATTTTATTCTATAGAAATGAAAAATACATTGGAGAAATCTGATTTTAAGGTAAGAGAGGCAGATTGGAGAATCCGGATTTCAGCTTGTTATGCATGTCTATGCAAGTTTTGAAGAAAATTTCTATTTTTTAGTCGGTATTGAGAGAAGCAGTGGCGGAGCCAAGATTTTGCTCAAGGGAGGGCACAATCCTTGTGGTATAAGGTGGGTGCACTGGATTAAAATCTGTCCAGGGGTGGCCCCTTCCTGGCTCCGCCGTTGGAGAGTTGGAACAGTAGTATTTGTTTGATTGATCAGAACATGTAGTCAATGAATCTTCTTCATAATAAATCATATCACAACTATATCGGGTTCACCGCATGACAATCCAGCATTCAATTCTATCAAAAGCCATGTCTTCCACCAACTTAAGTTTCTCATCTACCTCGTCTTTTTAGAACCTTTAACTTGTATGATCCGAACTTGTGATCAGTTGAATTTGGAGCAATGGCCACCCAGGGCCGTCTCGATACAAATTGAGGCGTAAGGCAAAAACTCTAAACAGGGCCTTTTTGTATAATATATTATAAAAAAATATTTAATTCTATATAATAGAAATATTTTATCTAAAATCTATTTTTTCTCGCTTTTTAGATGCAAAATTACTAATTAAATTTTTGTATTCAAATTTTGCTAAATATCATTTACAATAGATAATATGGTTAGATCACTTGATCTTTCTTTGTGACCATGTTTGACCATATGTAGAATTTTATTCAAATACAAAACCCTAAAATCTATTAAAATATGTTATTCAATACAAAACTCCTAAAACATCCCATTAGAAAAAGAGTTAAACTGTTGTGGTTCTCACACAAATAAAGAGAGATAAGAGTGTTGTCGTATAGAGTCGTAGAGAGAGACGCAGTGGTGGAGCCACGTGTGGAGAGGAGAAATTTTGAGAGTGAAGATCAAGATGGTGTTCGTGTCCTAGTTAGTAAATTTGTGTATTATATGTGCTTAATTACCAAATTTTTGTTTTTTGTTTTTTGGAAGAAATGTTTAATACTTCCGTATAAAATAAAAAATCAGAAAAATCATGAATTTTAATACTATACGAATAAAACATGTATTATTCGCATTAAATATATGATTTTTATATATTTTTTATATAAAAATATATTAAATGGCCACATAAAATGGAAAAATTGGTAAAATTCAGGTTTTTTAAGCCTAAATGAGTATAACATTTCAACAATGAGCAAATTTTTCTATCCCAAAACCGAATTAAATGAATTTTTCCCGTTTCGAATCTTTGCCTCGTATACATAGACCGAATTGCTAACTATGGTTTGTGTTGAGTTTGAGGGATACGAGAGAGAGTCAAGGAGGAAAAATTTGAGAGAAGAGTCTTCTCTAAACCACGCTAAGAGGAAAAAAGTCGGTTGTGAGTGAATTTTTGTCTTATGTCTTATATGTTGGGTCCTTTGTAAATAAAAGTAGTTTGGAGCCTTCTCATACTTGGGAAGGAGAAAAAGGTTAAAGGTGCCTGGAGTGGAGAGGGAGTTTTTGTTTTATATGGTACATTGGTACGTGTACCTAGAGTGGAGAGGGAGTTTTTGTTTTATATAGTACATTTGTACATATACATGGCAGTGGTTAATTAGTTATAGGTGTCCTTTGTAAATAAAAATATTTTTTGAGCCTTCTCATATTTGGGGGCCTAAAACGACTGCCTTACTCGCCTTACAGTGGAGAAGGCCCTGTGGCCACCCAAGGGATGTCCAATGAAAGGTTCTGATCAGGATATCGTTGTCTCATCTGGATTGATCTTACACGCACAAATGAGCATCACATGACGTTCGTTCTTAGATTCATCACGGCTGTTAATCTCAACAATGTATAGCTGGTTTTGTCTTGTGGTGGGTAGCCAAATGTTTCAAGATATCGGTTGACCTTTTGCAACGTGGCATTTTATCTTGATGCCATGAGGCAAGATAAGTAACTGTTGGAGAAAAATTTGCGGGGCTACAAAGTTTGAAGTCTCCCCTCCCAAAATGCCACGTGGAATACCTTTGGGCCCAATGACGGTGGATGTTTGACCCACCCACTGGTGGTCGTACCGCAAAAGTCAGTTTGATCGGTGATTTCTAGTAGTTATCTTGAGCACCCAAATTCAACGGTAAAATACTTAAAAAGGCTAAAAGTAATCAATTAAGTTGATTTTTGGTGTAGATCCACCAAGTTTTTTTACTCCTGTGCGCAATCTAACTGGTAGAATTCATCAATCAGTAGGTACACCAATGGGTAGGCCATACATCCGTTAGTCAGTAGTCCACGTCGCATTTTGGGAGGGATCCCCGGACGACATCTTAAATGTGGAGCTATCTTAGAATATTCTACTTTCTATGTACAGGTGGCAGCACTTGAGATGACTCCAACTCTTAGTTGTTAAGTTCGGATAGGGCAAAAGTTCGAGACGGGAATAGTTCGAATGTAATGCGGCTATGGTCTAAAAATTCGGTCAAAAATTCGAGAACGGCAAAAGTTCGCAACTGCATTTAGTCGTGTTTAATTCGGTTATGATCTAAAAATTCGCCCCACATGTTTCCTCCTTCACTTGCCCTTTTTGTGTTTCCCTACAAATATCATTCAAATAATCAAATCTACTAAATTTCAAGGGCCATTTCACCATCTCTTCAATAGTTTTTCGGTCCTCACTTCCTCTTCCTCCAAATAAAAGAAGGGTCGTGATGTAACAAGGTATACTTGAGATCTTTTCATTTGCAGAAGCAGCATTTTTGGTAGTCGCCACTGCCATCTGGGCCCACTGACCGTATGGATGTTTAGCCCACCCCTTAATAGACATTCATACAAAAAAGCAGCTTGTTTAATGATTTTTGGCTGTTGGTTTTAGTACTCAAACAATGGTTGCATTCAACGGCTATAAGAACGCCTTAAAAAGTTCTAAAAAGTGTTAAAATCTAATGGTTATAGACTACCAATCAAGGTGATTTTTGGTCTGTATATCCTACAAGGGATGGGATAAACATCCGTGCGGTCATTGGGCCCAGATGGCAGCGGTGACTACTGAAAATGCCGCTTCCGCAAATGAACAGTTTCACGCATACCTTGTTACATCTTTTTCCATAAAAGAAACCATGAAAGAGGCCTTCTTTTTTTATCAAAAATCTGGACCACACAAGAATCTGGTATGGTGCCCAATAACAGAGAGAGGGAAACCCCAATCCATATTCCAGAGATAGGAGAGACTCGTAGAGAGAGAGGAGACTCTAACCCCAATCCAACGGATAGAAATAGAGAAAAAAATTTATAAGAAAAAACAGAGTTATTTGAAATCAAATAGATAGGATAGATTAAAAAAAACAGAGAGGAGAGATTTGTTACCGGCAATGGCGGCAACAATAGGATAGGAAATAGGAACCAAACAGCAATAGTCGGAGAGGAGGGCAGCAACTAGAAGGCGGCAACGACCGTGTAGAAGGGCAGCAGCTGTGGCATCAACAGTAGCAGCAGCAAACGGCACTACGGCAACAAAAACAGCATCAACAAATGGCACTACGGCAGTGGAGAGAGGACTGGAGTCACCGGAGTTGGTGGAACCCACCGGAGAGAGTTTCTCGAAGAGAAAGCGACTGAGAGAAGAGAGGAGCAGCAGCAGCCTTCGGGCTTTTTCGTTTTTTTTTTGTTCTTTTAAAGTCCCGAATATATCAGGCGATTTTTTTCATCCGACGCTTAATACCCGTTCTGGTCGTGGGCGCTTAAAAATGCGCGAATATTTCCGAACAGTTGAATGGTTCGCCCGCTTAGTACGGCACACCACTAAAATGCAATTATTCGCGAATTAGGCCCTGCTTGGTATTGCCGTAAATATTTATTTGCAAATATTTGCAACATGTTTTTTGTATTTCTAGGTGCTTGGTTGCACCCTACAATTATTTACGTAGGTAAATATTTTCCATGAGGCCATATTTTTTACGATTTGAGCTGCTAATGTTTGCAGCCAAAAATGGCCGTAAACATTCACTTTTTGGCTTTAACTTTCTTGAAATATATATAATATTTGGCCCCTAGATGAAGAGTAAAATTCACTCACCGCCCGTGATGACCGCCCACAATATGTGCCAGGTGGTATACGTTTAGACGACGCTGATCCTATGGATGTTTGGTCCAAGTTTTAAAAGGGACCATTATAATGGTATAACGGACTAGGGGCGTTACTGTTTTTCCGTTATAACGAATTGTAATGCTCAGGGGTAAAAACAAAAAATAATGAGAAAATAACATAAATAGCGGAAAAAATGGCGCTGAAATTCAAATTTTGAAATTTAAAATTTAATTTTAAAAATAACTAAAATTAAGAAAAAATAATGGAAATAACAGACTTTCTTTCACAAAAAAACCCAGAAAATAACAGTCGTTATTTTCGTTAAAATGGAAAAATAACGGCTGTTATTTTTAAAACGTTTTAACGGTTCATAACGTAACGGGAATCTGTTATAACGGCCGCTTTTTAAACCATGGTTTGGTCAATCCCTAGATGGGCCTACAAACCAAAAATCAGCCTAATTAGTGATTTCAAATCTTTGGAGGGCCGGGCTCGGGGAACCCCCATTTTAGCGTACCCACATAGAAGATGAATCAATGGCTGATTTTTGGTGTGGATGATCTCCTCACCATATAGATCACCCCAACAAAAAAATCAGTCATTTCTGAATTTTTAACCCCATCAAATGTGGGTTTTCAAGTTACATAGTAAGAATCGACGGTCCATAATTCTTCAGCTTATAAACCAGTCTATGAATATCATAATGATTTGAATTTTTGTGAGGATAGTCTCCTCACCATAGAGATCATCCTCACCAAAAATCAGCCCTTGATTCATCTTCTATGTGGGTATGCCAAAATGGGTGTCCCTCGAGCCCAACATATCTTTGGATACTAGTACCCAAATAATGGTCAATAATGCTTAAATTCAACTGTTAAAATCAATCCATGAAAATTACTCCAATCCAACACTTAGATGCTCAAATTCAACGGTTAAAATCAATCTATGAAATCCGTTAATCAGGTTGATTTTTGATTTGTTGATCCACTTAGGGATTGGCCAAACATCCATAAAGTCAGCATCCTCCACAAATGAGCCACGTGGCTCATATTGTGGGCGGTTATAGGGGGCAATCATTGTGGAGGATCAGCAAAGTTATACTCCTACATAGACATCTAGACCAAAAAAAATAACATGATTATAGATTTCTAAAAGTTATATTGGAGTTATATTTTATTGGTTGATTTTTAATCGTAGAATTTGGCATTATTTGGGGTACAAAGATCCAAAGGTTTGAAATCACTAATCAGGCTGATTTTTAGTTTGTAGGTCCACTTAGGGATTGACCAAAGATACATACGGTCAATGTCCCTCTAAAGTATTCCCGGTACTCAAATTGTGGGTGGTCAGCAAAGTTCTACTCGGACCAACCGATAATTGGGTTCCTGTCCAAAATCAACTTGCCTAGACCATCTCATGATTCTCAGCCATTTGTTCTGTTGTTTGATTGGTTGTGATCATCCAATTCATTGACATTGTTCGTAAGTGATCTCCATCTCCTATTTTGGATTCATCAAATACTCGGAAAATATTTGCATTGCACCCTCCACCCAAGCGGTGGAAAGTATTAGCAACTAATTTTACGGGTTAATACCAAGCAACATAAAATGTTTGAAGCTGTAAACATTTACAAAGTAAATATTTGTAGAGGTAAATATTTGCATCCTACAAATATTTACTGGATACCAAGCAGGGCCTTAGTCGCGAATAATTTGCGAATATGACAACTAGGCTCCAACTACAAAAGGTTCCAAAAAAAATTCTTTCCTCGTAATTGCCCAGGGCGTTTTTGATTGTGAAGTGGGAAAATTGCTATTTTCCTTGAGAAAATACAACTGTCCCTTGTTAGATAGTCATTTTAAATCTGTATAATTTTCCCTACCAAGCTATTTAAATCTGGATGCATTTTCCTGCCTGGAATTCATTTTCCATCCGGATAGGTGAGAATTCATTTCCACCTGAAAATACGTTTTTATTTTCTCACATGATATAAATATGCATTTTAAGTTGCTGTCAATCAGCCATTTAAGGCATTTCCCAGATGTATTTTCTTGGGAAATTTTTCTGTGCAATCAAACACGGCCTAAGTGTCTTTTGAATTTGTCCACATCAATGCGTAATTTCCACAGGATTTTAAGAACTTTTTGCGTCGTTGAGGATGCGCAAACGCTTCAAAGCTTTGATACAGAACAGAAGTCCCTTTTCGAGCCCACTGACCCATTAACATTCAGCCCAGGCCTTGGTGGACCTATTTCTAGCTGTTGGATTTGAGTACCTTTTCATCATGAACTTGGAACCAACCCATATGCCTGTTTATGTAGCCCACGGAAGAAAAAGTACTCGAATCCTAACACTAAAAATTTTAATTTTCTTCTAAAATTATGCAGTTAGATAATATACCAAATAGTTGGGATGAGGTATAGATAATGATTGTTGTACAATCAAAGGTTGCTGAACAAGAATTGCACATGAGAGATGACCTCTCTTCTAATTTCATCTCTTTTCAGTTTCCCTGTCGTCGTCAATGGAAACGGCTTTCTCCACAAAATAAAAATCTTTGGTATTTTGAACCTGCAAAAAAAAAAAATAACAAAAATTATTCTCCCTTTTTTAGTTATTTTTCATTTTGATACTGTGAGAAGTATTTATCTTTACTTGATTTTTCTAGCTTGTGTGATAATTTTAGAATTTAGGAAGAAATTACCCGGTCAAGTTCCTCTGTTTGCAATGCTTCTTAAGGATCTCACTAGATAATTGTAGCTCATCTCTTTCGCCCGAATGATCAGAATTCTGATCGATCCACCGCCAATTCTTTCTTATCTGAACACATGCTGTCACCATTTCCGATAGCCGCTTGTCTGGAATTCCTACAACAACAACGCTAGAAACTCCTGGATGTTGTGATAGTACGGCCTCTACCTGAGTTACCATTAGAATCTTAGCTGCTATAGTTAAATTAATTGATGCAGGTTATATAAGGATAAAGCTATCTATTGTTTGGCAAGCGGGTTTTAAGGTTTTTTTGGGCAAAGTCTAATTAAAACACAGTAGCTCTAATACGGCAGCCCATCTTTGGCCAATTGAGCGTTCGTAGGTTATGAGTAAAACTTGGCTGCCCGTATGGATGTTTGGCCAATCACTAGGTGGACCTACAAACCAAAAATCAGTGATTTCAAACCTTTGGATCTGTGTACCCAAATAATGTTCAAATTCCCACGGTTAAAATCAACGCATCAAAATGACTGCAATCCAACACTTAGAAATCACTAATCAGGTTGAATTTTGGTTTGAAGGTCCACCTAGGAAATTGGCCAAACATCCATACGGTCAGTGTACTCCAAAAATGTGCCACATAGCTCATATTGTGCACGGTCAGCAGCTTCACTGACCGCCTGGCTTCAGAGCTTTAGTTGACGAGGTGAAGTCTTGTTTTCTTCCCTCCGATCAAAAGAATTTGCCAAGAAAGAAAATGAAAAAAGAAGTGATGGGCCCATACAGTGACCACCCACAATATAAGCCACCTGGCAATTTCTTAGAGGATACTGGCCAATCCCTAGGTGGACTTATAAACCAAAAATCAACCTGATCAATGATTTCTAAGCATTAGTTGAAGTCATTTTCATGGGTTAATTTTAACTGTAGGAATATGAGCATTATGTACCATTATTTGGGTACAAATATCCAAAGGTTTGAAATCATTAATCAGGCTGATTTTTGGTTTGTAGGTCCAACTAGGGATTGGCCAAGCATCCATACGGTAAGTGTGTACCATGTGGCTCATATTATGGGTAGTCAGGGCTTCCCTGACCGTCGATGGTCAGGGCTTCCTTGACCGTCTATGGTCAGGCAGTTATACTCATGTAGAAGGTTGAGATCATCAATCATCATGCTCACCTCTTCCGGGAAAACGTTCTCCCCTCCAGTCTTTATTCGATCCTTCGATCGTCCAACGAGCCAAACGTTGCCAAAGTCATCAATTCGACCAATGTCACCTGTGTCAAGCCAACCTTGATCTCGAGAATCTGATATCAGCACCGGAATTTTGTTCCAGTACTTGAGCATTACATGGGGACCTCTAGTTAAAATCCTCCCAATTGAAGAAGCCCCCTCACCACTTATCCTTAATCCGACATGTGGTGCAGGTTTCCCAACACAAACCCCTACCTGGCGATTTAAGTCGGATTTTACTCGGCCCATCTTCTGAAGGGGATCGCCGGAATTTTCAGGTGTCGACGATTCATCATAAAGGGTCATGAAGGTTAGTGAAGAACAAGTCTCCGTCATCCCTGTTGGACCAAAAGAAAAAGGGAGAGTAAGAATCGAAGACACATATACAAGTATAATCACTAAACATATACATGATCAAGGCCAAGCCATCTATTGGGGATAGAGCTGCAACTCGGGTGGGTTGGGGGTCAGCCCTAGCCCAACCCAACCTTAAAGGCTGTGAACCCTAACCAAACCTGACCGAAGGTTGGGCCTAGATTTTCCAACCCTATCGGGTTGGCTGGATTAGTTGGGTCGGTCAATTTCTTAATTTTTTTATAGGTTGGAAAGATGGCTAAATTTTTTTCCTATTAAAGTGATTTATTGGTCAATACAATAACCGTTATGCTAACCATTAAATAATAGCTTCATTTCCAACACCTCATGAAAGAAAACATGATATTTTCATAATAAAAGAAAAAGTATATTAACTCAAATGCATGATAAAAGTTACTAAAGAAATAAAAAAAAAACAATCATCAAAGAAAACACGATATTTTCAATATCACCCGACTAGATAAAATGTCAAAATGTAGCTTCAAGGGCGCATTTTGTAATCTCACACAAGGGTTGTAGTTTGCTAAGGACAAATTTGCCAAAATGTAGTGTGGATGTTTGTCGGTATTCAACTACATATATGTAGTTTGTATGTCGGGTTCAGGTTGGGCCGCACCTCAACACTAGCCCAACCTGATTTGACTGGGTTACCAAAAGTCCAGCCCGAACCTGACCCAAGTTCTGAACGGGCTAACCCAACCCAAACCTAACGCCGAGTTCAACCCGTCGTGCTCGGATTGAGCCCGCCCAAGTTGCAGACCTAATTGGGTAAATATGAAAGATCCTGTAACATTTAATAGAAGAGTCGTGCTACCCCACAAAAAATACGTGCCGTTAAGGCCATTGACCGGTGGATTCAAGAGATCCACGGTCCACAAGGTAACTTTGCAGTTGTTACCTGGTGGAACCGTGAATCTAATGGTCAATGGTCTCAACCATGTGCTTTTCTGTCAGGATCAATAGAAAGAAAAGAGAAGAAAGGAAATGACTGAAAATTGTTGAAGAAATAAAATGGCCCCACCATAAGCTGAAAGAAGCTTAGCAGCAGGGAATATTTTGGTAGCATCCCTAGTAAGTTCAACTGAGAGCGCTCCACCTCCGTTTAATATCTTTTTCACAGATCCTCCACCCTTCCATGTTTTATGGTTCCTGATTCAAGCTTTTAAACATAAATTCAGAAAACGAAAGGGAAGACACGTCGTTTGAGCTTTAAACAACTACTATCTATAAAAAAGCATAGCCTGTCAAGTGGCATACATATTTGGGGATGGGACCCACAACTCGATGGAACCCTTATGGATTGTATGTCATGCTCCAAACCTGGGGTTCAAAATCTGACCCACAAAACACAACTTTCAAACCCAATTGGTCTTGCATCAAAACGGTTTTTTATAGAATTTTTTTAAAATCTTTATTGAAATTTTAAACGTTTCTGTTGTTTTCTAGATTTTGTTTTCTAAAAAGTGTTCAGGATCTCTTTAAAAGATTTGTAATTTTTAGGCTTTCATATTTGTTTCTACAAACTTTAATGAGTTAGGATTCCACAGCCTTTGAAATCACCCCTTTTGATTTGTAACGAATCCAATATGAATTTTACAAGTTGGACTGTTATGATTTTTTTGTGTGTAAAATCCAAATTTTGAACTTAAATTCTTGTTTTTGGTAACTTGACCCTATTGAGTAGAGTTGGGCCAGAGTTGACCTACGGTTGACTTTGGTTAATTTAGTGTGTATTTCATCTATATTGGACTTGTTTAATGAGATGATTGATATTATACATGTTTAACCCATTTTTACTATTTTAATATATTTGAATAGACCCATGAATCATCGGTCAGATAACCCATGAATATCATGTCGGGTCCTAGGTTGTAGGTCAGATTTCGGATATTGAGTTTGAGGCTTGACATTGTGAATGTCAATGAGCTAAGCACGTGTTATGGTACCAATTGAAGATCATAAAATCAAAATGGTGTTGGTATTGGTCTCATATTAACTGCTTTAATTGTAGGATTATATGGCTTACCTGATGAAGGAAATCAGATCAGCCATCATTGTGGGGACGGTGATTAGAGAAGACACATGGTGTTGTTCTATGGCTTCGACAGCTGATTTGGCTTCAAACTTGGGCATGAAGACATGGCAAGCTCCTACCATTAGCATGGCCATGCCTGAGGATATCCCACCAATGTGGCACAAAGGAGCTGTATGGAGATAAACCTACAAAATCCACACAAAAATTTCTGCTATTAGGACCTTGTAGGATACTTATGATGCAACCGTGCTTAGTCTCTGATAAACTATGGGCATGTTTTGCTACAAAGGAAACACTGGTCGAGGAAATATTATGTTTTGTTTGGGTGATGAGTGTAGATTACGGACTTCCGTCATTAACGTTGATGACGGACCACAGTATGAGCCATGTGGCACATCTTAGAGATCGCTGACCATATGGATGTTTGGCTCAACCATGGGTGGACCTATAGACTAAAATTTAGCCTGATTAGTGACTTCTAAGCGTTGGATTTGCTCGTTTTCATGGGGTGATTTTTAACCATGGAATTCGAGCATTATTTGGCATACAAAGATTCAAACGTTTGAAATCAGGCTGATTTTTGGTATGCAAGTTCACCTAGTGATGGGCTAAACATTCATATGATCAGTGGTCTCTAAAAGTCTGCCACGTGGCTCATACTGTGATCTCTTGATGATGTTGGTGGGGGGCATCTGCCATCAAAGTTCAACTCATTCTTCACCAGTCTATGATCTAATAACTCAGTTCTTTGTCCAGCTTTTTAGGATAAGAGATATGCATAGTTTTAAAATGCGAAAGCATACATCATCCTCACTGTAACCAACAATGGCGATTTTTGCAAGCGATTGAATGATCAGAGCTGTATGGCTTATTGCAACTCCCTTTGGCTTTCCAGTGGTTCCTGGATCAAAGGAAACATTCAAGCCAAAATTAATAATTTGGATTAGCATTAAGCAACAGGGGTTGCACCAATTGGATGATCCTTACCATCCGATCAATGCACTATTCCCATTGGTTACACAGATTTCAGTCCAATTGAAGGTTCTTGGTTGACTAATTGTGTCCAGGAAGTTCTGCTAATATATTTGTATTGCGAGAATGGAAACTCTGGTTGGAAGATTTACGAGAATAACTTCTCAAAGAAGAAGAAAAAAAAAGTAACAAGCAATAATCAATTAGGGTACCTGAAGTGAAGCATAAAAGAGCAATGCCCTCTGGTGCCCAGCCATAATCAAATGGTGGAGATATTTGATAAGGCCTTTTAAGGGTTTCTGTAGTTAACACTGGCAAGAGAGAAACTACAACCAAGTTATCAATGTTAAGATAGTAAAAATATGGAAATAGCGAAGGTACAGATCATGAACACCATGAACTTTATCATTGATTCCATAACCGTTGGTTCTCCATTTTTTTTCCCAAATTCTACTTACAATTGCATGTGTTGATGGGGAAGGAAGAAGAATCTCCAAGGAAAACATGCCACCTCAAAGAAGGCAGTTCATTATATTGAAGCTCAGAGAACCAGTTATCACAGCTCTCATCAGCCACCAACATTACCGGTCTCACAATTTCCATTGCTGATCTCACCTCTTCGAAGCTCTGGAAGATCAGAAAGAGAAAGTAACAATGCAATGACGTAAGATTGGTAGCATGAAACATTATTGCATTCTTAAATAAAATACGTCAATTTTACTCAGCAGCCAAGGTACTAAACTTCGACTTTGCCCTAAACTTTGTTCAGTTAAATTCAGAATTAATTCAAGGAGGTTTAATTCGACATAGAGAAATTTTGTAAAATTTACCAAATGAATCAAGTTTGAAGATTCCATGCATTTCACATTTCATAATACTAATGTAACTTTAAATAAATGAAATTATAGAGAAAAATGATCGCTGTCAAAGAAAATTTTCAAATAACATAATCCAAGGAGCATTTGATCCTGAATTTTTTCAGGAGGTTTTTTCCTTAAGGACGTTTTCATATTTTTACATAGGCATACAGAAACCCTAGTTTCGTCTTGGGGGTCATATATATACCTCAGTTATGCTCATTCATTACAAAAGCAGAGGTAACTGTTCAGAAAAGGTCTACAAGTAGTTCTGCTCATTCGTTATGTGTGATTTTCAAGTATGGGCAACCACTGGATGATGGGTTGGAAACTGAGTTTTGCTAGGCACTATCATTTCATTTGAATTAAAAGAGAAAAAGAAAAAAAGAAAAGAAATCACTGTCTCGAGAAACAAGTTCTCTTACCCAACGGTAATTGAGTGTAGCTGCTATCCCTCCAACAAATGCAATAGCCAACAACCATTCCAAATAGCAATCACTGATGCAAGCAAAAAACCCATGCATGAATATACACGTGTACATATCAGGATAATGAACTCCTTTCTATAGAACCACGTGGTTCCATTGATCAGGACTATTCTCATAGATAGATGATACTAAACATCCACTTAACTTTCTTTCAAGGTTTAAATTTGACCATTATAACAGATAGATAATGTTTCCCTTATTTCAATTATAATGGATATAATAACTGGTCACATCATTGTCAAAAAGGGTTAAAATTTTTTATTTAATTACTTTTTGAATCTTTTATTAAAATAACTTCGTTCGTTGTAAAATCACGGATAATGAACAAAATAATGGTCATTATTTGCAAATAACGACCATTATATCGTTAAGTCCCGCTTTCAGCTTTTAAACATTCTTTGCAAATAACATAACAGTCTTGGAGCATTACCATTATAACAGCCATTATGATGTCCGTTGTAATGGTTTTTTTTAAACCTTGCCTTATTTCTTTGACTGGTAGAACTAGTTTTATTCACTTCTAGATCAACTGCTTGGTATGGCCACGTCGCCCCTCCACGAGGCAAAAATATTAAGACCCAAACCAATAAGCCAAAAGCACCTAAGTGATAGAGACGCATAAAACTTAGGTCGTAAGCATTAGGATCCCAACCACCACGTTTTTGTAGCCGACGTCTCTGGTAGCCTGCTTTGTGGTTCAAGTAGCCCTTTCGACATGGCGGCTTTCACTCTGGCCTCTTTTTCCACAGGTCTCAGGTAGCCCTTTCCATATGATGACTTTCACTCTGGCCTTTTTTTTGCCATAGGTTGTCCATTCCATGGGTCTAGCTTTGATACCAAATGTTAGACCTATACGCCAAAAGCACCAAGGTGATAGAGGCACGTAAAGCCTATATCTTAACCATTAGGATCTAACATACATCCATGTTTCTGTAGCCAACATCCTCAGCAGCCTACTCTGTGGTCTAGGTATCTCTTTCTACACGACGACTGCCACTCTGGCCTCATTTTCCATAGGTCTCTATAGTTCAGGTAGCCCATTCTATACATGGTAGCTTTCACTCTGGACTTGTTTTTTACAGGTCGCTCATTGTTAAAATCCCTTTTGGAAAGAAGACTTATTTAGAAAGTATAGTAAGAATTAGATAAAGTTAAGTTAAATTAATATGTGAGTTCAAAAGAGGTTGGCACCCTCGAAGAGGCATTGTAAGGCGGTTGGACTCTTTGAAGTGGTCATATCAATAAAATAATATTTTTTTTTCTATTTTATTTTGTAGGATTGTATCAAATGGTATTAGAGCACTTTCTTAGGCTGAAGGTTTGAGGGCTAAATGGATGATTCAAATGTCGTGAAGTCAAAGATTAGGAGAAAAAGCCCTCTTGAAGTAGTTAGTAAGAGGAAGACCCCTTCGAAGTGGTCACCTTTTGTCCTGACGGCATTTGGAGTTTTCATTTCTCTTATGTGAGGATTCAAAGGTGCTTATGGAGGATTTCAGAAGCTTAAGGACAAGGTTCTTTCAAGGGGGTGGAATGTTGGGATCCCTTTGGAAAGAATACTTAGTAAGTAGGGTAAGAATTAGATAACGTTAAATAAAATCAATTAGATTTGATTAGGATTTGATTGATATGGGTTTCTTTATAAGTGCTAGAAGAAATATTACAAATAAGAGAGTTGTGTTACGTGAAAGCAAGCAAAACATTTGTGAGTTCTGAAGGAGGTTTGCCCCCTCGAATATTGTATGGAGGTTGGCTACCTAGAAGTGGTCATATAAGCAAAATAATATTAGCTTTTCTATTTTTCTATTTTTATTTTGAAGGATATTATCAAAAACTCCCTACCAAAATTGAAAATGAAGTTTGCAACGACACCCCATGTTGTTGTTGCCTTCCTTTAGTGATAATTCAAATAAGAGAAAAAATGGGGCTTTTAACATCATTGTCCTGATTAGCTGTTGTTAATGACAGTTTCTGCCAACTTGCATAGTCAAAGGGAAAGCTAGCATGCACCACGAGAAACTTTTTGCTAAAACTGATGCTAACACTCCTAAAAGTCACCAAGTTACAAAGAAGACAAACTTAGTTAGTTGAATTTGGAAAAAAATTGCTAGGGGCAAATACCACAACACGCCACGTGACTGGTGGAACCCAAAAATCACAATGATTTTAATTATGAAACTAAATCCAAGAAAAGGGAATAAACATCTTTATTGTCTTTAACCTCTAGTTTAGCGTTTGAAATAGAACAAGCAACTAAGGGTTTTAAGGTAGATCACGGCCAATGCTTGAATGGTGGTCGGAGAGAGATGAGAATCCAATGAGTATTCTGGGTTTTATATGCAACAGGGGTCGTCTCAAAACCGATGAACAACGACCAAAATAACGACTGTAAACAATGCACAATCAAGCAGTGGTGCATGTTTTAAATGGATTTTCAAAAGAAAACTTAAAACAGATAGAACTATTGATAAATACAAAATGAGATTGGTAGCTAAAGGTTACTAACAAAGATAGATAAGACTTCTATGACACATCTTCTCTTGTAAAAAGGGTAACATCTATTAGAGTACTCATAGCTATAGCAACCATTTATAACTTAAAAATATATCAAATGGATATGAAAATAGATTTCCTAAATGGAGAATTAGAGGAAGACATTTACATGGACCAACCAAATGGCTTTATAGTTCAAGGCACAAAACACAAAGTTTGTAGGTTCATTAAATCCTTATAAGAATTAAAACAAGCACCAAAACAGTGGCATGAAAAGTTTGATCATGTGATGATCTCTAATAGATTTAAAATAAATGAATCTAATAAATGGGTATAGCCAAAGAGTAATGGAGACTCTTATGTGATAGTTTATTTATATGTGGTTGATATGTTAATAATGGGTACAAGCATTAAGATAATAAATTCTATTAAGAAGTTAAACAAAAAATTTGACATGAAAGACTTTGGTCAAGTTGATGTAATTTTAAGGATAAAGATAATAAGAAACTCTAAGGGGATTAAATTATCCCAAACTCACTACATTGAAAAAGTACTAAAGAAATTTAATCGATACTACTCAACTCCAATTAAAAAACCCTCTAATATAAACTGTAATCTAAAGAAAAACAAAATAAATGATATATCTCAGCTTTAATACTCCAGAATAATTGAAAGTCTAATGTATATAGTGTATTGTACAGACTTGACATAGCTTACGTTGTAAACTAAGAGGATACACTAAGAATCTAGGGCATTATCATTGAGAAGCTCTTATAAGGGTATTGCAATAAAATATATTTTCGAGTCCAGTTTACGTTATTTAAGATATCCTACTCTACTTGAAGGATATAGTAATGCTAATTGAATTCCAAATTCTAAGGAATCTAAATTCACAAGTAAATGTGTTCACCTTAGGAGGGGTTGTAGCGTCATAGAAATTCACCAAACAAACATGTATACCTTGATCTATTATAGAATTAAAATTTAGAGCTTTAGACAAATTTAAAGAAGAAACCGAATGGCTAAAATGCTTTTTGGTGGATATTACATTATAGTTTAAGCCAGTGCTAGTTATTACTATTCATTGTGTCTGCCAAGCATAATAGCTAGTGCCAAAAAAATCATACAATGGCAAAAATCCAAACATATTCATTAAAGGCATAACTCTGTGAAACAACTACTGTCAAATAGAATAATAACGAGTAATTTTGTAATGAAAACTATAAGCAAGTAAAGAGCCCAATGAAAACTCAACTTATGTGACTGGAGATTGTCTCCACCTCATCCCTATGGTATCACAAGTGTGAAGTCCACTCCACTTTTTATGATTGGCTAATTTTGTTGACAAACTGATTATAAGTCAATGAGTTGTAATGTAATGAGTCTGTAAAGGTTATAAGTCTTTAGAGTCTATTTGATCTGAAGATGAAGTGCGCCAAGTGAAGATTGAAGATTCAAAGGTTCGATGAAGAGCCAATGCGTGTAGACACCTTTCAAAGTCACTAAGCAGTACATTTAAGATGGTAAGTGACCTAGAGACTTGGTTTGATCATAGGTTATGCTAATGGACCTTGATCTATATACTCAGTTTGACCATAGGTGATTTGAACTAGACACTTGTTCAGGTTTGACCATAGGTTATGCTAATAGACTTGGTTTGACCATAGAGACAATAGACCTTGATCTATATACTCAATTTGACCATAGGTGATTTGACTGAGGGAAAGGATGACCCAATCACTCCTTCGAGACGGAGATGGTCGATCCTAAGAGAGGAAGGTTTCCTTTTTCCCTCTAGGAACCTTCTATTTCAGGGACACCACTCAGAGCTATACCACTTAAGATATGCAATCTTAACTAAAGTAGCTCTTGCTTAGTTTCGTTTAAGAGGAGCTAACTTGATTGTTGGAGCATCTTAGGTCGACACCATACTAGTGTACTAAGACCCTTACAATCCTATTCTAGCTCTTGCAGGTTTTCATCTCGCGGAGCTCGATAAAAAATTGAGGTATAAACATCCGAAAAAGTTCCCACAAAAAGTGTAAGAAATAAAAAAAAAAAAAAAAAAAAAGATGATGGGTGTAGGGGGTTGGATTGGTCATTTATTTATTTCAACAAAATGGATTTTCCTCATACTCAAAGAATTGAAAAAAAAATTGATGTTCAAATTGCTTGATGCATCGATGTTTGCCCTTCACAAAATACCACATGGCACCGTTTCGGGCCCACTGACTGCATGGATGTTGGGCTCCCATTAGTAGAACTGCACACCAAAAATCAGCATGATTGGTGATTTCTTGGATTTTAGCATCCCAAAAAATGCTGCAGTCCCTCAACTAGAAGAAACCCATGAAAAATGCTTAAATCTAATGTTTGGTGAGTAGATCAATCAAGGCGAGGGCCAAATATCCATGCAATCAATGATCCTCAAGAGTGTGCCATGTGGCATCTTGGAGGTGGCAAGCACTACAACAAGCAATTTGAGCATCAAAAAATATTTTTGAAGAAAATTTACTTGTTCCCCTTATCTATTGACTTTGATCAAGTCCAACATGAAATGTGAATCTACGCCTTGGCTTTTCTATTTTCATTTTTTATCAAGTGAGATGCAAGCATCACACACTACAACTCATTTTTATCAAGAGGAATGCAAGCATCAACACTACAGCCCATGCTCTCACATTAATGGGGAGCTGTCAAAATCTTGGAGTGTTTTAGTAATTTAAACAATAATATGGAGGTGATGAGGTGTGGAGATTGAGACAATTCCTGATCCTTGTTGGCAATCCTATGTTTAATTCACGAATTTTATTTCGCCAAAGATAAAAATAATATAACACCCAATTAGGCAAGCCCAAATAATTTGGAAAAATTTAGAAAATTTCAAGTCCAAATTAATAAAACGCATTTTCAAGTTTTCATTTTAAAATTCGGCCTAAGAAAACGACGCACCAGTTACTCTACCACTTAGGCAGATCTTAGGCAAGCGTCCATCCCAAGTGTAATGGTACTCATTAATTGATATATTGTCCAATTAAAATGAGGGAGAAGGGAGTATTGAAGTACATTAGTCAAGTTTGAGTATTGCTATGTATTCTAGAGGCATAGCTCATATAATTGAAAGATTACTAACTTGAAAACAATTGGACTATGGTAACTATATTACTAAATATATTGACTCCCTTTCGAAGTGTACCAAATTTTTGGTTTCCGAATTTTTGAAATATACGTATAACACTTACGCTGCATATTTGTCGTTTTGCAAATTTTTGAAACCCAAAATTGAATAAAACTCGAATTTTTCCCATATCAAATTTTTGCCGTATTCCGAATTGTTAACAAGGCTGCTGATTGCTAAGGTGCTAGCACTCACCCCTCCTTTCAAAGATTTATTAGTTTCAAAGAAGAGTTCAACTTCCTTCAAGATCCAGCCTAATCTTGCCTCGGGTTAAATTTAAGTCTAGCTTTAAGGCCAATTATCGACAATAGGTTGAGAATGACTTGGTATGTTGAGCCCAACGGGCCTTTATGCACGAGGAATTAGCTAGCCTGCACAAATTAGTAGGAAGCATTTTATGTGATCTCTTTCATGCGCAGAGCTCACTTCTCTGTCTCTCTCTGTTTTCTTTTTGTCACGGTGGTAATGCATAGTAAAAAAAAACAGTCAAAATAATATAACTTTAACATTATGTTCCATTTATGAGTTTTTTTTTTGGCAAATAACACAACAGTCTTGGAGTGTTACCATTCCATTATAACGTTTTTTAAGACCATGGATCAAGTAAAGCATTTGGATCCTTTTACCTAGAGATTCGAACCAGAGCCAATGGTTTTCACCTATATAAGGACAACCCTAAGTAAAACCTAGAGAATATAAAACCAGAGGAGTAAGATAGAAGCATGAACCTGTTGAGAGCAGCAATGGCGACAATGTCACCGCTTCTAAGGCCGAGTCCTGACAAGCCTTGAGCGAGGCTTTGGACACTCTCCACGAATTGCAAACCGGTCTTCCGCCGGTTTCCGAAGATTGTGACGAGTGAATCTCGACGGATAGTGGCTATCCGATTCAAACACTGACAGATGTGGCCTTGCTCCATCTCTTAGGAGAAGGAAGGTGATATTTTTTTTTTTCCGTTCTTTGGGTTTACCAATGAACCCCCACTTCAGAAGTTCAGATAGGCGCACCGTCTAACAACACATGTTATCTGTTTTTGAGCCTCTAATTTTGGTCGGACCAAAAAGCCCTTTTGAATTAACGAGAAGACGGCAGAGTGGATGTTGATTGGTTAACACATTTTTTTTTTGACCTTTTTAGGCATGACTAGTTGGACTGAGGGGCGAAGAAATAAAAATTAAAAATATGAATTACTATTGTTAAAACTTTATGTATCATGTAAAAAAATAGAGAAATATAGAAATAACTATTTAATTGTGAAGATTACTTTTAGGGAAAAAATATAGAAATGAAAGGCATTTTGGGACAAGAGTCCAAAACTTTTTGCTGTAATTATAAAACAAAAGAAAGAGAAAATAAAGAAGAATCATTGGACTAAGAGACTTAGTGTATATTAAGCGATCAATAGATCAATGGAGACATTAGTCCATGAGTATGAGGTGAATTAGGAAAGAGCAATGATGACAATATGATAATAGATAGGTTATCCACTTTGGCACGAATCTATCGACTCCAATGTTCTGAAAATTAGATTGAATCTTAGAATTGAAATAGGCTTGGATTTTTCATGTTTGTAGGGGTACTCCGTTTACAAATAATAGTCTCTATGGCCGTGACATAGATAACATGATCACCAATCTAGATTGCCAAAATTCAGAGCCCGCCTTTGGTAGTGTCCACAGTGTAGATCATGTCATTTGTTCCATCCTCACCATCCGATAAAGAGACTTCCTTTAGAGGGGACATGAAATGATTCACTAATGATGCTAATGTAGTAACTTTGGTCATATATAATCAATCTAGAGCATTCAAATATTAGGATACCTCTTGAAAGATTTCATGTTGTTCCTACTACATGTATGATATAACATTTGGAAACGCAGCTATGTGGACAAAATCCACATCACAAACAGAAAGACTACTACGTTCTTAACAGACAAATTGACATACTATATTATAGTGCAATGACATAAGATCAAATTAAACAGTGAGGATGCTAAGGACTAACAATTATACACATTAAAAATCAGCCTATTGGTCATTCTTAGCTGCTGTATTTGAGTACCCAAAATAATGCGAGAATCCCACTATTGAAAATCAAGCCATGAAAAAGACTACTTCAAGCTTGGGACACTATTATGGACCATTTGTTTTATGTTAGAAAGAAAACAGAGGAGCCATTCTCCATCACCAAACACGGCCATGTACGTGCTCTCTTTATCACAATGGTCCCACCAAACAGCTCTTATATTTTCCTCAATCTAAACTTCATTTTTCTGTAAAACTCATAGGTGTGATGTCCTATTTTCTCTATTTTCTCAATGAAAAACTTTCATAAAAATCACCATATTTGCACTCTAAAACATCCCAAATTGGGGTTTTTAAAAAAATACTACATCAATTTTTTTTCGGCTTGGTGATTTTCAGTTATGCCCCACGTTGTTGGTCCGCTAAATTAATGGCCAAGATTCAATGAGACCAATTTTACGTCAAGGGAGTAAAACGGTGATTAGGGATGAACCCAAAATAAAATTAAAAAAAAATGTATAGTTGTAAGTCTAGACGAATTTTTACTTCTTACTCTCGTTTTTTATAAGCAATGGGAAAATGCTATGTAGGGACACTAATCTAGTCCGTCAATTTGGCCAGATTGGATCCCACTGGATGATATTTTCCCATATTCAAGTACACTTGCCCCTATAAAGACCCAATTGAGTCACCATAATGATCTAACCTGTAGATTGGACAGTTCTGATAATTCAATGAAGTCAGTTTTAGTGTTGGAGAGGCCCTAGGTGGTACCAATTGAACGATTAAGGTAGGTAGAAAATGGGACATTTTGATTTAGCCTGCTACGTGAGTCTAGTAGCAGAGATCGAGTGGGTTGTGTATACAACCACGATGTGCAATGTTCCTCGATTGGTGGTGTTGCTGTCCGTACAAACACTGGAATAACATCACAGATCATTACTTCTATGGTTATGATTTATTTTATTATTGTAGTCAATGCGGACAAAAGGAGCTCGAGGACAACCAACGGTCTAGATTTAGGGCAGTCTACCAAAGGGCCAAAAATAGAAAAAAAAGAGAAAATCTATACAAATCGTCGAAAAGAAGCATTGGTTCTCTCATTGACCTTTGAAACGGTTCTCTCCGTGAGCTTTAACCTGCTTGTCCACATGCAATAAGATAAGGTACTTGTTAGTAGAAGATGTTGATTTACTCTTAGAGGTATACAGTGAAACGAAGAGGTTTAATAGAGAAAGGTACCGGCATAGATTAAACTAATACAATAAAAGATGCATACATGAATATTAGTACAACATATACACCAACAATGTATATTTTTGACACCATAATTATCAAGTGGTGTCAATAATACTATAATCAACTTTAAAAATAAAAAAACATAAAAATAAATAAATAAAAAGGATAAAAGAAAAGTTTTATATTAAAAAAAGAATAAAGAAATAAAAGTCGTCGTCCTCAGCCTCTCCATTATCCCCGCCATGATTCCCATATCCTTACACGGCTGTAGATCTTCCCCGTTTTGAGTGTCAATGTATAATTTGCCAACAACTCCTGTTAGGTGTTTGCCCGTGACCCGAATGGGCCTTTGGTTCTCCATATGTATGAATAACCTATCAGTTCAAAGTTCAAACATGACACTGAAAGCGTTTGGTAGCAAAATGTGAAACTCTTATAATTGAAAAATTTGGAGAAATATTACCTTACCAATTTAAAAGAGATACAAAAAAAACCCACCAAATAAAGAATTCGAAAACAAAACAGTCTTCTTCCATGAATAAAAAAAACCTTACATCTAGATTTAGCTAAAAAAAAAAAACACAACGACAAAGCAATAGTCAATCCAACTCTAAAGATGAATTCTCTAGGTAATTGTCTTTCTTTAGGCATTTAGCCATGCCAATTCAGTGAGAAACAACAACAATCAAGATGAGTTCTCCTACTAATTGTCTTTCATTAGGCAGTTAGGCGGAGCAATTAAGTGGCAATCAACAACACAAGCATTTTCGATGGCCACCAGGTGGTTTTATTTTGCCTAATAACAATACAATGGTGGTACAAAAAGCAATTTTATAGTTGCAACTGGAAAAAATAAGCACTGCCAATTTAGCAATATTAAACGAATACAGACATAAGGTAGCAAGAGAGGAAAAGCTTCGTGGTTAAAGTAAAAAAAATATACTTACTGATATCAACTGGTTTAATAGAGATGCTTGAGAACTTTGATTTAAATTAGGAAATTATCTAAAGCCTTTTTTAAGCCTATTTACTGCATGCATTTTTAGCTTGATTAATGATTTATAGACGTTGGATTTAGTACACTAAAAAAAATGTTTGAATTCCATGGGTACCCCACTGACTACAATTCATGTTTAGCCTTCCCCTTGGTAGTCATTCATACTAGAAATCAAGTTGTTTGGTTAATTTTAACCGTTGAGTTTCGGTCTCAAACGTGTTTGATCACGAACGTCAGTATGAGCCACATGGCAAACTCTTAGAACCCATTGAGCATATTGATCATTGGACCATCCTTAGGTGTATGTATGGACCAAACATCAGCCTAATTCCTGATTTATAACTATTAGATTAATTTGGTATTTCCAGGGTTGATTTTCAGCCATGGGAGAGGGTTAGAATCATTGCAGTAAGCATGTATTTTTTTTGCCCCACCTATAATGAACATATGTATCATGTGTATGTTAAAACTAATTTTTCGACTTTTGTTTTTCTTGCCACTCTTCTGGCACAATATAAGCACTAATTCTCAGCTACTTCTAACACATTTGACTTGATATTAAGGCAATTGCACAATTAAGAGCATCTAATTTTCATTGCCTTAAGGGGGTGTACATAAACATGCATCGTGTAAGGAAACCCCCACAACTCCTTCAAAGAGTTTTGGAGTGTGTAGGTCAAGAAACCCCACCCACTCGAAAATACTTTTCTGGAGTGGCAAGGTTTTCTTTACATGTGGCATCTGAGTTGGTAGCCCAAAGGGGCACATTACACCATCTCATCTGAAATTTTGATCTCTAAGTACTACATCCAAAGTGTATGTTGTAGTCTTTATAAATAGCCACATATACATAAAGAGGTAGAGGCCACATGATTTGACAAGAGAATATTAAAAAAAGTCAATTTCCTATGTATAGGTGGCTAGCTACCCTTCAAGGTTACGACATCCCTTTGGAATGTAGTACTCAAGGATCAAGACATTCAACTTAATCTAGGAATAGATAGGAGATAAAAATAAAGAAAAGTAAATTGAGATGATATGGACTTGTATGAATACCAACATAGCACCAATTAAAATGAACGCTGCAAGTTGAAGACTAAAATAAATAGATGATGAAAACCATAAATGGTATGGATTAAATTAGTATGAAAAGATCTTAAGACTTTAACAAATTATATATATATATATATATATATATATATACACTCTTATAGGCTTCAATAAAGAAGGATTGAGATCTTATCAGTCAAGAAAAGATTGCAACCCTAATCTTTGACAGAATTAGTCCGTTACATATTGGCTGGAGTATTACAAACATTACAAGAATTTTATGCAACAGAACAAGAGCATTATCCAATGCCCTGTTGAGTCTGAATGGACATCTCTTTACACCCCTTTCTAGTTTAAAATTTTTCTTCATATTAGGTGGGATAAGGATCTGATAATGATGATGATGATGAATTCTCTCGGTATTAAGTTGATGATAAACATTCTTTGATACAGGTTGAATATGATGTCAGGTCATGTGATACTGCTGGTGTGGCTAGCTATGGCTGTGTGATATTCGCTCAAAAGTGCTTATTTTAAGTCATTATCCTTATAGCGATGTCGCATTCTCCTACGTAAAACTTGTCTTTTCGTCGACTTTTTCACGTAAGAGTTTCTTCCAATGCGTAGAGCGCAATCTTTAAACGAAAATTGACTATTTGCATGAAATATACGCATTTCGGATAGTTTAGATATAAAACCGTTTTGATTAAGTCTCATTACGTGCTTTTCTCTCGCAGGAAACCTGATCGGGCGATTTTCGAGACTTGCGGGCCCATGATCAACCATAGAAGTCAATATCAAAGCTTAAGGAGTCAACAAGCTATGACAAGAAGATACCGGCCAAGTACGGGTCAAGTTAGAGGATCGTAGAGCCAGATAAAGAACCAAGAGAGAGGAAAAGCTGAAGACCAAGAGGCGAGCTAAAGTGATTCAAAGCCGCACCAACTGACATAAAATGACGGCTTACGTAATTGGTAAAGCCGACGGAAGATTACATTGAAGATCAGGGTTCATGACCCTCCGTCAGCTTTTTTGCCATTATTTTGTATTATTTTCTCTCTCCTCTCTCCTAATTCTCTCTCCATCTCTCTAGACTCTAATATCTAACCTGTAGATCATCTCATCCTACCATTAGATCCCCAGATCTACCATCCGATCCCCCTCTCCATGATCGAATTGCCTATATCTCACCATCCGATCCTAGATCGATCGTCCTAACCCTCTGATCTCCATCATCTAACCTCAGATCTTCTCTCTTTTAGCTTTATTCCATCTCTCATAGTTTTTCTACCATTAGATCTTCAATTCGACCATTAGATCATTCATCTGACCGTTGGATCTTTTCAGATCCTATGGTCCGCCAATTGTGGACCGAGTCAAACTGCCACCTCATCTCATCCAATTATCATAGTTTCATCATCTAACAGCCCCCATGGCCAAGTGGCCCACAAGCAAATTGGAAGCCCATGGCCTTGTAACCCGTCCTAGAGCCCATGGTGTTTTGGGCTCATTTACCATTTTTTCTCCTCTAGCGGCCAAACGCACCCTAACCCATGGCCTCGCAAGAGGCCCATATCCATTTGGCCCATTAGGGATGCTTATCCTTGAGCCCATGCCCATGCCCATTGATATTCGCTCAAAAGTGCTTATTTTAAGCAATTATCCTTTTAGCGTTATTGCATTCTCCTACGTAAAATACTCTATTTACCTACTTTTCTACGTAAGAGTCTCTTCTGTTGCGTAGAACACACTTTTCTGGACGAAATGGTATATTTGCATGCATTAAACACATTTTCGGAAGTCTAGATATTAAGCCGTTCTGATAAAGTCTCATTACGCGCTTCTTCTGTCGCAGGAAACCCCGATGGGACGATTCTCAAGACTTGTGGGCCCAAATCGATCATGAAAGCCCATTATCAAAGCTTAAAAAGCCCACATGCTATGACTAGAAGATATGGGCCAAATATGGGCTGAATAAGAGGACCAAAAAGCCGGCCCAAAGAACGAAGAGAGTAGGAGAGCCAATGACCAAGAGACGGACCAAAGCGTTTAAAGCCACATGAGTCAGCAAAGAATGATGGTCGACTCTACTGGAGAAGCGTGAGGATGTCACAGTGAAGACCAGGGTTCCAGACCCTCCGCCAGTGCTTTTTTCCATTTTTTTTGATACTTTTTCTCTCATCTCTCCTTATTCTCTCTCTCTCTTCATCTCTCGATCCTCGAATCTACTGACCTAACCCCAGAACTCCTGCCTATCAACTCTATCTCATCTCCCTTAGCTTTCTGACCGTTGGATCTTCAATCGGACCGTTGGATCTCTCTAGATCCGTCGATCTACCAATCTGGGTCCCAATCAAGTCACCATCCATCCGATCGCCTTCAGAATGCCTGTCACATCATCTTGTGAGACGATGGACATCATCAGTCCATGTGGGCCAGTAGCCGGGCCCATCAGCATCGACCCGCTGTCCGACCAGTTAGTGGACCCCGCGAATTTCAAAAATAATTTTAATTAAATGGGGGGTCCACTAATTGGGGAGATTCCCCATAGAAAAGTAGCATTTTACTTAAAAAAAAAAAAAAAAAAAAAAAAAAAAAATTAAAAATATTTTTTTATTTAAAAAAATACCCTATTTCCATTAATGGAAATAGGGAGCTTTATAAGAGGAAGGAGAAGGGTTCGTTCGAACCCTAATCCCTCTCCCCTCTCCTCCTCTCCTTCCCCCTATCCTTTCCCTTCTTCCCCGCGATTTCTTTCTCCTCTTTTTCCTCTTTTCTTCTTCGTCTTCTTCACCTATACTTCGCCGGAGTTGCAGGTTTGCAACTCCGGCCGTCCTTCTTCTTCTTCCTCTTCTTCTTCTTCTTCTTCTTCTTCTTCTTCTTCTTCTTCTTCTTCTTCTTCTTCTTCTTCTTCTTCTTCTTTCTCCTTCTCTCCTCTGTCTTCTTCTCGTATTTTTAGTTTTCGTTTTTTTTATTTTTATTTTTTTTATTACCGTTTTTTTACCGGAGCCGCCACCATCTTCCCTTCTTCTTCATCGTTTTATTCACTTCTTCTCCTTCCACGTCCCTCTCCCTCCATCTCCTCCATGTTTCTGCCCAAAGACGTGCTTCAACTTGATCGCCATTGAAGCCGTGGATCAACATTGACAACGCAGGACCTGCAACGTAGCAGATCCGTCCGTCTTCCTCATGGTAAGGCGATCCTCACCACCTGCTGTTTTCCGGAAGGACTGGCCTCTCAAAACGAACCAGCAGGTGATCTTACTCCTTGCTGCAATCGCATTGGCGGACCAGCAAATCTGTATTCTCTCCACCACCGTTCTCCTTTCCTTGCCGCTGGATGCAACTCCGACAACCAGCACCGCCTTTCATGACCTGTGCTGCCCCTGAAGTCTCCAACGCCCAGCAACTCCACTCCGGTCACCATTCCAACCGCTGCTAGTGTTGCCTCCCACACTGCCTAGTTGTAAGAACTCATCACAGCCAGTCTTGCCCTCTCCTTTTCTCTCACTTTCAAAAAAAAAAAAAGACAAAAAAAAAAAAGAAGAAAAAAAGAGGAAAGAAGAGGGAAGGAGGATGTTCTCTCCTCCCATCCTGGTGCCCCTTCCACAAGCAGCAACGCCCCTACCTCCTGCAATGGCTTGCAAAGGGCCTCCATGTGTTGCTGGTGTACATCTGCTGGTGCTCTCTGCCTCCTCCTCACGGACTGGACCTTCTTCACCGTGAAGCTCAACGGTGTTCTCCACATCTTCAGCAACGCTCACCATCCCCTCTCCCATGCTGTGCACACCGTGCACTTCCAAGTGCATTCTCTTCTCCGGGCAGCGACTCATGGCTTGACCGTGAGCCCTCCATTCTCCTTCTAGGCCGACCCATTATTTGGTGAGTGTGGGAAGGTAATCATCCACTGATTCTCTCTCTAGTGATCTTTTTCTTATAGTTTTCTCTCTTTAGTCCATATTTCTCTCTTCATCTCTTCTCTTCTCTCTCTAGATCTCACTTTATATCTCTTTCTCTCTCTACCTACCTTCATCTATCTAGATTTATTTTCTTCCTCTAAAAACCACTTTCTCTCTCTAGTTCTCTCTTTCTCTCTCTAGTTTGTTTTTCTTTATGCTTTATAATTTAGTTATTTTTACTTGAGTGTAAGAGACATGTTCGATTGAATGAAGTTGATTTGAATAAAATTATGTCCATTCTCTGCAAATTTTCTATCATTTTATGTTCATTATTGCGCTAACCCGACTAATACCGAGTGCGGATCGACATCCGACACGAGCCACTATGCAAAACTGCTCATTTTACAGGTTAAATGTCTCGGATAATTACAAATCTTGTTGAGTCTAGGATTTCCGTAACCAACGACGCGGAAAAACCCTACTATCACCCATGCCCATGACCCATACCCAATCTTTCGGTCCATTATCCCTGTGGCTCACTGGCCGACATGTGGCAATTTCCTTGGCCCAACTCTATGGCATAGGACCTACCCATTTAATAGGCCAAGGCCTATGGATTCATCACCCAATAACCTCATGGCCCAAAGCCCATTCATTAGAAGCCCACACCACCTTTGCTTGAGAGAGAAATGGTCTTCACAAGACCAATTCTCCCTCAACCTCTCCAACTAATTCCACAATTCTCTCTCCTAATCACTATTCCTCTCTCCTAAAACTATAAGAGGAACCCACGGTTCCCTTAGAAGTTTGGTTCCCTCCCCCTCTAAAACTCTCTCTTCTTTCCCATCTCTTCCTTGTTCATTGTTTTGCTCATTCTTTTCGCCTTCTCCGGCGAAAATCATACCACCATCCTCCATTGATTCCTGCGAGAAGCTCGCCGGAATTGATCAAGGTTCCCTCCCCCCTTCTCTTTCTTCATCTTCTTCTTCACGTCCTCCCCGGAGTTGCAGCCTGCAACTCCGGTCACCACCACCATCTTCGTCGGCGAGCTGGTTCTCCCCATCTTTCTTCTTCTTCTTTTCCATAGCCTTCACTAGAGTTGCTCTTGCAACTCTGGCAGCCTAACCCGTCTGGCTTCGCTGTTGCCACAGGCAGTACCACTCCTTCAGGCCCCACCGGAGTTGCAACCTGCAACTCCGGCGACCTCTACCAAAATCACCACCGTTCTTCACCTTCTTCTTCTTTTTCTTTTCCTTCACCAGCTTCCTCCTCTTCTTCTTCTTCCTTTTCTTCTTCTTCTTCTCTTTCTTCCTCCCTTTCTTTCCTCTTCTTCTCCTTCCTGTCCGTCCACCGGAGTTGCAGAATTCCGGCGGACTGCACTTCATCTTCTCCGGCCAGCAGGTGCTGTGCCACCTCTCCACTATTGTTCTCACTTCTATTCCCCTCTCTTCTCTCCTGATTCGATCTCCCCCAGTGGGTTCGAGCATTCTCCTTCATACCAGCAATACTCTTCTCTAGCCGGACCAACCTGCAACTCTGGTTTTCACCGGTGAGAAGCTTAGCTCCTCAAGCAACCTGAACATTGTCTTGTTGATAGTGTTCTTCAACGGACCTTCAGCAACGTCATCCCTCTGGATCTACGCTCCTTCCTTAGTTTGCAAGAAGTTGCTAGAAATCCAGCAACTCTGGTCGGCCTGTTCCACCTTCTTCTGTTTTCTCCACCGTCTTCCTCTCACAGCCAGCGACTACCAGTAGCTCCGCCTTCTCGACGGCCCACATTCCAATTGCAAGGTGCAGACGGCATCCTCAACCCCGTCCTTACCTTTGCACACCACGGTTTCCCCCTTCTCCACCATTATCACCGCAACCCATCATCACTAACTCATCGTGCAACATTTACCACGTGCACTACCGGAAGCCACCATCATCTCACTGTTCTGGTATTGCAACCAGCAACACCAGTCAGCCTCACCTTGCTACCTCCGTCTTGCTGCAACTCACATGCAACTCAGCTTGCACAGCGCCTACCACCCATACCATTGCTGCCCTTCATAATTTTCTCATTCACGTCGCTGGTATAACGGCCTGCAACCTGAATTTTCGTCCACCTAAGTGCAGCAACCACTGCCCTCAACTTCAGTGTAGCAACACATTGGCCGAACCAGATCTGAAATGCCTCATGGCAACTTCAGCACCTCCTTCTTCAGGTGAGCCATGACTTCTTCCTTCTTGTCCGAACTAGCTGCCATTATCCACCACACCAGCATCATCCCTTCACCAAGCAGCCACCCAAAGGCGCTCTCCATATCCTCGGGTGACCACGCTAGTTCTCATTCTCCTTGGAAGCAAGCATGCACCATGCCGACTCTCTGATCACCATGTGCATCTAATCAAATGGGCAACAAAGCCAATCCACTCACCAGGCCGATCCAACCACATTCGATAAGTGTTCCTAAGGTACTTCCTTTCTTTCCTCTTTCTCTCTCTAAATCCTCTATTTCCCTCTCTAAATCTCACTTTCTCTCTCTACCACTTATTTCTCTCTCTACCTCTCATTCTCTTTCTAGAAATATTGTTTTAGCCATTTTCTCTCTCTAGATTTATTACTTTCTCTCTCTACTTGTCTCTCTCTCTTAGTTCAATTTTCTCTCTCTAAAATGCTTTCTAGATTAATTTCTTTTTAGTTGATTCACTTTTGTAAGCACTTGATTAATTAATGAATTGAAATTCCTTTATTCATAGTGTTTTCATCTTATTTTATTTTGTTTTGAATTTAGTGCATGAATCTCGAACTATAAAAAAAAAATCAGATTTTAAACCCCGATCTCCATCTCTCTCATCTCTCCACCATTATAAGCAGTTTTCATTATTATTGTTCTTTAATTGCCCTAACCCCGAGTGAGGACGATATCTGACACGAGCCACTGTGCAAGTCTGCTTATTTGCAGATTAAGTGAACCAATTCGGAGAAAATACAAATATTGTTGAGATCTAGGGTTTCCGTAACCAACGACGCGGAAAAACCTTAATTTCACTGTGTATATTAAAAAAAACAAGCATAGTTATGTCCAAGGGTGGTAATGTTATCTATGGTGTTGCCCACAAGCATTCAGGGGGGATTGGTTTAACTCTTTATGGAGAGGTAACTGTGAACAATTATATTTTGTTTATAATCAAAGGTTTACTTCTTTCATCTTATTTATATGTTTTCTTTCATTCTTAGAGGTATGATTTTTTTTTATAGGCGAAATGAATATGTAATTAGTAATAAGAATATTCATGATCTTAGCGCATCGCCGCATACCCACTAATGTCAAGCCTAATGAAGCTATTTCTCCAAGGGCGTAAGCTTGATATTGTCATGTTGTTTTGAGTATGGTAGTATGATCTTTTGCACTGTGTGAAGTCCCACTTTTAAATATCAATGTTCCTAGATACATCAGGTGTAAAACAGTTTGCTTTCTACTTGTTATGACTTACTCGTTCACTTGCCTCCGCTGTAATTTTCAGTTTAAAAGCTTTCACTTGATATTGTAATTAGAAAAAGGCTTTGTAGATGTTTGTATACTAACAAGTTACATAATCTCTCTCTATTTGTGTATGGTGAATTGAATCATGACGGCCGTGTTATATGCTCTTCTATGGCAATTTACGGAGATGGAAAAGAAGTAGGCAATGAGGCTGGTTACATTGTAGGAATGTCCACTTGTTATCCAAAATCGGGCTCTGTCAATATATCTAATGGGGAGACTTTGTTCTTGGAATCCAATTACAACAGCACCCAAAAGCATACAGGATTGATGGGACTCTTCTACATTTTGGTTGTAGAGCAACCACCAGAGCCTTTACTGCTCTCACGCATTCCAGTTCATCTATGATTTCTCCTCTCTATTTTTTAATGGTAACACCACCCTACTTTTAAATGCATTTTTTAACCTTCATATAAGAAACTTTTCCTGAAATTCTTTTGAAATTTGACATTGATGGTAATATAAGAAACTGCGTTCAAACTTCTCATACCACTTTGTTTGGGCAGATTCAGGAAAATGGGAAGTTGTCTAAGTATTCTCGGGCAGTGATTTTCGTGGGAGTAGCAATAGCCATTGTTTTGGGTGTTGATTATCTTGGGAAGAATGAAAGAGGAGAAGGCTAGCAATCCTTATTAAAAAAAATTATTTTAAAAAATATATTATTATTACTATATTTTTTTATGACAATTACATTTATATATTGTTGTAATAAATTGCAAAACACACCAACTTGTAGTGAGAAAACATTTACAATTATTGTTACAATTATATGTAAGTTTACAATTACATGCTCATAGATATCGTTAAGTGTGATATATATATAGGCTTTTTTGCTTTACCCCCATACTTTATTGATGCAATTTGCATCTCACCCAATGCTTTTAAAATATTTGCGTCTCATCCTTTGACCATGGTCAAACTCGTTGACCACAAACGGTCATTAAGGGCCTGTTTGGTACGTGAGAAAAAGAGTTCCGACTGCGAATATTTAGCCAGGTGAATATTATCTTGGCTAAATATTTGCTCATTGCAATATTTAACAATGTTTGGTACGTGTATGAGCTAGCTCACTTCAGCTTACTTCATTTTCTTTCAATTTGAGTGGGTCCCACATATCAAAGTAAGTCAAAAATAGGTTGGGCGAGTGCAGGAACTAAAAGTAGGGTTATTCTGTCGTTGAGAGAACGACCCGCGTTTCAACTAAATTTTGTAATTATCCGATTCACTGAAATTCCTACAAAAATGCAGACTGTGTAGTGGCTTGTCGGATGTCGATCCACACTCGGTGTTAGGATAATGCAATATCGGAACATAAAATAACGGAGTATGCCAAAGAACTTGATGGAAGGGTGAGATGGGGTGGATCGAAGTTTAAAACATGATTTTTTTTATTTCGGAGATAAATTCTTAATTGACGAGCTTAATAAACAAATAAATTCAAAATTACTATTCATAAAAAAAAATATCAAGAACACTAACTCATAAGAAAACAATTTTATTGAATCAAAATAAACTACTTACATTGACTGATAAAAATAAAAATTAAAACTAACCTAAACAACATGAAAGGTAGAGAGAAAACAAGAGAGAGAATCTATAGAGGAGAGAGAATCTATAGAGGAGAGAGAAAGAGGTTAGGATTGTAGAGAGAGAAAACTAGAGAGTGCTCACCTTTTTCACACTTACCATGGAGAGTTGTTGGATGAAGACCAAAGATGGACCCACTAGTGAAGAAGATCACGGCCTGCAAGGGTTGCATGGTCATGAAGGTTGGGACAACCACCCGGTGTGGAGAGAGGTGCAGTCCGGCCACTAGTTGATGCATTGTAGGTGAGTTTGTGGAGGTATACAACAAGGTTGAGATGGCAATGGATTAGAAAGTGGTAGATCTACATCTCAATATTGCAGATCGTGGTGGAGGGAATGGTTTGGAGGACGTTTGGCAGTCCAAGGAGGAGAGTTAATGGTCTAAATGTGGACCTACCTCCAACTCTCTCCTCTTCACCTTCTTTTTCTTCTCTTCTTTCTTCTTCTTTCTATTTTTTTTCTTTTTTTTTTCTTTTGAGAGGATGAGTGCAGAAAGCGGCTGGGATTGGAGATGGTAGGCGGATGAAGAGGAGTTTGGAGGATGAGGGCAGCGCTTGCAAGTTGGGAGAGTTGCTGGCCAAACCTGCAACTGCCGGAGTTGCAGGTCTAGCTAACGGTTCCGGTAGCTGGCGCACAAGAGGGAGCAAGTTGCTCCTTTGGTGGTTGAAGAGGTGAAGGCACGGGGCGGTGGAGTTTCTGATCTGCCTGAGGGTTTGCACCAGCAGGTAGCAGACGGTGATGGTTTGTTGGTAGTGGTATAGGCGCTGGAGGTTGCAGCGGTGGAGGAGATGGGAGGCCGTGCAAAGAGGTGGAGGAAACCACCGGTAATGGAGAAGGGAGGCGACAACAGATGAAGAAGAAGACGGCGGCTTGTGGAGGCGCACCAGCAAGTTGGAGGTCTAACAGTGGTGGCCAAGGGTGGACGAACGTACAGCAGGTGGCAGGAGTTGCAGGCGGCAACTCCGACGGACTGATTTAAAGAAGATGAAGAAGAAGAAGGACAAGAAGCAAAAGAAGAAGAAGAAGAAGAAAAAGGAGAAAGAGAAGAGGAAGAAGCGAAGGAGAAGAAGAAGGATAGGAGGAGAGGGGGAGAAGGACGTGCTGGCGATGGTGCGTGAAGAAGACGACCGGAGTTGCTGTCTGCAACTCCGGTGACGATTAAGAGAATGAAGAAGAAGAAGAAGAAGAAGAAGAAGAAGAAGAAGAAGAAGAAAGGAAAAAGAGGGGAGAAAGGGAAAACGTGGGGAAGGGTTTTGGGGAAAGGAAAGGTGAAGATGGGAGGGGGATTAGGGTTCCAAAGAACCCTTCTCCTTCCCCTTTTAAAGCTCCCTAGTTTCCATTAATGGAAATTAGGGAATTTTTGAAATAAAAAAAAATATTTTTTTTTAAGTAAAACTCTACTTTTCTTTGGGGAATGTCCCCATTTAGTGGACCCCCCATTTTTTAAAATTTAATTAAAATTATTTTGAAATTCACGGGGTCCACTAACTGGTCGGACAACTGGTCGATGATGATGGGCCCGGCTACTGGCCCACATGGATTGATGATGTCCATCGTCTCACAAGATGATGTGACAGACAGTCTGATGGCGATCGGATGGATGGTGACTTGATTGGGACCCAGATTGGTAGATCGATGGATCTAGAGAGATCCAACGGTCCGATTGAAGATCCAACGGTCCGATGGAAGATCCAACGGTCAGAAAGCTAAGAGAGATGAGATAGAGCCGATGGGTAGGAGTTCTGGGGTTAGGTCAGTAGATTCGAGGACCGAGAGATGAAAAGAGAGAGAGAATAAGGAGAGATGAGAGAGAAAGTATCAGAAAATGAAGATAAAAGTATTGGTAGAGGGTCTGGAACCTGGTCTTCACTGTGACCATCCTCACGCTTTTCCAGTAGAGTAGACTATCATTCCTTGCTGACTCATGTGGCTTTAAATGCTTTGGTCCGTCTCTTGGTCATTGGCTCTCCTATTCTCTTCGTTCTTTGGGCTGGCTTTTTGGTCATCTTATTCAGCCCATATTTGGCCCATATCTTCTAGTCATAGCATGTGGGCTCTTTAAGCTTTGACAATGGGCTTTCCTGATCGATGTGGGCTCGCAAGTCTCGAGAATTGTCCCATCGGGGTTTCCTACGACAGAAGAAGCGCGTAATGAGACTCTATCAGAATGACTTCATGTCTAGACTTTCGAAAATGTGTATAATGCATGCAAATATACCATTTCGTCCAGAAAAGTGTGTTCTACGCAACAAAAGAGACTCTTACGTAGAAAAGTAGATAAATAGAGCATTTTAACGTAGGAGAGTGTGAAAATGCTTAAAAGATAACAGTAGAAAATACGCACTTTTAAGCGAATATCAGGAACCACATATTATGTTAAAGAATAAAAAAAAATTCATTTTTATCTTTTTTATATATTAAAAAATTAATTTTTATTGAAAAGAGTGATTTTCCGGCGAGAAAATAAAATTTTCTCACCAAGGCATAATCGGCGTGAAAATATTTTCACAGGGGGGGGTGATCAAATGTTTTCCCACCGCGGAGGGCAAATATGTGGGCTCGGCTAAATATTCGCCGAGGGCGAGTGGCTACCAAACGCAGTCGGGCGAATATTTGCGCGGCTAAATATTTTATTTGCCCGCCGCGGTGCGTTACCAAACGGGTCCTTAATAGTCTCTGGATGGACAAGCAAAAAATCTATTTTTTTTAGGATTTTTTTTTTGAGGATTGTGAGCTCAATATCTTTCTTCATTTACTTTTGGCCCAACCATAGGTGGACCTACAGACTAAAAATTAATTTGACTGTTAATTTTAAGCATTGGATTAAAGTCATTTTCCTGGGATCACTAATCAGGCTGATATTTGGCATGTAGCTCCACCTAGCGACGGGCCTAACATCCGTACGGTTAGTGACCTCTAAGAGTGTGCCACCTGGCTCATATTGTGGCACCTCGTCAAAATTAACAATTAGATTAAATTTTGGTTTGTAGGTCCACCTACGTTTGGGCCAAAAGTAAAGGAAGAAAGGTTTTGAGCAAGGTTATAACAGTATAACGGATTGGGGGCGTTTTTCCATTATAACAGCTGTTATAATGAAAAAATCGCTTAGGGGGCAAAAATAGAAAAAATGAAAAATAACAAAAATAATGGAAAAAATGGCGCTGAAAATTCAAATTTTGAAATTTGAATTTCAAAATTTCGATAACGAAAAATAACGAGAAAAAAGAACGGCCGGTTTTTTCCAAAATTTTTCCTGAAAATAACGGTCGTTATTTTCGTTATAACGAAAAAATAACGGCTGTTAGAACAAAACTGTCGTTCTTTTTTGGGCATTTTAACGGTACATAATGTAACGGGGGAGGTCTGAATCCGTTCTAATGGCCGTTTTTTAAACCTTGGTTTTGTGCTCACAATCCTAAAAAAAAAAAAATCCTAAAGAAAAAGGATTTTTTGCTTGTCCCCCTTACTTTATTGATGCAATTTGCATTGCACCCAATGTTTTTAAAATATTTGCACCGCACCCAATGTTTTTTAAATATTTACGTCACACCCAATGTTTTTAAAATATTTGCGTCTCACCCAAGGTCATTATAGTCATTTAAAAAATATTAGGATGTCCATCTGGAGACCGTTAATGACCGACTATGGTCAATGACGTTGACCATGGTCAAAGGGTGAGACGCAAATATTTTTAAAACATTGGGTGACGGTATTGATGTTGAAGACATGGAATACTGGGGTTCTTGTTTTTCTTTGGCTTGCTTCATTGAAAAGGAAATATTGTTCAAATCACTATCGGCTTGCCGAAATTAATGGAGCTCCATAATAGATGAATTGCCTTTTAAGGGTATCATCCATCAACTGATCAACACAGAAAAGAGAATGCAAAAAACACATATAGCTGTTAGGAAAGATCGAATGAAAAAACGAAAAAACTGATTCGTTAAATAGATTTAATTTCAAAAAAATTGGATTAATCATTCTTATACCACCAAAATAGTACCTGAAAAACGAATGGGTGACATTTAATTAAGAATAAAATTGGAAAAAGATGTATATGTTCGTTCAACATACACATTTGTCTTTGTAAATGTCATTGTTGATTACATGGTGCTCTATCTTTGTAATAGAATAGCATATTATATCTCACACCTTTTCACCTTTTTTCTAATGTCTCATGTCATAGGCTAGTCAGATATATCTAATGGAAGGGACCTTCAGCTTTTAGAATCAACTGCAATGATCAGTTAATCTCTTCTACAATTGAAAAAGTACTCTCTCCGTGCGAAGAACGATAGGTGTGCTTCATGTGCTTGGCAAGTGAAAGTTGAGTGGTGGTGGAACATGTGGTTCCTTGTGGCCTTTCCCGCAATGTTGCCACATCTCATCATCTGATGTAGATCAACCATCATTTTGTGCTTCGAGATTCCCTTTCTGATCATCAAGTACGTACGATATTCCTCAATGAGATGCACTCCTGTCCACCGCTTCACCTCTCTCCAGATTGATGCATCTTCGTGCTGATGGTATTGCACAAATTAATTGCTGATGTAGAATTAGGTGCGTCGTTGTGTCTGTGGAGGTCATGGGTTTTGTTAGCATATTGAGATTATATAGTTGAAAGAGAATGGGAGGGGAACGGACGTGTTTGGGAAATGCATTTGGGATACGGAGAGACATGCATGTTGCTGGAGAGTGGAGAATGAATTCAATTTGTTTAATGTGATTTTATGGGGAAATATTTTGGTAGAGGGAGGGACGTGGGAGACAGGTGTGTGGAGGAGAGTAAGGTTGAGTGGCTGATGTGGCACGAAGGGAAGATACGTTTTAGCCTTTTAGAAAACGTAAAGACTTTGGAAAAGAGGAACCGTTTCTCCTAATAAAAGTTTTTAAGAAGTCTAAAACACCCTTATTGTTTTAATTAAATAAATTAAAGTGTGAAGAAAAGATCAAAGTGTGACGGGTATTTTTGGAAAAGAATAGAATAAAGTGTGAATAATAAGAAACAAATGAAGGAGAGAAGGAGAGGGAGAGACATTGGGAGATGAATTTTAGAAGGGGCATTTAAGAAATTGATGATAAATGAATGAGAGGGAGAGACGTTTTAGGATAGAAGTGTATTGAAAGTAGGGGTTGAGGGATATTTTGGGGAAAAGAGGAATAAATCAGGGATAAAATAGGGAAAAAAGTTTTTTTCGGATGCTGACATTTAGAAGTAGTATAAATGAGCCTGAGTTTGATGTACACTGGGATCATCAATTAAGCTGATTTGGGTACATAGGTCAACCAAAGGTGAACCAAATATGCATAGATCTCTGAGCCCAAAAGAATGAGCCACGTGGCAATTTTGGGATTGGGAGACTCCAAACTTTGAAGGCCCCGAGGTAGCAAACATTTTCTCTTGGCGTGTTTGATTACATAAAATAATTTCCTGAGAAAATTGTCTTTTCTCATGGAATTCTTTTTTGAAATACGTCTGCTAGGGCTAGGCCTGTCAACGGGTCGATTCCAGTTTGGTTCCAAGTAATACTAGAACCGGAACCTATAACATTGGTCGATTCCGGTTCTCAAACAAGTGGTATTGGAACCGGAACCGCTAAGAATCAGTTTCCCAACAGGTATCTGATTCCTAATCGGTTCTATTAAAAAAACATTAAAAATAAGTTAAATGGTACAATTTAAATTTTTTAACTTTATTTTGAATGAAAAAAATATTTACTTTACTATGCACAGCAGCACAAGGGCATTATTATTCCTTTTTCACTCAACATCATAGATTTCTTCAAAAAGAATTTATATTTGTAAGCTTCACAAAACATCAACCTAAACCAAAATCTATGATTCCACTAAAAATGATATGGATACAAAAATAAAATAAAAAATACAAATCCAAATGACACTAAAGAATTTGTTTGTATGTATACAAAAAATGCCCCTAGTCATTTATTCTCTCCAACATTTCGATAGAAGTACTTCATTGCTATCACTCTACATGCTCCACATCAATGATTCAACTCCAATTAGTAATACTCCAACAAATCAGGTTGGAGTCGTTGGACATCAAGGATGCTCTTCATGAGTTACTATACCTGTAATGCTTGGACAACAAGGAGACTTTTTATCTTGATAATTGAAAACCTGTCAAAAACAATTTGGATGTACAATCCAGTATATGAAAATCTGCATAATAGCTTGTTCTGAACCATGAGCTTCTATACCAGAAAAAAGAAAATAAAAGAAAGAGACCTACATGGATTTGACCTGCTCGAGGACTCTAGGAAGCATAGCAACTCAGGATCACCTAAGAGTATGAATTCACAAGCACCATAACACCTGTAAATTAATGCATGGCAGCAACTCAGGATCAGCATCCCTATAGGAATACAATGGCAGATTTAAAAAATAAACTTGTGATACAAAAGGCTATACATGCATGCCATATCAACTTTCTTCAAATATGCGTCTTTCACAAATATTGCATTTAGTGTCTAGCCCTCTCGATTTCAAAGCTTGTGAGTCATTGGCTATGTTTGCTTTGTTGGAAGTGGGTAGAAAAGAAAACTAATTCCAAGAAAATTGCATTTTACCGACCTTTGGTTCATTTGGAAAAGTGGACTCTCTTCCTTTCAATTATGATTGGAAACTCGCCTTTCAGATTTTCTCATTCTCAAACTTGGATATGCATTCAAAAGTAAACCAAAATCATAAAAAACTATACAAAGAATAGGGAATAATCAAATTCAAAGGAAATATGACTTGGACGGCCCCAACATGTTCCATTTTCTGCCTAATCATTCAAGAATAGGAAATAATCATTCAAGAATTATTAAGTAGCATAAGAATAGAGAATAATCATTCAAGAATCATGACTGACCTTGGTGTTGTGAAAAGCCTTCATGCCCGAAATGACACTCTCTTTGTGGAATGCTACAGCAAGAAAAAGGTAAATATTTCTAATTTCGTGCCTTCGACCTACATAGTACTATTTTTGTTTTTGAAAGACTTTTTATTGGATTCAATTAAGTGTATTTTAGTACAATGTAAACAAAAGATCAACTATCAATCTAGAAATAGAAGATTCAGAGTAAACATGATGCAATAATAAAAGTCCACTAATTCAACATCCAATAAAAGTCACATGTATGATTTCAAAAAATAAAAGTGTTCATGCATAAAAGAAAAATAAAGTGTTGTTCCAACATGTAGCACATCTATATAGATCACCAACTCCTACAAAACAAAAAATATAAACTATTTTAATTCATACTCCCATGTCATATAAAAAAACTAAGTACATATAATAAAATGAATTTATGTAACATTATCCCAAAGATCCCTCCATAACACAATTACACAAGCCACCAACTCCTGCAAAATAATAAAAAAATGAATTGTTTAGCTTTATAATCACATGCCAAAATCACAAAAACTAACTACACATAATCATAAGGTTATAAGTAACTTTACTCCAAATATCATTCTAATTCAGGTTTACTTTCATCTAAATCATGTATGGTTGAAATGGAGGCATTAGTCATATGAATGTCCTCATCATGGCAAAACTCTTGTTAGCATTGATCTCATCGATGGCATTGGCCACTGTCTCAAGGGACAAGCTGTCACTAAGAATCCCCTCGCCTGTTTGAAACAAGGGTTTTTTTCGTGTCGTTGGATCGAAAATCTAAGATTTCAACACATTTTTAATTTGATCTGAGACTTTAATTCAAAAATCCAGCAAAAATACAGAATCCTTTGCATAGTGATTTGGCATCGGATATCGATCCACACTCAGAGTTAGGGGTGAGCGCAATATTTGAGCAATGATAACGGAAACTTGCCAGAAATGATGGTGGGGTGAGAGTGGTGGTGTCGATGATTTAAAACATTCTTCATGATATTGAGAGAATTATTAAATTATAGATATTAATGAGACTATAATGAAAACATAATAAACAAAACACAATAATCAACTTTTGCCATTAAACCCTTTTTATTCATAAAAATCAACAACATAATGATTCTTTGAGTACAATAATCCAAACAATATGAACTAATTGAAAGTAATAACAAATAACAAAAAGAAGAAAGACATTAGAGAGAGAAAAAGAATGATAGAGAGAGAAAGTGTGAGATGATGCCTAGAGAGAGAAAAATGTGAGTGATGGAGGTGGACCACGTGCTGGCCAAAGAGGCGGTCAAGATGGTGTTGGGGAGATTGGAGGAGAAGTTGCTTGCGCAATAGAGGAGAAGGTGAGGTTGAGAGGTGCTGGGCGTGGTGTTGCCGGCTACCGGTGAGGACTACGTTAAGATGGTTGCTGATGCATTAATGGAGATGGAGCTTTGGGGAGAGGATGGCTGACTTCGTGGTGGAGAAGAATCGCACAGCCTATGCATGTAGAGGATGGTGGCGATAATGGAGGATGATGGCGGTGGTATAAAGCGGTTGGAAGAGAACCAACAATCGAAAGTTGCTGGTTTCATCGCACGGAGATCGCTTCCCGGTGTTGAATGTTGAAGGGGTTGATTCCAAGTAGATCGTGGAGATTTCAGGTGGCGGTTGTGGAAGTGAAGACGGTGAAGTGTAGTTCATTTCCTCTTCTGTCAAATTTTCCCAGAGATGCTCTATCTCTAGGAATATACATTTGCTACCAAAAACTTTGAAATATTTGACATTTGGTTTCTTACTAGACCAGATTTCATAAGGAGTGTTTAAAGTTCCTAGTCTCAGATAAACTCTATTAAGAGTATAACAAGCAGTATTCACTGCTTCAGCCCATAAGTTTTGGGGTAAATTTTTGCTGTGAAGCATCACCTGGGCCATTTCCTGAATCACCCTATTCTTTCTTTCAACCACTCCATTCTGTTGTGGTGTAATGGGTACAAAAAATTCATGTTTAATTCCAATAGCATCACAGTATTCAGTGAGTCGAGAATCTTCAAATTCTTCCCCATGGTCAGTTCAGATCCTGACTATACTATTGCCCTTTTCATTTTGAATTTTTTGGCATATCTTTTTACATTATTCGAAAGCATCATAATTTTCTTTAAGAAAAGCAATCCAGGTAAGTCTAGAGTAATCATCTACCATAACCAGAATGTATATTTTTCTCTCCAAACTTTCAGTCCTCATGGGACCCATAAGATCCATGTGAATCAAATCAAGCACTTTGGATGTAGCACAATAATTTTCCTTTTTGTGAGAGCTTTTGATTTGTTTACCGATTTGGCAAGCCCCACAAATAGTGCCAGTAGGTTTTCCTAATTTGGGCACACCTCTCACTAATTCTTTATTAGTGATTTTAACTAGGTCCTTTTGGTTCATGTGACCTAGTCTTTGATGCTATAAGTAAAAATCATTTAATTTGGCAGAATTATAAATAATCTTATGATTTCTACCTATAATATAATAGTTTTCAGAGGTTCTTGAACCTCTCATAACACATTTGCCAGATTCATCAATAACATCACATCCTTGGCTAGTGAATTTAACTGTATGATTATTATCGCATATTTGACTTATGCTTAGAAGATTGGCTTTGAGTCTTTCAACGCAGAGAACGTTATCAAGCTTAAGAATGCCTAGAGCTTGAATACTTCTCTGGCCAATGACCTTAGCCATACTCCCATCTTTAAAAGTTACACTTCCATCCTTATGATCTTCAATATGACAAAACATTGATTGTCTCTAGTCATGTGCCTATAACAACAACCACTATCTAGATACCATTTGTTGTTCTCTAAAGTTTTGCACGTAGAATAAATCATATGGCATTTTTGATCATCCTTTCTCACCCAAATGGTCTTATACTTAGAAAATTGTTTAACAAGTTTTGCCATTTGTTTGGGAAAGAACGAATTGTTACTCCTTTTGTCATTTTTGGACCATTGATTCTTAGCAACATGATTACCATATAAAGTTTTTCTCAATTTAGAAATTTTGGAAATCTCCCTCTTTAGTTCATTAGATTTCATGTATTGAAATAACTACCGGTCCGTTCTCTTTAATCGAAAATACCTAGAAGGGGGGTTGATTAGGTATTTAAAATTAATTATACCTAAACAGTTTTACTAGTCTATGGTAGGGGAGAAAATTGCATGCCTTAGTTGTTTGATAAATGATTATCACAACCGATTCAAATCGAATATACTTCTGTGGTATATTTTCTTTTCGTCGTTTGTTCTAATCAATATGAATAGCGGAATACAAACAAACAATTACACAAGATAAGAGATTTTTACGTGGAAACCTTAGCCAAGGAAAAACTATGAGACCACGTCCAAATGGAAAGTATCACTAATTAAAAAGTTAAACGAAATAAAGGTTACCTACAAAACACCGTTGCAAATATAGCTTCTAACCTTAGCCAAGGCCTACTGCCGATGCATCCACGTCCTCTGAATTAATGCTACGAGTCCACCCGCGCCCTCCCAGCCAAGAAGCCTTGTCCACTTGTTCAGTTTGGTACACCCCCAACCTACCGTCGATCGGCCACTTCGATCTTAATTGTCAACACTCCAGCCTTTGCCGAAGGTGAATGATTTAATATACCCTGAACCCTAGGTTGCTCAATGGTGTTGAGTCACACTGGTACACTCAGGCTACTAGGTTAAATATCTAAGTGGAAGACCTAAGCTGAGTAATGGATCAAGCACTTGGCTGTGATCAAGAAGAGGAACAAGCTCACAAGATGTTTATGACACAACAAGAAAATTGATCTTCGGCGTCGGTTCTAAACTGTCGCGAAATCATTCCCCGACGGCCTATATCCATCACTCGACTCATAGCCATTGAGGGGGTCAGCATAGGTGTATGACCAATACCGGCGATTGCAAACTGTCGATGTAAATGATACAGTGACGGATCAAAACAGATGGTACAAAATCAATAGCGTCAGTTTTAGACCGTCGGTAAAATAGGGTAGGTATGATTGACTAACATTGACGATTACTAACTGACGAGGATAAACCTTTGGCGACGGGTCAAAACAGACGATAAAATGTTAAAACGATGGGTTTAGACCATCGGTAAAAGACACCTACATCTAAAAAAAATATAACGCAAAACGCAATCACCATTCGATTTTGTGAAATCTATAGCTGAGCAAACGAGTGAAAGTATGTGTCAGAAATTTGTCTGGGGATCCGACCCAATAAAGAGTTAAACTAAAAGAAGCTAAATTTTAATTGTGTTAGAAAACTTAAAAGCAAAAAATAAGCAAATACCATAAAGATTTGGCAGAGAAACATTGGGAACATAATATAAAATCAGTTCATTTTGATAATGATAAACAACTTCACTGAAACTGTTGAGATGTACATAATAAAGAAGAAAAAAAAGTACCCGTTGTGTTTGTGCAAAAATTTGAGAATCTTGGCCAAAGATGACTCTCAGACGTCTAAAGGCATCTATTTCTTTTTGTTCAATAACCATACAACAAAGGTAGCAACTATTATTTCTATAACTGACTCGATGAATGTAACGTATTCTCCCTCAACACTAGCAACAGCAACGCCTAGAATATCACTGCATAGATGATAGTAGATATTTTCGAATCCTAATTCGAGAATAACTAAAGTTGAATTTCAAACCCTAATTGGAACTAATTCACAATACCGGTCCTAAATCATTACGTGTTTCTTGAAACCCCAGAGGCGGTATACCTTCCAATTCCATACCATAGACCATCGTGGACTAACGTGATTGCGGATTGCATTTACCAAGTGAGTAGGGAGCGAAAGCTCAAAGAGGTGGAGTCGGGCCCAAGCCCATTTGGATACCCCTCCTTATCTCACGGAGGAGACCCCGTGCGTAGCCAATGGGCAGGTAAGTTTCTACACCTCGCCTTGAGTGCGATCGTGATCGTTGTGCAAACACTGTGCCGATTGTTTATTTGCTTTTGCAAAACTTATCAGAATTGCTTGGTTTGGCCGTAATAAAATACATAAAGAGCAAACCCAGCTCTAACTTGAAACTGGTGGGATTTCATCACTCACCTCATCATTCTAGCTTTTGTGCAACCATAGCCAAAAAATTAAAATCAATCAAGAAGTAGAGCCCAATTAGATCGGTGTTCGAGGAAAACTCCACATAAAGCGACCCTTTCAAAGATCAAGTCGATTAAGTCCATGAGTGCGGGTCCCTGTTATCTAACACACCCATAGGTCCCTACTACTCAAGTATACCGAGCTCGTAAGTGGCCTCCTTGATTGGCTGTCGGATTAGCTTAGTATCGGATTAGGAATACAAACCAACCCTAACTCTTTTTCTGGGAAAACTCATCTTCACGCTTGACAAATCTGGTTAATCTGGGGAGTACTTAAGTCAGCCGATGTGCCGCACGTCTGTCTAGGCTTCGGATTATCTTGCAATCAACTTGAGTTAGTACTAGCGGGTTTGCTTTGAAGAGTGTATCCTTGCAAGAACCTACAGATTGAAAAGTTAGTCCAGCAGGTAATAGAAGATAAACCAGTGGTCCGCCCACTGTCATAATCTACACTATCCCTACACTAAACAAGATAATTCATAATACTATCTTGATTGTTTAGAAATAGGATTATCTGTCATTCTATGTGCATCATCTAGGTTCATTCGGTTTTGTAGTCCTCATATTTTTTACCGACTCTAGGACTTGCTTTTTCAAGCATATGCCCATTTGGATTTGAACCAACACGATATCGATTCGATCTGAGAGTTAGTCTACCGCACCGCTCTCTTCCACCTAATCTATCTCCCTACTCTAAGAGACTCACATCTCTCTAATGGATGCTGAACGGCCTCTATTCGAGACCTACCAATATTTCTTTGAAGATCTAGGAGATAACTCTGAGCACTGGTATACCAATCCTGAGTGTTGTCATGACACTCTAGTCTCACAGAGTTCCATGGGATATGAAGTACAGGGCGATCCAGTGCTAAAATCCTTACTTGAGGATCTGAGAAACTCAGTTTCTGCCCTTGATGTTGCGGTCCAGGAAGAGGTCTATAATTTTAGTACATTTGAACTTCCGCTGCAGACCTACTACAATAACACATATTATCCGGACAATGGAAGTCATAATAACTTTGAATGGGAACAACAGTCTTTTCCTCAACAGCAACTGCAACAGGATATGTATCATTCCAGGTTTCACCAACCCTGTGGACAATATGATGGGTAGTACTCGCAGTCGCAGTACCAGCCCGATCCACAGACTGAATATTTTGGTCAACAGTGGACCCCACAGATTTTCAAAGTCAACAGATAGTCCCTGAGTCACTTCAATCCTATAACTTTCATACTCAGTTGGACTACATTCAAGAGTTGGCTCCTCAGCTTCCTTTAGTTGAACAGCCACAATCTGCTACTAAACCTAGTCTAGAAGAACTCCTCTCTTAATAATATCATCCAACAATAGCACTTCATGGAGAGCTTGGAACACCGTCTAGGTGAGTTAGAATCAGAGAGAGAGGAAGTCAACTTCACTAGCCTACCTATGGCTTATCTAGAGGGGAATACTATGGCCACAGTCCATAATGAGGATTCGCACAACTGGACCCAGTACCAAACTTTACAAGAAGAAATTGAGGTTGCTACAAACAAAGGATCGGACTACAATATTGATGAGCCAGAGTCTCCATCTTTGGTGTCCTTCAAAGCGCCGACTTCTAAACTTAGCTTAGAGGAATCATCTACTTCTGATGCTTCATTGTCTGCACCTAAAGCAGACATTCTAGACACTGAGCACTGTCTAGATAGTGCGGTCCCAGTTGTCCTGGCCTCACTGTTCCTCACCATTGCTGATGCACACATCGGGTGTGGGGATAATGACATGTCGACGGCATTTGACAACCTCAAGGCAGAGGTTACCATTTTTGAACAGCCAACATACATCGATATTGTCGATACACCGTGTGCTGTAAAGAGTCTAATTCAGGACTCTCCCAAGGAAAATTTACCTAAGTGTCTAGAACACTTTGAGCCTAACTTCATCTCGGAGTTAGACAATTTTGGTATTACTGATCTGTAGGAGTCTGCTCCATTCAGATACATTCCCACTAGACTCGATGAGTCTGCGGCTCTACTAACCATGGCTAGAGAACCCACTACTACTCTCATCTCAGTCTTTACTAAGAAGTTTCGATCCCTCCCAGCTGAACTACATGTTTTTACGGGGCTGCTCAGAGAACTTACTGTACATCTCTTAGTTTACACTGAGAAAGACCTGTTCTATACAGGTATAACTAGACAAGGGATAGGATAACAATCTCTTCCACCGTAGGAATTAGGAAGACTGCAGATTCACTCAGTCTCCATGAGTTTTAACCTAGTTGGGGGTACTTGATATACCCCTGTAATGTCTGGCTGAAGACATAAAACTTAGCGCTTTCGGAAAGGCAATTCCGATATTCCTAGAGTACATGAGTCTCATGCATTTGTTATTACTGTGATATCTCTGGACATGCAGGTACATTCATCCTTTCGCTAATTAGGTACCACACTATCGAGTTTCTGCCGACTTGGTAACATCCTCCCTGAACCTTTGCATCATCATTATCGATTTTCAATCATTTTATGTCTCGGTCATGAGCACCGAGGACGGTGCTATATTTTAGTTGGGAGTGGGTTTTTAATCAAAACTCATGTTTTCATTTTGATAAAAAATAAAATAAAATAAAAAAAAAGAAAAAAAAAAGAGAGAAACCTTGTGTTTTTTGGTATGATTTCATGAGATTTTCGAAAATGCCCTAACTTGATTAGTACAAAATTTTCATAAAGTCTATTCATTGAAAATGATGTCTGTTTTGAAAAATCACTTATTAGCTCTTCATTCAGTTTCAAAGCAAACATTACTACAGTGGATTTAAAAATCTTTGAAAACTCAGATTCAGCAAAAATGTTCACATATCAACGTCTGAATTATCCGATGTTTAGATTATTTAGAGATCTAAGGAGAACAATTGTGGAGACCTAACCCAGTGAGCTTTTGAGCTTTTCATTATTTCTGAGGGTTATAAAATTATTCTGAGTCACAAGTTGACTCATAAATCTTCTAGTCCCCTTATATTTCTATTGAGTGATCTCATTAACCTTTGCTTTGGTCATGGAACTCAGAATGACATCAAATTCGGATTATTACATAAAGAAACTTCTTTATATCCATTCGAGACATCGAAGATGAAAGTACAAATCCTAAAAAATGATATAGGCCATCTTTTTAGCCAATCAGACTTTTTAGCTTCCCTAACATCTATACCGTTAGAAACCATTTTTGAGCCTGTTGATGAAAACCTTTTATTGTTAACCCATCAACCAAAAAACTCAATCCCAAAAAGAGTTCAATACGATAACCTACTTCTGAGATGGATCAAAGAGTATTTGGTATGATTACACCATGAAAAAATATAAACCAAGAATGGAAAGGAAAAGAGAACAAAACAAATGGTTTGAGCTGAAAAGAAACATGATCAGAAAGAAAGAAGGAAATGTTGAAGAATATCCAAAAAGATAAAAATTAAAAAAAGAAAAGAAGAAAAAAATCAAGGAAATATTACCCTTGGGAAAAGTTGCAATGAATAATGAGATACCCTCTTAGAATTTTTTAATACCAGAATATCCTTATTTTCTGAACCTATCCTAAGCCTTAATACAACCTATGCAAGTCCTATTTGATTCTAGATTTGTACCATCCTCAAGTGTGGAGAATGGAGAAAAGAAAAATTATAGAGTTTGATCCGACGTTCTTAAGTGATATGACATTCCAATCATGAGATCTTAAATCTTCTTATACCCTCCATTCAAGAACTATATATGTGAGACGTTTGCCAGTTTTTTATCCTCACATATAGTTTGAGAGAAAAGTCCAAAACCATTTCTGAGTGATTCACTTCTGAGTGGTATACAAGTAAGGATTGAAGTCGAGGCATAGAGTCTCTAAGGAGATCCAGATATCTCTACTGCCAGATAAAGATGATGTTGAATATACACACACACACTGAGTCTGAGTAATCTTTTGTTTGAAGGTCCATTTGTAGAAGTGTTGCATTTTGCTGATTAGTTCTAATTTGTGAATGATTTCTTGCATCCTTGAAATAATCGGACAAAACGGAGTTTTTTCTGAGTAATGCAAATAAGTTTTCTAGTATGTTTTGACAAGCCCTTTTTAGCTCACTTATTTCGCAATAATTGCCAAGGATTGGCAATATGCTAGTTGGGGGTTGTGATATTCGCTCAAAAGTACTTATTTTAAGCCATTATCCTTATAGCGATGTCGCATTCTCCTACATAAAACTTGTCTTTTCGTCGACTTTTTCACGTAAGAGTTTCTTTCATTGCGTATAGTGCATTCTTTAGACGAAAATCGACTATTTGCATGAAATATACGCATTTCGGATAGTCTAGATATGAAGCCATTTTGATTAAGTCTCATTACGTGCTTTTCTCTCGCAGAAAACCCGATCGGGCGATTTTCGAGACTTGCGGGCCCACGATCAATCATAAAAACCTAATATCAAAGCTTAAGGAGTCAACAAGCTATGACAAGAAGATACCGGCCAAGTACGGGTCAAGTCAGAGGATCGTAGAGCCAGATAAAGAACCAAGAGAGAGGCAAAGCTGAAGACCAAGAGACGGGCCAAAGTGATTCAAAGTCGCACCAACTGACATAAAATGACGGCTTACATAATTGGTGAAGCTGACGGAAGATTACATTGAAGATCAGGGTTCATGACCCTCCGCCAGCTCTTTTGCCTTTATTTTGTATTATTTTTTCTCTCCTCTCTCCTAATTCTCTCTCCATCTCTCTAGACTCTAATATCTAACCCGTAGATCATCTCATCCTACCATTAGATCCCCAGATCTACCATCCGATCCCCCTCTCCATGATCGAATTGCCTATATCTCACCATCCGATCCTTAGATCGATCATCCTAACCCTCCGATCTCTATCATCTAACCTAAGATCTTTTCTCCTTTAGCTTTATTCCATCTCTCATAGTTCTTCTACCGTTAGATCTTCAATTCGACCGTTAGATCATTCATCTGACCGTTGGATCTTTCCAGATCCTACGGTCCACCAATTGTGGACCGAGTCAAACCGCCACCTCATTTCATCGAATGGTCTTAACTCCATCATCTTATGGACCCTCATGGCATTAGTGATCCACAAAAGCCAATAGTCTAGCCCGCAAACAACTTGGAAGCCCATTACCTCAACCCACTTACCTAGGCCCAATGCAAGCCCACATATGTGAGAGAAACGGTCTTCCTTGACCGATTCCCTTACTCATTCCATGATTCTCCCTTATCTCTAACAACCCATCCTCTATTCTATAAAGAGGAAACCCACGGATTCTCCTCTTTGGTTCCCTCCCCCTCATTCTCTCTCTCCCCTCTCTTCTATCAAATCCCTCTCCTCTCTTAACCGCCTTTCTTGGATGATCGTTGCTGCCTCTTTTCTTAGGCAGCAACGTGGGTCTTCACTAGCTGGTGCACGAGTCTGCATCTCCTTCTTCTCCACGTCTCCTCGCACTTTGCACCACAGTAACCACCATCTCCAACACGGACCACCAGTAGGTCTTCTTCTCCTCTGCAAATGGGAGGTTCCCTCCCCCTTCATTTCTCTTCCCCCTCTAAATCTCCTGCCCTTTCCCCCTTGCCTTCTTCTCAAACATCCTCACCATTAATTCCGGCGAGAAACTCGCCGGAATTGCTGCACCCCCCTCCATTAATTTCACATACCATACCCGAAAACGTGGTTAACTTCAGGTTGACCGTGGGTTTCACTCCTCCCACGCACAGTAATATAAGCAACACGGGTTGCTCTCCTCCTCGCTTCACCGGAAAGACCTGCAACTTTCGGCCAAGGGTATAGGGGCGATCTGCTGCACATTCTTCTTCGGTTTTCTTCTTTACTTCTCCAAACAATCAGTGCTCCTCCAAGAGAGCTACCTGCAACCAGGGGTGTTGTCACAACGGTAGCAAACCGCCTCCAACCACCGTCAACCACCTATTGAAGGTCCGCCTTCACCTTGCTCCCAAAGCTCAGCCTGCAATTCTCCAGTCGGTGTTGAACCTGCAACATCACATTTTTGCAGCAACTGCAAGCTCCCAATTCACACAGGGCAGCATCTCCTACATCTCTCCTAATTGAAAATCTGCAACTTCTGGCACCTGAACTTCAATCACCATTCAACCTCCTCACTAAGACCTGTAGCTGGCAGGTTGTCTTCTCCAACAACCACACCGCCTCATTCCACCTTCCTGGAAATGCATGCAACCCCTTGTTGCACCGTGCTAGTACTGTACCACCATCCACCACAGTTGTGAGATGACCGGACTAGCAACTCCGGCAACACCATTACCATAGCAAGACATGCAAGCTTCCCTTCACCTCCTCACATTGCGAATCCCACCTCAATCAGTGCTCCTTGGCCGTGAGCATCTCCTTTACTTCACATAACAGGCAGGCATCACCACAAGGGAACCACGAGTTTGCTGTCATCTCTTCATGAGCTTCACGAACAACCAGCCTCTATAGCCTTGCACCTCTCCACAGTCATGATCCCCTTTACCTAGCCGTCCTCCTAGTTGCAGGTGTGCAACTCCATGATTCAGATCGTGCCCATCTCATCCAGTCATCAGCTCCCACAGCCTACAAAGTGCACCGTCTGGATCCACCACTTTAGCGTTCTACCATTCCAAAGGTTGCTCTTCTCTTTGCACCGTTGTGCATAGTTGTAGCAGTCCACTTGGTCTTCACCCTCTCTTCTACTGGAGAGGGAAGCTTATTGTGATGCATTCCTCTTCACTTCAAGACTTGGTAGGTTCATGGTAAGTGACCTTTCTTCCTCTCTCTCTAGTTTTCTCTCTCTACCCTTATTTTCTCTCTCTAACTATTTCTATCACTTTCACTCTCTACCTTCTCTCCCTCTATTTTCTTTAGTAAATTTTATTTGCTTTAGTTTTATTTATTCCTTATTTTTATTCAAGTCTTGTAAGTTGATTTATAATTGAAAAAAGTTTGATTTTGAAAGTTATGCTTTTCTTGAGTTTTCTTTAATTGATGCTTCGTCTGATTAATCTCTAACAAAAATTCATGTTTTAAAATCGATCGCCATCTCTCTCATCTCTCCACCTTTCTAAGCAGTTTCCATAATTATTGTTCTTTAATTGTCCTAACTCCGAGTGCGGACGATATCCGACACGAGCCACTGTGCAAGTCTGCATTTTTGCAGGATTTAAAGTGAACCGGAATTACAAATATTGTTGAGATCTAGGGTTTTCGTAACCAACGACGCGGGAAAACCCTAATTTCAATATGCCAACCCTAATTTCAATATGCCTATTCAATAAATTTCATTCAAGTAAATCAGGGATCAAAAAATCACATTTAGCTGAATTAGGGCTCATCAATAACCATAATATCAATTTTTTTTTGTCGTTATCAATATCAATATTTTTTATTCTGTAGAGAGCTATCATGACTATAGAGTTGCACATAAACAATCGCAGTGTAAAAAATGTAATAACCAAAATTGATAGTTCATGTTATGCTCTAGAAAATTATTATCAACAGTCATCTATAAGTTCGGTGCATATCATTACCACTCCAATGCATATATCAAATTTATTTAACCATCAAGTTAGAAGGTCAAGTCAAGTTATGAGTGTTGAGAGGAAGCATTCTTTTTTTTAGAGTTTTTTGCACAATAAGTGACAAGTGACAAATGAGCAATCCAAACAACACCACAAATATATTTAAGCCAAGGATGCAGGTTAGGTTTCTTGTAGTAATGGTTGGCATTCTAACGGTTTTCGATCCTCTGCTTTATGTTACATACTCCTAATATTCACCATAATTTATATTAGTTATTGTTATACCTCATTATAATGGCCTTTATCATGTTATTTTAGGACTTGTATAACATTTTATGACTTATATTTGAAGTAGTAACTTTCTAATTGGTAATAAACATAGAAGCTGCAAAAATTGTATACAACCTTCCATGAAACAAAAGGTCTTCAAAAATCAGACATGTAGTTCCATTTATGAATAAATGTAAACACTAGACTTGCAAATCTATTGACTCTTTTAAATCTTCACATGAATTTTGATGAAACCATCTCAAGGGTAAGATCTCTGACTGAGCTAACATATGGCAATACATAGGTCCCCTCTATTAGTGTTGTGGCCTCAAACCCCAACTTTATCCCTTTGCATAGCACAATAAATCTGAAGATATTCATGTTTCCAACTTACCCAGGGTCAGCCAATTTTTTATGTCTATGGCCTGAAACGCCTCACGGTTCTCATCTTGGAAAACATTGCATTGATTAATGCCTCTTATAGGTAAAAGAAATTAAATTCCATGTCTACACCAGTCCACAAATTATATTAACTAATTTTGAGAAGTTCCTATGACCAATTAGAAATCTAAACATTAATGATGCTATCAGCATACATGGTCAATGGTAACACATTAACATTAAGCAACAATGCTTTGGGAAGTGGCTAGCAATAATGCCAGCAACTGTTATTGGAATGAGCAAATATGAGAGATTCCAATTCAACTATATGCAATGAAAGCATAATTATGTACCTGCCATTTTGAAGTTTACGAAAATCAACTTTTTCACAAGATGGTGATGCACTAGTAGCTGAAACAGTTGCAAAAGACATCCCAAAAAGAAAAACATATAAGCTGAAGGAATAACTAGTTGTAATTGACGATTAAAGCAGGTCAAAAAAGGGAAAAGTAGAAGCTAGACTTAAATTTTTGACTCTGAAATTGGAATTGTCAAGTAAGATAAATGCGGATTAGTTAGGTACTGTACATTTTATGTAGTATCATCTTTACTTTACAATTTATGCAAGGAATAATTGCATTTCATGGTTTCCTCTCTACTTTGCAGGAAAGATCCTCTTGATATTCGCTCAAAAGTGCTTATTTTAAGCCATTATCCTTATAGCAATGTCGCATTCTCCTACGTAAAATTTATCTTCTTGTCGACTTTCTATATAAGAGTTTCTTCCATTGCGTAGAACGCATTCTTTAGACGAAAATTGACTATTTGCATGAAATATACACATTTCGGATAGTCCAGTATCAAGCCATTTTAGTTGAATCTCATTACGCGCTTTTTCACTTGTAGGAGACCCTATCGGGGGATTCTCGAGTACTGGCGGGCCCACGATCAACCACAGAAGACTTCTATCAAAGCTTAAAGAGCCAACAGGCTAGGATAAAAAGATAGAAGACATGTACGGGTAAAGCTAAAAGATCGTAGAAGTGGAACAAGGACTAAGAGAGAGAAGAATAGCTGGAGACCAAAAGAAGGACTTAGGTGTTAAAGGCCACACCAATTGACATCAAAGGATAAGTTTGACTAATTGGTGGAGCGGACGAGAGAGAATAAAGAAGACTAGGGTTCAAGATCCTCCAATGCTTTTATTTTTGTATTTTTCTTTCACCTCTCTCCTATTTCTCTTTTTATCTATCTATCTTGGCCCATGACATAGGCCTATGACCCATGACCCATACCCATGACCCATGACCCATGCCCATGCCCATGACCCATGCCCATAACCCATACCCATGCCCATACCCATACCCATGCCCATGCCCATTACCCATGCTCATGCCCATTTGCAACAACAAGAGAGATTTGGTCTCACTTGACTGATTCTTCTCTCCCCCATATCTCTCTATCTTAGTCACACTCTCTCTCTCATCTAACTAACCCATTCCCAACCGTTGGATCTCTCTAGATCCAACGGTCATCATTTTTACAACAAGCAAAAAGAAAAAAAAAGTCTATAAGAGATCAACGATCTCTCCTTCTTGGGTTGGTTCCTTCCCCCTTCTCTTCATCTCTTTCTTCTTTCTTTTCTTCTTTACCCTTCTTCTTCGGCGACCTCACCATTAACGCCTCCACCTCGAGGTGCAAAGCGTCAAACAGCAATGTCTCCTTGCTGTCCATTTCATCCGCCACAATCAAAGGCTACAATCCTCAATCCTATTGAGGTCGATCCAATCGGAGTTGCACCATCTACCTCTTCAATGGTAAGCTTCTCTCTAATTCATCTCTCTAACCTTCCTACATTCTTTTTCTTTCTTCTTTCCCTCTCTACCTTTACATGCTTTCTAGGGTAAAATGGCTTTCTAGATTAATTTGGTTTAATGTTATTTCCGTTGTAAAGAATTGAACAAGCATTGTAAGCATTTATTTTTAGTTTAATGAACAAGTTTTAAATTCAAGTTTAAGTTGTTTTCATTTATTATATTTTTTTCATTCTCATTTCTCTTATATTTTTTCATTCTAATAGTTTTAATAATAATCTCAAGTATATTTTAAATCAACCTCCACCATTCTCACCCTTCTATTTATTCCGAGCATTTTTTGATTATTCTTGTTTCTTATTGTGCTAACTAATCCCGAGTGCGGATGATATCCGACACGAGCCACTGTGCAAGTCTGCTTATTTGCAGATTAAGTGAACCAATTCGGAGAAATTATAAATATTGTTGAAATCAAGGGTTTTCGATCCAACGACACGAAAAAACTCTAATTTCAAATGGCGCCGTTGCCGCTCGGTTGACGGAATTGCAAAAAGACGAACAGGAATTCGGAAAGCTGCTTAATCTTAAAGATCCGATCCAAATCGGAAACTTTCGACTTTATTTTTCACATTTTTTACTTATATTTTAATGCCTCGGACGGCCGAGTGCAAAGTTGTAATAATTTAGGAATTCATTTTCTCTCCTTTTAGAATAACTGCTAGATAATTAATTAATTAAAAATACCAAAAATATTAGGGTCAGATTTAAATTCTGCTATTTCTAGTTAGATCACCATTGGTTATTTGATTCAATTTGGAAGATTTCCAACTCTGGGTAATTCAAAAGTAGATATTTCCGAATCCTAATTCGGGAATAGCTAAAGTTGAATTTTAAACCCTAATTGGAACTAATTCACAATACCTGTCCTAAATCATTGCGTGTTTCTTGAAACCCCAAAGGCGGTATACCTTTCAATTCCATACCATAGACCATTGTGGACTAACGTGATTGCGGATTGCGTTTACCAAGTGAGTAGGGAGCGAAAGCTCAAAGAGGTGGAGTCGGGCCCAAGCCCATTTGGATACCCCTCCCTATCTCACTGAGGAGACCCTGTGCGTAGCCAACGGACAGGTAAGTTTCTACACCTCGCCTTGAGTGCGATCGTGATCATTGTGCAAACACTGTGCCGATTGTTTATTTGCTTTTACAAAATTTATCGGAATTGCTTGGTTTGGCCGTAATAAAATACATAAAGAGCAAACCCAACTCTAACTTGAAACTAGTGGGATTTCATCACTCACCTCGTCATTCCAACTTTTGTGCAACCACAGCCAAAAAATTAAAATCAATCAAGAAGTAGAGCCCAATTAGATCGGTGTTTGAGGAAAACTCCACATAAAGCGACCCCTTCAAAGATCAAGTCGATTAAGTCCATGAGTGCGGGTCCCTGTTATCTAACACACCCATAGGTCCCTACTACTCAAGTATACCGAGCTCGTAAGTGGCCTCCTTGATTGTCTGTCGGATTAGCTAGTGTCGGATTAGGAACACGGACCAACCCTAGCTCATCTTCTGGGAAAACTCATCTTCACGCTTGACAAATCCGGTTAGTTTGGGGCGTACTTAAGTCAGCCGATGTGCTGCACGTCTGTCTAGGCTTTGGATTATCTTGCAGTCAACTTGAGTTAGTACTAGCGGATTTGCTTTGAAGAGTGTATCCTGGTGATAACCTATAGAGTGAAAAGTTAGTCCGGAGGGTATTTGAAGATAAACCAGTGGTCCGCCCACTGTCATAATCTATACTATCCCTACACTAACAAGATAATTCATAATACTATCCTGATTGTTTAGAAATAGGATTATCTATTACTTTGTGTGCATCATGTAGGCTCATTCGGTTTCATAACCTCTTGTCGACTCTAGGGGCTTGCTTTTTCAAGCATATGCCCATTTGGATTTGAACCAACACGATATTGATTCGATCTGAGAGTCAGTCTACCACACCGCTTTCTTCCACCTAATTTATCTCCCTACTCTAAGAGACTCACATCTCTCTAATGGATGCTGAACGGCCTCTATTCAAGACCTACCACAATTTCTTTGAAGATCTAGGAGATAACTCTGAGCACTGGTATACCAATCCTAAGTGTTGTCATGACACTTCTGTCTCACAGAGTTCCATGGGATATGAAGCACAGGGCGATCCAGTGCTAAAATCCTTACTTAAGGATTTGAGAAACTCAGTTTCTGCCCTTGATGTTGCGGTCCAGGAAGAGGTCTGTAATTTTAGTACATTTGAACTTCCGCTGCAGATCTACTACAATAACAAATATTATCCGGACAATGGAAGTCATAATAACTTTGAATGAGAACAACAGTCTTTTCCTCAACAGCAACTGCAACAGGATATGTATCATTCCAGGTTTCACCAACCCTATGGACAATATGATGGGTAGTACTCACAGTCGCAGTACCAGCCTGATCCACAGACTGAATATTTTGGTCAACAGTGGACCCCGCAGGATTTTCAGAGTCAACAGATAGTCCCCGAGTCACTTCAATCCTATAACTTTCATACTCAGTTGGTCTACATTCAAGAGTTGGCTCCTCAGCTTCCTTTAGTTGAACAGCCACAGTCTGCTACTAAACCTAGTCTAGAAGAACTCCTCTCTCAATATATCATCCAACAACAGCACTCCATGGAGAGCTTGGAACACCATCTAGGTGAGTTAGAATCAAAGAGATAGGAAGTCAACTTCATTAGCCTACCTATGGCTTATCTAGAGGGGAATACTATGGCCACAGTCCATAATGAGGATTCGCACAACTAGACCCAGTACCAAACTTTACAAGAAGAAATTGAGGTTGCTACAAACAAAGGATCGGACTATAATATTGATGAGCCAGAGTCTCCATCTTTGGTGTCCTTCAAAGCACCGACTTCTGAACTTAGCTTAGAGGAATCATCTACCTCTGATGCTTCATTGTCTGCACCTAAAGCAGACATTCTAGACACTGAGCACTGTCTAGATAGTGCGGTCCCAGTTGTCCTAGCCCCACTGTTCCTCACCATCGCTGATGCACACATCGGGTGTGGGGATAATGACATGTCGACGGCATTTGACAACCTGAAAATAGGGTTTTTCCGCGTCGTTGGTTACGGAAACCCTAATCTCAATAATATTTGTAATTTGATCCGATTATCCTGCAAAATTTAGAATTCTTGCACAGTGGGAAGTTTCGGATGTCGATCCACACTCGGGATTAGTAGCGCAGAAAAGAACATAAAATGACGAATTTTTCCACAGAAAATGATAAAAATAAAGGATGGAGGGGTGAGAGTGATGATCACGAGATTTAAAAATCTATTTTCTTAGAGAGAGAATTGATAAAAAAGCATATAGAATGATCAACGATAACAAATTGCCCAAAAAAATAACTATTTTATTATTTGAAATAAAAGTTGCTTACATTGCTTGAATGAAAGACTAATCTAATAGAGAGAAAGAAAGCATTATTCTAGAGAGAGAAAGGGAGGAGAGAGAGAGAAAGGGATAAAGTTCTAGAGAGAGAAACTATGGTAAAAAAATGTTTT